>CAHIKZ030005409.1:777500-1397500 GCA_903632075.3 Acanthosepion pharaonis
TCTATCTATCTATCTATCTATATATATATATATATATATATATATATATATATATATATATATATATATATTGTCACGTAGCCACGATTTCATTAACCATATAGGCGTTAGGCTAAAGTGAAATCTTAAATAAAGAGAAAATTAGATATAAAAGAAAAATAAATAAATAAAAACAGAAATTTAATCCAATGCTTCCGACTCGCGAGCGAATATATTCTATGATCAGCCATATCCTCCTTTTCTTTTCCCAAATTCTTTCTCTCTTTATCCACTCTTCCACCCACGAGCCAAGGGCCCGTGAACTTCGAAGTGACCCGACGCGAGAATGACCTGGTTCCAAGATTTCGCAGCTATCAGGCGGCTGACCATGTGAATTCCAGGCACCATCAGGGTGTCCTGCTGCGATTCACGTGATCAGAACGTACTGAGCATGTGTTGAACTTTTGGCCATCACACAAGCACTGCGTGATTTGCGCCCTATCCTCCTGCGTACCCGGTCAAGGACGAAGGGAACCCACGTGACTCTCTTTGCGGACAGCGAAAACCAAAAAAGGATTTTTCAGTTTCCCTCTGACCAGCGGCAGTTGAACGTCGCTGGGCAAAAATCGTCAGACCGAGGTGAAGAAGACAGCAAAGTCTGTCGACTAGGGGTGAAAGGACTGCTATGGAACTGATCGACCCAACCAAACGCCTGTATGAAATGCTGTGGACCCTCGAACACTTGTGAAGAGAAAAGGAATCCAGGAACATTGTCGGCCGGCCAAGATATTGTTTTATCATCAGAATTCTCGCTTCGGCGAATCAAAACTTTATGTGAAGATATCAACCCGACTGCAAGATAAGTTGATTCTCTTGGTTTGATCTGTTTTCATATATGTATGTATTCGTTCGCGCCTTCTATTCTTTAATGATCTCCTACCCCTTTGTTAAATGAATGTTTTTTCTTCTTTCTTTATTTCTTTATATATATTTATAAATAAATGTTATATTTTGAAATCCATCGTCTTGTGTCTGTTCTTCGTTGATTCCCTTGTGTCGCTTCCGTTTCTGAGTGAAGACCGAGAAAAGATCCCACGTTTTCCTTTTTTTTAAACCCGTGATTCATCTATATGCTACAAGTTTGTAACATATAAAATTGGGGGCTCGTTCCGAGAATCTTTTCTCCCTGTTTTTTCACTCAATAAGAATCGCACAGTTTCAGGGTATCGGCGAACTACAGGCCAAGATGTCGGTTATAGATAGTTTTCTAGCATCACCCTCTATGGAGAAATTATGTAAACTTAAAAAAGATGATATAGTTGAAATAGGGAAGGAATTAGAACTAGGGGTAACGAAGTCTATGAGAAAAAACTCAGCTAGTCAGGATAGTCTCTGAACATATGGTAGATAAGGACATCTTCGACGTAGAAGAATTAAGTAAATTATCACTAGACACGTCGGAACTTTCGCAGGCACAATTCGAACTCGAGAAAGTGAAAATTGAGGCCGAGGCTAAGGTCAGAGCCGAAGCTGAAAGAGCAAAAGCTGAAATCGCAAAGGCTAGAATCGAGCAAGAAACTAGATTTCGGGAGTTAAACGAAAAGCGGGAACTTCACGAAGCTAGAAGTAATGAGTTCGACTTAGCGAAGCAAGTCCGACTCGTACCGCAGTTTAACGAGGCTGACGTCGACAAGTATTTTCAGCATTTCGAAAAGGTCGCCTCAAACCTAGCATGGCCCATGGAAACGTGGCCAATTTTACTGCAGACCGCATTAAAAGGCAAAGCCCAAGAAGCGTATGCCGCGCTCTCAGTAACAGAATACGCTGAATATAGCATTGTTAAATCAGCCATTTTAAAGTCGTATGAGCTAGTGCCGGAGGCATACCGGCAAAAATTTAGAGCCTGCCGAAAGGGAGACAAACAGACTTATGTAGAATTTTCTAGACAAAAAGAAGCCTATTTCGATAGATGGAGTTTATCGAAAAATATCGAGGCAGATCACGATAGGCTAAGGCAAATGATCCTGATAGAGGAGTTCAAAGAATGTGTCCCTGATAATTTAAAAAGCTACCTCGAAAAAAGGGTAGATACTTTATATGAGATGGCTACCCTCGCTGACGAATACGCGTTAACACATAAGCGGGGTACATTCAATCATAACAACCCATCCGAGTTTGGAAGCGGTCCACACCCAAGACGTGGGTCTGGTTCTGGTCCGAATTCGAAGTTTGGTCGATCGGTTAGTTCAGGCCAACCACCCAGTCCGAGAGATACCAAATCTCAAAATCCCACTTCTCATTCACCGGTTTATCGGCAGACGAATAGGAGAGAGAGAAAACTCCCGATGTGCCACTACTGCAATAAAGTAGGACACCTCGTGTCGAATTGTTGGACGAAGCGGAATGCCGAGTCCAGAGCCCTAAGTCAAGAGAGACCCCAAGGGCTAATTTCTTCCGACAGCGTTACCATGAATAGGAAACCGAATGAAGAAGATGTGAGGGAGGAGTATAGGCCATTTGTTTCTAATGGTGCTGTATCCCCCGTTGATAACCCCACGAAGAAGAAATCCGTGAAGATCTTGCGGGACACTGGGGCGACTCAGTCCCTGATTGTGGAGAGCTTCGTGCCGTGTGGATCGGATTCGGCCACTGGCGAATTTGTTATCATACAGGGTGTTAGCAGCAGCTTTGTTAGCGTCCCCCTTCATCGAATCCATCTTACGTCTGGGTTAGTTTCTGGGCCTGTCGAGGTCGGAGTAGTTCCTAGTCTGCCTATGAAAGGCATATCCATGCTGTTCGGAAACGAATTGGCGGGTGGTAGGGTGATACCCCACCCCAAAGTAGTTCTGGAAAAGATCCCACGTTTTCCTTTTTTTTAAAACCCGTGGTTCATCTATATGCTACAAGTTCGTAACAATATATATATATATATATATATATGTGTGTGTGTGTATATATATATATATATATATATATTCATTAGAAACAAAGAAGTGAATTTTCTGAATTGTTATTTAATATCATTCCTTCTATATGGCAGTACATGCTGGACAATAGCCTCATAAAAAGGAAAGAGGGCTTGGAAAATTTGATATTCCCTGTACAGATTGAAGGTAACATGGACAGAAGAAAACAACTCATAACCTACTTAGCTTGAGTAAATGGATGATGGAACAATATTTAGGAGAGATAACAAAAAGCCAAATTTATTAAGAGCTATAAAGGACAGGAAACTGTGGAGGGCCATAACACCAACATCCTGAATCGACACGGTACATAGAAGAAGATCGCGTAGCGACTTAGCAACGATGGGGAAGAAGTTGTTTACTGTTTCATTTTTCCTAATAGAGTCGCACTTTACTGTACCACAATAAACGGTGAATATGAATGGACATTTTATGAATAAGTTTGTTTAATAATTTCGTGTCAATGTAACTAGTGTTAACTGGTGTTTAAAAAATCCTGTTTATATAATCTGTGATCTAATGGATGACATAAATAATCAGTTACTAAATAACTGAGTTGACAACGAGCCATTTCCATGCGTTCCATCTGCCTGTCATCATGGCAACATGTGCCCACTTGAAACTGTTTACTGATATCTTCATAAATGATTCCATTCTTACATTCATTGTATCACCTGCTTTTATTAGAAAAAGAAAATTAGCCAAAAACACATCTTAACATTTTGCTTCGTTTAAATATCCAGTATATTTCAAAATGCATTTATACAGAATGCCTGTTACTAAGCAATATATGGATAAATGAATAAATGTGTGTATATGTATCTGTGAATGTGCGTGAATGAGAGTATGTGTGTGTGAACGCATGCGAAGTCGTCTGTTACAGCAGTAAACTGATCGCTAAGCGTGGGTGTTGTTTTGTGTCTAAATTTATTTGTGATAGTAAGCCAGCGGCCTTAATCGGTGAACCAGCCTTCAATTGGACAATGTAAAAATCTCATAAAACATGTCAAGTTTATAGGAACCATTTTATCTCGTGTCTGTGCGCAATATATTTGGAATTGGTCGCCATAAATAAGGTTTTAGACATCAGTACAATAATTCTTCCATAAAAAGTTCACTTCTCTAACTTGAAACGCTATTGTTTGGTAAACAGGAAAAGTCACAAGGAATTACTGCAATTATTTTGGGAAAAGATTCAAATTTCAAAAACTAGTGTCGTTAATACTATTAAGCAGTGGTGGGTGGCAAATGTTTCACTCGTTCTCAATCAAATTCAAATTAATAACGAATTCATGTTTAACTTGGAGAGTTCATAAATGATTTGAATCTTTTGTGGATAAAATGGCGTCATCTCGTTTAATTACTGGTGAGCAAAATTAATGAAATCGTGATTTTAATAACCAACTAAATGTTCATAATGTTCAGTAAATCACTGAAAAATAAAGCAGCACATGCGAATCAAGAAAGCAACTCGTAACTTTTATTTCAAGAACCTATTTTATTGTACAGCTAATAAACATGGCACTTGTTAAATTCCAGATGAAAAAAATTATCAAACTGAATTTATATAAATATCAATATTTGTATTTGTGTGTATATTAAAATTTTCTTTTTAATAATAAATACTGCTGATATACGATTTGCCTTAGAGTAGATTTCTTAATGGCATCGATCAGAGAAAACGTATCAAGTGTTGAGCAACTTTTGGATGTATGTGAAAAACCAAACCACATGCCGACCCAAGCCTTATGAGTTAAATTAGATAGACGAAACTGAGGGTTTCGTGACTGAGGCTTTGAGCATACAGACCTTGTTCAAATTATTGATCACGCCAGATGATTTGCTCTCTCCCAGAAACTGTAACTAAGATCCACTCAGCATAGTTGCAGTATAAACCACAGGTAGGCTCTGAGAAGGCGCCTGTAAGGAGGATTAGCCATTCTAACAGGCAAACATACTCATATATGAGCGCTCAGTCACACTTTTTATTTTAAAGTAGGAACACTGTTGTATTTGTTTGTAAGGTGTGAGAAACCGTCTTCACTAAAGAAAAACAAGAGCAAGAAAAACAATAACAACAACGACAACCCCGATGACGAGAACAATAATAATAATAATGGACTTAATATTAAAACTTTTGGCAATCTCAGGAAATTCCGTTATTACTTTCATGGTGACATTTATCATTTTATGTTAACAAACATGTTGAAATTAAAGGTCAATTATTCATGTTCAATAGTATTTACTTAATTTCTGTTGACTTCTGGAAATTGAAATTAAGAATCTAAATTGTTATTCTCTAAATACTACCCTAAATCGTTATCCTACAAATACTACCATAAACGTTATCTTCTAAATACTAATTAAATCGTTATCCTCTAAAAACTGAAAAAACCTTTAATACTACCTAAACCGTTATTCTATAAATACTAACAAAATAAATACTAACAAAACAGTTACCCCTCTAGATAGGGAGCAAAGCGTTATCCTCTAAATACAACTCAAACACGAAAATACTGCCTAAGCAGTTGTCCTTCAAATACGGTCTAGACGTATTTGTCTATATTTCTGAGATGAGGTATTATGTACACTATTTACATTATTTTGACTATTGTCCTCATCTTTGTTTTCATATTTATCACAACGCTTCGGCCGTTGTACACTCCGGCCTTCTTCAGGTGGTTGAAATGTCGAACTGAACCCTTTATTTCGCTCGCTGGGGTGGACTGTTGTAGTTCCACGTGCCTTGTCTAATGGATATCAGTTATCAGTTAATTCACCTCTCCAATGCCTTAACCAGGTATTGAACTCGCAACTCTTTGGGTCCTGTTACTGGATCTAACCAACGCTTTTATCCATTGTTCCATGTGTCCTTAAGTACATCTGCGTATGAATTTCTGGGACTTGTAAACTTAATGTCTTCAGAAACCATTTTACCAGAGCTTATATTGCAGTTTTCGTTGTTATTATTGCTTTTCTTTGCAACTCCTTATTACTGTATCTCATATTGTAGTCATTTCTATGCTTGGTCGGCTCAGGAGATTTTTGTGGCCTAGCATATGTGCTGATTCCTTAGGTTTACAAATTTTCCAATGATTTTCTTCGTCTATGATTTCAACCTGATCCTATAGAGGGCGGCGATCTCCCTTTTCTCTCCATATGTGGTCAGCCACGCCTGATTTTTCCAATTTCCCTCTTGTTACAGCTTTCTGATGTTCTTGAAGCCTTACCTTAAGTGGACGGTTTTTATGTTTCTTTCCGTAGCTGCATGGGATGGCGTACATACAGTCTTTAGTCATGTTCTCCTCTATGGGGGGGGTCTTACTCGGGAGAGGTATCTGCGAAATGTCGTCCAGCTTTTGAAGTTTGTCCTGAAGAAGGCCGGAGCGTACAACGGCCGAAAGGTTGTGATAAATATGGCAACAACCATAATAACAATAGTCCCTAATAATGTAAATAATATACAGCCTAGACGGTTAGCTTCTATAATCTACATAAACCGTTATTCACTAAAGACTTCCTAAACTGGTAACCTCTAAAGACTATCCATTTTTCCAATAAAATCCAACCTCAACCGTTACATCTAAAGTGTAACCAAACCCCTATACTCGAAATACTACCCAAACTGCTATCCTCGAAATATTATCTAAACTTATTCTTTTGAAGAGTACGCAAACAGTAATCCACTAAACCGTATCTAAACCGTTTCCCCTTAACAACAAAAGAGTTTCTTCTAAAGATTACTCAAAATTCAATCCTCTATACCCGTTATCCTCTAAAAACTACACAAACATTAATCCTCTAAGTATTACCTAAACTATTAATACTAAATAGTACCCAATCTGTTATCCTCTAAGTACTGCCCAAATCGTGTTCTTTAAATACTAGCTATATCGTTATCCGATAAATGCTACCTAAGCTGTTGTTCATTGAAAATTACCCAAAATGTTTTTATTTAATAATCAAATCGTTATCCTCTATATGCTACCTATACTCCTATTCTCTAAATCCTAACCAAATACTGCATAAACCTTATACTCGAAATATTACCCAAATCATTATCCTTTAAATACTACATTAACTGTTATCCTGTAAACACTGCCTAATTCCCTTTAAATATTACCAAAACCATTTTCCTATAAATACTACCTAAGTAGATGATATATAAACCGTAATCTTCTATATGCAGCCCAAATATTTGTCTTCTAAATACTAACCAAGCAATTATCCTCTAAATACTAGTCAAACCGCTATCCTCTAAATACTCTCTAAATATTTATATTTTTAAAACTGACAAAACGTTAATCATTACGACTACCTTAATTGTCATCCTCGAAATACTACCCAAACCGTTAACCTATAAATACATTAACCTTTATCTTTCAAATAAGATCAAAACCGCTAACCTCGAAATAATATATAAATCATTATCCTTGAATCAGATAAATATTGCCTACTACGTTATCCAATGAAAACTATCCAAACCGTTATCCTCGAAATACTACCCAAACCGTTATTTTCAACGAATTACCGCTATAATTCTTCTTCAATACAATGTTTTTCATAGATATTCGCTGGAAAAGAAATTATGAATAACAATTACAGTTTGGGAAAAACACATTTTTCGCGTTAGAATTCTCTTTAGTAAGGAACTTACGACAAAAAATGTTGACATTTTTTGTAAAACCTTAATATTCATAGCTTTATAAATACTATTAATACGCTAAGTTTGAAATGACACCTCAAATAATATCGCTGTCTACAGTTAAAAGGAACAATACGTAATTCAAAAATTATTTAATTATTTAAACGAATTACCGCTATAATTCTTCTTCAAGCACAACTTTAAATCGTACGTAGTTTAAAAAAAGTTATTTTGGACAATGTATTAAAATTTAAACCGATACGTTTTTATTATGTCTTAATTGTAACTGCGTTTGTGGTATAAACTGGAGTAACCACTGTTTTATCTTCAAGATACATATCAATAACATTTCATTATCGTTAAGTTTTCGCACCAAAATCATCTGGTGAATCTCGATGGAGATCAAGTACCAAAAGATTATTTGGTTCTTCAGCACAATATTTTTTAAATACCATGTCCTTTCAAGACGTGGGCGATCATAGCACTTGACAGATTCTTTTTCTTTAATATATATGAATTGTCATGACTTCTTGGGAAAGATAGTGGACTGGTTTTTCATTCAGGATGTCTGTCTCTTGAACTGATTGCCAACCAAACCTCCCGTACTATTTAGCACGGTTTATTTGCACACTTTCCAATGAGGTAAGTGGAAAATAAATAGATTATGGATTCATGCCTTTTCCAAAGGCATTTGTGCAAAACTGAATTCGAACCCGACAGTAAGGCTTCCAGAAAGTTTTTTGTTATTAATATAAAATTTTTACGTTTTTATTGTTTCAGTTCTTATGCATTGCTCTTTAGGACATTTAAATATGCCAGTTATGTGAGTACAGCTGTCTTCTTTGATAAACTGGGGGATCCGTTTTAATTTCAAAATTCCATAGAATTGTAATACATAAAAAAACTGACACACCGGCAAATGTAATAAAAACCAGAGATTTTTTATTCTTAGTGGTAAAGATGTCGAAAGATAACTCAGACTACTACTGTTGTTATTGTGAGTTCTTGATTTATTCAAATATAGAAGAAAAAAGATCCACGCAATGAACAAGAGATGATGTTTCTTCTCAAACAAAGAGCCCATTTTGTTTGACCTTTCGCACGAAAATATGCGTATATTTTAACACTCTCTTTTCTCAGTATTATTGTTGACTTCCTGATTACTGACGACTGTGCTTAGTTGATCGTTTTCTATAAATTTACATGATCAACGTCACTTAATCCTTACATATACTTAAATTTCTAATCTAGATTACATATACTTCTCTTATTCGACCATGTCTACTACTGTTACTACTTTAATGACTATATTACAAACTTACTTTATCTCTTCTTTCCGTCAGTTTCTGTTTTGTGTTTATACTATTAGTTTTCATTATTCAAACTTGTTTGCAAAAGTTTCAGTGAGTCACCTTCTCTTTCTCTTTCTTTCTCTATCTCTCTCATAAACTCTGTCTCTGTCTCTGTCTCTCTCTCTCTCTGTGTCTCTCTCTCTCTGTCTCTCTCTCTCTCCTCCCCTCTCCTAGGCTATTTTCCTGCATTTACTTATAACTGATAATTTTATAACATTATCGTCCATTTTCTTTTTAATCTTGTCTAATTGAACTTCATTAGTGTTCGTTCTAATAAACTTGTTCTTGGCTCTTTCTTCTAGGGATTCCGATTCAATTTTTAAAACTGTCATTTGTGCAACTAGGAAATGTTATATGCAATTCCTTTTCTTTGTCTCTTGAATTCTTCGTTTTCTTTTGGATTTTGTCATCTATTTAGCTTTTCAAAACTAATATTTATTTATTGTCCTTTTTCAACAGTTTTCTTTCAAATTCTATAATTTCTGTTCAATATTTCTTCACCTCGCGAGAGTTTTTTTTTTATATATTATTCTATACAATCTTCAATTCTTTTTTCTTTTCAGTTTATATGACATCTACCCGGAACTTGGCTTTATGCATAGTAATTATTATTGTTATTTTTGAGTTAGAGAGCAACAAGACAACACAGTCCAGTATACCCAGCATGACACACAGTTTGATAAGAGTATACCAGGAACATGCATCACAGCCACATTTGTGCAGTATGGAGCCAGGCAAAAGCAGCACGCAGCCTTGAAGGTGGAACCAATTTATAAATATTCTCAAGGCCAGGTAACTCAATAGCCACAAATGGTTTCCAACTGAGGATGTTACCAAGTATCTGAATTTGACTCTCCTATCAGCTTAGCAGCCTTATCCTTCAAATTTAAAACAAAACCCTCTTGACACTAGACCAATCCATTATTCTCGCTCATAAACAGAGATGGACAGTCCATCAGTCCCCAGAAAATAAACTCAACTGCTTATAGTCAGGTAACTGACAAACAACTCTATTTCCTGATTTATTTATTTGATCTTAATTCACCATTACAAAACATTTACACGTGATTTTACAATCAAGATCAGAAGCTATGCGAGCCATGACTGGTATAACATTCGGCATTTATTATTTGTTGTAAAGATTTCTTTATTGTAATAAAATAAAAACAGAAAAGAGGTTCTGCTTACAAATACGGTGCTCACTGCTTTCTCGGCAAACGTACATTAGATTTTCCTTGGAAGCTTTTTGAGAAAATTGTTCGAATTGATTTTTGAGTCAAAATTCTCATTGATTCAATCCAGTTATTACATAGAAGCTCTAAATGCCCCACCGGTTATCAATCCACAAAAAATGGGAGTTTTTTTGTTAATTTCATAGTTATAACATTTTTTTAATTAATTTATGCTACGAGTCACTGAGCGAGGTAACTTACAGAATTTTAAATGTTTCTAGGGAGACCTGTACCACAAGCAACTTTTAAGATAAACGTGGAAATTCATATCTAAATCTTTATAGTCATAAACCACGCTAGAAATAGTAAATAAATTGGGTTGTCTTACACTGTACATTATCTAAATACATGTTTAAAGATGAACTGACAGAAATAGCCTGCTTTTTCAGACTTTCTAAATATCTAAAAAGGAAAATAAACACATGAATTCATTGAACATTGTATCAATTACTGATAATTTACTGTTAATCGAGAAATGTTAACAATTATTTGCAATTAAGAAAATGTAGTTTATCTTTTAAAAAAATCGCAAAAATATGAATAAAATTAAATATAGAACTGAAAATTAAATACAATAATTCGTTTTTTCTATTAAATTCTATAACTCCTTTTTACATCTTCTGAGAAAAATACTAACTTTTCTTTCGAGAATATTTATTAATTTGCATAATTAATGCAAATTATGATTGCTTCTGATTTATGAGATGGCCCGCAAAAATATATCCTCTGTGTATTTTGATCAGAAATAGCAATTTTTACTGGTGGTGACATCTAGCGACTTCGGATGTTAGCATCATTGTGGAATTATGAGTTATCCTTACACACTAATTTTAGTCATCATGCTCAAGTCGTTTGGTCGGCTATAAGACGCAAAAAAGCAATCAATCGCTGGTTTTATTGTAATGAATTATAATCATCATTTACTATCAAAGTTAACCGAATGAAGTGAAAACGTACGTATACGGTTAATTAAAATGGAAAGATCTTTCAATGTCCCGTAATGCTATTTAGTGCGTTTATGGTCAGTCAAAATCCATAGACGATCATTTTGTTTTGACAATTGATATAACAATATTCAATCAAAAACTTTTAACACTTGAACATTCATGAGAATTTGAATAATCGATTGTATATCCAACATTTAACAAGTAACATCATATGAATTTAAAGTGCACAAGAATTCTAAAATTGAGCCAAACAAGAAATCTCCCCAATTAATATGAATTTCTCGTGCATATATATATATATATATATATATATATGCGCGCACACACACACACACATATATATATATATATATAAATATATATATATATGAGTGAGAGAGAGATTTTATCTGTAGCGTAGATATGTATCAATTAATGCAGCTAATCCATGGATTTTCTATATGTCAGCGAACATTTATTGCATTGAATGAAAGAAAGGAAGAGACCGAAGCAGAGATAGCAAATATAATAAATAAGCGTCAAATAAGCTTAGATTAACTTGCATGGAAAATAGAAAAAAAGTTGATTCTAGAATTCGTAAAGGAAGTTTGAAAGAAAGGTAATGTCTTTTAGCGCTACATTCTCAGGCTTGTTTTCATTAAAGCCTAGTTACGTGGATGGTTTTACTGATATTGCAAAAACAAAATGTCAACTTTAATTTAAACTCGAGAAAATATTAGACAAGGAGATCCACCTACTGAACATGGGAATGTTTCGATTGAATCAGTTCCTTCAGATTAAATAATAAAATTCTATAAAACATCAAGGCCGTTTAACTTTCATTAAGTTGATTTTTTTCATTTATTTATTTTTTGCACTGGTTGGAAGTTTCTGGCCAAGAACAAGTTCGTAGAAATTGCTACGGTAAACTTACAAATAGAAAAAATCATTTTAAGTCAATAAAATATGCTTTTAGATTTAAAAAAAAGATGCTGTATTATTCAGATAATGTTAGGTAGAGAAAGAATATATGTTCTTTTTTAATATTTAATTGATAGCCGAAAATAGTGCTATAAAATGAAACACGGCGAATAATGAGTTTTTACTCTTAAATTTTATTATTCTACTAATGAATTTTCTCGCCATGAGTATCTTTCGTTTTTCATTGGCATCAAGTGATATTAACTCTCTTCTTCGATACTTTATTCTCCTCATTCTTCAAGCTGAGTCATGATGTCGTCAGTTGTTTTTATTAGTTCACAGATTTCCATGTCTTCTAATCTCTTTGCAAGCCCCTTCAGGATTAATATGGTTACTAGTCGTGAAAAATGACAAGTTTATTTACGTATGGATCAGCGTTTCTGCTGAGGATCGTAGAATCTGTGCGCGTTAAGTCAAGGATCAAGATGTCATTCTCTGATAGTTCTGCCTTATCGCGGAGAGTTGTATCGGTGACTTGTATGAAACGTGTTATATATACAAAACAGTAAATATGTTGGTACATATTATTATTATTATTATTATTATTATTATTATTATTCATGTTTATTGAATGCTCGTCCCAGATGTTTTGTGGTTAGTATTGAATGTGGTAGCAAACGATAACAGATCTCCAGAAATATTCTCGATATATACGCAGAGCCCAGAAGCCAGTCATTTTGGCATGGTTACAATGCACAAGATATTACGGTTATGATTCTATCGATTTTATAGCTGACAGATCACTTTCTATGTTTACACAATATTCTGGCTTGGAGAGAGTAATTCGTCTGGATATTAAAATCTATGAATATTTAATACATTTTATTCTATAGCAATTTGGTGAAGGATCACATCGAAGGAACGTCATATTGAAATAATGTATCACCTCGGGTTTTGTAGCCATACATTCGGTCCTGCTTTTGGGGCCACATTAAAGTAATCCAAGATGCTTTTAAGTGTCCTTTGCAATTAATTCCCAAATTAATTTATCTAATAAATGATTTCCTTTCGTCGTCACGAGGTTTCCTTTCTATAATCTTTCGTACGACTTATTCTCTCTACCAAATTCATTCTTATCTAATCTTTAAAATTACTGTTCTAATCAATATTTCTTTGTTTTTGAGAATCTTTTAAAGACATCCTTGTACTTTAGGCTGATTTGTCTTTTCCGTCATGTGAGTAAACTGGTATTATCCTTTAATAAATATTCAAGATTAGATTAACTATTATCTTTAAAATATCAGGAGAGACAGGAAATGGCCTTAAATTATCTTCTTGAATGCACACTTCTTATTAAGATTCCTTTTTACCAGTCAAATGTACTCTACAGTTTGTTATTAATTTGTCAATTTAATATTCGAGGTGCCGAGTTTCGGGTAGCATCACTTTTGTAGCAAATCTATCTTATATATATATATATATATATATATATATATATATATATATATATATATATATAAAGATGGTGACTTAAGATTGGCACAAATTCATCTTGGCGCTCCCCACTTTTCTTTTCAAAACCAGTTAAAATTTTGATTCTACTCTTTACATGTTTCCACTACGTTTGAGATCGATGTTACATAGCTTGAAACTAATCCAATTTATTTATGATTCAGTATTGATGAGATAATTACGGATTTACAGATGTTAACTGTAACCTTCAAAGATATTTCTTGGCTGTTCCAGCACATCGAATATCTTTGAAGATTACAATTGTCTGTGGCATAATCTCCAAAATGCTGAACTAACTTTGGCTATTCTTGATTTAATTTCTCGGTTCAGTTTGAGATTTCTTACATAAAAGCAAAATGTGTAAAAGATTAAAGTGTTTCCGATACTATGGAATCTGGTAGCCTGACGGGAATGGATTGTTACATCTTGGTAAAGAAGTCTAGTAATTTTTAATGTTGCTTGCCAACCTTTTGTAAAGCTTATTTATACAGTGATCTCTACTACATTTCAGTTGAAATACCATCGTCACCTGGTACTTTACCATTCGATAACTGTTTAATGGCTTTTCAGAGATGATAGAATCTACTGAAAAGTTTTCAACAATGAGTTACTGAGGATGGTTATCGATTACCTTGTTGCTGAAGTTCGATTTCCTGTTTAAAATCATTGGAAAAATTTCTCCCCAGTATTTGATGATTTGTTAGAAATATTCTACCCAGGAATATATTGGAAATATTTTGTTGGTTTGAAAACAGCCTTCAAGTTTTGATAAAATGATTTCGTCAAAACAATCAACAATCTCTTGTGAGCCTGTTGCATTCATTTTGCACAAGTTTTCCTATCACGTCTGGCCAGGATAGATGATTCCTACTAACGCAAGTGTTGACATCATTCATTCATTTTTATCAGATTGACATTTCTTTGTTGTTCCTGAAGATTAGAATAGAAGTAATTTAATCTTATCAAATGAGTTTATTGTAGGAGCATAACAATTCATACGGGCTTCATGTTTGTTCTTCTGCATTGGTAAAAGAAGAGACGAGTACATATTTCAGTACTTTCATTCCAGATCATTCTGGATAGCGATGCTTACACCTTATTTTCGTTTTCAGGTCGACAGATCCATTAACCTCGTTCAGCTGTTCACAGTCTGCAAGTCTCGTCTCAGATAGAATTATTATGCTATGTTATATTTCTCAAAACTCTTTCAATTATTTCAGTTTGTGCCCACGATTTCAGGATTATCCTGCAAGGTTATTACATTTCAAGATAATAATGAATATTTGTCTTTCACTTAGTTATGATTTCTGTAGATGTCATTTGCACATCCTGACAAGGACTAGAATACAATTTTTAGTTATTCTAGAAATCTGTCCCTAAAGTAACTGCTTTATGGCAGAAACCCTGGAACATCCACTCCACTTCAACGACCTAATGTGGCAACTATAAAATAATGTTATCTTCCACCTAATGCCGACGCTATTCCTTCATTAAATTAGGATTTAATTATTTGCCTAATGTCGTCAACTGTACATCCTCTCAATCAAATATTACAGGAGCTATTACGTGTAGCATAGATCAGTGACAAAGGAACTTGCAGGCCATATTTCGAATAGCACTTTCGAACAACTTTTTAGTGTATCACCTAAACGTATTTAAAACGAGCATCCATGTGGCGTTCAATAAACGTATTGTCGTGTGTTTTCTTACCCGCTTTTTTGACTCGTGTCTTTCATCTCGTATATGACGAAAGACCTTCTACACATGCACATGCACACACACACACACACACACACACCAGAATATAACGTATCTTTAGGCTGTCAGAATTCAATGAACCAAGTTTTAAATTCAACCGAAAATGTTTTCTTCTTTAAAATTTTATCATATTTTCCCACTTTTGCATATAAGCTGTTGCCCATCCAGAAGTGACTGTCCAAAGTTCATAATGATTTTGTTCGAGAACTTTCAACAAACACGAGTTATTATAAAATACTCCAATCTTTACAGTTAAAGCAGAAAGACCTGTATATTAATTAAATCTTGGAATATTCAGAAAAACTTTAAATAATTTAAGTGTTTCTTTATCGAAAGGTTAGTAACAATTATGAACGGATAGGATAGATATTTAAATCTAAAAAGAAATTCAGTTAAGAGTTGCATAAATGAAAACCCCATTCTTAGGAAATTTTGGGGATGAGGAGTTATAATTATTTACATCATTTATATTAGGATTGTGGTCCTCATCTTTGTTGCTATTATCACCCGAATACCGTTTGTCTAAATTTCTGAGATGAGTACTTATCATTTATTTACTCAATTTATATTTGGAGTATTATCTTCATCTTCGTTTTGTCATCACACGATCAACTTTTAACTCAATTTCTGGGATGAGGATTTATCATTATTTACTCTATTAATGTTCAGATTCTTGTCCTCATCTTTGTTGTTGTTATCACGCGATCACCGTCTGCCTGAACTTCTTGGATGTGGAATTATCTCTATTTAAACTATTTATATTCCGACTGTTGTCTTCATCTTTGTTGTTAGCACAACGTTTCGGCCATTGTACCATTCGACCATCATCAGGTATATATCGATCTGGATAACCTACAGAGAATTCAGAACTGAACCCATTTTTTAATCTACGAGTGTAGACTGCTCTCCTCCCACCGTCCATGTATAGGAATATCGTCTTATTCCTATTTTAGTGCTGCGCAATTATTGTTCGCTCTCTTTCCAGTGAGTCCATGTACACACTGCACTATTCAGGGATTTGACTCACAATAACGTTGTGATACTAGTTCGAATATAAATAGAATAATTAATGGGTTATCTTCTTTGGACGCCCCACCTACCACATGAAATTTTCCATCCTACATTTTGGAGTATATTTTATTTTATTTTTGTTGTTGTATAAGTGTAAGTATCGTTGCCGACACTATGCTTTGAAACTAAATAGCCAGTGAGTAACACGGGTGATTCCATTATTACATGATCTACAGATCACGTGATCATAAAGGAAGTGAATAAATAGGATGTAGCATGATGAGTATACGATCACTGTTCAAGGGGTGCCTAGCGTTGAAATTCGTCGACATACGCTTCGCATTACTTATCTAGACTGGATGTGTATGCAGTTGGATGGGAACGGCGAATTCTGGAAGAAAGACACTCGTAGAAACTTTCCATCCAAGTGTGCACTCGTGCGAGGAAGAGGCCGACCGTTCACCTCGAGGCGAGGGCTCTTTCTATCGCGAATGTAAGCTTGCCCTCAAGCATCTCTTACGGGCGAAGGATGGCCTGTCTGACGTCCAGCCGTTGTCCCGTAAGGTATTATATTAGGTGTTAGGGGGAACGGTCAGGATGCTTCGATAGGCAAGCTCGGTCTGACGAAGCGGGAAGCTCGCTGCATATGGCCTTGGGCTCCCGGGTTGAAATGTCTCACTATCACTGAGGCATCACTCACCTAGCTGAGGGACCCTCTGGGTTGCCAAAACACTTCATTCGGCGGGTTTGGCAAAGTCGCTAAACTGCGTTCGCTGCGGGGTGGGGGAGCCGTAGGTCACGCCTTTTTTCATTGTAGTGTCGTAGCTCCGTTGGTTCGCATGCTGCTCGGAAAGTTCTTCGTCCTCGAGGCCAGTTCCGTCTGTAGCAATATAGTACCGCCGTTGACTATGGCTGAGCACTATGTGTTTCTTTTGCTTACTGAGGGTTATGCGAGTCGTTATATGGACGACGCGACAGAAGGAATTCCATGGTGTCTGGAAGTTTACCTCTTCCCAACTGATCCTGTTTTTTAAGCATCAGCTTAAACTCAAGATCAGGATGGAAAGGAAACGACTCCATCCATTGGAATTTGGTGATAGGTGGGTGAGTCTTGCGCGTCTCTGCTGAGTGAAAGGTGCTGACTTAGAGTGGCATTTTGATGCCGGTTAAGAGGATGTCGCGTTTGCTGGGTTGAACATTGGCAGCCCTTCCCATAATAGTTTATTGTAGGTCGTTTTTGTTTTAGTTTCTTGTCTTTAGTTAACTTAGCTAGGGTAAGTATTCTCATTGGCCCCTTTTATTTTTGTCCCAATTTTTTCTTTTGGTTTAATTCCCCATCCCTCCCATCTTTAGGTGGATAGTGATGTCAGTTCTCTAGTGGGTGCGGGGTGTCTTTCATTTCGGGTGTGATTTTCGTAACTATTTTTGTGTTTGAATGAGTGTCTGAGTTTGTGTGAGTGCTCGGGATGTATGGATGTTTTATATTTTTTCAAAGTCCCGCATTAATTTCGTCCAGTGAACTGATGTTACTGCCACAGTTAGGTCTTGAAGGTTTTTTTTTTTTATTACTAACAAAAATTTGTTTAGTTTCTTGAATATAGTTTTGTACACATTTGTAAATACTCACTGGGTTTTTTTTATTTTGTAATTGTTATTTTATTTCCCCCCCCCCCGCCAGGCAATGATTTGTATATATGGGGACTAGTTAGGACTTCATAGAGTTTATAAGGCATTATAGTGTATGGGTAAGAATGGTAAGTAAGAATGAGTTGTTTTGGTGAAAGGAATATTGTTTGTATGTTTGGGTCAGTGGTTGCGGCTAGCTAAGTTTAATGTTAAGACAGAAGAAGACCATCCTTTTCCCCTTTCCCCCTTTTGACCATGTGCCACATTTGTACATTCGTACAATAAATATTATCACTGGTCACTCTTCTTGTCTATCCATCATTACTATACTTTCACTCTCTCTACTCTACTACTATACGGATTACGATTCTCTTCTAATCATTATACGATTTGGCGATTACTACTTAAACAAGTATTACTAGTGTGGATAATATTGCAAGGCGTTATTACTAGTACCGGCGTCTATGAAGTCTCGAATATAACGAGCATTTTTGGTAGTGATACAAACTTTCCATTGACATAGCAAAAGTGACAAGCGAAGCCGTCCAACATCACAAAAGTGACGACGAGAATTCGCAAGGAATCATAAAAGTGGCGACTAAGATTCACAAATGATTCGCGAGGATTCCTTGAACTAGCACGGGTGGAAAGAATTAATTCGCAAAAAAAAAAAAATATTCTGCAGTAGTAAAGGTCATGTTTCAAATGCTGCAATAACTACAGCAGGAACTACAATTACAGTAACAGAAACAGCACTATAAACAGCAGTTGCAATTACAACTACAGCAACAGAAGTTTTTCGAGTTGTTCACTAAAACGATGGAAACAAAAACTTCAGATTCGTTTACTCCTGACCCTGTCGCTAATTCAATCACCGAGATTCTGTACAATCCGGATGAAGGAATAAGTTTCCCATCGTACTATAGAAAATATGAAGGAATCTTCAAGACGGATTGTGCCCATTGGAATGATGAGGAAAAAGTTCGATCATTGTTTAGGAAATTATCTCTTGCTGTGTATGAAAAGTATGTAAACTATATTTTGCCGAAGAAACCGAGAGAAATAACTTTTAATGAGAGTGTCCTGTGTTATCAAACACATTGGCAATATCTCAATTGTAGAATAACAATAATAAAAAGCACTTACCGGCGTAAGAGTTCCAACTAGCGTCCAGCTGGCAGACAAAAATAAAGCAGGTTGTAACCTAATACAAACCCTGCAAACTAACTGAGAAATCATGCTAGTATTTATATAGCAATACTTCCACTCAGGTACCAGCAGCCAATCACTGCCCAAGCAATGGACTATCCCACTTTAGCATAATGAGATGCTCCATTGCACCATAAATAGCTCTGTCTCAATGTTGAATTAGTAATCACTCAGCTTGCTCTACAACTGAGTGTTTATCTTGACCACAATTGTTCGACATGGCGCTGTGAACAGGATGTATGACACCTGAAAATTGGGAACTCTTCTTCATTGAAGCAGGCATATCCACCGACTCGGCCAAAACTCATGCAACAAGGTTTGCGGACGAGAAGCTGACAATCGAGAGCCTTCAAATGCTGTATCGATCTTAAGGAGCTGGGAGTCACATTAATGGGAGAAGCCCTGTGTATCATTAAGCAGGCTAAGGAATCCACCACCCAGACAACCCGCATTCAGGCACTAGCAGCCAAGCCTCCTCATCTCGATCTCGAGATAACACCACAGCAATTCAGGAAGTTCCGAATTGACTGGGATGTCTTTACCAAGATGACAAATATGCCAAACTCCCAAGCTAATATTCACCTATACAATTGTGCTGATGAGGCTGTGCAAAACGCCATAATCAACACACACCCTGACTTCTTTACCACTGATCCAGATAAGCTACTTGACATGGTAGAAGTGTTGGTCACCCAGAGGTCAAGTCCTATTGTCCATCGCCTTGCTTTGTCTCAGGATGCGGATGAGCCAATACAAAGTTACCTTGTCCGCCTCAGAGCCGTAGCCGTTGATTGTAACTTTACCTGCCCCTCATGTGAACATGACCTGTCTGATATATACATCAAGGACCAGATCATCCGTGGAATAGCAAATGACACACTCCAGGCTGACCTACTGTCCAAAGCTGGGGCACTTAAATCCCTTGAGCAAAATATCCGTCATGTTGAGGCATTTGAATCAGCATTACGGGACCAAACCTCAATGGCCGGCGCTTCAGATACAACTGCTGCTCGTCTATCAACATACCGCAGACAGAAGGGTACACCACAAGCCAACGAGGCGATCCGTACCAGCACCTATTGCAGCTGCAATGTTAAATCAAATCACCAGGCTTGCTTAGGTTGTGGCAGCCACCAGCATGGCACCTCAGGAACTGGGTCACGCCGGCTAAAATGCCCAGCATGGGGAAAAAAACATGTAGTAATTGTGGGAAGCCCAATCACCTATCGAGGGTATGCCGGGCTAAGAAACTGGCTCAAGCGGTCAGGGGAAAGCCTAGAGGCTAATGAAGCCGCCATGGACACACTTATCGCCCACATCACATTCAATCAAACGACAGGCACGTATACATCTAAAGACACAGGCCAGGTAAGGGAAATTGATGCATATGTTGTTCCATTCTCGCCAAAACCGGATCCCAGACAAATTAAGAATATCCCCAGAAATCACAGCACTAGGATGACAATCTTTCCTGACAGTGGGGCCACCATATGTCTCGGGGGACTTAAGCACCTTCTGAATATGGGGCTCACTATCAACAACCTCATTCCATCAAGAAAAGTCGTCCGAGCTGTGGGAGGCTTTACGCTTGTATGTCAGGGTTGGCTCCCCGTGGAATTCATCGTCCAAGGAAGAACAACTAAACAAGCCCTATACATATGCAAAAAGATTCAGCGGCTATACTTCAGCAAAGCAGCCTGCATTGATGTAGGGATACTGTCCAAAGACTTCCCGAAACCGACAACTACAATATTACCCCAAACAACAATGCAACACATGCCCTCGACAAGCACACATAAAAAATCGGACGTGAGCCCTAAACAATGCAAAGTCGAGGGACAACTTCCAACACGCCCCAAAAAACTCCCTTTTCCCCCAACAGAACAAAACATTGATAGGCTCAAGAATTGGCTATTGAATCAATTTGCCGAAACGGCGTTCAAGAACAATGGTGAATTCCCACCGATGTCTGGCCCCACTGCACATATACACCCTCAAAGAAGGAGCAGTCCCCAAAGCCAGACATAACCCAATTCCTGTGCCTTTTTCACTTCAAAGAGCCTGTAAGACAGGCCCTTTGGGAAGATGTGAAAAGAGGTATCATAACCCCAGTACCCGTTGGCATGCCCACTGATTGGTGTAGCACTATGGTAATTACCGCCAAGAAAAATGGCAAACCACGAAGAACCATAGACTACCAACACTTGAATTCACAGTGCAAACGGGAAACACACCATACAGGGTCACCATTCCAGCTAGCACTACAAGTGCCACCTAAACAAAAGAAAAAAGTGTTGGATGCTGTTGATGGATATCACTCCATCCCCTTAGATAAAGAGTCCCAGCCACTCACCACCTTCATCACAGAATGGGGAAGGTTCATGTACCTGAGAATGCCACAAGGTTACCTAGCATCTGGCGATGCCTACACCCGAAGGTATGATGAAGTAATAAAAGACATCCCCCGCAAAGTAAAAATCGTGGATGACACCCTACTCTATGACTCTGACATTGAAGGAGCCTTTTTTCACACCTTCGATTTTCTCCTCCATTGTGCAAAAAAACGGCATCGTAATAAATAGAGAAAAATTCCAATTTTGCCAAGACACGGTGCAGTTTGGGGCCTCCAAATAACATCTTCTGGTGTAACCCTTCTAAATCCATGCTGGAGGCAATATTGAGTTTCCCAATACCAAAAACGCTCACCGATGCCAGATCATGGTTTGGGCTGGTCAACCAAGTCGCTTGGGCATACTCACTAAGCCCAGTCATGCTTCCATTTCGTGATCTCGTAAAACGAGACTCACACTTTACATGGAATAAAAGCCTTGAGGATGCATTCCAGCATTCAAAGAAGGTCATAGTTGACTTAGTCCGAAAAGGCATCGCAACATTTCAAAAAGAAAGAATAACCTGCCTTGCCCCAGATTGGAGCAAAGACGGAATGGGCTTCCTACTTCTGCAGAAGTATTGCTCATGCACCACTGACAAAGCCCCAGTTTGCTGCCCTGAAGGTTGGCGCCTGATATTTGCTGGTAGCAGATTCTGCATTGATGCTGAACGCAGATATGCACCTATTGAAGGCGAAGCAGCAGCAATTGCATGGGCATTGGAAAAATGTCGGATTTTTGTAATGGGTTGCCTGAATCTCATAGTGGTTACAGATCATGAACCACTAAAAGGATTATTCGGAGATAGAGACCTTAGTAAAATCCAAAACCCCCGATTATTCAGGTTAAAGGAGAAAACCCTCAGGTACAGATTCACCATTCAGCACTGCCCTGGGAAATGGCACAGAGCCTCCGATGCTGTCTCTCGTAACCCAGCAGACATCACACAGGCACTCCTAAATGTATTCACTGCTGAACCCTCTCAATCAGACATCATAGAGTCTGACAACATGGATGACTGGGTCAAATCAACAACCTTATTAGCAACATTCGGTGCAAATGACAACTTGGAGCTCATCTCACCAGACGTTATCCGTACGGCGGGACGCAGCGACCCGCAATACAAAAAATTAATTGAAGTAATACAAAACGGATTCCAAAGGACGCGCATCCTCACTGCACCTGAAATCCGCGAATATTGGGAAGTGAGGCACCGCCTAAGTGTTGACGACGGGTTAGTGCTCTTAGATCAAAGAATCGTTATCCCCACCTCACAACGCATAAAAAAATATTACATAGCCTACATTCTGCACACCAAGGCGAAGTTGGCATGAAGGCACGTGCCAATGAATCTGTTTATTGGCCCGGGATGAATGCTTCAATTCGTAACATTAGAGCAGGTTGTACGTTCTGCTCAAAAATTGCCCCGAGTCAACCAAAAGAGCCAATCAATTTGACACCATCTCCTGATTGGCCATTTCAGCAAATCGTCATGGACATCTTCCATGTTGGGAACCATTGTTACTTAGCATGCGCTGACAGGTTAACAGGCTGGCTGAATCTATACCACTTGAGCCACGGAGAAGCTAATGCCTCAAGGATTATTTCGATTTGCCGAGACATATTTCAAACCTACGGCGCTCCTGAGGAACTCAGCAGTGATGGTGGGCCACCCTTCACATCTCTTCCATTCAAGCAATTTTTGCAAGACTGGGCTGTTAAACAAAGGTTATCATCTGCTGGTTACCCGCAATCCAATGGTCGAGCAGAGCTCATGTCAAAACAGCCAAGAGAATCGTAAATGGCAACACAGGAGCCCAAGGATCGTTGGATAATAACCGTGCAGCAAGAGCCATCCTCCAATACAGGAATACGCCCATTCAAAACATTGGGCTATCCCCTGCTCAACTACTACCCACCGCCGACTACGTGACTACATACCATCCCACCCCACACTCTATAAGCCACACGCGAATTGGATAACAGCAGCCCAAAATCGTGAGATAAGTCTGTCCCGGCGGAACGCTCGTCTCATAGAGCGATACAACAGAACAGCACACACTTTAACCCCCCCTTCAAAAAGGACAAATAGTGGCACTACAAAGACCAACAACCCGTCGATGGGACACAACAGGTCAGGTCATTGACACCCTCCCCAACCACCAATACCGTATCAGAGTTGACGGATCAGGTAGAATTACCTTACGAAATCGCCGATTTCTCAGGAAACTGGATACACCAACAATTCCAGTTCCAAGACCTAGTGCATTACCTGAGACCCCTACACCAGTGCAACAAACATTCGACGCTGGAATAACATCAAACATTGCTCAGCCGTCTACAATAACACGGACAAAAACCGCTCGGGCATTGTCCAGACTACTTCCGCACAACCAGCCAGGTTTAAAGGAACTCATCCCTCCCCAAAGGCCACTACCCACACGCGATGTGGGAGAAGGAGATGTAGAATAACAATAATAAAAAGCACTTACCGGCGTAAGAGTTCCAACTAGCGTCCAGCTGGCAGACAAAAATAAAGCAGGTTGTAACCTAATACAAACCCTGCAAACTAACTGAGAAATCATGCTAGTATTTATATAGTAATACTTCCACTCAGGTACCAGCAGCCAATCACTGCCCAAGCAATGGACTATCCCACTTTAGCATAATGAGATGCTCCATTGCACCATAAATAGCTCTGTCTCAATGTTGAATTAGTAATCACTCAGCTTGCTCTACAACTGAAAAAAAAGTTTTTGTCGCGTATGCAACAAATCGGGAATTCGTAAATCGGGAATGCGAAAAGTTTAAATTGAATGAACTAACCCCTTATCTGTTTAAATGCCTGATATTCGTTCGGGGTTTAATATCTAACGAGGACGCAGAGATTAGATCTAGAATACTTTCTAAACTGGAAATGGATCCAAAATTTACTCTCCAGAGCTGAAGCTTGATACCACGAGAATCGAAGAAAAAGAAAATTCACAGGTTCACAGTGTCTGACCAACTCAGAGGAAAAATTACAAATATTTTCCAACTCCTGATAAAACTATAAGGAAAGAATATAAAAACCGCTCAATACGTAATATTTGCCACGACTGTGGAGGTAAACATTTTAAAAAGGTTTGTTTCTTTAGAAAGAAGAAATGCTGCGTGTAGGAATTTAGGACACAAGAGTGCGTGTTGCAGATCCAAAAAATGGAGAAGAAATAAAACGCATGCGAACAGAATTAATACATGCACTAATAATAAGAAACCCAAAAGGCAAATTAATTACACTTCGCAAAAGAGGAAATATGTTTTCGTGCAATAAACGATAGGGAAGATTATATTGCAGTTAAACAGCTCGGATATTACTATTATTAACGAGCAGACTTGGAAGAAAATGGGCAAACTCAGGTTGTTAGCTTCTGAGAAAATCGATTCGTTCGTCGGGAAGACCAGATAAACGGTAGTAATTTTTATGTTTATGTTGAAAAACACACCTAATCTCTTTTATACTGATTGGATGGCATTGTTTGATCTATGGGACGTACCTACTAACTCGTTTTGTAATAACGTAAATATTGTTGGCAGTTCTAATACAGCAAATGAGAATTTTTTTCTGAAGGTCTTGGTACATGCACGAAAGTAAAAGGCAAGTTTCAGTTGAAAGACAACGTAACGGCCACGTTTAAACCAGAAATAAGTGTACCGTTTGCGGCTGTAGATCCAATCAACAATGAATTGGACAGGCTGGAGAAATTGGGAATAATATCGAGAATAGACTATTTCAAATGGGCAGCACCGACAGTCTACGTTAAGAAGCGGAATAACAGAATACGAATGTGTGCTGACTTTTCGAGGGGACTAAACGAATGTTTGAAATAGCATTATCTAGTCCAGAAGAAATTTTTGCAAAACTGAATTGATGGTAAATTTTTCTCAAAATACTTGTGGACGAAGATTTCAAAATTACTATTCACACCCTAGAGTGTTATATAAATGGTGCATATTCCAACAAATAATGATGCCATGTTGGCTGGGTTGGATTGTGCTCAAGCATATTTGGACGACATATTTGTAAAAAGCAAAACCCGAAAAGTACATGCTGAAGATTTAAAGAAAGTCTTCGAAAGAATCAAAGATTATGTGTTCAAAATAAGTGAAGAAAAGCGTGAGATATTCATGTCCAAACTCAAATATCTAGGACAGATTATTGATGAGACCGGTAGACGACCGGATCCTGCAAGAGCAAGAGCGATAAAGGATTTGCCCACGCCAACTAATATTACAAAACTACAAGCATTCTTAGGTTTTGCAAACTGTTACCATACACACATACCTAATATGCACGAGTTGAGAGCACCATTATAAAATCTACTGAAGAAGAATGACAAGTGGAACTGGACAGAAAAATGCCGAAGTGAGTTCGAGTAGATTAAAAAAAGTATTAACATCAAAGCTATCACTGATCCATTTTGACCCTAACCTGAAAATTGTCGTTGCATCTAATGCAAGTGGTACAGGGATTGGAGCAGTGGTATTACATAAGTATGACGACGGATCAACGAAGCCAGTAGCGTGTGCTTCAATGTAGTTAATTGCAACTGAAAGAAGCTACAGTCAAATAGAGAAAGAAGTATTGCCTATCATATTTGCAACGAAGTTCTAACGTGGACAGGAATTTATTCTTCAAACGGACTATCGACTGTTGTTATCAGTATATGGATCAAAAGGTGTCCCTACACATACGGTGAATATACTGCAGCGATGGGGAATGATGCTATTAAATTATAATTACAAGATGGAATTTTGTACCGTCTAATAAGCTAAGTCATGCGGACGGTTTGCATCGATTAGTGGCAAGATGCTGTGAACCACTAGAAGACACAGTAATTGCGGCGATCAGGGCCGAAAGCGAAATAAGCAACGTACTATATAATACCGCGACAGAGTTGCCAATCACATTGGAAGAAATAAAAATTAAGGCAAAGAATGACCATTTCATAATGAAAATCAAGGATAAATTAAAATCTACGGGGAAAAATACTATTGGAAATACTAGTGCATTTTCATTGTACAATGGTGTACTGATGTACGCTGAGAGAGTAGTTATACTAGTGTCGTTACAAAGACGAATGTTGAAAGAGTTTCATAGAATTCATCCGGGGATTTCTAGGATGAATTTTTTAATGAAATGATACACCTACTGGCCGAATATGGATAAAGATATAGAAAATGTGGTAAAATTATGCAGAGGTTGCGCTCTGGCAGCAAAGTCACCGCCTATAAAAGTTCAACCTTAGCCGACAAAAGATAGACCATGGACTAGAATTCATATTAACTTTGCTGGACCAATAAATGGAACGTACTATCTGGTAGTAGTAGACAGCTTGACGAAATGGCCAGAAGTACTAAAATGCAGGAGACCGTCTACCACAGTAACTATTAATTTCTTTGTGAGATTTAGCGTTCCTGACTCAATCGTGTCTGACAATGGTACGCAATTCACGTCCAAGGAATTCAAGTTTTTTTTTTGTTTTTTTTTTTGCAAGTAACTAGCAATTACTACTCCCCCATATCACCCTAGATCGAATGGATTAGCAGACGTTTTGTTGACACGTTTAAGAGGGCTTTAAGGAAATCGGAGGGAGAGGAGACAGACAAGATCAAGGATTCAACACTTTTTAAGAGTATTACACCAAACCCAAACACCGTGTCGGGCACGTCACGGGCAGAATTGATGTTCGCTAGAAAAATCAAGTCCGTCTTTAATAAGTTGCTACCAGAGCGCAAGACGAGAACATCAAGGTGTAACTACACAAATACCTGTTTCAAACCTGGAGAAAAATTATTTTCAGGAAATATCAGCATGGGAAGGAATTTTGGTAAGAAGGCATCGTTAAGAAACATATTAGCAGAATGACGTACATAATACAAGAACAAAGGTGGGAACACACGCTATATATTAACCTGGTAAATTGTGGTTTCACCGAATTAAAAAGTCACCGAACGGAAGTACCTGTACGACACATTCAACGTTCCTATGCCAGTAGAAATAGTGCACCAAGGCAAAAGGAAAAGATGGTCAACAGAGTTTCTAACCATCGAACTAAAGCTAAAAAAATATAGTCCCCATGGGAGGTCATTTCAAAGGGGAGGTGTTGTAAAAGTGTAAGTGTAGTTGCAAACACTGTGGTTTGAAACTAGATCCTCAGTGCGTAACACAGGAGATCCTACCATTAAGTAGATGACGTGATCATAAATGAAGTGAATAAATAGGAAGTAGTGTGATCACTGTTCACTCTTCTTGTCTCCCCACTATTGCTATACGTCCACTCTCTCTACTCTACTACTATACAGATTACGATTCTCTTCTGATCATTATACTCTTTGGCGATTACTACTTGAACAAGTATTACTAGTGCGGATATTATTGGAAGGCGTTACTATTAGTACCGGCTTCTACGAAGTCTCGAATATAACGAGCATTTTTGGAAGTGATAACGAGTTTCTGCTTGACATGGCAACAAGTGACAAGTGAAGCCGTCCAACATCACAAAAATTGTATCTTTTATTTCATTTTATAAATAAGTGGATACAATATCTGAATCATTATAATATATTATTTTTTATTTCACTCAATTTCTTTAGCTTCGAATACAGTAATATATTTGCATTTAAGACATTGCCTGATTTACATATCAAATGAAAAATATAAATAATCTGCTTATGTACTTATGTAACGAAGACCTATACTGTTGTTGTTACTTTATAGTAACAACAACAGTATGGATTTTTGTTATGCTATTAAGTGCACAAAACGACTCGTGAATACCACGAAATACTCTACAAAACATCACAACTATAATAGTGTACTGACTACAAATACTTGTGGTAATAATGATTTTGTTGAAGCTAATGCCTTGAATTTTAATGCATTTTTGTCAATAAGTTACACTCACTACCCCCCCTCTCTCTCTCTCTATATATATATATATATATATATATATATATATGTATATATATATATATAAGAGAAATGCTTTCATGGAAAAGAGTTCACGTATTTTTTCTTTTTCTTTTATGCGTGCAGAAAGTATTGATAAATTCGAAAGAAAATTGACTTTTCTCTTTATCTACTGAATCAGGAGATGAAAGAGGCACATGTCCGCACGTCTAAATTGAATGGAATATGCCACATGACCATGTTTAATATGAGAATCCCACGCAAATATCGGATTTGCAACAAAAAAGGCTGTCTTTTTTCAGTAGTTGCCTTTAGGGACGCATCGGCTATCAGTGATTGATATCAACCTCTAGTTTTAAGTGCAATGGAGAGAGGCACCGTCTTAGGATGGCGGTCCCTGTATTTCCACTCTGATCAAGATTTAGTGCATGAAAAGTAAGTTAATAGTACGCACTCTTTATCTCTATCACAGTCAGCGTTTAGAGTTTTATTGTAAGTAAACTGTAATTTGCTCCAATAGTAAGTTGATTAAATTCTATTTTGCATGGTAGCTAGACTAAAGTTATTCTGAAATTTTTAAATGAGACTTTTTGTTTTGGAATTATTAGTTCACATTCGGATAAACAAAACGCTAGTTGTTTTATATTTCATCTGATTATCCTGTTAATGCCGCGTCTCATTTTACATATGGTGGGTCTTAATGGGTTATAGTTCGAGACCTATAAACAATACCGAATTTTTATTTTAACAATTCATACCGGATTTTACGGAGGGTGTTATTGGATCAAGGTAACTATACAACTCTAGCTATTTTAATTTTACATTTGTTTCAATTATACTTTGTTTACGCACAAACAAACACACGCACACATGTATACATATTCAATAAATCAAGAAAGGTTCAACTGGTCAGTCGACTCAAGAATTTCGCCTCGAAACGCTCATCAAGACTAGAAACTCTTAAGGCGGCCAACCAGATAATTCATTTGAACTTTATTGATTTATTACATATTATAGCTCCAATTACTTACTGAGCGATTTTGGTAGAAGTTCTGCTGATCTGGAAAAATCCTCGTAATTTTCAAGTACTTATTCATTTTTATTATTATTATTATTATTATTATTATTATTATTAGTAGTAGTAGTAGTAGTAGTAGTAGTAGTAGTATTGACTTGCTGGCGTCGTAATTGGTGATGTTCTGAACCTGCTTGACGAACGCGAGCTTCTTTAATACGTCTGACCACTGAGAATCTTTCTTCCTTTTCGTCACAGGTCACGTTTTCCTGCGAACTCTTTCAGAATAGATGACAACATTTTAAAATAAGTTCAAAATATTTAATAATAACTTCATCGTCAGGAGATGCAAAAATTTGTGACTAAATTTAATAAAACCGCACTAAAATGACGTCACTAGCAATTGAACACATTACTACTCCCCCGTATCACCCTAGATCGACTGTACAATACAGGTATATTTAAAAATAGAAAGTGGCGTTCCTAAAATGCGAGGATCAATCTAATAAAATATTTTCTTATTATCACTGATAACATTAAGTATTCTGATAACACTGGGTAATACCAAATTCATTGTCGAGGTTTTTAGCCGATTTAAGACAATTTTGATGTGTGAATCCAAAAATCACATTGATTTTACTCAACCAGGTCAGTGGCCGCATGCTGCTATTTTACATTTTTGTTTACATTGTAATGTCCATTAAAATATCTAAATATGAAACATATTTCACACAATAAAACTATTATGTTAATTATAAACTTATTAATTTTAACCAATCAGAATATTACATAAATATTTATAAGAAATTAACACCTCCAAAATATTTATAAAAAAATAACACGCAGTAAAGTGCTTACGTCTCAAGACACCAATTTAACAGTACAATACAAAACCAGAGAATACAAATTATAAAGGTTGTTTTATTAGTCATTATAATTTAGGTATACCATCAAAATATTGTGCGGGCGTAGTAGTAAGCATAACACGTGACTTCTTAGGGCCAATTAGTAATAACTAAAATTATATAATTCAGGAACCAATTTCTCAGGAATAACGGTATAAAAATCAACAGCCCTTAGTAGCATCTCTCGGATTCTACTAAGGGCTATATCAGTGTAACTACTGATATTCAAGACCTTATTTGCTTCCACACACTATCAAGAAACGCCTCAGCAACTTGGTGACCAGGATAAAGCTTGAACGCCACACATGTACCGAGTATCTGTGTCAGTGAACCAAGGACAAGAAGAGTTGTTGAAATTTGGAATTCCGATGTTTTGGAGGAGGCCAAAAAAACATAGCACTGACTGCTACTTCTGTGCTATTTATGTGACTGGAATCAACAGAAAACAGCCACAAGTATCCTCATCTTCAATCAGCACATCGTCCTGTAGCTCATTGTGATGAAAAGCCAATACCTGTCTTTGGATAACTTCCTGACATCATTGAGAAAGATTTCTCCTGTGTTCAAGAAGAAGAAGAAAATGAAGAATGAGAAGAAAAAGAAGTGGTGTGACACTATTTAACTATTGTAATTAATTAACTTATTAGCCATAAAATTTAAACAATAAAATACTGAGAACGGAAAAGAAGATATCCCGAACGATATACCTTAGATATAAAAAGATTTTATTTTTACTTTAAAAAGAAAAAGTTACTTTTTACAAGAATCCAAGGATTTGCGAAAACGATAAATTCACAGAAAGGCAATGTGGCGAGATTTGACAATTAATTAATGATGATTGTAAAAGTACTGGTTAAGAAAACACAAGAACCAGAAAGCGTCGAAGATATCATTCGAGATCGCAAAGGTTTTAGGAGTTGACCAAGTGACAAAGCCATGTGTTAATTGTAATAAATTTGGCATAAGAAAATATTCCGAAAGATATGTCCTTCAATATAAAAAGATTTTATTTTTACTTTTCTCAAGAAACCGTGGATTTGCGTAAACGGTAAATTCACAAAAAGGCCATGACAATTGGTTAATGATGATTGTAAAAGGTACTGTTTAAGAAAACACAAAATAACCAGAAAGCGTAGAAAATATCATTCGAAATCGCATTTTAGGAGTTGGCCAAGTGACAGGGCCATGTGTTATTTGTAAAACGAAAAAGAGAATTTCATAAACAAAGTTGATAATTCTGAACTGAGAAATCTTGAATAAGCAAGGATATCAAAGAGTTAATTAATGAAGCAAGCTTAGCCACACCCGCACGACCGAGACGCCATTAGCAATGCTGATAGGCGGAGGTAAATTGGTAAGAAAGACGGGAAAATTACTAACACCCACCGAAAGGGTTTATTATGAGGTACCAATGTGAGAAGGAGGGGGTTTAGGATTATAGCTATCCTGCAACCTCTTCCTACGATCCCACCAAAAATAGAAAGTAAATAATTTCCCAAAATGGGAAGTAATCAATTTTCCTAGCCAGACAACAAAAGGGTCTCTTTTCAGAAATAGGGGAATTACCAAAAGTCCCAAGCTGCATCTAACACCGCACCGGTTTTTGGTCGAAGTCCATGTAAGCGATCGCCTTTGAGCAGTTTGCCAGTAGCAGTCGGAGTTGCAGAATTTCCCATGCAGGAGCGAGCTGACAGAGAGTTTTCACGATTCCGGCCTTTCTACAAAACATCAAGTTATACTGACGAACGAAGCTAAGCCAGCACCTAAAAACTAAATCAGTTGACTTAGAAGACCAGAACTTGCCTAGAAGTATAACAGTGAAGAAGAAACGGGTTGGGAAAAACACATCCTCCTGTATAGAACAGATTGATATAAGTTGCTCTGATTTCTTTCAACATAACTGAACCTTTGTGGTTTTCATTTATTTCTTTTGCTTGTGCGACATCATCTCCAGTTTAGGCTCACCTTGAACTATGGCTCCGGTGTCTGATTGGACCTCGTTGACCTAAGATCAAAGTCACAACGTGGGTAGGTTAGACTTGGAATCAAGATAGTTACTTCGGTAACCAGTCATTGGAAGCGAGCTGGGAACGACGGAGCTGGTATCGAACCGGTTTCATCTGGTGTGAAGCCGTTAGAATCGACAAACTGGGAGGAGGGTCACAACATTAGTACCTTGACCACAGAATCCGACCCAGGATTGACAACCGTCACATCCTAGTGTCGTGACATTGGATCGACGACCGTCAGAGTGATTTTTGACGATGAAGCTCTACATCCTTTTCCCAAAAGGAACTAAATTATCTTAGTTCGCAATCTCAAATTGTCAAAGTCCTCTGCCGAACTGTTGACATTCAGATTGAAGAAAAAAATTTTAAAAATTCTTCTCTGACAATGCTCACCTCACATTCTACCGCAACAGGCATCAAGAACACCTCCGCTTTTGTCTGAAGAGATGGTCTTGGTGTAATGTACAGATATTACGCAGCTTATGCCCAAAATTGAAGTGACACAGTACGAACTCAAAGATTGGAGATTGTTCACTGACAGCAGTAAGCGGTCATGAAAAAAGTGTTCTGCTGCACAATGGCAACCATCACTCACTCGACTACACTGTAAGAGAAATATGAAGCAGTGAAGTATGTAATGGAAAAAAATTCTTTATGATCATCATGAGTGGTTTATCTGTGTTGACCTGAAGATGGTGAACTATTTGTTAGGACAACAGTCCGAGTTCACCAAGTACCTATACATTTTGTATATTTTGGATAGTAGGGACAGTGCTCAGCATTACAAAAGAACTGGTCTGCTAGTGAGGAATTAATGCCTTGCAGAACAACGAACGTTATCAGTAAGCCTGAGTCAGGAATACTTTTGCCACTGCTGCATATCAAGTTCAGCTTGATCAAGCAGTCTACCAAATCTCTGGACAAGGACGGTGACTGCTTCATTTACTTGTGCCAGGCTTTTCTATAATTGACGATGTAGAAGTTGAAATCTGCCATCTTTGATGTTTCTCAAATACGTCAGCTCATTTGAGATCCAGAGTTAGAAAACTTGATATACAAATTGGAATTGGAAACAAATAAGGATTTTGTTCTAGTCGTGAAGAACGTTCTTGCCAACAAGGCCAGAAACTACGCAGAACTTGTCATCAATATTCTGAATGCTTTCAAAAACCTCGGATACAACATGAGCGTAAAAATGCATTAGTTATTCTCACATATGGATCTGTTTCCTAAGAATCTGGGATCAGTGAGCGACGAAGTGGGGGAGAGATTCCATCAGGATATGAAAGAGATAGAGACCAGGTATCAGGAACATCATTGGGATGCAGTCATGATGGCTGATTGCTGCTGGACAACCCCTTCCATTGATCATTCTAAAGGTTCGACTAAACTGAATTTCAAGCCCTGAATTTTGAACATTGGATTAACATGAACTTACATTTATCAATGTATACTATTCAATTTATTGTAATCGTTATTTATAACATTCAATTAATAAATTGTGTTAGAAATTTATTTTTCTTAAATAATCATTTCGTATAAACATAACCCCTTTTTCAAACGTAACTAATAACTGATACAACAAAAGTTAATAAAAATGAACACGCTACCACCCCTTGTCTGAATGATTGGATCTCTCTGTATCCTTGGAAACAGTTGAATTATGAATTTTCTTTAAAACTCAGTAAATTTAAAAAATAAGTTACTCCAAAATTCGTTTGAGGATGAAATGGAACTAATGTTTTTAATTTAATTACAAAATTAAATTTGAAGCTTTTAGCTTTCATTTTTGAAACATGATTAATACTGTGTAGCGAAAAAAACATTTTAAATCAGTTAATTTATAATATTAATGCTCTGTAAATTTACATTGAGCACTATTTTGTAAAAATAAAAATATCAATAAGAACGCCGGATTATATATCTTACTGTTCTTTATATATATATATATATATATATATATATATATATATATATATATATAGAATAATAATATATATATTTTTTTCCAATTTGTCATACAACTTTCCTTCTAATATGTACAGATATAGATATATATCTGCACAAGGATGCTGAAATGTTCATGTCACGAACAACGACTCAAAATTCTGAACAAATGAGCCAACCTCAGTAATGTTTTAAATCCTTTCTTGGTCAAACTGAATAAACTTTTCATATGTAGCTTAAAATTAATTGATATAATTATTGATTCAACATTCTTTTATTTATACCTACACTATAGTGCAAAGGTTTCGAGTCACCGTGTGGGGTTTCATTCATTAGTTTAATTAACTTCTACTAATCTAGGATGCTGAAACTACTTAAGCTATTAGTGCATGGTTACCTAAAATTTAAAATCCCCCACCTCTCCAATTACTATTAGCCTGCTGGATTATTTTTGTTATTATTATTATTATTATTGAAATATTTTCGAAGGGGTATGAAATTTTATTAAACCCATAAAAAGCTATTCATGACAAAAAAGAAAGAATTCATAACAAAAAGAAGTCTTACAAAAATATATTACCGTAAACAGGTAAATATCGAAATATAACGATTAAAAACAGCTAAACCAATTATATATTTTTGTTAACTCTTTTTTTTTTTGTTATGAATTGTTTCTTTTTGGTTAGAAATGTCCTTTTAATTTGTCTGCTTTTATTGCTCTAATTAATGAATATATGTTCAGCCCTCAAAAAAAGAAAGTCCCTCTGGCCAGAAGTGAGCTAGTAAATTAGTTTTGAAAAAGCCTTGCAACATTAAAATTCTTAGTGATTCTTCGAAATCCAAAAGGTACATATGTGTATGTGTGTGTGTTTGTGTGTGTATGCGTTGTCTGTATTTGAGTGTGCGTTGTGTGTATCCACGTGTCACATATATATATGCGCATATATCTTATGCATAAACATAGTGATATATACAAATTTATTTATAATTTACATATAGTTATATCATGTTGGCTATAAAAATAAATATCGATGTTAATTTGTGGTATTATTTCAATAAATGGCGCTTCGAAAAAAGAACAGTCTACACTTTATATCTACCTTTATATAAAAGCTAGTGTTGTGCATAATTACATGTCATCAAACGCAAATATATTTTATACGCGAATCCATATATTCACATAAGCAATCGTCTTCATGCGCGCGCGTGTGTATATGAACGTGCATTATGCCTCGAATAAACTTTCTTCGGGATGCAATTTCTTATTTTGTACTTGATTCATCTTAAAAGTATATTTGCACTTTTATCTTTACATATATAAAGTATATAAAGACACCAAATATAGTACTGCTGTTACACTTCCATGTGTGCAGACGAGCGTGTTTACACGCAATTTTAATAGCATTATTTCAAAAGACAAAGTTGACAAATACAAGTTATACTCATTGAATAAATCCATGGAATACATATAGGAGTAAACATTTCCGTTGACTCAGCTTAGATTCTAAAAAAAACGTTTCTACCAATCGAATGATGAACAAGGAATGTTTTTCTTTTCTTTTTCCCAGTCTCACCGATTCCACAAAAGGGAAATTGTAATAACAGGAATTCATATACAAACATGCAAACTTCAATCCTCTGATTTCAATATGTCCAATATAGATACACACACGCGCACGCGCGCGTGCGCGCACACACACACACACACATACATATATATATATATATATATATATATATATATATATATATTACAATTTTTGGTTGTATTTGTGTCTGCATGAATTATCATCTATCCGCATATATTCATACGGAGAAATGTCAAAAGAATGAGAGATAGATAGATAGATAGATAGATAGATAGATAGATAGATAGATAGATAGATAGATAGATAGATACTAAAACACGTTTATACAGAGACATGTCTGTTTTGACACATACGTAAAGATATATCACCAGAAAAAACCTTATTACATGATGAAATCAATATTACAAATTAAGACTGAATATTTAGAATTTTGAACATGTGTATGTACAAAAGAGATATATTCATGCGTATATATATATGTGTGTGTGTGTGTGTGTGTGTGTGTGTGTGTGTGTGTGTGTGTGTGTGCATGCATGTGTGTATGTATAGATGCATCAAAAGTGCTGTTGAATCAGTTTCTCAAACGTAAGTGCCAGACATTTTCTAAACTATATGCTCGCCCACACATTAGGCACCAATTCTACAAATGGCGTCCGTTTCCTTCCACTGGTCGCTTGTAATAATAATGTAAATCACGTGATATGTTGTCAATTCTGTAGCTTAAAGAAACATTTTTTTTTATTTTTTTTTACTGTTTATTTTCTCTTCCTTTTCAAAATATATAGAAAGCAATCAACCGTATATGAAAATCGTTTCCCGCTTATTCGGCCATATCTGTAACATTGACGACAAAAATAAGATGTCTTACATTTCTGTTAACAGCTTTGGGCAGGAACTTATGTTTACAATTCTCTGCCTAATACAAATGAGATCCTTAATGAAGTTTCTAAATCAAATACCTCTTTCTCGTCTCTGATTGTGTATATTACTGTCTGTCTGCAATGCAAAATGTTCATAAAACGTTAGGTTTCTGAAAATGTTTACAGTTTGTTTTGTTTTTTTTTAAATCCCAGACGTCTGGAAAAAAACTATTTTGTTTATAAAAAAATGTGACAACTTCTACATTGACATAATTCCAATAAGCAAAAGAAATTATTTTCTCATTATATTTCATCTGATAGAAACTAAATTAATATTGTTCTTTCTCCAAGCGACACATCACCGAACAATAATCAGTTATTTACTATAGTCTAAAAAGTCTAAATATATCTATTTTTTTGTTTAATGGGCGAATGAAAACAACAAGTATAGTGCATTGAAAGATATTACATTAACAGTGCAACCAAGAGTGTTTTTTTTTAATTATTTTCTCACATATTTGTCTAGAATATAGCCTTTTCTTTTCTATGAAGTTGAAAAGAGACAAGTTTATATGAATGTGTGTGAAAAATCCATACATTAACATATCTTTTTTTGTTTTTTAAACAAAATTCATACGTATTTCAGTCGTATTCCGCTTTTTCAAAACACTTATTACAGAAGTTATCAAATCTTTAAAAAATAGAATATCTCTTCTGGACGTAGGCGAACATGGCTATCGACAGATTCCATTTCTTTATTATCTGCGAATTGCTATACATTCTCTTGAGTGAAGTGGTTTCTTGTCTTCTCTACATTTCAGATATTATTTTCTTAGAGTGGTTGCTACTCAAGGCTAGGGGGCTCAGTCTACCTTGCTCAATTAAGCTATAACTGGGAGGAGAGAAGAGACAGATTCATGTCCTCCCCGAGGTCATTAGTGTGAAAGTGAACACAACAGACTAGACCGGAATTTGAGCTCGGCTCATCGGTTCTATTTTCCATGCTGATATCCGTTACACTACTGGTACATCCAAAATGCTAGAAAATCCCCAAATACTTCCACTACTCAATTTCAATAATACACAAAGATTAAGGTATCGTTCACATTATAAGTTAATCACGGAAGAACAGTAAAACAAATAAATGTAACAGTGACTTTTCTGAAAATTTACCGTTAATTAGTGTTTTTATTCTAATTTTATTAAGCATATATTAGGCGATACTGAGACTACTATCTAAAATTGTAAATTCTCTTGGATTTTGTATTATTAAAATAAATAATAATTCTAGGTTTTCAACCAAGAATTGTACCGTTTCAACAAATTCAATCTTCAGTCTTTGTCACGTGTATATTTTTATATTATCCTCTATTTTCTGAATAAATAGTTTTTCTTCTTTTCTTAGAGATTATGTATTTCACGAAGCATGAGATTTTATAGGAATGGCATCAAAAACACGAAAAACTTCAGGTCGAAAAAATATTGAATGTCCGATGACACTTCTCCGAGTTTGGAGTTAATATATTTGCAATTTGTACTGATCTGACTTGATAATAGAAATACTAATAAAATGTCTCGCTGATTTATTCGGTTTTTTGAACTGATATGTTCCGGAAAGGGATATATTTGTTCGAAGTAGCAAAGTAGTTGTTGACTACTGTAACCAGGTAGGACAATCTAGCAGGTAACCCTAATGGACTGGTCCTCGTCGTAGTGGTAGGCAATAAGCGTAGTCTAGGCGTAGTCCATGTACCTCCACATCAGTCTGTATTTATGGCTGACACCAGCCAATCATATTACTGTGAGGGGGAACCCAGGTGTCAGCATATTCATTACATCATGAACATTTAGCGTTCATGCATAACTATCGAGAAGACGTTCTGATAGCGCTGGTTCTGAATTTTTAAACATAAATTAGGAACGAAAATCAATAACTAGCAAGGTTTGCTCGAGCAAAGGAGAGGATACATCACAGCGGAAAAGTGCAAATTTCTTCAAAGATCCACGAAGAAAAGAGTAATTTCCCTTTAATAAGATTACATCCGATGGAAACAGAATGAGAATCACTCGAGAATTAAAAAAGGATTGTATAAGCATTTTAATAATAATTACAAAAAAAGAAAAAATATTCTCCAGAACACTGTAGATTACATAACCAAGACAATAGAAGCAGATTTAAATATGAACCAATTAAAACGCTTGTCACAATCAGCAAATAAGTCAGTAATTCTGAAGAAACTGTATTTAATTGGGTTTGCAATCAATAACCAGCAAGAACCCATTGGAGATTTTACGAAAATGTTACTGGTAAAATGTTAAGTAGAATAAATAAGATGAAAAATAGCTCTACAAAACAATTATCACCCAGGAAGGGAAACAGATTTAGAGCGGTACAAAAAGATCAAAATGTCGTTATAGACTCAGGAGACAAGAGAAACGCAACCGTTGTCATAAAAATGAGAAACTGGCGACCACAGCAAGATTTGCAAGTTATCAGAAAAAATAGACCCTGGCGTATCTACAGAGTGAAATCCATGCCAGAATGGCATTCATTTTACTTCCAATGGTTACAGTCAGCTGATGCAACACTACTAAATCTGTTAGAGATGATGATGATGATGATGATGATGATGATGATGATGATGATGATGAAAGACAATGTTTTCCAATAAAATTTCTATTAGGTGAACAGTTAGTGTGAGATTTTCTGCAGTTTGTAAATATTGCTGTGGTCGCAGTTCCATAAAACTAGGTTTCCCTCAGCAAAATAATAACAGACAAAATGAATTCTCTCATTCTTCTCTCTCCTCTCGGCTACTAACCAAGAATGGAGAGTAAGAGAAATAGTAGATCGGAATGTCCAAAATGTGATATTCTAGGCTGTTAGGCACAAGCAATTCTACCGGTGATCTCTCTAAAACCACTTCCTTGTAAGGATGTCTTTACCAGCCAGCAAGGTCATCTAGTTATGAAGAAAAATGACTTTACATCAGTTTGCGCATATCACGGACTCGTAAACACAGACCCAAAAGATGAGCCTTCTAAAGTGAAGGTGCATATACTAGCCAGCAATTGTCCAACTATCGTAATTACTCCCGTATTATACAAAACTCAGTATAATACAAAACCCTGTATAATGCGCATCTCAAACTTTGGCCTACGAAATTCTAGAAATACATCTTTCTTGTACAATACGTTGTGACACATTATAATTTGTAGCAGCTAAATGCGATCTAAATTTAACAATTAAACTTTGTATGCGGTTGGAATAATGTTTTAAAAAATAAAATTTTACCATATTCAACACAGTCGCACAGAGATGTTGGCATCAAATGTTACCTGAATAGAAGCCAAAAATATGGCTAAAACAGTGAAAGAAGAAAAAGATGTCACTAGCAGAAACAAAAAAAAAACAGGAAATATATCAATCAAATAAATAAAAAGATTATAATATAGTATTCCATCTATTTTTTTCTATAATCTCAAGGCATTATCGTTCTGTATCGGCAATCTAGACTCATATTTGCAGTTCCAGCCTTCCTCAAAAATATACCATTATCTTTGGCAGATTCAACCTTGTGGGTGAATTTTAATGTAAACATCTGAGGTCGGTGAGGCAGTCTTGTACCATTAGGACCAGTTCTGGTGCATCAATAATTTTAGTTAATTTAGCTGATATATAGATATTTCAGTAAAAATGAAAATCCACAGTTTTCCCACTAGCACCAATCGTGGAAAAAAATCTCCCTCTCCCTTACCACCATAAAATCTAGTTTCTAACATCGCAGATTGTAAACAAAAACACTAAAAGGCTCGCTATCCCCTGAATATCATGATCTTTTGAAAAAGAAAACCTACACATAAAATGTCTACGCGAGAAAATACCTCATTTACATTCCACTTAACAGTATAAAATAGGAATAAAATGCAGTAAGACAAAGAATATCTGCCACAAACATTCAGAATATGGAAGAAAGTGCGAAATATAAAAATAACTATCGATTTTGCTTTTTCATGCCTCAGAATAAAGTTTTCATGCCTCAGAATAAAAAGATTGAAGATCTGAGAAATTCTCCAAACACGAATTTTTATTGATACTAACAATCAGAGAGCACAGTACTGGTCATACTGGAAGAGACGAATTGCTTATTCAACAGGATTCTGCAAATTTTGAAAAAGGCTCCAAAATTTAATGCAATTTGTCGTCGTTCCGGCCGCTTTTCAAGGCATGCAGCAATAGACATCATCAGAAGAAGTCTGGATGCAGCTGGGTTCCCTTCCCAAATCGAACCCATAGACCTTGACCGTTGTGATGGAAAGCGGTCGGATGGGATTACCATTTTTCCTTTTAAAGTGGGGAAGTCGTTGATTTGGGATGCGATCTGTCCCGATACATTTTCGATCGGTAATTTGATCAGGTCCGCGGTTTAGCCCGGGGTTCAGTCGCATGGAACGCGGAGATCAAAAAAATAGTTAAATATTCTTCTCTTGCGGACAGATTTATTTTTTACTCCAGTAGCACTGGAGACTCTGGGGTTATTGGCTCTCGTTCGATGGCATTCCTTCGGAGGGTCGCGAAACGGTGTCTTACTGGCGATCATTGCGACTGGCAGAGGATAGCAAAAAAAACATTTTGTTTTTGTTCATAGATACTTTGTTCAAATAAATTCTGTTATTTAATGATTGGATGGAACCACATATACACCCTTCCTTCACTTCATAGTGTAGTCAAACTAATTTTCTGTTTGGACATCGTTGAATTCTCAAATGGAAGAATATAGGTGAAGCCATCTGCCTCTTAGCCCTACAGATTATACATGTCAAACATGTAGCCCTTTACAAGCACACCTACGACCCGAACAAATGATAATAATTTCATCATTTAATGGACAAAATTACAGTTTTTATAATTTAAAAATTTCAGTATTTAAGAAAATAAATCAAATATTTTCTACATTTGGATTTATTTTAATAGAATACCAAATAAGAATACCATTTACTGCATAAATTTATTTCAAATAATTTTAATATTATCAACAAAATTTAAGTTATTACTGTACTAAGATATTATATGAAAAATTGTAACAAATATACAATACTCTTGATGACTGAGAAACTAGCGCGGGAACAAATTCTCTCTCGTCGCCATGCCACCAGCGATCACACCATGAAAACAATATGGCAGCTCATTAACAGTTGTAAACTGAAAACTTTCCTTCAAAATTTCAAAAGTTTTTGTTTTTAAAAAAGAAATGTGAGCCAAATAATTTTTAGAGGCGTCAAAATTGCTTTATTTCTTTTTTTAGCTGTAGTTTAAATGCACCAGTAATTTTTCAAATTACACTTCATCAATTTTGAAAATTAGATTTGTTTTCTATTACTTCAACCCTAAAATGTCTAGTGGTCGTCCAGCTTAGAAAAAAAAGAAATTAAACAAAGAAGGGCGAGTGAAAAGTTAGAATTACATTATTTTTGCAAAACGGTGAATGAAAAGATACATTGTTTAATTTGCAACAACTCCATCGCCACGCCAAAAGAGTTTAACCTTAAGTTTAAGGGATTATGAAAGATATAACGATAAATATGAAGGCCCAATGTGAGTTTCAAAACTTAAGGAATTGAAGGCTAACTTGAAACAGCAGCAGAGGCTTTTTACGAAAATTCAGAAACAGAATGTCGCTTCCCTTACTGCAAGCTATGAACTCAGGTGAATGGTAGCCATGAGTCGAAAATCTTACAGTGAAGGATATTTTGTAAAGCAATGCCTTGTAAAAACAGCAGAAATTGTATGTCCAATAAAAGAACACTTATTCAAAGACATTTCATTAACCAGGAACACTGTTGTTAAATGGACCGATGAAATGCCAGGTGATTTGAAACAACAGTTGAAGGTTTCAACATTTTTCTATTGACATTAATGACTGTTGATATCACTGGAATAGAACAGCTTGCAATCTTCATCAGTGCCTGTGACAGTGAATTTAATATTTATGTAGAACTGATCCCATGTATAACACTACAACAAGCCAAAACATTTTTTAGAGTGTTGAGCAGGTTCTGCATGAGTATCGTTTTGATTTGAGTAAAAATGAAATGCTTATCTACTGATGGTGCTGCAGATATGGTTGGCAAACATAATAATGTTGATGCCAAGTTACAAAGAAAACTACAATAATTGCATCCAGATTCAACATTTGCACATTTTTCACTGATTTATTCATCAGCAAAATTTGTGTTTAAAGATTCTAAAATTAGATCATTTGCTTAGCTTGGTCACAAAAACAGTGAACTATATCAGAGGCTGTGTTCTCAACCAATGTCACTTGTTAGAAGATATGGATGTTTACTGATGTTCCATTCTAGGCAGAACTTCACTGGTTGTCAAGTCACAAAGTGCTGAAAATATTTTATTTATTGAGAAAAGAAATAATTATATTTTTGGAGAGGAAAGATCAAAACATGGGTGAAATAAAAGATGAAAGTTGGCTCCAATATCTGGCTTTTATTGTGGATATTGCTGCACTTAATGGATCTTAATTTGAAAGTACAAGGTAAAAAAACAAACATATCACTCAGTTATATGATGACATCAAGTGTTTCATTACAAAACTAAGCTCATGGAGGTCATCGTTGTCAAATGAAAATTTAGTTCATTTTCCTACGTGTAAACAGCTGAAAAACACTGCCAATACCAAGACTGTACTTAGCTTTACTAAGTATGACAGTCACCAAGATTTGTTTTCAAAGGAATTTCAGAAAAGATTTAGTGATTTATCATCTTTTGAAGAACAGTTTGTATTATTCTCGATACCATTCACCTTTGACGTTGCCAAGACAGAAGAAAGCCTGCAGTTAGAACTATTAGAAATACAGTCAGATTCTACACACAGAGCAAAGCATCTTGAAGTACGAATAACTGGATTCTTTTCATACCTTCCTGAAAGGTTTAAAAACTTCAGGAAGTTTGCCCCAAAGATTATGGCAATGTGTGTTTCTACCTAAACTACAGTTCAAAAATTGTAAGTTATCCCCCAGAATTAACATGTGATGAACTTGACAGAAGAGCTCTTAGAGTCATTGAAAAAAGAATGGAATCAATTATCAAACTTATAACTTGAGAAACTTTTGCAACGAATGCCAAAACATTGTACTGCAGTAATCAAGGTTAAAGGAGGATATTTGACGAGAACAAAATTTAATCACAAAATGCTTTTTTCTTTTTGTCATAATAAAATTTTCAGTAGAAATTCACGTCTCACATTTTTAACCAAGTATAATAATTTTCTCTTGTTTAAAGTACAAAACAACTACTTTTAGGGTCGATTTAAAAATTTACCAGAGTTGTCCTCAAACCTTTGAACAGTTGTGTATGTTTGTGAAGTTATTTTTCTTCATGAAATCAACTAAAGTTTCTCAGAGAACAATGCTAACTGATCAAGATTTGTCATCTCTGAATAAACTGCACAGACATTTCAGCCAAACATGCTAAAAATTGTCAGTAAAAAGAAGTGTCAAGCCTCAGGACAAAAAAATACTAAAACTGACTGAATAATGGCAAATAAATGTTCAGTTTTGAACTCTTGTAATTTTTGTACTCTGTATTTGTTGCTGTTTTAAACTGCAAGTATATGTTGTTGTTTAAAATTGTATTATTTTTTATCAAACTACTTCCTTACTTTATACACACGAATCCCGGTTAAACATTTCTATACACATTGTGTGATTCAAAATTTAAGTAATAAAATATAATGCAACAAATTTTATTAAATGACTCCAATTAGTTGTAATGTGCACAATTGGTTATCATGTGTGGGCCTCATGACAACACATATATGACCATATGGCTCTCAGGGGACATTCAAAAAGTTTTTCTAGTTTTAAGGCGAATAATTCCTGTCCCGTCTAGACCTTAGATCTGAGTCAAAAACGTCTAGATACACTGACATTATTCAGTTCCTCGATTGGAATTTTTGCTATGTGTAAGGAATGCATCTGATTATCAGTGACTATTATTCTGAAGTTCCACCTTTTGATAACCAATCTCGAAGGATTACCATTCCGTGTCGGCAATCTAGACTCATATTTGTAGTTCCAGTCTTCCTCGAAAATATACCATTATCTTTGACAGATTCAACCTTGTGGGTGAGTTTTAACGTAAACATATCAGGAGGGTGTACCATTAGGACCAGTTCTGGTGCATCGATAATTTTAGTTAAGTTAGTTGAGCTAGGTTTGTTTGGTGTCCAAGTTTTTATTGTATAGTTTATTCGGTTAACGACACGACTCACCAAAAACCTTGAAGTATGTGTGTCGGTACAGAAAGTTCTTTTTTCGTTTATGAGTGGGCCTCTCAAATATCCAAAAATTGTCGACGATGATATTAGGTGTTAATGAAATTGGAACTGTCCGAGACAGATTGATCGAACCACACTATTTGAAAAAAGGCGGGATACCATTTCCCGATAGATCAGCAATGCTAGATAACTGATTTGGGACATTTGCCAGTATTCGGTGATTGACGGGAATCCCTCAAACTTGCCTTCTCTTAATATGATTCGATGTTTATTATTGAAGTTTACTAAATATTTCATGGTTCACACGCACACAAACATACACAGGCAATTTTTCGCCTTGATACAGCAGACATATGCAACAAAGTATTGTTTACGTTTGATCAGAAGTATATGTTTCTCTGTTGATTAGCCATTGCGAATGTCGTACTATGGACGATACACTTGCAAGAGAGGACAAATTCCAGCCTTTACTTTAAGCATAAGTTTAAAATGAAAATCAGAGGAGATCAAAAAATGAAGATTGTCTTTCATGAAATTCGGTCGCATGATGTCGCGTACACCTGTAGATCATGACGACTAAAATCATTACACCTTTTGGATTCCTTTTAGGGCGTGGTAGAGATTTTTATTTGCCGTAAGAAATTAAATATTTTTCTCTCTTGTCACAGAAGGTTGTAGTATAGACTGACCGAAACGTTATAGAGACAATATTAAGAAGACGAAGAAGTTCAATTGTCTGAAATGTATCTTAGGATTTTTTCATGTTTTAGTAAGTTCCATATCTAAAAATCTTTCTTCCCGAGCTGAAAACATCGTAAAGTTAATAAATTAGCACTATTTTAATAAATTTTCATAAAAATTTATTTGTAACTCTTCTATTGAAATGTTTTTGTCAAAAAATTTAATTGTAGAATATATATAAACACAGAAATTCGGGCAAAATAAATATTAATTTGTTACATACTTCAATAATTTATAAACAATATTTAACTAGCAGTAGAGCCCGGCGTTGCCCGGGGATATAACAGTAAGAGATAGATCAAGTATCCACCATCATAAAGACTGAAAAATAAATTTGACAAAGATTATTGTTTAAGGTTGACGGACACGCATGTCTTAATTAGTTTTTTTTTTTTGTTTTTTTTTTACGAATTGGTCAAACCCAAACTCAAACAAAAACATTGTTTTCAATCGTTATGAGTCTCCCGATTGAATAGAATAATTTTATAAACAATTGTTTTGTAAAAGGAATTTTTAAAGCATTCTGAATGTAAAAATAAAGAAAAAAGTGTGCAAGATAATAAGAAACACTACATGCCAAAAAAAAGTGAAGCTTTGTTGAAATCGGTTGAAAAATGTAGGTAGCCTTTCTGTAATCTTTTAGTTTTACAATTTATGATTTTTACTTATTGAATACAGTAAAAAAATTGCATATTTTGCTTGTGGTGATTCATAATTAGAATTCTGATTTGAATATATTTTCCACTCGTTGTTTCTAATACAAAAATATTAACTTTATTTGGGTTTATTAATTATGATCTAACAAATCTTATTCATTTAGTAGCCTTTCTGTAATAATAATCTTTTACAATTTATGATTTTTACTTATTGAATACAATAAAAAATTGGACACCATGTGTATTTAAAGTAGTTTCCGTCCCGGTTATTATTTTTAGTTAGGACTTGTGTATGTTTAGATTTCATTATCTTTCCCTAAAGATAAAGAATTTATTCCGATGTTTGTATTCGTACAATCAGTAGAGATCGTTAGATTATTGTTTAAGGTTGACGGACACGCATGTCTTTTTTTTTTTTTTTTTTTTTACGAATTGGTCAAACCCAAACTCAAACAAAAACATTATTTTCAATCGTTATGAGTCTCCCAATTGAATAGAATTTTATTATAAATAATTGTCTTGTAAATGGAATTTTTAAAGCATTCTGAATGTTAAAAATAAAGAAAAAAGTGTGCAAGAGAATAAGAAACACTACCTGCCAAAAAAAAAAAAAAATGAAGTTTTGTTTTATCGGCTGAAAAATATAGGAAATCCGCTCCCATATTTAAAGGAACCCACACACACAAACAACCCGATGTGAGTTGTCCCCCTTCCATTTTCACGATGTCTCTTAATCGTGTTTTCAAATTGATTTTGTGCAAAAACAATTATATTTTTCCCATTTTTGGCGCTATTAGAACCACCACAAGGTAATTTTATGTAGTCCTGTGAAGTTTTGTTGAAATCGGTTGAAAAATGTAGGAAATCCGATCCAATATATAAACGTTACACACACACACACACACACACAATCTGCGTTTTATAATAAGTAAGATTAACGTATTTTTTCTATACAAGGTGCATTTCCCCCGAGCAGAGTCCTCCATATTTTCATCTTATATCCCAGTGGCTTAGTTTCAAGTATTAGACTAACACCTAAACACTCTTATTTGAAGCACTCGTCTCCTGATTAATGATTAATTTATAATTTCAAATGAAAATACTATTAAATAATACATAAATCTGGATGATCGGATAGATGGAACGCATCAGGCTAGGAGGCTGGTAGATATAATAGAATAAGAAATTTAATTTTAAATATCCGCTGCTTTGCGTGTATATCCAAACATGGAAAGAATTCTGGAGTAAACTGAGGAAAAATCTGGAGCCTGAATCCCTAGGCAGTCTGACGTTACACCCCAAAGCGCTCTAACAACATCTGTGATGAAGCCAGTACCAAGAAGTATCGGTCAACATTGGAGTGGTATTAAACTTTAGTTTTTATGTAAATAGCTGTTTAGAATGGCTAATAGAGAGAAATCTACGTAAACATTCCAATATAAGCATCCTGCAATATCGCGGTACTTTGTGGAGATGTGCAATTGTTTAAGTAAAAGAGAACTAGATTAAAGTCTTCATTGATAGTAGATTTGGCCATACCTTGTGTAAGTGATTTTAATTTGGTCATATCAGCCAAAGAAAATTGAAGGCTGGATACACGTGCTGCCATTCTAATAAATTGGTTCCAATTGACCAAGCGGCTTGGCTTTCGTATCTTTAGCCTGACTGTCATCTAACGCATCTCTTACTCTTTCTCAGGAGCATAAATTATGATATGCAAAGGACAGATAATTAAACATTGTAGCGCTACCCGGCTATTATTTCATTGGTATTCTAATTGCACATTAATCTTTCAGAAAAACATTCAATTGAAATGTTTTAATGCTTTATAATATTTTATGTTAAATTAATAAAAATGAAATATTTTCGTCTAAAATCATACATTCACCAGTATATTTTTCAGTTTTCAGAATATGTTGCACACACACACACACACACACACACGTGTGTGTGTGTGTGTGTGTGTGTATGTATTTGTGCGTGCGACATATTCTGAAAAACTATCTATATTTATTCATCCCACCCTGTATGTGTGTGTGTATACAGAGTGCAATGGATAAATTGTCGTCTAAAATGCGCAAAAATGAAAATAACACTGACATCTCATTTTAACAGATATATTTACCAAAATTACACAAAAATGTCTTGAAATACAAGTAAATTTATTCAATAAAATACAAGTAAATTTATTCAATAAAATCGCCATTGGCTTCAAACATGGCTTTCAGACGACTTCGGAATCTCCTGCAACTCTTCGGGACATGCTCTTTGTTTAAGCTGATCAATGCTGTCATAATCCTTGCCTTCAATTTTTCTTTGGGGTTAAAAGGAGGTTTTTTTTTTGGTCTCTCGCTCAAATGCGCTCCACACGTAATAATGCAGTATTGGGTTGCAGTATAGGGAGCTAGGTGGGTAGATGTACGGTGTGATGTCGTCGTAGAAATTGCCTGACATCCATGACTGGGTTCTCCTGCTTATGTGGCATTGCGCAGAGTTCTGTTGCCAGATATAGCAACTACCCTCTTGACCCAAGACAGCATTACCTGTTTAAGGCACTTTATGTAGGACTCCCTGCTGAGTCTGAGGACTTCATCAACAAATTCGGGAGTTCTTTTCTTATCAGGACGATCACAGTGAGTACGTACCTTTGTAATCATCATTAGACTCATCCAACTCTTTCTGAATCCTCCGTATTGTTCTCAGATTGACACCCAGACACTCTGAAATTTTCGTATTGAAGCTTCCTGCGCGAATACCAAGCAATACAGCATTCCGTTACAAAATTTCTGGCAGAGTGAATTGTGTCACGATGCTCTTTTCCTTACACCCAACGGACCCTAACATAATGTGCAGTCGATAAAATCAAAAAATAATGCTCATGTGCGAAATTAAAAATATAAAATGGTGACAATTTATCCATCGCACCCTCTATATATATTGTTCTTGATATATAAAAATATAAATCTTTATATAAGTGTGTATACGTGTGCGTGTGTGTGTGTTATTGTTATTATTATTATTATTAGCTGGAACACTCGCCGTAATGCTGTGGGCAGCAAGACAAGAGCTAATTAGAATTAATCATCTTTCATTGTATGTTTCATTAAATATGCCATCGTAATAATTTTTGCCTATAACGTAACAAACATCGATAAATTACTTATATTCAATCTTTTCGTGGATTTTTCATCAAAAATACATGTAAATATTTAAGTACTGAGAAAGTCTAACGTGTGCTCAAGTAAATATTGTTTAGATATATCATATATCAAACCAACACAAGTTTACATCGATAAGTTATAATATTTGCAAATTTCCTCGATCAAAGAAATAATGGTTCGTATCTGATTTTTCTTCTTTTTTTTTGTCATTATTTGAAAAGTAGATTTATTTTATTAACATGCCTTTCCTCTTCATCTTTCTTTCTTTCTTTCTCTCTTTATCTTTCTTTCTCTCCCTTACTTTCTCGTTTGAGTGTACGCGTGTCAACCAAAAAACTAGCTTAGAGGTTCAACTTCCGTAAAAGTTAATAAGCCCTAACTTCGCTGGCATGAGTTATATATTCTGTCGAATTCGTGGTCATGACAGAAGTCTCTTATAAGTTATGGTTAATGTTGATCTCATAATTAGGTAAAAGTTTCAGTTTGAATTCGTGACCGGAATAGAAAGAACGATACAATACTAGAAAATAAGAAAATTAAGATAGATGTATTTTATTTTCAACATTTAAATATATTTCGCTTCGAATTCTTTTAGCGTCGTATTTACCGTGTTTCTTATTCACATTTTTTTTTACTTTTTCGCCTTTCTCGCTTATTTTCCTATTCTAATTTTTTTTTCGATTCGAAATTATCTTTGCACTTAAGTTAGTCTCCTATTCTTTCTCCTTTTATTTGAGATTTGTCTTCCTTCTGTTGTTTCTTCTCATTGAAATATATATATATATATATATATATATATATATATATATATATATATATATATATATAATTTTTTTTTTTTTACAGCTTTATATCCCTTTTCTTTCAAATTAATTTTGTTATCTCCTTTTATTGCCAGGAACTCAAAATGCTTAAGATTTTAGTGAAATACCTCCTCGTAGATATAATGTTTGTTTATAACACTCCGACACTTAGTTACTTGTCCCAATGATCCCAAGAGCGGAGCCGTCTAGAGATCCATGTCGGTAGGGTCAAAGAGGAAGCGACTAACAAACGCCGAAGACTTCCAACGGCGGAATAGGCAAATCTCTACATGATCTTAACGGCCAATCCAGCGAAAGTGGGCAGCATCTGTCGGGCGGCTCAAGTAAATATGAAACATCCGACAATCTTTCCCAGATCTCGCCTGTCTCAATCCCCTTTGAGCCGAGAGGGAAACGCTTCTAGCCTAGTGGGTGAACTTCTCCGTCCCGCAGAGTTGTCCACCAAAATCAACTTCACGCGAATGACCTTGTCAAAGCTATCTCCGCTTTGTAAAGGTGAAGCCAAGAAACTTTAACTACCAAAAGACTTCAGGCCTTTTAATCGCCAGCTTATTGGTTCAGATACTGATTAAAATTGATGAGAGCTTCACCGTTATAATTCATGTAGAATGGATAGGATTGGCGCTTTAACCCATTAAAAGGATATTTAGGTGGATTTTAATTGCATTCCAATTAATTAATCGGAATGAAATTAAAATCATTTAATGTTCGTACTTTTCAGTTATGTCAGGATATCAGTCATTTAAGTGATACACACTTGGGTGATCATGTAGATTTCGATACATGACTGACGAGACAAAAGATTTTTCTCGTAGTAGGTTGCCATTTCTTTCTACAGTAAACCAAGGCTAAAGAAGTCAGTTTGTCTTGCTATTTAACCCATAGCTTGGAAGAGAAGATATGGATTCATACCTTTCCCAAGGATATTTGCATAAGTGTAAGGTATACGTAAGTGAATCTAACGACTCTGACTCTCCGACTTCTCATTCCGAGTCGATATCCATTACACCACAACGCACATCCACTTCATTATTAAATTCATTATTATTGCTTTTATTATATTTTTCATATTGTCAGTGCTTAAGAAATTCTTATTATTTTATGTATTTGCTCATTCCTACAGTTGTAGTTTCAGGTTTTACAGTTGCCTTGATTTCTGAGCGAGGTCCTGGATTTAAAAAAAAATTTTTGCATTATTTGTTTTCACTCTGTGATTATTTTATTAGTACTAATTCTACTTGCTTACATTGTTTGTACTCTAATTATTTGTTTTCATCGTTGAAACCAAGTTGTTTGAAATCTTCCCTAGTCGTGAATGTGTTTGTGTGTGTGTTTTCTCTTTGTCCATTAATGATGTTTTTATAGCTTCATTTCTTTTTTCCTATAATGCCAGCATTTTATATTTTTCCGAATTTTCTCTATTTTTACTTTGATATAACCTGTCCTCGTGCATTTGTTGTACGTTTCAAATAAAAGAGATATCGTTTCAGTTTTCAAGTCTCCTCTGCCTAAAGATGTCTATAAATAGTCATTTCCGATATTTTTACTTTAATTTATTTTTTTTATATTTTTTCGATTTTATTTTTCCATTTTCTTGTTATTTCCTTTTTCACTTTTCCCGCGTTTGCTTTCCTTTTCTCATTTGCTGCTACACAGAGTTGTCGTGATACTAAATACAGGCTTCGATACTGATAAGTTTTCTTCTTTCTTTCTTTTTATATATAGATTGCTCATTTGCGCTTAGTCATTAACGTCCGGTTCTGTGGAGCCATCGATTTAAGTTGCTCTCTGCTTCAAACTAAGAAAGGTACTTCTCTTCCTTTTATTATATTTATATTGTTTACTTTTGGTCTTAATAATTTTCTTATTCTTCTCTAACCAGCTTGACTTATTTTTTCTTCATTCGCTTGTATTTTATGGAGTTGTTTTCCTTATTCGCTTTTAACATTCTATTCATTGTTAACTTGGATATGAAAAATAGCAATGCTAACAAGGTGTCTTCCTAAAAAGTCTCTTTTTTTATTCTTTCATCTGCTCAAAATTCCTTATTTAGTGGTTAAATTCTCTCTCTGTTTTTTCATGGTGGTTGCTAAGAATTTCATCATTGTAAAACATATGACGATATTTTACGATCTAGGTTTGACGGATTATTGTATCTATTTTCTATAGTCATTTCCTGATATCGCAATGAAATTAATTATCATCTCGAAACTTACTTCAAAATCATTTGCTCAATATATAGTGGTTCATTTGTTTCATCCCCTGCAAGCTTTCTCTTCTCTGCTTATTAGTTTTTGACTTTTCATGGCGTGGTAGATTTCTTCCATTACTTGTTTATTCAGGAATTTCAGAAACACATTTAAACGTGTGATTGGTCTGTAGTTGCTCATCAAGCGTTCATTCCTCGTTCTGATTCTACTAATATATTCAGTGAATTCTGTTTTCACGTACTGTTACGTTGTAAGTTTCTGTAGATTACATTTGGTCCTGCTATATTTGACTTTGATATTTTCTTGATTTATTGTTTTTAAAATCGATGTCTCTTTCACTAATTCATGCATCTGAGATGGTATTTGAAAATTCTAAAGCCAACATTCTAGTGTTTTGTCCTTTTTTTATCTTTATATTTCCTTTCATTTTCATTTTTTTACCGTTTAGATCTTTCTAGAACTACTTTGTACTGAGACATGCTGCTTTGCTTGCATTATTCAGTCCGCTGTCAGTGTCTTTTTAATCTTCTTATTTTAATCAACTTCTTTTTCTTTCCATTGTATTTTATTTTGTATTTTCCCTCCAATTTTGTGTATCGTCCGTTCATTTTGTTCAGTCCGCCTTACCTTCCTTCATAGCTTTGAAATTTATCTTTAGCACCTGATTTCCCAAGCTGTGTTTTTTCATGTTGGCTATGGTTTTCTCGAAGCTTATCATTGTTTCAGTGAATATTTTTGTACCAGAAGATATTAGTTCATTCAGTTCTCTTATGCCAATGTGTTGTTGACATTCTGTTTCGGATTTCTCCACTATTTGTTTCAGAAAGATCTTAGTATATATATATATATATATATATATATATATATATATATATATATATATATATATATATATATATATATATATATATATATATATATATATATATATCACTTTCTTTTTATCGCTCTGCTCCTTTTCTTCTCTTACAGTAGCTGTTTCTGCGTCTTATGTTGTTTTTGAATTTATGATTGATAATTGTTCATTTTCCTTTTCTTTTCATTCCTCGTTTATGATATATCGGATGTTTACTGATTCTTCTAAAAAATATTTTGTTTCATTACTTCTTATTTGCTCCTGAATTACCGGTAAGTTTAGGTTTTTATCTCAGCTTTTAATTACGATTTGTCATTCACTGGAGATCAAGCGACTGCACGTCTCCTAAATACTCCAGCAATCTCAGTAACTTAGATGACTTAATAATGCTGTCATGATGCTGCACGGTTTTTTATTCACTTCGCAATACAGATGAACCCTCTTCTTCCTATCCTTTCCACATACAATCATTATCAAAAACATTCACAGTTTGTAAGAATTGTCCATTGTCTCGTTCTTTGGACTAAGTTTTTTTGTTTTCTTTCCCACATGAGAAAGAGGATATGAATATCAGAAAATGAATACAATTCATTTATTTATTATTTAATTTGCGTTTTTTCTTTTCAAAACAATTTTGTACTTCTAAATTAAAGAAACGAAATCAGTATCTAAACTACCGTACAACAAACTCCACAGCGGTGCCATTTGCAAACAGACATATGAAATCACAGTTAAGAACAAATACGAAACTTTGTAGCAGGTTAGATATTCAACGTGGAGACCCGTTGGTGATACACGAGTTACAAGAGCAGAAAACGTGACCCCCAGAGAAAGAAATAACAAAGGAAAGCGGATAATAAGTTAAATTTACTACTTGATGAAAGTGAGGCAGTAGATAAGGCCAAGAAGTGATACAGAATATATGAGATCAAACAAAAACGCTAGAAAATATATGAAAACAAACAAAAGAGTAATGACTCAATGCCAAGTGCGCCAAGAGCGGAAAACTAAAAGACAAATGTAAAAGGTACTCGCAACAAATTATAAACAAATAAAAAGACAGATAACATATTCTTCAGCAGGATAAATAAAATGAAAAGCGGAAACGATCATATGTGAAAAAACCTTATTAGGCTTATTAAGTGTAAGAAGAGAGAATGCATGTTTGTTAGCAACAGAGACATCTCGAGATGTTGATTACGTATCAGAAATCAAGAAGGTTCAGAAACAGAACTATTTATGTAATACATTAATTGATAACGGAAAGTGTGATGCAGAAATTCAAAAGCGCATAAGAATAGCGAAAAATGTTTTTCGGAAACTGAACAAAGAAGTAAGGGACCAAAAATTTCTCTAGAAACAGAGAAAGAATACTGAATTACTACGCAATATCTGATTTCCTATATGCCATTTAATGCAGTACAGTTTCCTGAATGGTGAAGAAAAGACTTCGAGCGACAGAAAGGTTGTTCTACCAACGACTTTTATGAATATGGACATATTATGCGAGAAGAACTGAATCTACTACTAAACTACTGCTAAAAATAAGAAATAGAGATTTTGGTAAGATATAATAAGGGAAGGCGAATTTATGACTCAAAGTCAAGAAATGAGTTTGAATAAACGGATTGCTGAACAAGTACTACCTCAAATAATTGGTCGTAAAGAAGCAAGTATTACTTAGATCCTTAAAGGCAAGAAGCTGGGAAGAACACATTGAAGGAACATAGAACATAGATTCCTTTTTAACTTCATTCTATTCGATTAAATCTGTTTCAAGTATTCTTCTCAATTTCTAGTTTTCTTTTCAGCTTAGCGTTTCGAGGGATTTATGATTTTAAATTTAAATTCTTTTTGTTTCTTCTTTTTCATTGAACATTTCTTGATTTAAAATTTTATTCCGATGTTCTGGATGAAAGTTTTAACTGTTTTGACACGAAAATTCAAGTCATGCATATACATCAAGTAATTTTTTTCACGCCAATTTTTACCCCCCATTATAATGTTGATACTTTCATCCTAAAATTTAATTTCATATTTATCCTTTTTCTTTCGAAAGTTTACATTTCAAAATTGGGGCATATCCTTGACACAGGAGTCTCCTCGACACCTAGTTAATAGATTAAATTTTTCATGGCTATGATGGAAAATAAGGGAGATAGAGAATATTCTTAAAAATGTTTCTTGTATTGACTTTGACTAACAATTATCTAATGTCGCTAGCGATTACGTTTGAATTTTATATACGTTCTGGAAGAGATATCTCTTCAATTTCATTTGGGGACCCAACGACTGTAACGTGGGTGCCGCTCAAAAAACTTTGTGCAACACAAATAATGTGTAAAAAAATCTATTTCAAGGATATCAGCAGCAGATATGCTGAATCTCACGCAAAATGTGATTTAGTCATACGGACGATAATGGGGATGCCCTCATTTCCATAAATATAGTAGTGAATGTACTGTATGTGTTGGTCAACCGGCCTGCAGTTGGAGATTAGTCTTCAGCTGGGCTGGTTAAGCTCTCTGTCTCCGAGCAGTGAGCATCCCCAGGCGGGGCTATGTCGAAGGGCAGAGTCTCGTCTCGGGGAAAACCTAGCCAATCCAATTTTTATACGGGGTCTACGGGGAATTTGGGGCTGAGCCTACGGGCTCGAGAACCTCGCATTAAATTTGGCCTTGTGCTACGTGGGGCAGTTGGTAGATATTGTCCGCGGTCTTCAGTTGAAGATTCATTGTGGAATTCACTTGACTTACTTCTAGCAGTTGACTACTACTTCTATGCGCCGCTGGCGAATCTTATATGTGTTGTTCTTGTCCTAAGTATTATCGCTCATTACCAACCTTCTATTCAGTAACCTTACCTAGTCTACAACATTTTGGCGTCAAGGATTAGTCAAAATACAACATTTTGACAAGAACTGGCCAAAATACGTCAAGAAGAAACAGGATGTGAAGTTGCTCCAGTCCATGTTCATCATAAAAACAAATTTGATCGTTCATCAGGGTACACAACAATCATGTCAATCGAATTTGTCGCAGAGCTGTTTTAACTTACAAAATTTCGTGTAATAATTAAACATGATTAGATAGCACGAAATCTATTATTAGACTGACTCAGTTCGCTAAATACCAAAAAGCGTTGTCTATGAATGCATTTATCTTGAACTGTGCCGTCAAGGGGAATGCATTCACAGCTAACGCTCTTTCGTACTAATAGACTTAGTGCTATCTATAGAACATAGTCTAGTAACTGTCCGATATCACTTACTTCTTCATCTTCTTCTTCATCTTCTCATTATTATTATCATATAGGAGTTATGACAAGAGGTTCAGTGATGCTCAAATGTGTTTCGCATCTTTAAAAATTAAATACCTACTTATTTAAAATTTTCTCAGATGATTCTTGGAAACTTTCCAAAAGTCTTATTATGCTTTCCATAACAAACAAATATGATTAACAACTCTCCGCAAATATCTTGTATTCCCTTCATTGTTGTCAACTACAATACAAGTAGCGTTGCCTGCTTCATTGTACTACTGGGATCACCAGTTGTCCCACTATTTATATTTAAGTATAGCGCCATTCCCAGTGATTATTAGTGTCATATGTATAATCCTCATATTCCACAACTTCCACAGATCGTCAGTAATGTCGTATTTTTTTTGGCATTTTTACTCGATTTCAAGTTGATCTACCAAAAGGATCAGTTTCATTTTTTGATAGATATTCATTTATTTATTTCTCTACAGTAACTGGTTCCTTAGTGGGGGACAAACTGATTGTCTGTAAGTTACTCTGAAAGTATAAAAGTATGTACAAAGTATTAGTAGTTGAAAGTATAAAACTGCGTACAAAATAGTTAGATTTCGGCATTAAATGACCCATAGAGCCATGTTGATATGTCTCTAAAAAAATAAACAAACCAAACCTAAATCCGACATTTTATAGGGATGAGCAATGGTGGCTAATACTATTCACTATTGGCTCGTAACATCTTCCTTAAGTTTATACATAATTATTACTTTTGCCTCCTTCTCCTCCTCCTCCTCTTCCTCCTCATTCTCATTATGATTAACACTGAGTGAGACAACAACCCGCCAAGAAAAATAAGGCCGTAGTAGGAAATATACGAAGCCCAATATAACCATCAAAACAACCAGAGTCTGATATGAGTATAGAAGGCATATACATGAGTGTTAAAAGTTTGCGATATAGTGACAGGCATTTGATCAAAAGTAACGTATGACCCTTGTAGATGAGTCCCGGTCGAGTAGATGGCTTCCGACTGTGGCTATTTCCAAGTATCTACATGTGATTCTCAAGTCGCCTTGCCTGTTTCAGCCTTCAAACTTTTCATGATGATCACCGACTATTCTTGCTCATAAAGAGGGATGTACAAGGCGTCAGTACCTAGGAATTATTCCCAAATGGTTAATGACACGCTACGAATTACCAGCACATCTGTGTTAACGAACGAGATATTTAATATATTCCATCTTAATCCACTAGGACAAAACACGTATATGTTAACATCTTCAATCAATTACGCCATAATCAATTAGGCTATAAGAGTCATATGCCTTGTTTAACATAAAGGCATAATGTTATTATCGTTATTTTTATAACGGTATCACCCTATGCAATGCAGTAAAGACACAAGGGGTTACAGGGTATGGAAGAATCAGGAACAGAAACATTAATAATGAGCCAGAAGAGGAAAGAGTAAACAAAAGGACAGTAGATAGCGATTGATATTGCATTTACATTGCTGAAGATTAAAGTTGGCTGGAAAGCATGGAACCAGAAGGGAGTTCCACAAGTGAGAAATGTGAGAAAAGAAACTGTTAGCATAGAACTTACGGTTACATCTCACCAGCTCAATTGTAAATTGATGGGAATTCGACGCCAGTCTAGTACGTCTCTTAATTTCATAAAGTCTAGGTACCATAGCGAAGAGATCATCCGAACAATTACCATGAAATTATTTGTAAAAAAGACGCAGAAAGGCAATAAGGTATTAGTTGTGGAAACTTCAGAGACAAAATTAAGAAAAATTATCTTTTGTCTTTTATTTTAGATTTATTCACAAATGAAATACTTTTATTTCATAATTTTATTTCATAATAATTTTATTTCATTTTCGTATAACCACAGAAACTGGTGCTACAAACCGGACTCATAAATAATTACATCGGCTACACAACCACGTGTTTATCCAGACGTCTTACATTACACCTATCTGATCACAGTTCCATCAGAACACATTTAAACACACACTCAGATTTACCCGACACTATTAGGAACATACTAGTAGAAAACACAAATATATTAACTGCATCCACTTGCAAAAAAAGACTAAAAATAATGGAAGCTCTAATAATAAAAAAGAAAAATCCAACTCTTAACAATATTAACTATGAACAAAGCCACAATGTGCTAACCGTATTCGGAAACTAAAAACATCACTACCACACACTGAACATACACAGAACACACACACTCTACTAAGCTGATAATTGAATCATCCTTGATAATGGCTAAAGGTATAGCCGAAAGCGCTCGGAAATACAGAACATTCGGACAGTTCTTACACACTCTTTGTCCAGAAAAGAAAGCTCTTGTCAGAACACAAGAAAAATTAAAAAAAAAGCTCAACCGTAGTACCTTGTCTGTCGTTTTTAATGAAACGTGCATAAAGGAAGGATTGCTGCCTAAATATACAAATATATATATATATATATATATATATACAAGGTGATTGAAAAGTAACTCCCTATTTTATATATCAATGACTAACCAGGAGCCTTGACTTAACACCCTGTAACGTTTTTTCTTTGGGGTTGGTTAAAAGAACAAGTCTACTGTACCAAAAATGATTTTTGGAAGAATTGTAGGGGGAATACAAGAAAATATATCTTCTTCCATACCACAAGCGTTCCTGGTGAAATCAGTTGACGCAATTCCTGGGCGGCTCGAGGAGGTGGCAGCGAAATTTGATGCCCATATAGAATTTAAAATAAAACCTCATGCTAAACACTTTCCGCTCATATCCATTTCTTGTAAAAAATTATAGTTAATAGATTATAAGTATTACTTTTCAATAACCCTGTATATATATATATATATATATATATATGTGTGTGTGTGTCTGTGTGTGTGTGTGTGTGCGTGCGTGCGTGCGTGCATGTGTGTGTGTGTATGTGTGTATTATGTTGGCAGCGTGGTTAATCCACGAAGTTAGCATTTAGAGCAGGTGGCCGGAAACGTAGACAGGCCTGTTACGTAATAGCGTTAAGTAGCTACAATCAGTCATGCATTTGGGCAATCAACAAATCAAACACCCACGACACACAGAAAATCATACAAAATACAAGTCGCTTATTTAAAACAAAGATGAACCAAATAATGTATAACTGAAGTTCAATATTTAATCCATATTTTTCTTGCGTGAATGACTTTGTCTGCATGTATCTGTCAATGTGTATCTGTCAATGTGTATCTGTCAATGTGTGTCTGTCAATGTGTATCTGTCAATGTGTGTCTTTGTACGGCAACTGAGTAATTTGTTCTTTAATATGAGGATTAACATTGCAAAAATATTTTATTATTATTATTACAGTCGCTCCTCACTTAACGACTTATCTGTTTCAAGACCCTTAGACTTACGACAATATATAAAATCCCCCACAAAAAGTTTAAGATCCAACCAATCGGTATTGCATGTTGTATGTAAACTTTGGTCTTGATTGTTTTCTCTTTCTTCAAAATGAAGCAAAATTAATCAAAATAAACTGTAAAAATAAATAAAAATGCCCTTTTCATGTATTTAAGGCATACAAACCAAAATGATGAACAGATTATCGAGCTGATTTTCAAATTTGTTCATTACGTTTCATTCTCAGTATACAACTATACTGTATGCTGTACTGTATACACTACTATATTTATAAATAAATTAGAAATATTACAAATGGTGAAAATTGACATTAAAATTAACTGAAATTTGTCGACACAAACCCATGTGTTTGTTGAGTGATTGATTTATTTTTTATACGATTTATCAACACTTTGTTGTTATTTGAAACTGAAACATATTTTAGATTGTAAGAATAGTTCCTTTTTGCGAATTAATATTACATTAACAATTTTTTAAGAATAACGATGATTTTTCCGGATACAAGTCCTACTATTTAACCTATAGATGGGAGGATGAGCTGAGCATTACACGTCTAGTATGTCTGAAATAGTGGACAGGTACAAAGAAAAGAATGTTGGACAGCTATATAATAACAATTCTCCTGTATGTCAGTGGATGTATGACAATTCTTCTCAAAGCTAAAAGGAGACAGATACCGCGAATAACATGGACATGTGAATAGCACGATAATGAGAGATTTAGAAAAGATGACAAAATAATCAAATATTTTGAAAAAGTGAGAAATTTTAGTAACAAAATTGCTGAAATTTAGAAAGAACACAAATTCTTTTGACAAGGGAAAAATTGAAGAGCACTTAATACTTAGAATCAAGAAGAGACAGTTGCAATTTCTAGGACATATAATGAGGAAAGAGGGCTCGGAATATTTGTCACTCACAGGGCATATTGAAGGCAAGAGGGACAGAAAGAAACAGCGATTAATCATCATAACGATCTTATGTAAATGGAGCCATGATCGCCCACGTCCTGAAGGGACACAAGACATTGAAGACAATTTCTCATTTAACGACCATCTTGTTGGAATGGAATCCGGTCGTATTTTACATTTAAGTAAATCCTTATTTGATTTTTTTCTTTTGAAAACAAGTGACATATTATGAAGCGCACGCGCGCGCACACATACAACAGACATACACACACACATGCAGAGCTGAGATGGTTGTTGGGATTTAATGTGAGCTTTTTGACAATGTCTTTATTGCTGCCTTAGAATTCATATTTTCAGTTTTACTATTGTTTATGCTTGCGTCGGTAAAGCTTTGCTACTATAGCCGTAAATAACTGCTTGTTTGTGAATGTGAAAGTCATTTATGCGTTTGTGCGCAGGCGATTTGTGTACATATGATTATGAACGTGTTTTTATTTTATTTTATTTATTTAATCACTTGTGCAATTGCCATAATTTGTCTCACGTCGGCACGCTATCTTCAGCGCTCGCCCGTTCCGAATTATTGGACATGTCCTTGTGTAAATTTTATGTGGGATGCTTCACTGGACAAAGAACGAACTTGGAAACGCCACACGCGCTTGAAGACCATTTTCTCAATTTCACACTTTCCCTTAATTACTGAAATCATTTTTCTTTTTATGCAGACGTGCCTTGCCACATGACACATTTGGCCAATCAGCACCGAAGAAAAGAAATTTAACAATGGCGGATGATGTAATGATGAAAGAACTGTGTGTGTCGATAGGGTGAAGTTAATATGGCACTGTTGTTGACAAATGAACAAAAGAAGTCAAGAAAGCGAAAGGATAAGTTGAATGAAGTTGACATAAATTATTCGTATCATGTACAAACTCCTGTGGTTATTTAAATGATATGTACAATCAGTGTTATTCGATCTCATTTGCACAATAATTATACCTACGTACAAAAAAGCAAAGGAAAAGAAACATAGGATCAGCATCGATTTTTTTTAAAGAGAGAAGAAAATGTGTTTGCATTGAAATTTGGAATGGAATCTCATAACCTTCTTCTGGGGACAAACGTAATTACAAGGAATCTCGGGAATATCAAAATAGGAATCAGGAAAGAGACATTCTGGAAATTACCTAACGTCAAATCCTGCTACTTTACCTGCAAAAAAAAAATTCAACATTAAATATATAAATATATATAGAATTTTATTTAATAGAATTTGATTTCATATCCACTGAAAGATCTGTGTCCCCAAAATGCACGAGTTTATAGACAAAGACAGAGATTTACAAATGTGTTTATGCAACGACGGAAAATTTGTTGAGGACTGATAATTTATGAAACCATTTTCCTAACACAATAGTCTTTGATACAATCATTATTCATGTTGCTTTTAGTAATAATTCACAGCGACATTCTACAGCGCAATTCGGAAATAAAAAAATAATCTCTCTGTTAAATGTATCACTTTCATTCGGAAAACCTCCATATAAAGAAACTGAACATAGAATAGCTTGTGCTTTTGGTAGTTTCATCGTGGAAGAGTTCTCCAATATATTCGTTCCAGCGCTGAAGAATTTTTTCCTTCTCTAATATGAGCGTTCCATCCTTTCATTTTATGCAGCTTGTTGATGAGCTGGCCTGTTTACCTGGTCATTAGCTGTTCACCATTGGATCATTTTTCCCCACGTTCATTGCGGGTTACTAGTCTCCAATGACTTCTTGCGATTTGCAATGAACTTTTGGCATTGTCTTAGCATGGAGTAGAAGTATTCGATTTCTTCTTCCTTACTTTGTGCTATCGGTGCATACACTGTTATGATCCTTTCAGTTTGTCTAAAAGAATTCTTTCGGATAATTGGTAGTATCCCAGAACGCATTTCTTGAATTCTTGATCTCGTATCAGTCCTACTCCGTTATCATTTTTCTCTCCTCCTGCATAAATAATTTTGTGATTGTCTTCGTTGTTTGGCCATCTAGTTTCACATACAACTAAAATGTTGATCTTTAGCCTACTCATCTCTTGTTTTATATTATCTAACTGGCCACAGTTGTTCAACGTCCGAACGTTCCATGTCCCAAGAATGATTTCTTGTTTGATACGAGCAGTCGCAAGATAACGGTCCGGTGACACCTGTCACTCATATCGCTCCTTTTCAGGCGAGGGATAGGTTCCGACGAATCTTATCCCATTTACGCCGTTTGTGCTAGCAAGTCGGTCCTTACCGGACGAGGAGTTATTTCCCATAGACTTAACTCCCTTCACACCGTTAGGTTTCATATTTTGTATGTTATTTGCTTTGATATTTCTTGTGATTAATAGTGGAATGATTTCCCGTTATCTTCTCCACGGTGGTTTATGGAGAGACCACGAGTTAGCTGTCCGTTGACTCACCGAGAGTGTTCCCGACCTTCGTTAGGTCTTATTTTTTTGTCCTTCTGGCTCGTTAAAAGGCCGCCTCACTATAAGAACTTGTAGTCGGGTACCCGTTTAGTCACCGACATTTCGACCTTGGAATACTTACCCAATCAATATATATATATATATATATATATATATATATATATATATATATATATATATATATTGGATAAGTATAAAGAGAGAGTTCTCCCCAATCTGTTTGCGAGTAAAAGGTTTGTGGGTCAGAATTAGTAAGGTGGGTGAATAAAATAAAATGAAAATTTTAACTTAGTATATGTTCCATTACCCACTATTTAAACAATAGGCGATTATCAAGGAGTTATACTGATTACCAAAAACCCGAAGTAAGCCACTACAAAGGATAATAGAGAAAAAGTTCTTCCTTATTTCAGACAAGACTTTTACATATTTCATTGTTTTTTTTTAATACGTCTATTGGTTTTAATTTTCGAGCCAGATAATATTTGTCCTATTCTTTGTTCCTTTTTCTATTACTTTTGATAGTAAAGGTTGACATTCTACACATGGTGTTTCGAGGTAAGATTGCTTCTTCGTGTTTCTGTTTCTACGAGAATGCTTTTTCCTCGTGTTTGATTTGCATAAGAATGCTTGAAAGCGCCTGTCACTTCTTCTTGGGGGGGGTGATATTTATTTACGAGCATGTATGACAAATTGATTTCTTCGTTTGTGGTTTTCTAGAGTCGACGCCTTAGCCACGTGACAATAAATACAGCGCCTTGACTAGGATGACTCCAATCACAGCAACCAATTAGCTAAAAGAAGAACTCGTGATTCAGCCACTACTTCAGTGACTTTCTTGAGAGAAGTCTCTCTCACATCACGAACTTTGAGTTGAAAAGCTGCAAGAAGAAGCCAAATATATGTTATACAAACTAAAATTTACTGAATCTGAAAATTGATAGATTTCTTGGAATTATGACATTTGCGATATCTAAATAAGGTTTAAATAAAATGTGGTTTATCTTGTTTTGTTTTAACAGATGAGGTTTCAGTTTTCTTTTCTTCATTTCTAATACTTGACAGAGTTACGCAGTTGTCTGGCGGATTTCACAGAAACTCGCACTATGTCATTAGTCTAGCTACTTTAGTCGAATCTCGCGTACACGTATGTCGAGAAGCCAAACTACCAGCTTATTGCCAATTATGTATTGGCAATATTTGACCATTTATTTGCGTTCTAATAGTCTTCTCTGTTCCTGAAATCACATTGCCATCTAGTCACTTGCCTGAATATTGATAAACTACTTCACATAAATTCTTCTTCATATAAGACCCATCCTCGCTCACCCACTCTCTCTCTCTCTCTCTGTCTCTCGGTCTATATATATATATATATATATATATATATATATATATATATATATATATATATAAAGAAAGAACAGTAAGATATATAATCCGGTGTTCTTATTGATATTTTTATTTTTACAAAATAGTGCTCAATGTAAAATTACAGAGCATTAATATATATATATATATATATATATATATATATATATATATATATATATATATATGTTTGTTCATTTGCGTGGGTGACATGCTATTTTTGGTAACTATTAATTCTTCAGAAGAAGGCAAAAAAGTTTTAAAAAAATAGCGAAGAAGAAAACGAGAGGTGGACCAACATCCCTCCCCTTCGCCCTGGTGCCAGGTAGTGAACGTTTTCAGCCCCTTCATATTATCACCCACTGCTCGCTCACCCATCCCATCTCAAGTCAGAGGAAAGCCGATACCAACTATAATGTTCCTCCAAAAACCATTTATAAGTTCGTCAGTAGTTCAAGATTTGAAGGAGGTATTAGCAGAATCCGTATGGAAATTGCCTTGCCTTGTGCCATCTTTTCTTGTTGAAGATGTTTAAATGTCTGTGTCATTCTTCGAATTTTATTTTATTTTTTTAAAGTTTTTGTTGCTGTTTGTTGCTCTAAACTGTGATTTTTGCACCTGTCCTTCATTTTGTCGTTTGTATTTTGTTCTCCCCATTGCTATTAATTATCAAATTTCTTACTTCAGCCCCTCCCCACAACTTTAATGTGTTTACATTAGTGTAATTTTACTATCCCATTTTTTAGTTGGTAGAAGATACCAGATCTTAAGTCATTACTTAATATGAATTCTTTCTCATTTTTTACAGATGGAGAAGATAGGTTCACCTTTCGTCCGGTCTGCACTCCTTCTATTGAACAGGAGTAGAATTTTATCCCTGTAATAGGGTACTAAATAAGTGCAAGGTCTCTTATCCCCCACCCCCATTTCAATCGATTTGAGATGTTATCATTCTCTGTTGATAAAGCTGAATGCTTTGCACGTAAATTCTCCTTACAAGTGTAGCTGGTGGGTAAATGATGATACCTATGGGTAAAGGATGGTACCCAGCTTTACTTAGTTATGAATTTATCTTCCGATTCAACACATAATAACTCTTCAACATGTCTAATTTCCCAAAGCTAGTGAACTTTTTTCAATTAAATTTAAATAAAATTAAATGGCTGTACTTGGACGGGTGAGTAGCGTAACAGTTACTGAGACAGAAAATGGAAATGACGATTCGACTTCGGGGTCTAGTCTACTGCATTTAGTTTGCACTAATGTTCATGGGAAAGGCATGAATACACCTTTTCCCTCACCAACTTTCCGGATTGAATAGCATGAAAGATTGAACCAGTTTAGAAGGACAACACTGAATTCAAAGACGATGGAGAAACCACTTTCTTTTTCCCCAAGAACGTTGTGGAAAGTCATAAATGACTACGCCCTGAAAGAAAATGTCATTTTTAAAATTCATTAAATATAACTAAGACATTTAATTTTCTCCAGTTCTACACTGTAAAAACAAACATTTTTATATTTTAGTTCTATTTAGTTCTATTGCACTCAAATCTCATCGAGGTTCTACTCACCCTGCTCCAATGGAGTACCACACACTTCGTTACGTTTTTTTTTTCATTTCAATAAAGTGAATATACGCTGGAGTTTAAATTGATTACGTCTATATTCTGCCTGGAATTCAGTCTTTAGCCAGTGTAATGTGTGGTTTAGATGCAAAGTGTTGCTTCACAAACAATTGGTAAACACGATCTTTTATTTATTCCATGCTAAATATATCACGAGCAGCCAGGTTGTCACCCGAGTAGACACTCAGTAAATCCCATCCAATTATGCCTGCAAGCGTCTTCACCCATCGATATTTCCAGTTCTATTTTTGCTAAGTTCGTATTGTCAGTTTGGTAAATGGACATTTAAGAGTGCGCCTAAACTCAAGAACAAACGTTTGATAAATATGTTTAACACTTCCGTAAATTTAGAAGTTTATTTCTATTTTAATTTTTATGTTGACAGACAAGACGCCAGTGTTTATTTTTGCCATAATCAAATTTAGATATAGAACCGCAATTTTCACCCAATAAATGGCCTTTTAGATATTCTTTTCAGACTGTTGTTAACCACGTGTATCAAGCAAAATATTAATTTATTGGTTCTTATTTTAATCCTCAGACAACCTGATGACTGTACAAAGATCGATATCATTCTTTACGCTTCGTAATTACAATCTCATTCATTATTAATTTTTGTCAAGTTTTTTTCTTTCATCTTAATTTCACTTGCTTTGCGTTACAGCCACTAAGACCGTCATTCAGTAAACAGCGTAGATTGGAAATAAAGAATTAACAATTTTTTGATGCACATCGTTTACTGACAATTATAGACTGACGATCTGAATGACTGATTAAAAGGGTTTGAAAATAAAATGAAAGAAATGCTAATCAAATATTAATAATGCTTGATAATGCTTCTTCTAATAAAAATTGGAGATACCTAACTAATTCTACTGATAATGTATATAAGCAGTGTGATAGCAGCAAATATGGCGGATCCGTTCAACCTTAGAGAAAGAACAGAAATAAATTCATATGGCTATATTGATCTTTTAATTCTTAACTTTCGTCGTTCAAACTATAAAAAATGCTCTGTCTTCCTTGGGCAAAATGATATGGATACGAGTATTGCTGTGAGCTTCGTCTTTAAGTCTGCTTCCAGCTGATTATTAATGAACATCGATTGTAATAAAAACAAATAAGAAAAGAAACTGTCAGTCAAAAGTTAATTACAGTTGATAATGTTTTATCGAATAAAAAATTAAAATTATATAATTTCCTAATTGTTCGATTTGTTAATATCTTTAACGTTACCATCATCCAGAGTTATGAAAACATGAAAACACGATATATAATCTCTCATGTGTAACATTACGTTTTATACAAACCTAGACATCGTCAATTACTGTTAGCTTGTGGGTGAGTGGCTTTTTGGACCATCCTCGTGTGTGGACACTACATTCTAGCATTGGTTGAAGAGAAATTATTTTATAGTTAGATGTTCATATATCCACATGTCACACGTTTTTTCCCCAGGCGTGCACATCCCAGGCGCATCCAAGTCGACCCCACGTTTATATGTCGGAGTCAACCATTAATATCCTGTGAAGCACGGATTTGCACTTGGTAGCCAGAATGTTATCTGCCAGGATACTCCACCGATGAACCTGACTTCCTTGAAAGACTTTGAATGCAAAGTCTATTTTGATATCTACGGGGAGCCACTTATTATATATCTTTTATTTGTACTTTTGAATGATGTCACTTGATACCTTTGCTGATATTAAATGCTGTGCCGTTAATAGTTTAATATTCATCCCATAAAAAGAATCGTGAATCACAGCAAAATAATTTGTAATTTTTTTAGAATTTGTTTATTATTCATTTGGATAAATGTCTGGATGAATTTGCGTAAGTGGGAAGGAAAGGAATTTGATTAATTCTTAAGTTGTTCGGAAAATAATTTCCGATTTTAGAATCAATATTTATTCCTGAATTAATGTATTTAAATAGTATTTAAATCAGTCAAAATAGAAACTCTGAACATCTATACATTTCAGCCATCGAGTTACAAATTTATTCATGCATTTCGATAAAACTCTAAAGTTTTGGCCGCCAAGAAATCTGCATCTTGGAAACAGAATGTCTTTTCGCTTTTGAAAAACTGATAGTCAGTGGGTGAGACATCAGGGGAATATAGTGGATATGGCAAAATTTCGTACCCCAATCCGTTGGGCTTCTTCAGTGTCATCCTGGCAACATTTGGCCGAATATCGTCATGAAGCAGAATTGGGCCTCATCGATTAACCTGTGCCAGTCGCATTTTGCTTAATTGAATGTCTATTTTATCCAGTTGCTAGCAACAGAATTCGACAGCAATGCTCTAACAAAGTTGTAATTGATAACGCCAATAACGGATCCCTAGAGAGTCAACAGCATTTTCTGTTGGTTTCAATTTCAGTTTTAGAAATTGTTTAGTTGCTTCGTTTATGATCAAGTCGATCGTTTACAATTGTCATGAAGGAATCATTTCTTATCACAAGTCCCTATTCAATCAAGAAAAGGGATCATTCGAATTTCGCATATCCAGCATCGAACACACTTGAAAACATCGGACCCTTTGACTTTTACTGAGTTCATATGAAACCCATTTATCGAGATTCATTCGATGGTCTGAATTTGTTGGAATGCAGACACCTATTAAATGAGAATTTCCTTTGTCACTTTGACGTGGATTTTGTTCAACTAGTGTTTCTAGATATTGACTTTCAATTGCAAATGAACGTCCTGTACTACCTGGATCATCAAAACTCCTATGATTTCTTCAAAACTGTCCGATTACAAGTGGATCATTCATCCCATGCTCTCTAGCTACATCAAATACGGCTGAAAAGTGAGTTCAATCTTCAATGGGTTCCTCATACTTTTGACTTCGTCCCAAATCTAAGCTATACTTTAAAAAATACCATTCACCCTTGCTCTGTTAATATTGGTAGCAGCTTGAGAAACGTTATGACCAAGCTTGAACTTATGCATAAAAATATAAACGTCTCTCTTTTGTCATGTTCAAGGCACTCTGAAAGATATTGATATAAAATTAAGAAAGTGGACATTTTAATCATTCTTTTTCTTTAAATGGTATGTCACGTCATGACGTAGGCGATCATGGATCTCCATCATTTCATGTTCTTGTAGCTCTCGATATTTTTATCTCTGCTAAACTCTGTTCCGCTACCCAAGCTAACTAAATATGTTATGTGTTGCATCCCTCTGTCCCTATTGCCTAATCTGTCCTGTGTGTATCATATACTCCAAGCACTCTTTTCTCTGCCCTAGTAATTTCAATTGTCTTTTCCTGATGTTAAGTATAAGTTTCCTTTTTGTTTCCTTTTTTTCTCTAAAATTTTGTCGTTGCTCACATATTAGGCCCATGTTATGTAGCGGAAACAAAATGCAGACGGAACAGTCAGACGACCCTAATAACGGTACCCGCCCCTGTCGATCAAAGAGGCGATGTTTAGTGTGCTGTCTCTGCAGAAAGATAGTGCACGGCTGCTGTGCCAGAAAAGAGCCGGTGCAAACTCCGGAACGTGCGGTTATGAAGAAAGAGTCAACCATCTTCCCCATGTTGGAACGGTGTTAGCTGAGTGGTGTTAGGTATGCAAATGATTCTTTTGCTAGCCAACCGCTAAAGTTTTAGGCTCCATAAAAGTAAGCACATTTTCTGGAGAAGAGGCGTGTCTGGCAATGTACCGTGCTGATGCACTATGGGATTGCCGGGCGTTACTAAAGATATCTGATTATGTTAACCAGCGGCTGTCCAAATTCGTTCGTCTTCGTTTGTCTTTCCGGTGTCTCGGCTCCGTCCGTCCCGCACGCTTAGTGTTCCTGTGTGCATCGTTCTGTAGAACAACATTTCTCTTGCTTCAAGTGTGTTCTTCATCTTTGAGATTGTCTAGCATTCACTGCCATATACATGACATATCACATAGTTCAGTACACGTTTCTTTAATCATTAAGGAGGAAAGATATATTTTTGTGCAACTGTTAAAATAATATATTTGAACACAATTAAAAGGTTTATTCAACAATCGAACGTTATTTTCCGAACAACTTAATAGTTAAATAACCCAATCAAATTTGAATTTCAGAAAATAAGAGTAATGAATTGTTTTTTATGCATTTCATTGTTAATTACTAAAAGTGCGCCAAATAATCAAATAAATAATATTATGACTGGCTAGAACAAAGCTGTTGGATTATCTGATTGTAGAAAATATATTAATTGTATGCTTTAAACTGTTCTTCTTTGGTTTGTGCATTTATCATGCCTATTTTCTATTCGCATGTCACCTAACCTAGCTACAAGCCAAGTTTAAATTATTTCAGTATATATTTGTTCTATTTTCACAAACTATACTCATTACCCAGACGTTCATTAACAAAAAGTGTTTCTACAACAAGAAATTCCTCATAACGGAATTATATTTATGCTGAACGGATTTCAATTCCATTTATAGGAATTTGCCAAACAAAATATGCTACTCAATGACAATAAAGAAGAACTAAACCTTCGAGAATCAACATGCCATCAGTAGTATTTAGCTATGGACACCTAACTTTTCCATTTCAACAGTTAAGCTACTTGATTTGAAAAGAAAAGCAGAAAACCTTTTTTATAAAATATTATTTGTAAAATACTTGAAAATCATATCAAAATGTGTTTTTCATGTGTAAATAAATAAACCGTTATTTATAACTGCATATAATATGCCATCTTTTTCGTATTTTATTAGAATATAGGAATTTTTGTTTTTGTAATAAACTCAAGGTTTACTTCGCTTGGAGTATAGAATATCTTTATGGTTTGTTTCAATACTAGAATATCGTATAAAATACGATTTATTGTATAATGAGCGATAAAATACAGTGGCAGAGTTCCATAGAAATTGTGATCACTGAACTATTTATAGAGTTTCCTTTCCAGTTATTTAGACAGTGAACCAAAAAGAATAAAATGTTCTCTTGAAATGTTAATACTCTAATGGGAAAGTGAACTCTAGTAATATTTCAGTGAGAGAAAATTCTTCAAATCACCAGCCTAAAAAGACTGATGAAAACAAGAGAAATCGACTCCAGAAAGCAGCTATAGTTTGTTTTAATAATGGCGAGTTCCTATAAATTTAACTGAAATCCGCCTAGCATAAATATAAATAATTCCGTTGTGAGGATTATAAATAAATATGTTTGAATAGAAATAACATCATTATAAACAAACAGTATTGAAATCACAAATAAAAAATCTTGGGGCAATCGATTTCGCGAGATTCTTAAAATATTTATTTTAATAAGAAAAAAACACCAGAACAGATTAATTATCACCGAAATAGTAGAATACACCAAGAACTCAAGTGGAACTCATACATTCGATCCATTGCTAAAGATTTTGGAGAAAAATGAAGTATCGCCACCTGATACATCCTAATCCGCACATTTCACTTATTGTTTTTATTCAGAACTGTTACTTGTGTCTAACAAACTCCTATGGGTAATTCCCCAAACACTACACTCTTTAAGTCAAGAATCAATCGACATCGATCCTCCACATCATCATAATCCTCACAGTCCTCACTTCCTTCTTGCTGAGGAGTAAACACTACACCCCGGTGGCTATATAACTATAGTCCATAACTATAAATGAAGAGTTCTAGGTCAGAGGTAAAAAAAAGAAAGCATTTGCAGTCTTCATATTAATTAATACAAGCGTCACGGAAAGTAACCAAAGCATTATGTACATGATAAGCGCTACGGAGCGCGTTATAACAGTGTCGACGAATGATTCGAAACTCAGGCGATTTATAACCTTTGTGGCGAGGATTCGGAACTCTTACGAGTTGTAACTAGAGTTACGAGGATTTTGGAATCTGTAACTGAGTGAACAAGTACGGGAAAATATATATACTTGTTGCTTCAGGAGCAAAACAGGTGAAATCGGGTTTGAAAACATGGTAGACATTCTGAATAAAATCTTTAGTAACAAGAGCTCTCTGCTTAATGCCCGTACGAGGTTCATGAATCTGAAAAAAAGAGGACGAAGAATTTTCCCGTATGTTGGCACCGTCAACAAAGAATGAGAAAAGTTTATAATAAAGGAAATGACTCCAGATATGTTCAAAGTGTTAATTTTCATTCAAGTTTTTACACCTACAAGATGCTGAAATACGAGCGAACATTTTAATGAAACAAAACAGTAATATTACATTGCAAGAAATAGTGGACAAAGACGATGCTGAAGAAATTTTAAAAAAAATGTGCATTGGTACGAGAAAAGGATAAATGTACAAAAAGGAAAATAAATCCGTGTTTCAGATGTGGTGAATTACATCTTTTAAATTGGTCCCTTGTCCGCTTTTACAATAAACGTTTATCGGCAAATTCCAAAGTTCAAATAGTTCAATCCAGTCAGTATTGAATACATTAATAGCAGTTTTTAGTACATAAACTTTAGTTTTACATGCTTATTACAAGTCGGTTCTCAAGAAAAACAAAAAAAAAAAAAAAAAACAACAGAAACTGAAATCGCGACTTTGGAATGGAAGTTATTTTTAATAAAGGCTTTGCAATTTCCTTCAATGTGGTTTCACTGATTATTGAAATATCAGTACCATCAATTCCTTGGTCCAGTAGCATTTTCACACTCACATTATTTATTTTCACATTCACAAATTTCCTTTGGTGTTCTGTAACCATTTTTTCCGTTGCAATGCTTTGTATGAATTTCTTCCTGTAAGAATTTTTCTTGGTTCGGTCTTGCAGTGTGACTTTATATGTCCATACTTACCACACTTGTAAAAAATCCAGCCAGATAGAAAAAGAGGCTCTAGCACTTATATTTGCTGTGAAGAAATTTCAAATTTATTCATGGAAACAATCTTAGGTTGCAAAAAGATCACAGGGCTCTATTAACAATATATGGTTCAAAGAAAGGAATACCCATGCATACAGCTAATAGACTACAACACTAGGGTACCATCTTATTAAACTATGACTTTATGATGGCGTACCAACCGTCTAAAAAATTAGAACATGTGAATGTATTATCAAGTTTAATACCTAAAAATGCGGAACCATTTGCGGACACGGTCATTGCAAACACTAAAAAGAGAAATGAAAATAAAAGAAAATATTCTGTGCAACGTAGTACCAGAGTTAGCAGTTACCCTGGAAGAAATTAAAAAAGCGGAAAATGATTTTTTTACTGCGAAAATATAAAGCAATTGAAAGAAAGTAAGAAAGAACGAAATCCAGACTTTGACGCTTACTCGCTATGTAGCGGTTTAGTAATATTCGGGCAAAGGGTTTTAATGTGTGTTACAGAAGCAAATATTGAGCGATTTTAATAGCGGACATCTTGGTATTTCAAGAATTAAATTTCTGATGAAAAGTTTCGCATACTGGACCAGAATAGACCAAGATATTGAAAAAAATAGTGAAAGCTTGCAGAGCTGTCACAACGACAGAACCTTTGTCAAAGACAGACACGCCGTAGTCAAGACTGCATATAGATGTTGCAAGTCATATGAATGGATCAAATTGTGATAGTAGAGAGTTTCATTAGATAGTCGTAAATTTATAAGTGCAAAAATCTAACATCAGTGATGGTGAATTCCTTGCACGAACTATTTACGAGAAAAGGCATACCAGATTTCTGATAACGGAAAGCAATTCAAAGGGTAACTAATTCAAAGACTCTTATAAAATATTCTTCATTGAACTTATTACAACCCCGCCTTATCACTCAAGGTCGAATGAAGAAATGGAATGGTCTGTAGGAACGTTTCAAAGAGCGTTGAAGAAAGCAAGTGTTGAGGAAGCACTTCAAAATTTTCTGATATTAACACCTAACCCCAATGCATCATCAGACATGTCGCCGGTAGAATTAATGTTTGCTAGTAAAAGTAAAATCGGTGTTCAATAAGTTATTGCCAAATCGAAAAACACAAATGGATAACAAAAACGATACCAAAAGTTTCAAGGTCAGCGATAAAGTGGCAAAGAAAGGTGGGAATATCAGCAAGTAAAAAGGAAAAGATTTGAACATAAAAGATTTGAACATAATCAGCTGGAAAATGTTTATCGATAAAAGAGATGAAACATTGGAAGAACGGATAAAATGCTATATGAGGTTTTCGATGTTCCAGCACCAGTCGTAGAACCTACAAGGACAAATTCCAGAAAAAGAAAGCGTACTGAAGAACTGGAAGTAGATCCGAGACGGAGTCGCTACAAAGTCAAGTACGTTGGCGAATGCTCCACGAAGAGGGGGAAATTGATACTTTTTATGAATATTTTTGGTTTTTATTAGTATCAATACTAATAAAAACCAAAAATATTCATAAAAAGTATCAATCTCAAAAAGGGAGGAGATGCTGTGGAGTATTATCACCCCCGGGTGATAATATGAACCAGTTCATAACTATATAAAAAAAAGAGCTCAAAATCAGAGGTAAGAAGAAGCCGTTTCGAATCAAACAGTTTCGCCTGGTTCGCGGCTGATTTGTCGATTTTTCTGTCTTTGGGCAGAGAGGAACCCAGACAAGGCTATGCCTTTGGGCAGAGTCCCGTCTGGGGAGGTAAACCAACCAATACGGGGTCTACAGGCAATTTCTGCCCGAGCCTACGGGTTCAGAATCGCCCCACATAAAAATTTGACGGTCGTTTCGAGTATAGAATCCAGAGGTTAGCAGTGAATATTTGGAGCAAAGTAGGAAACGTAGTTCTTCCTTCTGTCACCTTCGCCGGACAAGTTGGCACTGGTCATTCGGGTAGAATAAACAAAAATGGCCGCCTTTATACACGACGGATACAATGTTCTGCGGCTTCTGATTGGTTAACCTTCTATTGGTAGACTATAAAGGGAGTTATGTCATTTGAACTAACTCACTAGTTACATGTCATATACACAAAAAACTGTAACACCACTTACTGCCATTTACTCCACAGCATCCTCCCTTTTGAGATTAATACTTTTTTATAAATATTTTAGTTTTTATTAGTATTAATATTTCCCCCTCCTCCTGTGGGCGGCTTTGGTAAATACCTAAGAGGCTTGTATTAATTAAAAGTAAATACCAAAAGAAGCCTGTATTAATTAGTATGAAGACTAACTGGAGTCAGTCTTTATACTAATTAATACAGGCCTCACGGCAAGTAACTGAAGTATTACGTATAAGTGCTACGAAGCCCGTTATAACACTTCTATCTCTTCTTACATTCATATCACATAACTCATTTAGTAATCCTCTACCATGAGTGTCTCTTTCGCCTTGTATTGGTGACCGATTACAAAAAAAAATGCAAATGAAATAATATATTAAAATCTGTCTTATCCACTGAAGAGTTAGTTATCTGAAATTATGTTGCACTTATTATAGTATTAGAATATCAAGGAATTCGTTTATTTTGTTTTCCGACTGCACTTTTCCCCCAGTAAAGCAAAACGTGGTTTATATGGATTGTGACTTAAACTAGAAATGCTCAACCTATCAGAGCATATAATAAACTTTAAATGACAAATGCAAACGTACACATTAATTTTATTGATATTATTGTATTAATTTGTTAATTTTACATATGAATATGGATATCTATACTTTGAAAGATTTATATGAAACTAATTGACTCGTGTCGGCGAAAATAACAGAATTAATTAAAATTCAGGCAATCCAAAGCTCAAGGTACGTTGATATTAAAAGAGTAAAAGTACAATGCGCATAAAAGATATACTATCCATTTAATTGCAATTTAAATATCATCTGAAATAATCTCTATAGGCTGGGATTCTCTGAAGATATATAAATGTATCACACACACAAACTCACACACAGTTGCCGCCTTTCACGTGCGCTGTCTTCGTGCCATATCTGATATAAAATGAGATTATAGGGTCAAGAATAGTGAAATACTGAAAAAATCTAACATCACAGGCATTGAAACCATTCTAGCAAAGATACAACTTAGTTGGGTTGGTCATGTTGTGAGAATAGATGAGCATAGCCTTCCCAAAAAGGTGCCATATGGACAACTACCAAACTCCAAGCGTTCAATTGGACGTCCACTCTTACGCTGCAAAAACAGATTGAAAGACAACTTGAAATGTCTCAACTTTGATCTGAAAACCTGCGATAACCAAGCATCAAACCGAAAGGAAGTGGCACAAGACATGTTTCATTAAGTTAAAAGGTTTTAAGACAATAAACTGAAGCACCATGATCAGCTTTGTCAAGCTCTGAAGCAGAGACACCATCAAAATCATGTTTTAACAAATTTCATCTATCAATGTGGCTTTGTCGCCCGCAGCAAGGCTGAGCTTGTATCGTACTTAAGAAAGCACAAATGAAATATGTCTTTCTCTTACCTGATTTTCTTCACAATAGCCCCTGCTAGCATGCATGTGTAAAACGAAAGGCACAATCTACTGCTGCCCCTCATTTATCGTTCACGATAGGAGAGTCCACGACACACACACACACAGACAAATAGACAGACAGACACACACACACACACACACATATATATATATATATAATAATAATAATAATGATGATAATAATAAAAAGAAGAGAGGAACCGCAAACGTTTTTGGTTTTAATGAGGATTTAAAAAAAATATATTATGCTTTATTTTCCATAATTTTGCGACACGAGTTTCCAGTCCCTCGACTGTCATCAGGCAAAGAGTAGATATTTCCATATATTATTGAAAGAAATTAATTTTTCTTAAGTTTTACGATGTTAAATATTCTCGATATTAGACATTCTCTTTTTTGTGTGTTAGTGACCCAAATGTCTTTCTTGAACTGGCAGTGAAATAATTCTGCGCGAAGTGTAATAAAACAATTAAGACTGGTCCGAGAAAGGGTGAAGAAGATATCTATATTCTTATCTTTTAATGACCCCTTTATGTTTTTAGACCTATTTTCATTTTTGTGTTTTTGTCAGCATGCGTACGCATACGTATATCCCCTCTCCATATATATATACTGTCTTATAAGGAATTAGTATACGCATATGTACACATACACACATGTTGTGTAGGGTTCGCGTGCGTGCCCGTGAGCAGTTTTGTTTTTGTCAATATGTGTATATGCGCTCACGAAACTTCGAAGTCGGCATGACAGAAATAATAACACTCAGTTAAGTGACAAGTATCTCCACATATATATATATATATATATATATATATATATATATATATATATATATATATATGAAGAAAAATATGGAAAAACAAAAATCCGATTATGCAAGTATGCTGTTTTAATGTTGTTTCGATGTCGATGTCAGATGATTCGTTCTAGTAGACCTTCTTCAGGACATAGTTTTCAACATGAAAAGACGATAGACATAAGACTAATCAAAACAGAATAACTGAAATTTTTAAGATCAGCGTTCCGTTTCGCAATACGATCACGTGGGCGCCACGTGGGCGATGTTGTGAAAACGTATTCCTAAAATAGAGTATATTTTAAATGAAAAAGAATTTTATTTTAATCTAAAATTTATAATTACGTTTCTCCAGCATTAATCATGCTAGAAAAGGGGAAATATTAAAGAAGCCGGGTCTTGTATTCACCGTGCGTGTGATAGATATTATGCCTGCCTCATAAATCCGTCTAAGATTTTTATTATGAATATATTTTAAAATCTTCACAGAATCAAAATCGAAATTATGATCAGATTTAGTTGTGTACAAATAAAGCATTGTTTAAATTACCGAGGCGAATATCTCGTTTATGTTCAAAAACACGAGATTTTACGGACCTACATGTTTCACCCACATATTTTAAGTCACAGTTGTTGCATATTACATCAAATGCTTGCATCTACCAAATCTCATCTCATTAGTCTTATGTCTATCGTCCATTGATCGCGCATACGCGTGTGACAATGTGTCGCCCCCGTATTCCGGGATGAAACGGATGGTGTTTCTGACGCTGATGGCCACGGCTCGAATGGTGATTTGGACGACGCGAAAGGAGGAAGTCTTGCGAGGGCAATCGTCTTTCTCATTCGGATCTGATTCGATTCTTTGAGCATCAGCTCAAGATGAAGATTAGATCGGATAGAAAACGATTGCATTCGACAGTCTTTAGCGAAAGGTGGGTAAAAAGAAGCGAGCTTGCTTCGTGTGAACCGGGCTAGCCTTGATTTTTCTTCTAGGTCAACCTATTGCACATCAGGGTGGCTTCCTGTGGAACCCTCCCTTGGTTAGGTTAGACAAGCTTCAGTGTACCTAGTTAATGTGAGTAAGTGTTGTTCTGGCCTGCATCCCGGCCGTTCTTTGGTTATGATCCAAGTCGAGATTCCCAACCTCCCAGTTTGTTTTGACCCCCCCTTTCATCTCGACTGGGTCAGTTTTATATTTTCCCATTCCAGCCTAATATTTTATACTTTTTCCCACTCCCTTAGCGAGAGTGTCTCTTGATTTTGTCCCCTGGGCAGAATACAGCGGTCTCTCTGTTTTATGGGTTGGACGGTCCCTACTAACATCAATTATGTTTAGTTTGTATTTGTGTTTATTTTAAGTTTATTATTGGGTTCATTTCCTCCCTCTCATTTTATCATTATTAGAATTGTATATATATATATCATCATTAAAATTTTTTATGGCATGGGGCGCGATTTTGGTAGGTCTCCTTGAGAGCACGTGGTATTATGGTGGTTGAAGGCTTGTTTGGTGATGGACGAGTTCTTTTGGTGAATGAGTAAAATGTAATGTACGAATGGGTCGCGAATCTGATTAGCTAGGTATAAGATAGTTAGTGTTGACCAGCCTCTACCCCTCCCCTTTATTGGCCTCGTGCCACAATTTGTACTTTTTGTACGAATAAATATCAGTCTTATGTCTATCGTCTTTTCATGTTGACTTGAATATCGTCTAATTTTAATTATGTTTTAATAACTATGTCCTGAAGAAGGTCTACTAGACCGAAACGTCTGACGTCGACATTGAAACAACATTAAAACAGCATACTTGCATATTCGAATTTTTGTTTTTCCATATTTTTCTTCATACTGTCGGATCTATATCCACATATTTGCTTACATATATATATATATATATATATATATATATATATATACATATAAATAACAAGGTGCATTCTAAAAGTATCCGACCTTTGGGCACAAAAAAAATTAAATTTTGTACATTTCACAAATTTTATTTAATCACCATCAAAATACTACCCTTGGGAGTTCGCATACTTCTCATAGCGGTTCTGCCCCTATTGGTAACACCTCTGGAATGGTATCGAACTCCACCGTCAATTTTCTCATAATTTCCTCTTGCAACTGAAATCGCCCCCATTTTGACGTGGTTTTCAGGCTGGGGAAGAGTCAGAAGTCACAGAGTGCCAACTCAGAAAATAGAGAACCTGTCAAACAAGGGGTGCATTTTTCTTGACTAGAAATTCTTGGATTATGTAACCGGAATGAGCGGATGCATTTCGCCGACACTCTCCGCATCCTGTGCTTATTCTCATTTCGAGAGCAATTTTCACGACGGTCTTCCATGACTATTCGCCGAACCATCCCAATTGGCTCATCGTTTTGGCACGCGGATGGCCTAACCCTTTACTAAAGTGCGGCCTATGGCATTGGTTCAAAAGGCCTACTGAATCTTTTGGATGGTTTGCGCTTGAGTATCACTAACCTTTTGTCAAAACTTAAGGCAATGTCTCTGCTCGGTGCATTCAGTTACCTTGCGTGGAAATGAAAATCCGACGAGCGCGAATTACACGCCTGTACTCTTGGCATAACAGTCGTAAACAGACGCGGACCACCAGCGCGAAAAAGATTCACGCATGCGCAGGATATGTGTTGTCCCTTCTCGTCCAAAGGATTTTGCCCACACGGCATTAGTTTTGGTGGAAAAATTGCACCTGGTATATATATATATATATATATATATATATATATATATATATATGGTGGATATATTTATTTGGTGGATATTATTCATATAAAAAGTTTATGAAAGACCAATGACGTTTTCATTGTTAAGAAATTTTTTAATCAATTACTATTTAAATGTCGAGACATTTTCCTGGTTTCCGGGGAAAATATGAATATAAATTTTCCAATGTATGAATAATTTTGGCTTTCATATTCATTTACCAAAGGGATTTTCTTGTATATATATATATATATATATATATATAGATATATATATATATATGTTTGTGTGTGTGTGTGCGCGCGCGCGCGTGTGTAGACTTTGCATTTTTATATGTGCATTATTTGGCCACGTCAATACGTTTACTATTAACAAAATGACAATGAATAATTTACAAACATTAAACATTTTAAATGTAGATTTTGTGCATCAATGTTATGACTTGAATTTATAATAAATTGCGTCAATAAATCTTACTAATTATCTTTTTCTTATGCGAATTTCTTTTCTTTTTTTTTCTTTTTTTTTCTTCAATTTCTTCTGTTCTAACTTTCTTTCTTGTACATGTTTATCGTCTTTACCTTTTCATTTTGAATTGGTTTTCTACCTTTCAGGAGAGATACAATTCACTTTAAATGACATTGAGTAATATTGGTGGTAAACACCAGAATAGTCGCTTTTTTAGAACTTTGATAAACTTTCATGAAACCCTGTATAGCAGATCATATTTGACTGTCTCCCTATAATCTTAAATCTAAAACGAGGCTTGATAACGCCAATCCAACAGCCGGGGCGTTGAGCTGGCACTTCCGTTCCTCATTAGATGGCTTAATAGCGTGCTGCGATAAGGAAGCTAAACAGGAATCGGCTTCCGGCTGAGCAAGTGCCGGAAATGACGTTTGGGCATGAAACGATAGACAGATTGGTCGATTGCCAGCGTCAACTGGCCAGACAAGTCTTCAGGAAAGCCGATCCAAACAGACTCAGATGCGACAATCAGTGAATGTTTCTGTATAAAGGATACACTTTATAACTGTGTGTAACTCTTTAGTTACACACAGTTATAAAGTGTATCCTTTTACCTCTTTAGGTAAAAGAGAGAAAGTGAAATAAATAAATAAAAAAAACAAACACTTTCCTTTCTCCCTCTTGACGAACACTCCATAAAATCAATAAAGTAAAAAGACAATTGTATCGAACTGCTCGGTGACGAGAATAGAAATGTTAAAAAGAAAAAAAACGGTTCAGAATGTTTTCGGTGTATTTTGTAGTGATCAGATTAGAATTTGATACCAGTTCATTACTTCAAGAAAAATAAATAAAATTCGAACTCGTAGGAGAGAGAAAAGGCGTCTGCGTAGGTTGGTCCGACATGTTTGGTCATCATATGATTTATTTAAGGAATTTCGGTTTGCTTTTAGTCAGGTTTCTGGAAACTTCACTTATTGGTCTTTAAGTATTGAATGACAACTGAGTGTTTTGTGGTATTCTAAATGTTTCTTTTCGACAACTGTGTGAAATGCGTGGGGCGCCATAACATGTGGGCGCCAAATAATATATATGCATATATAAAATATATAAATATATATATATATATATATATATATATATATACATAAAAGTATTCAACATTGATGTTATTTCTTTTATGTTTATTCGTTCCGAATATAGTTTGTTTAAATTTATCTGTAGAATTTAATAAAACAGTGAATTACGTAAATCGATAATAAATAAGAGAGAATTAGTGATAAAATTTGCATAAATATCCAACGACCAATGAATATATTTAGCAGTAAATTGAATCAAAACAATAGCAAAAACTGGGCCATTTATACCCCCTTTGTTATGTTAAACGTACTTTTAGAAGGCCGATATAAATTTATTGTTACAAATTAGACGTTATTTTAAAATCATGACGGAAACTGAAGGACGTTCTGAGGACATGAAAAAGAAATTAACCGATGTTTATCAATCTGGGGGGGGGTGGAAGTCCCCGATCTTTTTGGTATACCCTGTTCTTTCGCCTCATACAAGTAAGATTTAGACGTGAGAGATAACTAAATTCATAAGGGAAGTTCAAAATGAAACTTTTAGAATGAATAATATAATAAAAATCAACATTTATTATCAAATCACAGTGCATGGTTTAAAAAATGATAAAATACTACCTCAAAAGTGAACATGGCGGTGGACATATAATTAGAAGGAAATGGATTCGCCAAAAATTTCAGTCCATTTTTTGAAAATAATTACTAGATTCAACAGGCGAATTAGCTTCCAAGACAACGACCCGAAACATACTTCTCATGTTTAATCTCATACCAGTTCAAGAAGAATAAAGATAGGTTCATGGATTTTTGAATCGACTGATCTAAATCCAGTTGAAAACTTTTGGCATAAATAGAAAACTGCTGTAAATAACCAGAAATCATGGATACAAAACGATTTCGAACTCTTCTGTATAGAAGGATGTCATAATTACATCAAAAGAGGCATAAAGACGATCAGAGGCTATGAAAAAATGTCTATTTGCAGTGATTGGTACTAAATGCGTCCCACACACTAAGACAGGATCAAATAGAAAATTAATTGCAAACTATTTATAATTATAGAAATAAAGTATTATTATTTTTCTTGGTTATTAATTCGCATAAAAACTGCTTTACTAATGGAAATTGAGTAGATAAATTACATCAAATAACATATATAATCATTCATAAATAATTTAGGAGTTAAATAGTTTTGTGTGTATATATAGAGACACATACACACATACAAACACACACACACACACATATATATATATATATCTTATCTTACTTATTATAAAACGCAGGTTGTGTGTGTGTGTGTGTGTGTGTGTGTGTGTGTGTGTGTGTGTGTGTGTCTGTAACGTTTATATGTTGGATCGAATTTCCTACATTTTTTAGCCGATTTCAACAAAACTTCACAGGACTACATAAAATTACCTTGTGGTGGTTCTAACGGGGCCGAAAATGGGAAAAATACAGTTGTTTTTTAATAAAATCAATTTGAAAACACGATTAAGACACATCGTGAGAATGAAAGGGGAGAACTCATCCACGAAAATGTAAACAAAAGAGCATAGCATGATGAAAAAGACGCTGAACTTGACGAAAACAAAAATTTTATCGTCTAATGTTCATATTATTATTAAAGAGGAAAGATTAAAGTATTTTTGGGGTATTTTTTTACATTTTTAATCGTTCCTAGGACGTCTGAAATTTTCGTTAAAATATTGTTTTTTTTGGTCAAAAAAGGGCAGATAATCATTTTCAATCATTTTTTCGATTTGATAAAAAAGATTAAAATCTTACTTTGATATTCTTTTTTAAAGTCAATTATCATTTTTCAAAACTGATTTTAATAAAAACAGATATTATACTGTTTATTTAAAATATTTTGAACCAAGCTTAACTTAGCTTCTGCGCCGAAAAAATGGAATTTGAAAATAAAACAAAGCAGGTCGCGTCGCTTGACGATTGACGAAAGGCACATTCATGAAGTTTAGATAACTTACGGGAGGAGGATACTTTCTACGGATGGAAGGAAGTGAAATTATTTAAGTGAACAAATTATTTACCTTGTTACTTTTAAGGAAAACTTTCAGCGCTCTAATTTTTTATTTTTTATTTATTTATTTTTTTTTTTTTTTTGTACTTAGCTTTCATTTTTACGTTTACGATGCTTTATGGAAAATATAAAGAAATTAAAAAATAAGACTGTTAATAGTGAGATTAAATTTCATAAGAAAAAGGTATCTAATTAATTTAGGTACCTTTCTTATGAAATTTTATCAGAAGTGTACATAAAATACTATAATTTTATGTACATTTATTACATTTTACTGTGTTATTTGTATTTCCATTCATTTTATTATTAATTTTGATATTTCATTTATGGAAAAATGTCATAACTGAGATTAATATAAAAATAAGATCATATAAATTAAAGTTTAGCAGTAGTTAAATTTCATAAGATGATACTGTTACTTGTATGTACCCTTCTCAGTTGAAATTGAAAACTCAAATTAACTTCTCCATACGTGTTTCGTAAAGGGCTTAACAGCGGAGAACAATGCTGAACTCAAATAATGCAACTAAATTGTATTCTGGTTGATCTTCCGTACTTGATAATTACTGTCCGACTATAAACACAAAAATTACATTTCTTAATTACCATGGCTAATCTGATTGGTCCAAATTATACAATTTTCAAAACGCTAGACAATGACAATCTCACACGGACATTTTGAAAGGTTGATGTTGCTTTTAACTAATGTTAAAATATTTTTTAAAATTCAATTTAAACATTTTTTAAAAATCTTTTTAAAATTAAAGAAATAAGAAATAATTGTATTAAAAATTCAATTTTCATTGAAAAAAATTTTTGCTTTCAGAAAATATTGTCCATATTCATAAAAAACAAATTAAAACAAATAAAAGCATTTGAAACTAAATAATATATTTGTTTTATTGAGTTTTTTGTATGTTACAATTCACAGCTGATTTTCAGGTACGTTGGCCAAAAAAAAAAAAAAAATAAAAAAATATGATTTGCATTCTTCAAAGCCTTGTGCTTTTTAACTATTGTAATCACTAAAACCGATGGTCTCGAATTTCTAGAGTTTTTCATAAAATTAGTTATGGGGTGTTAATAAATATAAAAAAATATTTCTGCCATGACTTTAATAAAAAAAAATATATTTATAATAATTTCGATCATCTGTGAATAATTTCTGAAAGTTTCATTAACATCTGACAATTATTTTTATTTTTGCAAGATTTTCCAAATTAATGTGTGTATACAAAAAAAATGCGCTAAAAATTATCTGTTATTTACTACCCCTTGTTGCGACAAAGAGAAACAAGGTTTTTTAAATCAAAATTTAGAATATTCTAAAAAGATGGAAAAAATTTTTAAAAATAATTAAAAAAAAATTTAGTCTATCCTCTTCATAAAAAAAAATAAGCATTTTGACGATAAAATTTTGTTTTCATAAACTTTGGCGTCTTTTTCATCAGACTATGCTCTATGTTTTAGCGATTCCGTGGAGTGACTTAGGTTAAAAAACCCAGGTTGTTTATGTGTGTGTGTGTGTGTGTGTGTGTGTGTGTGTGTGTGTGTGTGTGTGTGTGTGTGTGTGTTTGTTTGTTTGTTCCTTTATATATGGGATCGGATTTCTTACATTTTTCAGCCGATAAAACAAACATCCACTTTTTTTTCGGCAGGTAGTATTTCTTATTGCCTTGCACACTTTTTTCTTTATTTACATTCAGAATGCTTTAAAAATTCCATTTACAAGACAATTGTTTATAATAAAATTCTATTCACCAATCGATAGACTCATAACGATTGTAAACAATGTTTTTGTTTGAATTTGGGTTTGACCAATTCGTAAAAAAAAAAAAAACTAATTAAGACATGCGTGTCCGTCAACCTTAAACAATAATCTTTGTCAATTTTATTTTTCAGTCTTTATGATACTTGATCTATCTCTTACTGTTACATCCCCGGGCAACGCCGGGCTCTACTGCTAGTATATATATATATATATAGAGAGAGAGAGAGAGAGTGTGTTTTACTAAACAGTGAGGAATAATATATATATATATATATATATATATATATATATATATATATATATATATATATATATATGTATGTGTATATATATCGTCTACAGGCCTGAATATTCCAGAATCTTATTAAACAATCTTATTAATCTTATTAAACAAATCTTATTAAACAAAAATAATAAGACTTTTTGAATATTGAGGCCAGTAGACGAAAATAAATAAATATACCGTTTATATATATATATATATATATATATATATATATATATATATATATAAACACGATGTGGGTCAAATGTTTTCGACTTAATATCAATAAAATAATCTTAATATCAATATAAATAAAGCCTTCATTCAAAATTCTGCTTTTTAGTCATTCGCTCAGATTATAGGAAGTGAATCGAGCTTATATTATTTATGGTCAGTTTTATCTTTGAACAAAATGATCTGAAAAGAATTCTTAAAACCAGTGAGCTGGCACCAAATGTTATGTAAAGCAATTATTTTTTTAAATGTGTTGATTACAGATAAAATTATCATCTCTAATAAAAGGAAGAACTATATGATTCGATATATACATAAGATAGTTTGTATCTTTTCCATGGACTTTAGACCTTAACATAAAAACATAAAGATAATAGTTCAACCATAGTTTCAGTATTTTTCAGTTGTTCTTTTTATGTGTGTCATATATATACAACAGAATTTTGTAAGGTTTTCCTTTAATTAACTAACTTAATTTAGTTATCATTTATTGATTCCTTTTATTGTATTTATGTATTTAATTATATATTTTAGCAGGTTATAATAACAACCAACACAAATTCTTATTGATGGATTTGTTCGATTAGCGAAAAATAAATAATTAAATTTGTGGAAGTTAGATCATTCCTCGTGTCTTCTATTTTTAATTTTCTACCGTTTATAAGTATTTTCTTCAGTCAATTTGCGTTTTTCTTACTGGATCTGTTTATTTATTGTTTCTTCTATGTTTGCTCTTCTACTGGGATGGACAGGACAAAAAATCGGGAAATAATGGAAGTATGTAGAATAATAGAAGACTGAATATTGAAAAGACGCCTCACCAATAAATAAATAACAAAAGATAAAAAATATAAAAAAATAAAAAGACGCATCAACAATAAATTTATAACAACAAAATTAAATTTTAAGCGCATAATTTTGTGATAATATTCCAATATTACGAAAAAGTCTCGTCTATTCGTCTATTTGCACACACACACACACACACACACACACACACATATATATATATATATATATATATATATATATATATATATATATATATATAAAGATTAATGGTCAGACTTGAATCAGACCAGGGAACAGTCGTATTAAAAAAGTGCTCAACACACACACACACACACACACACACACACACATAAAACACACACAAACACACACACACACACACACACACACACACACACACACACACACACACATATATATATATATATATATATATATATATATATATATATATATATATATATATATATATATGCAGACATATATAATAGGCTAGTTGATAAAATTGTGGTACAGAAAGCCAACAAAATGATAACAATGTTGGCAATATTATTGATTATATTTATTATCTATTAGTCTTTTGACTAAATTGAAACACAAAGAAAAAGATTTTAAAGTCGGAATGTTCGGATACGCCTTTGTCTTTTATTAACGAGACAAGGAATAAACGGAGAAATGGGACTTACTCTTCTGAGCAATGTTTTGTTGTTGGTTAGAGGGCTCCCTGTGGAAATTATATTCTCTGTGTAAACCCAAATCCTTGTCTATCCCTCAATGTATGATTTTATTTTGAAAATATTGTCTAAATTATGTTACATTATTTGCGTCGTATATAGTGCATATATTTACATGTTTTCATGGTGTTAGTTTACAAAATATTTTGCTTTAATTTTCAATTTTTAAGTAACGTAGTAAAAATTTGTTTACGTCTCTGCATTTTGACATAAGTTTTGATTGTTTATTTAGTAATTTGTGTTCGTCTCGTAAGGTAATTATAGCTATTTTCTCCTCCAGATAGAGTTTACAGTTTTTGAATTTATTTTTGTAGGATCTATTTTTCCATGATATTTTTGGTGTAATCTGTTTTTTGTTTTTAATTTCCGTATATGTTTAAAAAATATTGTACTTGTTGCGTATTTGTAAAGGATGTTTTGTGTACGTAGTTTCTGTTTTCAGTGTTCTTCAATTAGTTCTTTGCATTCTTCACTCTCTCTCTCTCCTTCGTTTGCTCCTTTCTTTTTCTTGCCACACTATTCCAACACAGTCTTCGATACTGATTAGTGCGTTTCCGCCTCCTTTACCTAGAATCTGTCTGCGTTGGGCACATACTTTCGGATGAAAAAGGATTGTGCACAGTAATGGGATTACTTTTTTGTCGGTCCATTTGTCTCTTAGAGTTCTTCAGACCGAGAAATGGTCCCGCGTACCTTTATCAGATGTGTAGCTCTATCGATATTGTCCAAATATTCATTTTATATTAGATTTCTACTATTTAGCTTTATTTTAGATATTTTCCTTATCCTCCTGAGATTTTGTTTTCTTTTTTTTCTTCTTCCATTTCTTTCTGCTTTATAGTCACGTTCTAATTCAATGCGGTTTTCTGGTGTTCATGAACTGATTGTCATATTATGTCGATTCCAACAGTCTTCCTTTATCCATATACTTTATATTTATTTATTCAAAATTTCATTTCAGTATTAGCTTTGTATTTTGAATTCTACTTTAATCTTGATAAATAGTTTTATGTCTTACATATATATGATGTGATTAACGCTCCCATTGTGTTAGGGTAAGAGAATTATTGTAGTCTTTCTAATTAGATTTAGTGTAAATACTGCAATGATGAATAGGAATGGAGACAGAATATCTCCTTGAAAAACTCTCTCTTAAGTCTTCTGGTCCGTCAGATTCTCTTCCCTGTTTTTCATGGAATTAACTATGAATTCCGCCCCTGATTCTTCAGTCTTGAATATTCTTCGATAATCGAGTGTTTCACTATTGAAGACTTATGTTTTATGCCTTTTTATCCATAGATGATTCTACTTCCATTTGGATCATTATCATTATAAAACAGGTCATTTGATTCTTTCGTCCTGAATTCTTCCTGTTCGTCTGGTAATAGTCTCTTTGCTGTTGATAGTTTTTTATTTATTTATTTTTTTTTTTTTTGTCAAGTTAAAACTTTCCACATCATTGGCAGACACGTGATCATTTTGCATTTGATAGCCTGGTTTATTTTTCGTTGTCTTTTGCAATAATGATTGTTATGCTTTTCGTCATCCATACTGAATTTTTCCCTTTTTATGCTGTTTATGTTGGAAACATTTCTGTTACTGTTTTGGAAAGTTCTGTTTTGCATGTACCTAGCAATCCTTTATTTTGTACCATTTTGTTTCTTCAGCCACTCTCTCCTGGCATATTTCTTCTATTATTGCGACTATTTCTGTATGTTTTATTTTCTATATCTCCTACAACCTCTGTTGCTAAACATGTATTTTCAATATTAGTGCTTTTGTTTTCTGTATGGAGACCTATCTTTCTCATCTTATTTCCTAGGCTGCTTCGTTGTTTCTGTAGTTCAAGCTTGCTTTTTGATCACCATTTTTTACCCAAGCGTAAATGAACTCTTATATCTTTAGCTTCAATATATTTCACCAGTCCAGTCCAGTTTGGTTGCAGCTTTTGTTTTGATATAACCTTTTTTCTTTGCCTCTATTTGTCATCGTTTTTTAGCATTTCTACTTGATGCTTTTCCCTTGTTAGGTTTCCCATCTTGTCTCCAATTTTTTCTATAGTGTGGTTATTTCTTGGTCCTTATTTTGTTATTCATTGTCCAATTTCTCGTAGATTTTCTGCACCTCTAGATCTGATATTCAGTTCCTTTTTCATAAGTTGTTTTATTTGATCGGTGAGTTGTTGACTCACAGGAGTCTTATCGCTATACATTGTGAATATATTCATTATTTACTTTAAAGTTAGCAGCAGATAAACAGTTGACAACTTCGTACTTTTATTTTCATTATTCTTGACCAACAGTGACTTTAGAACGACTCGGACAATCCTACTGGCCATTAAGTTGGAAGTATGAGTGACAGTCGCATATGTATTTGGAACAAAAAATTTTATATTCGTCTCACAATGTATCAGTGCTATATTACGTTTCAATTATATTTTAATGATCTCTCTCTCATCCCCACCAATAGAATGTTGCCCCAGTTACTGTCGTCAGTTGCATGAATAATAAACTTTTTATCTGGGGCTGATATGAAGATACTTATTCCTATTGAAATCGCATTTCAGAAACGATCGAGAATTTTCTACTGCATCTTCTATTCGATGTACAGCAAATTGATCGAACTCATTAACGACTCATTGTATCATCCCGTGTAAATTAAAACGATGAAATAAAAGAAATAGCACCAATGATAATTAAGACTCATGCGATTCACATTCAATTAATCATAAAATATTTCACAGGAATACAACTTTTTCTTTTTTTGTATCTTATTCGTTTTTTTAAATCTCTTAAATATCATAATGAAGAATATATTGCAACTTTCATCCATTTTTAATGATATCATCAATAGAGTCTCCAATTTTGACATGTAAAAATGTACACAGATACAACAGCTGTTACACTGCCATAAAAACGATCTTTTAAGACGCTCTCAATGTCATCTAACGATACGAATTTTTGACTATTCCAATTGATTTCATATCAATGTGCTTCTTTATTTCTTTTTACTTTCTCACTCTCATATTCACACACACACACACATATATATATATATATATATATATATATATATATATATATAGAGAGAGAGAGAGAGAGAGAGAGAGAGAGAAAACAGATCCAGAGGGAGATAATTACAAGTATTTCTTTTGTTTTTATTCTAACTGCTATCATATAATCAACATAGAGGATCATCATCATAGCTGATGCTAACCCACAGGAGAGCAACTCTTTTTGCCTTCTTCGGCTCACATTTTCCACTGATATGAAATGAAAAGATTATATTGAATCAGTTACTAATTCTATTGCTAGGAATATTGCTTCATTCTGTCGTGTCAGTCAATTTTTCTCCTCAATTCTGACATATTGAACATTTATAAATCTACAATTTATAATCTACATTTATAAATCTACTATCCATGCATTGAATATTGCTGCCATATCTGGTCTGGTGCTCCTTTTATATATCTCCAGATTCTTGACTCACTCCAAACAAAGGTCTCTGATGTAATCGATCCATACCTAGCATTTCAACTTCAGTCACTTTTCCATCGCTGTGGCGTGGCTTCCCTCTGTCCTTTCTATAAATATTTTCATAGCAAGTGTTTTTATGGGCTTTCCATCCTGGTGCTTTGACTGCATAAATTTAAGCTTACTACTCGATTGACAACTAGATCTCAACCAACTAGATATAACCATGTATTCTATTCTAATAGTTTATTTTCTCGCACTTCTCGTTTGTTGAGCTATTTTCTGATTTTTTTGTTTTGTTTTGTTTTGGTTTTTTTTTTTTTTGCTTCTCAGCAACCTAGAATCTTAAAAATTTAAATGCAATGCCAATATCCATTTTCTGTCTTCCTGAATATGATTCTTTTATTGTCCTTTCTCTTCACTAAAATTTTCTCATTTTCTTTCACTCCCAGTAACCATTTGGGACTTAGTGGCATTATTACATTGCTTGGGATGAAATGATTAAAAACCTTGATTTCCTTGTAATCATAGAAATGTTTAATAGCTTTACCATAAAATGAATCCAAAAACACATTAAAACTAAATGAAGGAACACAAGATGTAAACGCCATAAATTAATGTTTATTTCCTTTTAATGTTCTGAAAATTTATTATATGACAAATTGACTCTGAGAAATTACCCGGTCTTATTGACCCTATCGGATATTGCGGGTCAGACAACATTCACTAAACAACAACACCTGGCAAATGACCTGACGCAGCCTAAATTCCTACGCTTGAAAGGAACTGACATCTCCTAAAAACATTCCATTTCATAAGCGCTCATGACACCGATTTCAAACCGATGCCATATTCGCGCAAACTTGGTTTCCATTACAAAATAATTATTATAACTGATTTTGCTATTAATTTAACTATATTGGTGACCACCATTTTAGTTCTGAAGAAACTAAAATAGTATTCTTAAGTTGATGCTAATAGGAAAAACAGGTTAACGATTTCTTAATATTCATCAGTGAGCGTTTAGCAAACAATCCGTCTCTCCCGACTTGTATACGCCAAGCCTCAAATGATCAGGCGTTGTTACTGTCTCAGTAACGCCTAGCAAGGAATATTTTCACGGCATGGAGTTGGTAGCCCCTTGCCTAAATGGTTTTGAATTGTCCTTATCCTAGACTGGTTGTCAACCAAAGCTGAAGAATCAGGTCACCCCTAATATTTAACTCATAGCTGGTAGATGAATAAATATAGTCATACCTTTTCCAAGGCTATTTGTGAATGTAAATAGCTTGAACCGATATCTCGTTCCTAGCTACTAACCATTGCACTACCTGCACATCCATTTACATATCAATTAGAGATTATTATTTTATTTAGATGTAAATATCTAAATTTTAATTATATAATTAGTATTGAAAATTGATTGAATTCTTGGGAGAAAATGATCCCATGTATGTAAGTTTTTTTTTCCCCGATTATAAAAAGAGAAATCTTTTTCACCTTTTAAACATAATTCCATAAACAACGGAGCTGCCAAGAACAGCCGAACTACTAACAAGGCAACTAGATGATCACCTTGGGATCAAGCATGTTTTCTTAGCACCAACGTGTATCCCAGCTGTACCTTATGCCACTAAACTATGTCACACGGGGAAGATGCCAATTGAAAATGCAGCATCATATTTCTTCATGTATACACAACTTCCAATGTTTATGAATCCAGTAGTGAAATGTTAATACGATTATGCAAGCTTTCAATTAATTGACCAATAATGATTTTGTAAAAACTTACAAAATATGTCACAAATGCCAATGAGCAGACTTAAGAGAATTTTGGCCTTCTGTTAATTAACCTACTCTTAGATCCTTTCTTGATTCCCGCATACTACATTGTTCATAACATAGAAATCATCCCTACATCATTCACATGCTTTCTAAATCATTGCTATACAATATTCGCTCTATGACCTAAACTAAACAAATAAACAACTAACGAACTATATGTGTGTGTGTGTGTGCGTGCCTGTGTGTACGTGTGTGTGTGCGTGTGTGCGCGAGGGAGTATATAAAAAAATTCTCCATCCCACCCAAAAATTTTTCACATCCCATCGAATATATATATGTCATATTCAACGAAAGGTCTGTCCTAATATACATATATATATATATATATATATATATATATATATATATATATATATATATATATATATATGCGCGTGTCTTTGTGAAAATTTTCAGGCATAACTAAATATATATATATGTAAAAGGTAAATGAAAATGAAAATGAAAAGTTATGAAAATGGTAAACTTTTATCTTAGCCATTTTAACAAAATGTCGTTAAAAATGGCGAAGATAAGTTTACCATTTTCATACCTTTTCATTTTTCATTTTTTTCATTTTTTGTATAAATACTTGTTGCAAAATGAAATCTTACATTGGCCTTGATAAAGTCCTTCAGGTACAAAACGCGTTGGCTAAGATAAGTTTTCCTTTTTTATATATATATATATATATATATATATATATATATATATATATATATATATATATATCTGTGTGTGTGTGTCATCCGTGTGTATATGTGCTGACATATAAATCAACACTACGTTGGGACTGTCAATTTCAAGACTGATGTGATCAACAAACAATATATTTACGTAACACACACTAATTATTAAATAAAAACGGGACGTCTATTCCAAATATAAATTATCCACTATAATAAAATTTGAGGTAATATATATAGAGAGAGAATAAAGATCAAATATGGATTAGAATACAACCGAATGATGACAGGATAAGGAAAAAATAAGAAATGTTTAAGAAAGTAGCATGTTTCGCTTTTTATTTAAGCTTCATCAGAAAATGAAATCTGGAGGTGAAAAGAAAATTCTGATATTTTATCTTTACGTTGTTTATCAGTGATTAAGCAGGCCTCACGTGTCAAGCAGGGTTCCATGTGGGATTTGTTAGAAAATGTGTTTATATTCTGTGTCACCATTGTTTTTAGTTCTCATGCTTGAATACCACCAGGAACCCACCCAAAGGAATGACATTATCTGGATGTACAGAAAATCATATAAACTTCAAAGAACAAATGTCCCTTAAACGGCAATTGCTTACAAAACAATGTAATATACGTAGCCACGACAAAATCATCAGACAACGACGAAAAAATATACATAGCAGTAACTGAAGGACCCTGGAAATAAAGAAACTACGCACACAAAATATATTTCACAAATAGTAAATACACGAACAGCACAATGCTTTCCAAGTATATTTGGGAAATTAAAAATAAAAAGCAAATCGCACCAAAAATATCATGGAAAATAATTAAAAGAACATCAGCAAAACATCAATCCAAAAACTGCAAACTCTGCTTGGAGGAAAAAATAGCTATAATTACCTTCCCAGACAAACTAAACAAAATATTCTATAAACAATCAGAACTCATCTCAAAATCCAGACACGAAAACAAATTTTTACAATGTTACTTAAAATCAAAAACTGAAAAGAATAAATAAAAATAAATAAAATAAGAATAAATATGTAAAATAAATTAATCTAAATAATAAATAAAGTAAATAATAAACAAATTAAAAAAACACTCGGCCAAAATGATACTTAGAATAGACTATCTACAATGCAATAGACTACCCACAATGTATCATTGACCTGTATATATATAAATAGCCGAGAAATAACACAACGCATGCAGCCTGACGATTGCGTTGAGGCAGTCGACACGCAGTCGAACTCTCTGCTTTGGCAGAGAGGAACCCGGACGAAGCTTTGCCGAAGGGCAAATTTTCGTCCGGGGTGGTAAACAGACTGGGGGACTGTTTAATATCAGCCTGACGATTGCGTTTAGCATGAAACAATCTCTCACCTCTGAGTGTTTACTTCAATGTTCACTTTTATATTCATTTACGCTCTATCTCTGATATTGAGCACTAAATAAATAAATAATTCCATAAATATAGCATACCTTAAACTATATTTCTTCACACACACACACACACATATATATATATATATATATATATACTGGCTTTTACACCTGTTGGAATTCTTTTTCCTAAGTCCCGTTAAGTTTACCGTGTTTTGATGATATGTTCTTGGTGAAAATTTACAATATTTTCTGGGATAACAGCCAACTGGAGAATGTTACTAAACGGACGGTGGAACGTAAGGTTAAGAGTTTTAAGTCTTCTGTGGTTTTTGGATCTTGTCTTTGTCCAGTTTATATATATATATATATATATATATATATATATATATATATATATATATATCACTTCAAGCCCAGCAGAGGGTTAAATTTATCAAACGGATTTTGATATTATGTTTATATTAAAACAACGTTCATTTTTGCGTTAAATTTAACAGAAATATATATATTTAGTGCTTCTGGGTAGAAAGTATATATATATATATATATATATATATATATATATATATGACTTCTTATTGTGTATATGAGTGCCTGCTCAGACATCTGTGCGTTTGGATCCCACGAATTACAATATACCAATTCAAAGAATCATTTAATGTTAATGAAAGAAAATGGAAAGCTGAAATTATAAATCCGCTTACACGTGGGAATTAAGTATTGAATTTTTTGCTGGCAAGTCGTGTTACTGCTTTTGCTGTGATTCATATGTAAATTCAAAAGAATGTTTCTTAATTGAGTAAAAGCAAATATTTGGAGAATGAATTAACGGTGAATGTTTGAGAGAGAACGATGACTCGGAAAGGGAACAAGAAAAACATAGAAACGTCTTGACTAAGGCTGAAGGCCGTTAAAGCATTTGCCATGTGATTCTCTTCCATGGCATTACTTCGGAGAAATTAGAAATTGTCGTCTGCTTATATTTTGTATTATTATATTGGAATGGAGCTTCTATTCATTTAGCAATCATTTTAATATTATCATCTACAAAGGTAACGAGTGTAGACTGTAAAATTCTTTTTTTTTTCTTAGTCTACTGTTGTGTACCATTCAAAAGATAAGGGCCAAGACGACTCTTGATTAGAAAGAACATTAACGAAAAAGACAGAGTTGTTTTACCAATTCGATTTGCGGAATTGTTTGTAACTACACCGGTTAATTTGTAGAATTTGGATTTGACATTTTATCGCTCCTTAGGGAATCACTTGAAAATCACAGTCTTATTAACATTAAATACGTAGATGACACCGTGTTGATGACAGATACAGGAATTCCTAGACATCTTATTAAAGGAAAACGATAAAAATGTAAGAACATTTAATTGTCAAAAAACAAAATTCATGAGCTACGATATTAAGTCGTCAAATTCAAGCAAGTATACAAATTTAACAACCTGGAAAGTATTTTAACAGATGACGGAAAATGTGACATAGAAATCCAAAAGTGCATTGGAATAGCAGAAGAAAGCGAAAAGAATTATTAGAAAGCAGAAAAATTTCCTTAGAAACAAAAAAAAATGATGAACTGTTATGTAATATCATTGCTCCTATATAGTAGTGTACACTGGACAATTTCCTCACAGAGGAAGAGGAGACTTGAAGCAACAGACATTTGGTTCTAAAAGAAAAGGATGTTGATAATACCATAATGAGTATCTAAAGAACAAATATAATAGAAACAAAATGACACTTATACGTAGAATCAGAAAAAGTGAGTTGAATTTTCTAGGACACATAATGAAGGAAGAGGGCTAAGAGAAACAAACACTCACAAGAAATATTAAAGACAAGAGAGGCAGAAGGAGTAAGCTGCGCAAATAGCTTGTGTAAAGGGATATTAGATTGATGCTAGGAAGAATAGTAAAGAGTAAAATATTGTTACAAAGGATAGGAAATTGTGTAGAGCATGATCACACCTACGCCCTGAATGCACACAGCACAAAAAAGAACTGCATTACTTATATAGAGATAAAAACCAAAATCTCTATTATAAAATTTCACTTTCGATTTGATATTATTTCTATGTTACCTTTTTTCTTTCATGTCAATAAAAATGCATTTGTGACATATATTTTACAGTTTTTATAGCGTTTCTTCTTGTCACAAAACGTCTAAAAAATTTAATCAGGCCCACAATTAAAAATGGAAAGGACGTATGAGTAGAAATGTACAAATCATTTATTAAAACTTCTTGAGAACAAAGAGAATTTAAAAATAGTAATATGTTCAAAATAGAAAAACCAAACAAAAGGAGGAAAAATTGCAACAAATATTAGTGAAAATGACTGAATTTGTTGGATTATTGTAAAGCCTCGTCGTCACAACTTTCTGTTTAAATTTCTTACATTTATCGTAAAACAAGTGAAAACGGAAAAACAACAGAAGACAAAAAATATATACAAACATTTATTATTGAGACCTCACTTCTTTGCTTTTATGTACAATCACTTAATATGGATATCTTTACACACACACACACATATATGTGTGTGTGTGTGTGTGTGTGTGTGTGTGTGTGTGCGTGTGATCATTAAGGAACAAGTTACTTAAGAAAAAATAATTGAGAAGTCTGATGTTACGTCATTGTATGAATCAGATGTTACTGGCCTATAAGAAAGAATGTAAGTCAGATAATTGAGTCGTTTTACAAATGATCAACGTGAAAGAATTGCTGTTCTTCTTCTATGTGTCGTGTCTGTTCAGGACGTTGGTATTCATGGCTCTCCACAATTTTCTATCTTTTGTAGCACTTTTGTCTTTTTCTCATCTCTGCCAAAACCTTGCTCCACCATTCATTCACTCAAGCTCGTTAGGTAGGTTATTCATTGCTTACCTCTATCTATTTTTATATTCAATATGTCATGTGAGTATCAAATTTTCCAAGCCCTCTTTCCTCATTATGTGCCCCAGAAAATTTAACTGTCCTGATGTTGTTCTTTTTGTTGCCATAGCCCCTAGAACTTCGACGATGTTCGGTCCATGGTATTCCCAGCATCTTTCTGTTGCTTCAAGTTTGACAAAAGTGAAGTTAAATTTATGGTTTAAAGCAACAGTCTTTTTCCTTTGTTCCTTAAATGTCTAAATCAAGAAGAAAGAATTTTCAGTATTTATGCGATATTAAAAAGATAAATTTTCTTAAGAAAATCAAACTACATTTTTATGTGTTTTAAAAGGGAATTTGGATAATCCTAAAATCCAAATTATATGGACGTTATTTTTTTTTAAAAAGGAGAAATTTAGTTTTATAAAAACAACTGCGCTTACAGAGACGATATATAAGTTCTTTTTCAGTTTGCTACTCAGTTTTTGTCTAATGTGGACATCATTACTAGAGGTGGTGATATGTGTGTTTTATTTTGTAATTTGTTGACGTTATATCTTGGAATACAGTTTGATTTCTTTAAGAAATTGTAGGATATTATATGGAGTAATGTTCTTAAAGTGTTCTTTCATGTTAGTTGTTTGGTTGGTTGATTTTGTCTAGCAGCATATCAACCTCTATGGCTTATTTAATAATGAAATCTAAATATTTTTAACAGGGTTTTATAGATTTAACTAGAGATAAAATGTATTGTTTTTTTATTTTGCTATAAAATGTATTGTTGATAATTCTGCTTTAAAAATAGGTTGTTGTCAGATTCACTATAAGAATTTTTTTTTTTTGTGGAGTACACTATTTACCCATAACAGGGACCAAGATAAGTACTACCACCCCGGATCAGGGTGGACCTGGGAACAACAGTAATTAAGAACTGAATAATATATATATATATATATATATATATATATATATATATATATATATATATATATATATTTTCATTTGTGAAAATGGAAGGTCTTCCCTACTGGGCACATTGTTTGCCAAGGCCAAATGTCTATTTTGCAACATACTGTCAATGTCGCTGGCTGTTTTCAAAAAATGCAGTATTTTCATGAAGTCACTTCTGTGCATATTTAGAATGATATGGATTTGAAAGCTTTCGAAGAGGCGTAGATGGTGTTGGTATATCATCAAAGATTCACTTCTGTAAAACTGTGTCTACAGCAAGATGTCTTGATACAATATTTAGCGGGTTCTTGTTGCCTAAAACACATTTTTACAGATTAGATCCAAGTTGATTCAGTATTAGATTCAAGTCAAAATACATAGAAACTGTTTCATTTGTATTTCGCTTTTCCAAAATTTCTTTCATCTATTTCTTTTAAATATTCAGGGAAGGATAGGTATAAATATTGAAATAAAAAATTAACGTGTCATTCATAAAAAGCAAGTTATTCAGAACTATCTTTATCAATTTTGTTTTAAACTGATCACATGAACAATAATTTTATGTATGCATATATTCATGTGTGCGAATATATATATATATGCGTATGTATTTGAACATAAATATATGTATATATACATATAAAAATATTCATATCTGTGATACTTACATTCATATTTATGTACGTATGTGTGTGTGTGTTCTGTGTGTGTATGTGAAAGAGAGTGTGTGTCCGTATGCGTGCGAGTGTATGTGTGTGTGTAAGAGAGAATTTGTGAAAAGTAGTTGGATGTTTAAATTGTTATTTTGTTATTACCGTTTCGATCTACGAGTATCGTCAAATCAACAGAAAAAAATCTCAGGAAAAATTTCATTATCATGTTAGCCCTGCTACTTAGAGACCCTGTGGTTAGTTTTTTTTTTTTTTTTAAATCAACAATCAATAAAACTTAAGAATAAATATCCGTGTGTTGTATATAGAGAGAAGACGTTAAAAGCAAATGTCATTCTGGTGACTTGATGCAAGAAGATAAACTAAAAGAGAGTTATAGTAAGAAAAATAAACTACGTATATTGAAAGAAAATTATATTGCGATATAATTTCTGTAGACAAGTTTCTTTTTCAGATACATAGTAAAAATATTAATTTTTGGATATAATTACCTTCCTTAATTAAGTGGTAAATATTAATTATATATGTATGTATGTATATATAGGCACGGTGGATTGAGTAATCAGAGAGCCGAGTTCAAATTCCAGTCGAATCCATTACATTCACTTACGTGCTAATTCCTTTGGAATCCTCTTCTTCTCCCTCCATGTATGGGTAAATTTTAGAACATACTGAGTTCTATAGCCTTTGATGGCAACTGGTCTAGAAGAAGGACAACTCTGAATTCAAAATGTTGTTTGGGGACCTTGTGGAACGTAGTGCACCAAGTCTCTCTATCTGGCCCTTCAAAAAGTATGGATGGTCTGCACAAAACCTTCACCACTATAATCAAATGCCGGGTCGGTTCCTAGAACTGATCTGCTTGACCCTCATACGTCGAATTCGACGGGAGAGTTGAGTATATATATATATATATATATATATATATATATATATATATATATATATATATATATATATAGATAGATAGATAGATAGATAGATAGATAGACTGTGAACGTAGAAATTCAAACTTCAATGTGATCTTCAGATCAATATGTCTGTGTGTTCCTATGTATGCCTGACTCATCCTTCACAGGTCATTAGTATACACGTAGGCATTTCCTTAATTCGACTACTTTGTTAACTTTTCTATAATTCCCCACCCCACGTGAAATTGTATTCCTCTAACCGGCAGCTGCTATTTTCAAAGATCCAAAGTTTCGTTTAAATGCTGATGGCCATTATTCTTTCTGCCTTTTGAACATTTTTCACGCACATTTATTTGCGCATATAAAAACGCCCATCAAATATTGATGAGCTGTAATTACCGATTCGATTCAATGACTACAGTCAAGAAATCTAGATAAGAATTTTATGATTTTCTTTCCAGTGGTTTGGCAATTGACACTCCTTATCACCCATTTAGTATAATCCTTTCAAAAATCTACGATACCAAACACGAATTTACAATGACGGAATTCAGTTCTTTTGGCAAGGCATGCACCTGGAATGTTCACCTTCACAATCATATATGAATCCACCCAAAAGAACAACTTCTTTTCAAATTTTACAAAAAGATTTTTTTTTTACTTACGTTTTGAATACTTGAAATTAATTCAACCTTGGAAAAAAAAGTCGTAGCATACATCTTATGTCGCAAGACTGAAAACAAGCGGATATCTTGAACTTCGACGTTGCTTACCATAGAACTACTGATACATTTTATCAATGTTTTATAAAAGAAAAGTATCTTTTCTTTCATTAATGTTTTCCGTCAGTCTCGTTCTCATTTTTTAGTCATATTTTAAAGATTTTAAATTATAATTGAACTTGTATTTGAGACATATTTTTACTAAAAGGTCAACAAAAACTAACCTGAAAACTTTATATATATCATCACTTTAAACGTTATTTTTAGTGGATATTCGTATTTAAGTAGACGCTCCGTTTATTTATGGCTACGAGAAATCTTATTAAAGAAAAATTTACGCACTCTAACAACATCCGAACCTGTGCCCCTCTTGGCTGAGGAATCTACAGTTAGATCGGTAACGCGCTAAACAACGGAACTATAAAGCACCAGGCGATTAGCGAAGGTCGAAATTGTGCCTTTAAGCGAATCGTTTCTCGTCATAGATCTCTCGAAATTTCTCATATCTGCAATTTCTTATCCAAACGTAAACAAAGCAATTATTCTAAAGAAAGTAATGGATTTTTATATTCCAACAGATATTTTATCACGTTAAACTTCGGCTGTGGCTGACTAGTTTTCTGTAGATCTATTGGTTAGAATCATGCCGGATACGGTATATCTTTCTTTAATAATATCTCTCGGACATTCAGGTCATTAGACGAAAATAAATAAATATATGGAGCCTCTACGAATATCCGTTAAAAATAATGTTTACATTGATATATATATATATATATATATATATAAAGAAAGGAATAAAGAAAAAAGACAAAAGGAAAACTTATCTTACTCAATCCATTCGTCCTCAAATGGACATTATCAAGGTAAATACAAAGATTTTATTTTGCAACATTTATTTATACACAGAAGTAAAAATGTTATTAGTCTTTCAGAATTGTTAAATTAAGAACGCTCATAAATATCCTTCAGGCTAACTAAAAGCCAAGGTAAATTATGGCGGATGCTAAGTGATGTAATTTAATATCTAATAAAAAAGTGATAAAATCTTTTCTTTTTTTAATAATGTAATTAATATTTATATTATCTTAATTTAGGATTAATTGATGCATTATATATTTTATATAATAGAAGGTTTTCTTTCAATTTCATCTATGATGGCTTGACAAAGAAGTATTATTTAGAAAAGGGGCGAAGATTTAAATTTCGGTAAGATTCGATAACAGCACTCTCTTTCTCTTTTAATAAGTCTGGCATTTTTTTAGATCAAAGTTGTTGTTGAACTTATTTCCATGTATGACTAATGCATTTGATAAATTGTTGTGTATAAAGACCTTTTTTTGTTCATACGCCATATATATATATATATATATATATATATATATATATATATATATATATATATATATATATATATATTATAAATTAATTGATTTAAAATATGGCTTTTTTCGCTACACAGTTCTAACCATGTTTCAAAAATGGAAGCTGAAAGCTTCGAATTTAATTTTGTAATTAAATTAAAGGCATTAGTTCCATTTCATCCTCAAGCGAATTTTGGAGTCCAAACTAATGTCTAATTTAATTACAAAATTAAATTCGAAGCTTTCAGCTTCCATTTTTGAAACATGGTTAGAACTGTGTAGCGAATAAAAACCATATTTTAAATCAATTAATTTATAATATTAATGCTCTGTAAATTTACATTGAGCACTATTTTGAAAAAATAAATATATCTATAAGAACACCGGATTATATATCTTACTGTACTTTTTTAAAATTTATACACACACACACACACACATATATATATATATATATATATATATATATATATATAGAGAGAGAGAGAGAGAGAGAGAGGGAGGGAGAGGGGAGAGAGGGTACACTACCATTTCTCATAAAACTAGAAAAACTCATTCACATTTCTATCTTAATTCTGTGCGGGTGAGGCCCATATAAAGGTGAGAGGAGTGCGGCAAATCTAAAAATGAATAAAGCAGAGGTCCGTACAGTCATAAGGTATGACACTTAAGGACATCCATAAGGACATGGTACAGACATTTGCTGAGGAAATGCAACTGTGAAGAAGTGGGCTGCAGAATTCAAGCGGGACAGAGAAAGCACAGAATATGACCATCTGTCAGATCGTCCAAAACTTCAACCACTAATGAACAAGTTGATACCATTCACCGTATGTTTTTGGATGACAGGCATCTTACTGTCCAGCAGATAGCTAAGTCCATAGGCATTAGTTCTGGTTCAATCCATATTGTTTTAACTGAGATCTTGAGGATGAGCAAGCTGTCTGTAAAATGGGTCCCAAGAATGTTGGCACCGGAACAGAAGCTAAAAAGGGTTAACATTTCCAGGATAATTCTTACTCGCTCCCAGGCTGGCCCTGAAATTTTCCACCGCAGATAAAACCTGGGTTGACCACTTCGAACCTGAATCAAAGATTCAAAGAGAAACGTAAAAACAGTCTGGTTCTCCACCCCGGAATATGTTCAAGCAAACAGCGTCTGTTGGCAAAGTGATGTATTCTGTATTTCATTTTATTTATTTATTTATTTTTTGTATGGAGATTCTAAAAGTGTAATCATGATAGACTACATGGAAAAGGGGAAAACACTAATGAACAGTACTATGCATTAGAACGACGACTGAAGGAAACAATCAAGTCAAGATCTAAGAATCTAAGCGCAGATGCACTCTTGCTCCCGGATAACGTGTCTGTTCACCCTGTTCAGATTGCAATGTGTGTATGTGAGAGAGAGAGAGGGGGGGGGACAAAAATATAGTTTTTAATGTATGTTATATTTATGAGTTTTAACTCGTAAATATATCATACATATAATGCTCAATATCAGAGATATAGCGTATGTAAATGACATAACCATTGCGTTTAAGCATGAATCAGACTGTTGCTGCTCGGTGTTGACTTCAAAGCCTACTTTCAGTAGAATCCATTACATTCACTTACGTGCTAATACCTTTGAGAAAGGTATGAATCCTCTTCTTCTTCCTCCATCTATGGGTAAATAACAGAACATATTAGGTTCTATAGCCTTGGATGACAACTGGTATAGGAGAAGGACAACAATGAATTTAAATCCCGCGTAGGGTCCTTAGTTAGTGCACCATGTTTCTGTATTCGGCCCTTGTGTGGGCTAGGGAGAGTCCTATATATATATATATATATATATATATATATATATATATATATATATATATATAAGTATTTAAGTCAACATAATATATATATATATATATATATATATATATATATATATATATATATATATACCACCCAGTGTTTCTGAAGATTTTAATTTTTAATATTTTTTATTGTTCAAACAAATATATATATATATATATATATATATATATATATATATATATATATATATTATAAGTACATTTAAGTACACATGTCATTAGCTAATAATGGCAAAATTAGTAAATTGAAACTTTATGACAAATTTCACGACACTTGATCAATGTTAATGTGAAAAATCTAGCAAAGGCCTTTTGTCGAAAGCTACTGAGGCTTAAATTAAAGCATAAAACTCAGTACAAAAGTCTGGGTTGTTAGTTTGAGATTTATGTGCGAATACCATGTCTTTTTTTTTTTACTTTACACGCCCTAAAAACCAAGGTGGTGCAGATAAAACGTTTATGCATCATGTTGCACGAGGGATTGTCAATGATACATGTACACCAATATTTATCAGCAAGTCAATCGTTTCTTTCAAATTACATTAAGTATGCATTAAATTTTCTAATTTTCCTGAAATACCGTTTGAAAAAATATAATTATATTTTACAAGATTTTTAAACGGAGAATTTCACTTTTGTTAAATGTGGCTGATATGATCGATTTTACTTAATTTTGCTGACTCAAAAAAAAACAAGATTTTTAACTAAAATTTCGGACGTGCTAGAGAGAATTAAAATATTTAAAAATATTTAGAGAATACTTAGGCCTTTCCTCTTAATAATAACAGAAACATTTAGACGATAAAAAATTGTTTACTCAAGTTTGGGGCCTTTTTTCATCAGGGTATACTCTTTTTTAGCGAAGTATTGAACATACGTGGGTTTCATTCACCAGTTTAAAAGGAAGTGTCTCAATTTTGTTTATGTGTGCGTGGGCGTGAGTGGCGCGCGTGCGAGATCAAGCTTTTGTGATCGTCAGACAAACCAGTTTGTCTGACGATCACAAAAGCGTGAAACCCAGTGTCACAATCCAACTGTGTATGTAAGCGTGGAAAACAACAGTTTACCCTAGCCTTGAACAAATTAAGATTGTAGTGATCGGGAAAACAACCTGTTGGGAGTCGATTCCACAGTACAGTGGTTGGCGGGAAGAAGCTGTTCGAGTAGAACTAACTTCTCACCGATAAGATACGGAGGGAATGTAGGTAGTTTTTGCTGTGAAGGTTTGCCTTGGCGGGACCAGGGAATGTAGTTAGTCTGAGCGCTTTTCATGGAAGTAGCGGTAGAGCAGTGAGAGGCTTGCTGTGGGAGAGAGGTTGAAGGGTGGAGAATAGTTTATCACCCACAAGGGCTCGAAGACGCTTTTGAATACAAGGCTGAAAAGTGAGGTCTGAGCAGGAGGGGTCAAGTACTTACTGGAGTGGTACAGGGAGCCAACCATGTTACCTGCATCCTTAGCAATGGATCGTATGTACGAGTTCCACTTGAGGTCGGGTGTGAGTTTCAAACCCAACAGTCTTTCGAGGCACGCTGCTTCCCCTGAGAGGACCTCCGTTCATCCTGATTGTGTTAGTTCGGGGTCGAATCGGTGAAGGATGTAACTCGCTTGGTCTTCGAGGCAGTGAATATAAACAGCCAGTTTTTACTCCATTGGGTAATTTGTGCAAGATCAGGAGAGAGTTCAGTCGCCAATCTCTGACAATCGACAGCTTTAGAGGTGCGCCCGTATATAGCCATATCATCGGCATAAATGTTTACAAATGATATGAGTATATTCGTAGGCAGATCGGAGACTGACCATTGAATGAGGGTTCCGGAGACTGTCCATTGATTCAGGGACCTACCTGTTAGGAAAGCTTTTATGATCAAGAAGACCCTTCAAGTGATTCCAGAAATTGTGTAGTAAGCCTTTGTGCCACACCTTGTCGAAGGCCTTTGATATATCTAGTTCTATGGTTCTCCAGGTGTGCTTGTCGTCAAGAGTCTCGCTGATTCTGTGAGTGGTCGTAGTTAGGACGCTGGCAGTGGATCGGGCCGACCGAAACCCATATTGCTCGTCGCTGAAGTGTTTGAAGAGCACTTAGAAAAGAATTTGTTCTTTTCTAGGTATTCGACGCCCTTCTTATTGATTATGACCTCAAAGAGTTAGCTGATGATACTAGTGGCGGGGGCAAAGAGTGTTGTGACGTAGGCGAGCTATGACTGACGTGCGCGCGCGCGTGTGTGTGTGTGTGCGCGCGTGTGCGCGATATTTTTTAGTTTTTATATACATTTGAGGATGCGATACCTTAAATTATGTTTACAGATGTTATTTTTGCTGTATAAGTCATATAGCTGTTTTTACTGTTTGATTTTGCTAATATTTTCGCATTGTTTGTGAGTCTAATGTTACTATGATCCTAATACTGCTTATTATTGTGTTTTCTGGTGGTACTCTGGTCCGATAGGTGGCAGGTGAGGGTTAGGGTGTATCCCATGTAAGATATTTTTTTTATTTATAGGGAAACCTTCTCCGAGTGGATAAGTTTTATTTGCGTTTTTTTTTTCTCTAGCAATTGATTTATTTTATCAACATTTAGTTCATAATTGAACTTTAAAACAGAATTATTTTCAATTTTTTTCACTTCTATGATGTCACTGACGAATTTGGTTTGGATGAAAATGTCATCGATATATCTGGCGTAAATAGTGGATTTATTAATTTTATTACATGTTCTGTTTTCTAAGTTGACCATACACAAGTTTGAAAATAAAGGACGGAGAGGGCTGCCCATAGCGATGCCGTCAGTTTGGATATTAATATTACCGAGGTGATCGTAGAAAGGGGCTTGTGTTGTGGACGTATAATAAAAGTCTTTTTTAACATTGTGGAGTTAATTTTCAGAGGTAGCAGAAAAGAATGATGATAAATGCCATTTAAAATAATGTCAATTGTTTCATGGACGGGAAAGTTAGTGAGCAAATTTTCAACGTCTAAGGCAGCTAAGATTTCGTCCTGGTGTTTGTTAGATTTGTTAGATTGCAAAATTTCATTAGTAGAACTGATACTACTGTATTTGGTAGGTAGGTAGGTAGATACGATATGATTAACTGATTTAAAGTTTTCGATAACTGATATATGTGTGTAGGAATTAGTGATATAATATGGCTGAGTGGATTGTCGAGTTTGTGGATTTTAACATTCCCATATTCTCAGCCAGGATGATATTCGCTGATAATTTTTGAAATGTTAACGATCCAATTTCGATATTATTCGTAGTTATTCGTTGATACATACACACACACACACACACACACACACACACACACACACACACACATATATATATATATATATATATATATATATATATTTCCGTAGTTCACTGCTACCAGCAAGCAGAAAATTATTTTTCTCCTGATGATGGTCATGTTGGCCGAAACTAGTCGAGGAATCTAAATGAAATAATAATAAAAAACGAAGGAATATTAATATACAACCCAGTGTGTCTGAAGATTTTAATTTTTAATATTTTTTATTGTTCAATATGTATATATATATATATATATATATATATATATATATATATATATATATACGTTTTATTAAATTACATCGACAAAACCTGTTTTATCATATCTTTCCCATTTTCGAACATCTATACTGGATTTTTATATCATACACGCTATCTTTACAATGAGTTCTATATAATATTTTGGTGTTATCTATTAAAAATTGTCTTATGTTAATAATATTTTCGTTGTTTTTGATGTACTGATCGATATGTGCACGAATTTTTAAAACTAAGTGCAATTTGTGTACATATCGATATCCACGTTAAAACAACCAAAATATAATATATATATATATATATATATATATATATATATATATATATATATATATTTGATTGCAAATTTCCTCAATCTCTCTTGTTGATTATATGGACGTACAACACAGAAAAATGCTAATAAATCTGAAAAGTTTCATTACAAGCCAAAGAATGTTGTCCTGGTTGTCAGTTTTGCACTTTTAAAAAATAAGAAATTTAATGGGAGGAATATCACTTCCATGTCAGCCAGTTCTGGGTCAGTGTAAATAGAAAATATCTAAATCTTATGAAAAGTGTGATTTAAAGTCCGCCAACATGGTCAAATGAACTTTTAGGTAATCTGATGCAGGCGTTTCATGAAGGCGTTTCTTATTATGTCACTGCCAGCTTGCATTTAAAGAATAAAAAATAACATCCAAATAGAAAGCTTCTTTTTTTTCTGCAATCCAAATCGAAATTAATCGTTGTAGCTGAGACAAAAATATATTACCACTATTAAGTGGAAGCGGAGATTCAACTTTATATTTCTAAACACAACGAGCTTTCATGGTTATTTATCGTATATTTTACACTTATAGTCTATAAACAAATGTGCTGAAAACACACCAGAAAAATAGGATGGATTTAAATATAAAATTTGTGTAAATTGAATTCAACATCCAGAAACGATAGTCTGTTTCATACTAAACACAATCGTCAGGCAGCATGACCATTGCGTTTAGAATGAAACAGACTTTAGCCTCTGGGTGTTGATTTCAATGTCCACTTTTATATTTACATACGCCCTATCCCTGATATTGAGCACTTTACCCCATAAATATAGCATACCTTAAAACTATATTTTATCATATATATATAGTGGAATTATCATCCATTTGTTCTTATTTTTTACATATATATATATATATATATATATATATATATATATATATATATATATATATATATATATATACCCAAGTTATTGCATACGGAATAACTCCCAATAACCAAAAAAATACTATTCTTAAAAAGAGTGTTCAATACAGAGTAGAGCAAATATAATATAATATATATATATATATATATATATATATATATATTTATAATTCTGAGCATAATTCCAATAATTTTCTCTGCGTAAAAAGACGATCAAAGTTAAGTAAAAAAAATCAGAGAAACTTTAAAAAATGTTTAAACTATGTATAACGCAAGCTGATTTATCAATAATAAATAAAAATAAAAAAAATATGTAGAAATTATTTCACAAAATCTTTTTTCACTAAATGTCGAACTATGAAGCAGTGTAACGATATCAACAAATAAGAAGCTTTTCGTCCATATCAAGACACAAATTAAATCAGTAAATGATAAAAATTCATTGCAAAAAATAACAATCATACTCTATTTTAATAATATGCATCTAGTAAGTTCTTGTGACTTGAATCTTTTAGTGACATCATGACTTTTGTATTCTCTATGCCATACCAAGATATCTGTTATGTTGAGAAAATAAGACAGTTTGGTTCTTATTCTTTGATATCAGGGCACCCTATGTAAAATTGAACTATAAACTGAAATAAAGAAATGTTATTATGAAACATGTACAAAATAAGATTTTAAAAGTTAAATCGATCTTCTCGTATATGTTTTTTTTACCGATTCCATATTACAAAATATTTGTAATTACATTTTTTGATGACTTTTTAAAACTCCAAAGCGTGTTGTAACTTTTATAGCGTGACCAATTTCTGAAACTTTTTAGTCGTTTGTTCTTGTTTCGAAGCTATAAACTCGTTTAGAAAAGTCATTTAACTGTGTCCATCTGATCTTCAAAGAGATTTTATTTTCGTATTTTATAATGCTTTTTCTTGCGAATCGGCAGAGAATTTTCAAGTCATAATGAGTCTGTCACTCGTTCCTTTAAAGTCTATCAAAGGTTCATATAGCATTTCAGATTGATCTCATTATATTAATGGGAAAACAGAGGCTTTTGCAGCCTTTTCAAAGTTATGAGATCATAGATAATTGCCTACTTTGAATAAACAGTAAAGCAGAATGGGAAAACTATGGAAAACATAAGCTTTACGTTAAAGCTAGAAAAAACATTGTCCGATGTGCACAATCTAATTGAACATAAAGTCAATAGATAATAGTTGTTTGAAAAGTTGTATTTATTATAAGATCAGGGAAGTAACGTTTATATATTCGTTGTAAAGGCGTGCGTATACATGTTAATATAGAGGGACAAAAAGTTCAGATATTTTCACTTATTTTTCCATCTCATGGGAAAGTATATATATATATATATATATATATATATATATATATATATATATATATATATATATATATATATATATATATATATATATATATATATATATATAGAGAGAGAGAGAGAGAGAGAGTTTATGAAAACTAGGTAATCCGTATGGGTAAACCTAAGGAGGATAAATATATAAATGAAAATGGACAATTATTCAAGTCCGACAATTATTTTAATATTATACGTTATTTATATAAACACAAATATTTAAGTAAATGCTCTGTTTATAATAAACAGTATTAATAACATTTACTGTCCTGAATGTCCGAGAAATTTCATAGAAAATATGTGTCCCGACAGGAATCGAACCTGTATCCTAAACGGAACCGTCATATAGCCAGATGTGCTATACCAGTAAATCGACCTTGCTAACCAGACAGACGCTTCCTTTGTAGCTAAACTGGTATAGTACTCGATCCTGACTTGGTATCTCCACTTCAGTCACTTTCTCACCGAAATGGCGTGGCTTCTCTCTGTCTTTTCTGCAAATATTTTCATGGCAATTGAGCTTTTGTCCTTGGTACTCCAACTTCATAAATTTAAGTGTGGCTTCCCTGATAAATAGAATCTTCAAAAATTTAAATGTGGCGTCAATTGCCATCTTCTATCTTCTTGAACCCCGTTTATCTTTAGTCCTTTCTTCCTCCTTATATCCAGTCTTCTCTTTCACATTCACTCACTGTAACCCCTTGCATACTAATGGCATTTCCACATTGCTTGAGTTGAAATTATTTTTTTTAAAAATATGCGAGGTGTGCCTGGAAAGTATGAAGCCATTTTGAAGAAAACAGAAAGAATGGTCGTCAGCAAAAGAAAAAAAAACAAGATGTAACTTACGAATTGAAGATGTCAAAATCAAACCAAATATAGACGTTTAAATATCTGGGGTGGGGGAGTATTTTAGCAAAGTATAGTAGTGAATGCTAAATAACCTCTTCATAAATGAAGAGAAAAGTGGAGACAATAGAAATATGGTTCTACAGAAGGATGCTGAGAATTTCATGGGTGCAGAACGTAAGCAACGAAGAAGTCTTAAGGAAAATGGAAGCAAAAAGGACATAGAATCAGAAAGAAGGAGATTTTTGTAGACACGTGAGAAAGGAGTGCTTGAAGAACATGATATTCAAAGAGCATATCGAGGGCAAGAGAGCCAGGGTAAGGCAGCAGGCCGTGTACCGGACGAGCTTTTGCAAACGGGCGGTGGAACGGGAGGCGGAAGATTTAACAAAGGGACAAATGTTCTTACTTAGGTTCCTCGATTTGTTTCAGCCAGATAGAGGTTGTGGAGAGACATGATCAACCACGTTCTGAAAGGACACGGCACATAAATTAATAATTGAGCATTCATAACATATATACTCTATCATTAATGCAATTAATCTTATCTTGATTCTGGAGAGCGTTAACTTCGTAAAATATTTAATCGGTTTTAGTTTAGTTGGTTAGTAAAAAGCTAGGACAAAAATTCCTAGCTTTAATCGAAAAACATTTTCCTACTAACAGTAAATTTAGCTAGATTTTTTTAATAAAAACACCCTAAAATTAAGTTATGGCTGTACTGAAAATATAGAAAGGATTATAAAAAATATAATAATAAAATCCTGAAAAAACACGCATACCAAAATCAAATAAAGATCCTAAATTAAAATTAGGCAAAAATAATGGAAAAATATGTAATTGTAGAAACCCTGAAAATTGCCCTCTGAATAAAATATGCTGCATAGAATCTGTGGTATACCAATGTATATCATCCATTGAGAATCCAAATATTGAAAAGATATATATATAGGATGCACACAAAAAAATGAATTTAAAATAAGGTGGAGACTAAACCAAAGCTCCTTCAATAATATTAGAAACAGAAATCAGACATCCCTATTTAAATATTTTTGGCATTTAAAAAAAAGAAATACAACATCATCAGTAGAATGGAAAATAATAAATAGAACAAAAACTTGTAGAACATGGGATGACACATGGCCTTTATGCCTACATGAAAAGCTACACATTTTCAAGTTTCTAAAAACAAATATTGTTAAATCAAAGAAATGAAATAACGTTTTTTTGCAGACACCACCAAATATTCGCCTTAAATAATTAGCATTTTATAAATGGATAAGAAAAAATTTCCACAATACCATATAAAAATTACAAAATACCATATAAAATCTATTAGCAAATTCAATTAAAAAAATACGTTTAAAAACACAACCCAATCATAATTTTAACGCCCCTTAAAGAAATCATAATAAATAAATAAATAAATCCCCCAAAAGGACTGTAACTATAACATCAATCAGTTAGAGTTTTAGCAGATAGTAATAAAAAAAAACAAAAACAACGGAGCTTGATAAAATTAGCCATTGTAGCCAGAAAAAAAAAAACCAACCCAACCTTACACGACTCCATAAACTTGACATATAACAAACACGCTTATTGATGTGGGCCCAAAGTCGGGACCACGGAAGGAAAACACAGAATACGGATTAGAGGTAAGAAAGATATATTAAACAAAAAGGTTACAAAGATAGTGTAAGTGTAAGCGGAGCTTACTATGTGCTAGTGTATAATATTGGTAGTCGTACGCGGCTGATACTACGGTATTAGAATACTCTCTCTCTCTCTTTCCTCCTCTTCTCTTAGAGTATTATATCGCATACTTTATATAGTCCTGAAAGAATCCATGTTGTAGGTATGTTACGGTTTCACAACCCCCCCCCCACTTCCAAGAGTTTTTTTTTTTTTTTTTTTTTGAAAAGGAGAGAAAAAAACATAAAACTGTTAATACTTTTTTCTCTTGGGATTTACCTCGAGTGGTTGAGTAAATTTCCTTTTCCTTCCTGAGCGTCGTACTTCAGGAGAGACTTCGGGCGTGTCGAGATCGAAGTGATCGAAAATTACGTCGATCGGCTCTTCACAGCTATTTTGTAGTGATTCCTCCGATTCCTTCAAACGGCATTTTCTGAGCTGGTTCCAATGGTGTTTGTGAGTGTTTTTCGGCCATTGGACAGTATAGACCAGTTCGCCAATTCTTTGTTTTATGGTGCCCACTTCTCAGAATGTTATGTTGTTTTTGTAAGCGTTGAAAAAGACTTTATCGCCAGGATTGAAATATTTCTTATGAGGCGATACGGTTTTTTTTATTTTCCTTGCGAACATTGTTTCTGTAGGCGAGCTTCCCATAGGCGTGTTCGGATTAGGGGTTATCCGATACACCTGCAGAAACAGTTGCAATGCTCTATCTGTCGGTGTTCCTAGTACCTTTTTTAAAGCCCTTTTTAGAGTGTCCACGAACCTTTCGGCCTGGCTATTCGACCTAGGGTTGTAATGTGGTCCACCTGATATGACTTGCAGAAGTTTCTAAATTCACTTGATGTGAATTGTGCCATTATCTGTAACTACACAATCTACCACGCCAAAACGCGCGAATAGCTCGTGTAGAAATCCGATCGTGCAGTTTGTGGTTGGTCTTTTGCATTGTAGGACCTCAGGCCATTTTGAGTGGCTATCCGCAACAATGAGGTAGTACAATGTTGTTTATAGGCCCTGCAAAATCGACATGAATTTTTTGCCATGGATCGTCTGTGTTTGGCCATGGTTTGCACGTCGTGGTTGGAGCTTTTTCTGCAAGCGCGCATCCTTTGCATGATTCTATCATGTCTGCTATGTCCTTGTCCATGTTCGACCAATAAACATAGCAGCTCATGAGGCTTTTCGTACGGTTCTTCCCCGGATGTCCCATGTGAAAATCCCTGAGGATTTTTCTTTGTAGGCTGTTTGGAATCACTACGCGGTCATTGTATAGTAGGACAGCATCGCAGAGGGAGAAAACTTCAGGCACATTGGGGTCTTTATTGCGAATTTTGCTTTTTATGGATTGAATGAATTCATCCTCTCGAGACTCCTTTTTATGTCGACCAAAGTAACTGGGAGCTCTCTTATGGTACTCTGATCATGTTTTTTGATTTCCCAATTTGTCCTTAGATTAGCAATGATGGCGTCTTCAAAGACTTCTGTATTTTTTGAAATGAGTCTATCTAACTCTTTGTTGATTTGCTTTAGAGCAGCGAAAGGGACATTCCGTCTCTTTTTGAATACCGGTTGTGCACCGTCCTTCACCTTGAACTTAGCTTTCATTTTAGTACATTTCCCAAGGCCGCCAGAAAAACTGGGGAAATTGTTGTTTGAGTTCCTTTTTGAGATTTACCAAATTGGACGTTGTACTTTGTATCTTGCGACAAAATGTACTTATTGGGCAATCCCAAAGATTGAATCTTTCTATCCAATCTGTTCCAAATAAGTTATCTGAAGTTTTCAATACGTAGGCTTTGAGCTTTTTGGTAACTCCATTTAGTGTTACTGTAAGTATTACCTCGCCTAAAATGTTAATCTTTTCGCCAGTTACGGATTTTGCTGTTTTCTCCGTTTTTTAATAAGGTCGGCTTGTTTGATTTTCGCCAAGTACACCAGTTAATGGTTGAAAGATCGGAACCCGAGTCAAGCTGGAATTTAATGGAATTATTGAAAATATCTACAGTTACATATTTCCTTAAATTCCTATCGAGAATATTGTCAGATTGAGTTTGCCTAATTTTATTTTTGGGTTTTCTCGTTCTGTTGGCGTACCAGCACCGAGTTAAAGTATGCCCACTTTTATTGCAATTTTTGCAATATTTTTTGTTCTTAACTGGACAGAATTTCATCCAATGCCATTTAGCACAATGGTAACATGGTCCGGGTGGTTTCTTTAACCTATTTGGGTTTTGGTTACTGCGGAATTTAGAACATGAGATTTGCCTTTTGTCTTTTTGAGGGGAATAGGAGGTAGACTTGGTTCTGATTTTATTAATCTGAGACACACCTGATTCCTCGATAGTGTTTGAGTCACACTTTACAGATTATACTCTTTGACAGTCCTCTGCCAGTTTTTGGAGAGTCAATCCTTGTTCGTTCTCAAGCTTGCTCAGTACCCGTCGTCTGACTTCGGCGTCTTCTGCTGATACAAGACCTTGTGCTAAAATTAAGCACTTGAAATCATCGGCAGTCAGTTCGGGTAGTTTAAAATCATTACAGAGCTTGTTTACCGATGCTGCAAACGTTAGAAAATCTTGCTGGTTGTCTTTGACTGTGTTCAGGCATTTCCAACGTTTGTGGAACAAGGTTGTGTTAGGCCCGAATAGTTCTGATAGGAGCTTAATAGTCTCTGAAAAATCCAAGTCAGTGGTTTTCTTGGGTAGTATGAAGTCTATGAACCTACTATGTTCTGTAGTTCCCAGTTTTCTCAACAGTAGACATACCTTTTTTTTACTGGGCTATTGTTCACAGTCTACGTTGAAAATATCTTCGTAGCACCTGTAATCGTTTTGTCGTTCTCTGGTACGTATTCAAAGGTTTCCATTGAATTGTAGATTGTACTCTGGGAGAATATTGTCTCTTTTTCAGAGTGTGAGCCTTTTAATGCATTTACGAGTAATTCTTTAAGTTGCTTCTGTTGTAGTTCAGCATTCTGAAGCGTAATTTGTTGGAATTCCATTTGTTGTTTATGTAATTCCAAAAATAGTTGCTGCTGTCTTTATTCTGATTTTTGTTGCTGATCCAAATGTACTTTTAGCATTTGGACGATTACTTTTTGAAAATCTTCCATATTTAGACAAACAAAAATGACAGTGATTTTTTGTTGCTTTGAAACCCGTGTACCAAGGGGAGGTACACAAAAAATCTTGATAATTTTTTTTTTTTTTTTTTTTACAAAAACAAAAAACAGACTAAACTAATTATGTGTTTAGCTTTTTCGAGATTCCGTGGTTCCGTTAACTTTAACGTAATTGTATAAATTTTCACTACACTTATTATGTACTTTTTTTCTTTTTATAGAGGTACAAAAAAGAGAAAACTCGCCTCAGTGAATTTGAGGGGAGAATAATTTATGCACGAGATTCAACTCAGTTACCTAAAAAAATTTTTAGATAGTTTTTTTTCGAAAACTAGAGTCGTAAGTAGTACTTCGGCTCTTGTGTTGTCAGTTTGTTTTATGAACAAACTGTTTTTTTGTGTGTGGGTGTGTAAGAAATCGTTCTCGTTATGTTATTTGGACAGACTTTAATATTCCGTTGATGTCGAATCGCTAGTTCATCACTGATGTTTGGTATCGGAATATATATTTTTTATATGTAGACGTTGAGTGTTGCGTTTAAATCGCTAATGTAGTAATACCAGCTTAATTTCTCGTTCAACACTGCTGTGGGAACGCGTGGAGTTTCTGTGTATTTTTCGTCTACTCTGTCGCTATTGATATGGTGTGAACGAAATTCTCGAATCTTTGTGTCGCCACTGATGTGGGACTGGTAAGATATTGAGGTTTTCGACGTGAATGCGTTTCTCGAATTCTTCGTCGCCCCTTGATGTGGGACTGGTAAGGTATTGAGGTTTCGGCGTGAGTGCGTTTCTCGAATTCTTCGTCGTGAGGCCAAAGTCGGGACCACAGAAGGAAAACACGGAACACGGATTAGAGGTAAGAAAGATATATTAAACAAAAAGGTTACAAAGATAGTGTAAGTGTAAGCGGAGCTTACTATGTGCTAGTGTCCAATATTGGTAGTCGTACGCGGCTGATACTACGGTATTAGAATACTCTCTCTTTCCTCCTCTTCTCCTAGAGTATTATATCGCATACTTTATATAGTCCTGGAAAAGTCCTTGTTGTAGGTATGTTACGGTCTTACAACACTTATTTCATCAAAGCAGAAACTCCTTGATAATGAAAAACTAACACCAGATTACACCTCCATTTCAATACTACAAATGAGTAAAAGTTAAGGTTTAATAACTTGAATACGGGTGACCAGTTTCGAAACAGTAATTAATGTGTCGCGATGGAATCTTATTTTCTTCTTATTATTATATTCTTAGCCTAGATTACACTTATTTATTTAAAATAAGTGTAATCTAGGCTCTACTTCTGTATCGAGAACTTTTTTTAAATAAAAACAAAATACTAAAGAACTTCGGATCATCAATCTAACAGTTCTTTCCTATTATATCAATACACACACACACACACACACGCACACACACACACACACATATATATATATATATATATATATATATATATATATATATATATATATATAAGGATATTATCCGAAAACATGTAAAAATTGCTACACAATTGCAGTCATGTTTCAATGCATATCAATGCATCTCATCAAGATATTGTAAATTACGAGTGAACGATTTATTAAGATTTAAAAGCAAAATACAACCTCTTTTTCCGAAAAAAAAGGGGTTACAAGGTTTGTGGACTTTATTCTGATCAACCAATCAAATATGACCTACGTTAAATTTAAACTTAATTTAACCATGTATCCGCTTTAAGTTTATGTCTGGCTGCCGTTAGTTGCCAATCTACGGGTCATTACCCATTTATAAAAAATAATTTTTAATTTGGTCAGAATCCCTACAATTTCATTGGCTAACATCATTAATAATATTTATCTTGGAATGTGTATTATGAGCCAGATTATTAAATTAGTTTAAAATTTTATTATCGTGTAACTTTATAATCTTCTCAAAATTATTGGTGCAGCTATAACTTCCTGTTAGATATTTTACTAAGAGTGTTACTTTTAAGAAAATTTTTAATAATCAAATTGAGGAACTTCTGGCCTAACTTTTTACTAACTAATTGATTAAATGTACCAAATGATCTTCATATTTCTATTTTAAGGGATATAATTCAGAATTAAAGATTAAAAAATTAACAAATATGTCAGAAAAGAAAATAAAAGGTAAATCTAAAAAAAAATAATATAAAGGGAGTGAAATAAATAAAATAGGATGAATATATCCAAATTAAAATATATCAAATTAAATTTATATTAATACCCATCCATAAAGAAAAAAATATATTTGGAATTTAATATATAATATAATAAAAAAAACTTAAATTTGGAAAAAAATGAATGAAAAGTATCTCAAGAATAAGAGAATTAAAAGATGCCTTTAGAATCAATAGATAATACTATATAAAAAATAAATAACATATAAATATATTAATTAATTAAATAATAGTAACAAAAATTTTAAATAAATGTAAAATATTACAAAAAAACTTAACTGAAGTTAAAATAATTTAATACAAAATAACACGCCCACCCCAAATATAAACCCATTAAAATTTATACTAAGATAAATATTCAAATGCCACCAAACCTCATAATACAATATATATTAATACAAAACACTTCAATACCACATACCAATATTACATATTAACATATGCACTACGTATGAAATGTGAAAAGCCCCATCATATTAAAATTAACTAAATACTTCAAATTAGACATCCAATTGATTGAGAATAAATATAAAAAATTAGAATAAAAAATATATAAATCACTATATGAAAGAGAGCTTATAAAAACATATAATTATATATTATTACATAATAACAAATTAATTCTAAATGTATGATTACATAATAACAAATTAATTCTAAATGTATTATTATTACATGATAACCAATTAACTCAAACTTCTCTAATAGCACTCAAACTAGACCAATAAATCCTACCAAATCACAGGTAGTGTATGATTCGGCCCAGGATGCTGACCTGGTTTGCCTTTATATTCTTGAGATGCGTAGTAGAATCGTAAACCTGAAGCAGTTAGATCTATATAGAGATGGTAGACTACTTTATGTTCCTAATAGCTATGGTCCACTCACTATTAAACTACAGAAAAAATCATTAATACTTTCAAGACTCAAGATAGATATCTCATCTAACCTAAAAATTGTAAATTATTTGGTCATCACTCTTGGCCTGAACAGCAATACCTTACCATAAAGATAATGAAACTCCTAACTAGATTAATGTAGACTCGAACCATCCTGATGCTATTTTAAGGCAGATACCTATCACTGTTGGAACCAGGATTTGTAATCTTTCCTCTAATAAATATATCTTACTTATTATAAAACGCAGATTGTGTGTGTGTGTGTGCGTGTGTGTGTGTGTGTGTGTGTGTGTGTGTGTGTGTGTGTGTGTGTGTGTCTGTAACGTTTATATATTGGACTGAATTTCCTACATTTTTTAGCCGATTTCAACAAAACTTCACAGGACTACATAAAATTACCTTGTGGTGGTTCTTACGGCACCGAAAATGGGAAAAACACATTGTTTTTTAAACAATATCAATTTGAAAACACGATTAAGACACATCGTGAGAATGAAAGGGGACAACTCACCCACGAAAATGTAAACAAAAAGAGCATTGCATGATGAAAAAAAAGCCGAACTTGACGAAAACAAAATTTTATCGTCTAATGTTCATATTATTATTAAAGAGGAAAGATCAAAGTATTTTGGGGTATTTTTTTTTACATTTTTAATCGTTCTTAGCACGTCTGAAATTTTCGTTAAAATATTTTTTTTTTAGGTAAAAAAAAGGACAGATAATCAATCATTTTTTTTCGATTTGATAAAATAGGAAAGATAATTCCACGTACTTTAGTGCCGTTTTTCAATTCCTTTGCAATTTGTTACAAGGCAGATCAATAAGGCATTGGTTCTATTTGAAATTAATTCAATATTTAAAGAAAGTATTAAGAAATAATTTAAAAATGCCGACGTAAGAAATCTGATAGACAAAAAACAACAATATTTCGAAGATGATAATTATTAAGGAAAGAACACAGTACTTGTAATAAATTAATAAACCCAAATAAAGTTAATATTTTTTGTATTAGAAACAACGAGTGGAAAATGTATTCAAATCAGAATTCTAATTATGAATCACCACAAGCAAAATATGCAATTTTTTTACTGTATTCAATAAGTAAAAATCATAAATTGTAAAAAGATTGCAGAGAAAGGCTATCTACATTTTTCAACCGATTTCAACAAAACTTCACTTTTTTTTGGTAGGATTAAAAGGTGAACAAAGGCGGGAAAAGTTTTTTTTTTCAAAACAAGTGTAATTTTTTTATTAAATGGAAAAACAAGTAGATTATCTCGTGGTACGAGATCAGGGAAAATGTTCCGCGCCAAAATAGGATAGCAAGGTGAACAAGGCGGGAAAAGTTTTTTTTTTTTTTTTTTTTTTTTTTAAGTTATGGAAAAAGGAACTCGTTAACACGAGGTGTAGATGTACACAGATAAAAAAAAGTACTTACTGTGGATTTGGGTATTGTACGTGTGTGTCGTGTTTTTGTGTTGTTTTTGTTTTTTATACCCTTTTTTGTTCAGGTTCACTGTCGTGAGAAAGTTCAGTCATGTCAGATTTTGGGATCAGGCATTGAATTTGCTGCTAAAAATTATTTACGACGAGCCAAAAGGGACGAAGACTTATTTGTTGTTGGTTGCATCGTCTTGAAGAAAATTATTTGCGACGAGACAAAAGGGATGAAGAATTATTTGTTGTCAGTAAGATATCCCTGTCTGTATTTAAGGTTGACTGACGAGGAATAAATGAGTCAACTTCATGGATCGAAATTTTTAGTCCGACTGAACTCAAACGATTAGTTTGTCCGTGACGTCAGAGAAAAACGCGGGAAAAACGGTAATTTAAATTTGTTAGATTGGTGACATCAGCAGGAGCTGATAAAACGACAATAACTTGTAATTAGTTTTAAATAACTAAAGAAAAGGTTTACTACTATATTTAGCTTAACGAGAAAGGGGGGTGTAATCAGTGGACGCGCGCACACGCACAAGTGTGGAAGGAAGGAGGAAAACTCGCGCGCGTAAAACGTAGATGTATTTACTGTATTATTTCCATAAATCATAATGATTGTAAACAATGTTTTCGTTTGAATTTGGGTTTGACCAATTCGTAAAAAAAAAAAAAAACTAATTAAGACATGCGTGTCCGTCAACCTTAAACAATAATCTTTGTCAATTTTATTTTTCAGTCTTTAAGATCGTCCATACTTGATCTATCGCTTACTGTTACATCCCCGGGCAACGCCGGGCTCTACTGCTAGTATTTAATAAAAACAAAAGATTGTACACTAGGGCACTTTATAATAAACACCGCTATATTTATCAAACACATCTTTGTCGGATGAGTTGTTACTAATTCTATATATGAATGTATATGTTTGATTACAGATGGAAGTTGGTTAGAATTGTGGGGGAATATAAATTGGGTTGGCATTACTTTTCATATAAGGTTGAAAACATCATTAATGAGATCTAACGTAGCATAATTAATAATAAACATGTATTTCAACCTTATATGAAAAATAATGCCAACCCAATTTATATTCCCCCACAATTCTAACCAACTTCCATCTGTAATCAAACATACATATATAGAATGTAGTATTATATTATAGGAAAAATAATGCCAATCCAATTTATATATATATATATATATATATATATATATATATATATATATATATATATAATATACGTGTGTGTGTGTGTGTGTATATTTTTTTAATATATAATTATCGCAACACCGAAACTGAAACTTCAATTCAAATTCAACCTTAGAAATTAAACTTAAAATACATATTCCATTATTAAGCGATGCTAAGAATAACTCTTTAGAAATTGATTTACTTAATTTTTAAGTCCAGACAAATTTGATATTTTGAGATGTTGAGGTTAAGGAAAATTCCATCTTTTTTACTTTAGAGGTGTTAAGAATTAACTTATTTAGAAAACTCATGTATCTAATGTATTGTAGGCATCAAGTCGGTCAGGTTGGGGCTCGGGTATCTGTATATTGATACAAAACTTCCTTTTTCTAAGGATAAATTTTCGGTAGTGTCTATCGTTTGGGTTTCAATAGCAATACATTTGACATTTTTATATTTTATTTAATTTTTATTTTTATATAAATTTTCAAATACGATTTTTTTCAAAAGGGGCATTCAACTATTATTTAGTCAGATTGTTAATATTTATATTTTTATCCGTACTGACTTCAGGTATTATATTTCATTTATTTACTAATTGAGTACATATATGGTAATGTTAAAATTAATATATTAGAATCTAATTATGTATTCATAAACTATTTTATTTGTGATCAAATATAAATATGTTAGTTTCATTTTATAAAATTAGCTATTATTTAATAGAAAAAATTGGCAATGTCTACAAAAAATCGCTATTTTATTTCTTTGATTTAATAAATTTTTATTTTTCTGAAACATAATATTAACTTATGCACAAAGGACATGGGTCATTTAAAGACTTACAAGTTCTTGTTTTTTTATTAATTTCCATTTTACTGCTGGTGTTTTATTGGTTTCTTTTAAATCAACGATCATCCTGATGTCAACATCTCCCAAGTTGACATCTACGCTGACGACGCTACTATTTACTCCTGTACATCCGGCATCGTTGACAAAATTAACCTGGTCGTAGGTCTCGAGAAGGACCTTCAATCTGTGGTTGGCTGGGGCAGGAAATAGTTTGTTAACTTTAATACTTTTCAAACGAAACTGCTCTCAGTTACCCACTATCGAGAACCCTCCTTGCCTCCCATCAGGACGGCTGATGCCAAACTCCCCGAGAGCGCCTCTCTGCGCCTGCTTGGTCTCACGCTGTCCACTGATCTGAAGTGGAACAACTACATTGATTCTAGAGCTTCATCTACCGCAAGGAAAGTGGGTTCTCTGTGTCGCACCGGAAGGTTTTTCTCGTCTGAGTCCATCCTTCAAATCTACAAATCAACCGTTCGTCCTTGCATGGAATACTGCTGCCATATATGGTCTGATTGCTTTTCATCTCGAGGTCCTTGACAAAATCCAGAGACGGATATGCAACGTGGTTGGTCCTGATCTCGTATCTCGTCTGCAGTTGCTATCTCAAAGACGTGCTGTGTCCGCCCTCTATCTTTTCTACAAGTACTTCCATGACAACTACTCCGAGGAGCTACTTTCTCTGGTTTCCAGACTGCATGAATTTAAGCGTGCTACTAAGTTGGCATCTCGGTCCGAAACTTTCACTGTCGAAATGACTGAATGTAGTCTTCTACTCCAACAACTTCTTATCTCGCACCTCCGGTCAGTGGAACTCCCTTCCTATCACTTACCTCCCTGATAGCTATAATTCTTCAAATATTCAAATGTAATGTCACTCGACATCTTCTGATGCCTTGACCTTGATCCCTGTCCTTCTCTTTATCATTTTCCCCATACACTCTTCTTTACGCTGACTTTCACTCTCTATAACCCCTTATGTGCTAGTGACACTCCCGCCTTGCTTAGAGCGATTTACTTAAAAAATGCCAGGAATATTCAGTTAAGATTGCCTAATGGTAATTAGTATTATTGAAGGAACTTTAGTGTTGGTTCCATCTTAAAGTTTATGTAGCACTAAACAGATCATACCCGCACACAGCATACTCACATAATGTCCAAATACACAGGTCGGACCACACATTCAGAAACACACGCAAACAGGTATCTAATGGAGGACAAATATATATACATATAGTGGCAAAAACAAATAGAGTACTCACAAGCACACACACGAACGCACAACACAGAAAGTGTGTGTATATGTGTATATGCATATATATATATATATAATATTCCTTTTTATAATATATTGTTTTGTGTAGTAGTAATCCTGATGTGATTTTCTGCTTGAGGGATAATAAAACCATTAGGATTGGTCCGAGAAAGGGTGAAGAAAGAGGCCTTCTTCTTATCTGAGACCCTTAGATCTATTTCTATTTTTGTGTATTGCATGTGCATGTGTGTTTTTCTAGTATGTACATATATATTCCCTTTCAATATACTGTATTATTATAAGGAATCATTATAAAAAAAAATATTATAACCTTTTATACGTGGTGCATATGTTAATATGTAATATTGGTATGTGGTATTGAAGTGTTTTGTATTAATATATATTGTATATGTTTGGTGGCATTTGAATATTTATCTTAGTATAAATTTTAATGGGTTTATATTTGGGGTGGGCGTGTTATTTTGTATTAAATTATTTTAACTTCAGTTAAGTTTTTTTGTAATATTTTACATTTATTTAAAATTTTTGTTACTATTATTTAATTAATTAATATATTTATATGTTATTTATTTTTTATATAGTATTATCTATTGATTCTAAAGGCATCTTTTAATTCTCTTATTCTTGAGATACTTTTCATTCATTTTTTTCCAAATTTAAGTTTTTTTTTATTATATTATATATTAAATTCCAAATATATTTTTTTCTTTATGGATGGGTATTAATATAAATTTAATTTGATATATTTTAATTTGGATATATTCATCCTATTTTATTTATTTCACTCCCTTTATATTATTTTTTTAGATTTACCTTAATTTTCTTTTCTGACATATTTGTTAATTTTTTAATCTTTAATTCTGAATTATATCTCTTTCATTTTTGGAGGGTTTATCTCTTATTATTTGATATATTTGATTTTCATTGATTCTAAAGGTTCATTAGGCCTATCTACTGTCTGATTTCTGCTGGGTATATTAAATAGGTTATCTCTTTCTCTCCTTTCCTTCTCTCTTTCTTTCCCCTCTGACTACCACTCATATCAAAACTTACACCACTTCCTCTTTCTTTTGCTACCTTCCTTTCTAATCTTCATATTCTCTCCCCTGTTTTTCTTCCTTTATTTTCCTCACTCTTGTCTGTTTTTTTCATCCATTGACTGTTTGAAAAATTCTGTAATTTTAATTTTACAAGGTAAAAATGATCATTTACATAATGGTACCTTAATTCCGATTGTATAAAATATATTGATCTGTATATTATAAAAACAATTAGTGAATCAGTTTAATATTTAATATTTTATATATTATTTTGTATTAATAGAATTCACTTGGATTATATACCAACGGATTACTACCATATATATCTATATGTTGTGTGTGTATATATTATACACATATATATCTATATATATATATATATTAATTGGGTTGGCATTGTTTTTCATATAAGGTTGAAAACGTCATTAATGAGATCTAACGTAGCATAATTAATTATAAACATGTATTTCAACCTTATATGAAAAATAATGCCAACCCAATTTGTATTCGCCCACAATTCTAACCAACTTCCATCCGTAATCAAACATATACATTCATATATAGAATTAGTAACAACTCATCCGACAAAGATGTGTTTGATAAATATAGCGGTGTTTATAATAAAGTTTTAAAGTATAGTGATTATAAGTACGCTGAAATCAAGTTTAGAAAATATGATGATAGTGATCCAAAGAAAAGAAATAGAAATAGGAAGATTATTTGTTACGCCCCTTCCCCATTTAATCAATTAGTCAGTAATAAGTTAGTTATATATATATATATAACAATCTTCCCCGGTGTACAAAATAAAGGGTTCGATCGAAATTCCAATTCAGGAGCGTACAACGGCCGAAAAGTTGTGAATATGGCAATGAAGATGAGGATAACAGTACGAAAATGTAAATAATCATAATATCTCATCTCAGATATATATATATATATATATATATATATATATATATTTCTGAGATTAAGTATTATGTATACTATTTACATTATTTGGACTATTGTCCTCATCTTTGTCGCCATATTCATTACCACGTTTCAGCCGTTGTACGCCCGGCCTTCAGGTGATTGGAATGTCGAACTGAGCCCTTTATTTCGCTCACTGGGGTAGTCTGTTCTAGTTCCATGTGCCATGTTTAATGGATGTCAGTTATCAGTTATCTCCTGTTAATTCCCCTCTTCAAGTTCTCCACTGCCTTAACTGGGTATTGAACTCACACTCTTTGAGTCTTTGTCACTGGATACAACTAACGCCTTTATTCACTGTGCCATGTGTCCGCATGCACACATGGTACAATGAATTAATTTTACTGCTCCTTTGGAGGTAAACGTCTTTTCTTGACGAAAGAAAAAATTGTTACTTATTTTCTCCAAATTTCAAAGTATCTCGAAATTATGTGTGTATGTGTATGGGATATAAGTTGTGACATTTTTTTTAGGAGTGGTCATCTAAAATGACATTTCTACCGGAAATTTAAATGAAGGAATTGTCATTATTTTGTTTCATGCATTTCAGTTTCTCCATTCGTATTTTATTTGTAAAACACACGTAATTTATTGACTATTTTCTTAAAATAAATGAAAGTATTTCATGTGTACGAATTTATATCAAATCTCAGTTGTAGGGTAGAAATGAAAATTATTATTTAAAATGATATTGTTACGATTGATTTAAAAGATTCTTTCTTGACCAATAACGGCTGTTAAATTCAAATTCCGATCCAATCAAACACATTACTGGTTAAATGACTACTGCAATGTTAATCTGTTGTGTTGTTACAACCAAACGCCTCGTCCGCTCTTTCCATTTCCTGCTGTTTTTTCCTCTGTTCATTTGAGATTTTTTGTGTGTCATATAATTTTACCATCGCATTATAGACTTGGTGATTCCAGAGTGTAGTGACCAATGAAGTATAAAAGAAACAAAATATTAGGGAAACAGAAATCAACACATCAAATAAAAAATGCTTAAGCTCTTTGCCAAAACAGCTCTGTTTGCTAATGTTCAACGATTCTCTTGTGCATGTATCAGTCATTTGTCTGCGTTGAATGTTACTCCGCATAAAAGAAATCTTCATGAAAATAAAAAATAGGCAATAAATCTATCTTATGAGCATTTTGGAAGACTATAAAAACACAAATAGAGAAGCACACGCATATACATTACCAGTCTTATATTCTAAATTATCCCTCGTCGATTGGTCTCCAGTGTTCAATATTTATGCAACATTTCTCGACATTAATTAACGTATTAAATAAACATGAATCATGTCTATAATTGCAAGCCTTCGGGACTATTTTATTAGCGTGTCATCAGAAATGACGCTAATTAATACGACTCGCTCATTAACCTATATAATTTACAACTGCTAAAAATTAGTTTCTAAGATAACAAAAAAACACTCGACTGTAAACACTTACAGACGTCCTTGATCAAGTCTACCATTTTCATTGAGTTTTGTATTGATTTCCTTTTTTCAAAGGATCCATTTACAATACGAAATGTCTGTTGCTTGTAACTGATAAAAAACGAAGCATCAAATTCTCTTCAAAGCGAAAAGAATCCTTATTCTGTTGATGGACAGACACGGCTCAAAACGGCAAAATCTATTCGTCACTTTTGTTTGTACACATCAAACAAATTCGTTTCTAACTGGACAAGAAATTTCCGAGGTTCTCTGCACTCAAATTTTAGTGACCGGACTGTAGGCGCGCAGTCGTTTGTACATAAAGATTTCATCTGTGAAGAGAATAATTTTTGGAACTTCTAAAACTGAGATTTAACACATATGGTTAAGCCACTGATCGATTGACAATTTTCCAAACAAAATGCCATATATCGCTTTTTTTGTTACTCCAAAAATCACGACGTTCGGATTTATAGTTGCAAAATCTAAGATATACATGCGGCAAAAATGTTTCTGTGTTCCAAGAGTTAAGTGAGTTATTTAAAGTATAAATATATTTTGAATTATAAGAATGATTATTTTAGAATAGCAATTTTTTTTTCAAATGCAACAAATGCAAGTCATACTATTCAACTCGTGATAGATTCACATATAAAAGAGATGTTATGGAGAAAGATGTCTAAATGATTGAACGTGTTAAAAGTTATTTAAGAAGTTTCGCTCTTTCTTGATAAGGTTGAAGTTGGTAGCGATCAAATTATACTATTACTTGAGAATAATCAACATGATACAACACAACAGAGATTCAACATGCTGAAAATATCCAAATTAAGCACTGTAACGCATTTCTATAAGCTTGGCTAAGTTAGTAGCTTTCATGCAGAGGTTCCACATAAATTAATGAAAAAGTTTGAGTAAATATTTTTATATATGATATGCGGCTTAAACGTAACGGAAAATATCTTTTTTTTTCACATAAATTTGAATGAAAAGTAGTTAATTTGCAACAATTTGAAATGCAAGATACTGCACGATTAACTTTTCTAGGGCTAGGATTTTTATCCACATTAATTAAAAGGAAGAACCAAAATATTGATTTGAACAGGTACTACTCCGAATCGTAATGATGAAAATGGTTTGAAGCATTTAACACTAGTATGACATATAAAGGAATCAGAGACAAACAATAAGTTGAAATGAGGAAATTGATGAAAGAACAATTGTTATGAGTACAAGGAAGAATTGTGAAAAACAATAAAAAATGCAGTTCCTTAGAAGACTGCAAAAGACAATTTCAATTTTTTGTTTGTTGAGGAAACAGAAAAATGCTTTGGGTGGATAAAATTATGAAGCTGTTTAAAGATGGCTCAAGATAAATTATAAATTTCGAAACTAATAAATATATCATTTATGGATGGGCAGAAACAGTAAAAGTTATCAACGCTGAAAGCAAGCCGCGTTCGACTTCCAGCCTAGTCTGCTGCGTTTAACATTAATACAAATGCCCTTCTCCGCCATCTTTTGCTTAAATAGCAGAGTAATCAGAGACTCTCTAACCTTGGATGGCAGCTCGTAGAAGAGAAGGACTATAATTTCAAGACTGTGAAGAACGTAACGGCAAACCCCTTCACTATCTTTCCCAAGAATCCATGGAAACTCACTGATAAAGAAAAAAAATAGTATCTGTAGGCAGCAAGTATTATCTATGTGTTGGAACGTCATATTTTTTTTTTAAATAATAAATAGAAATAAAAACAAACGACAAAAGGAACGAACTGCTGAACCACCAAATTAAATCTATTTTATTCCATGATTTACGGAAATTAATTTGCTTCTACTGAAAATGTTTCTTAAACAGTATTTATTTAGTGAGAGATTTCAGAAGCAAAATTGCAAGTAAATATGTTGATTAAATATAAATGTAATTTCATCAGTTTCATTGGTTGTCTGCACATTTACCAACAATGAAAAGTTTTACTTATAATATTTGTGACTAACTGGCGGTCTTTTCTAGTTAGCTTGCATTATGTTTTTAAAATAAATATTTAAAACATGTTTCGCTTACCTGATTTAAAAGCTAGAAACTGAAGCAAATGAACGTAAGCAAAATTCTACTTGTCATTCTAATAAAAAAAAGAAAAAAAATATCTAGTAAAATCGAAGCTTTAAAGCAAAAAATATGTTCGTCGCGTACTATTAAAAAATTAGCAATAAAGACCGACTGAGTTTATTTAGCAAAAAGTTAAATATTGAATTCCGAGTGACTGGATCAGAATTTTCATTTTTACACAGTGAAAATGTTTTCAATGAATAACAAATGTAGTTTGTTTTTTCGCTCTAAATAAGCCGACTTTCTGTCATCTTTCAACGTTAAAATGTTATCAGAATAGTTAAAATTGTATGTTAGAACATCAATATTAATTCTCTTTTATCTGAAATGCGTAAAGAAGAACAAAGAATAATGGGCAGATTTATAATATTCCTTCATTACGCAATACAATGTCTTTTTCTAAATCTCTTATAGATTGATAGAAATTCAAAACAAAGATGTTCTTTTAAGCGCAAAATGGAATTTAAGACGTACTGTCTTTAAATCAAATCTTAGTGTTTTTTTTATTTGAATAACAGAGACATTGAAAATCAACTTGAATATATTTAAATGTCTAAAAGGAAAAACAAAACAAAATTTAGGGAAAATAGCTTTGAAATTATTATTTTTTTTTTTTAATTCGGCAAGTTGAAATGGACATTTTTCACATAAATTGCCACGTGAAGTGCATCTAATTAGATCAATGACGCTTCTTCGGATTATTGGGTGTTTCAGATCTTTCAATAATCGAACACTATTGCCTATGCGATTTAGCTGATTAAGCCTCATTTTGGATCCGGATAGTGCTGTCTTACCCACGGCTCATCTATCTTGATCCACATTCACCTAAAATCAACCTGGCAACACTTATCTTTCGTGTTGAACGGAGTAAAAATAAAATAATTAAGCCACGACAGATTTTATCTTCCATTGTAAGATTATTTACTTGTCGTCGTCGGCTTAATCTCGTACCCAAAATCTTAATTTCTTCTTTGCTGATCGCTTCCTTTGTTTTGACGGCATTAATGACTAGGTAGACCAATTTTTGTATGGAACAGTCGATGGCATTGACTGCATTGTAATGTTGTTGGAGGACGAGGTTGATTTTGTCTTGCCTTTCTCTCTTGTCGTTCGCCTTCTTCCTTTACTCTTCTGGTGACTTCGAAGATTTTGCTATATGACTTGACCGAATTTAGGTAATAATGGCACAGGTAAAAATGGCACTGGAAAAAAGTGGAAAAATCGGAAATAAATAAGTTTATTGAAATATAGACTAATGCTTTAAAAGTTGGTTTTGAATTAAATCCAATTTAAAGAAAAAATATATAACCTTTATTTATTTAATTTTTAATATTAACAAGGGTAGAATTGTTTTACCTCGATTTGTTAATATAAATTTAAAATGTATGAAAAATTATATAATAAAATCAAAGATATTTCGGTATGAGTACACCGTTTTATATCAGCCTTTAAATATAGAATTTAATAACGAGAATCTTATGGTGGGATCAGATCCACGTAACACTTGATCAAGGGTTTTCCTTCTGTGTAGGCTTTGCATAAATTTTTAGTCTTTGTCGTAAATCAACATATACATTCTGGGTAGTTCACCAACTAAGTCCCTTGTTATCACTACACTAACAACTGCCTATTCCTTTTGAATCATTCTTATAAATTTCCAGATAGATGAATACTGGTAGCCAATAAGATGATAAAATTTACCATTTTTCTCGGTTCCGTTATTACCTGTGCCATTTATAGACCATAATATTTGTTATTAAGTTCAGATCTTTGTTGTTGAAGAAGCGTTTAATTAGCTTTCCAAATGCTCCGTGTGCAGCTGCAATTCTGTGTTCCACTTCCTTTTCTGAGATGCACTCGTTTGATAAAGGTTGCCTGTATATGGAAAATGCTATACTTGTTCGAGAGGTGTATCACAGATGATGATATCAAAATCTGGTAAGATGGTATTTGGGGCTGGCTGTACAAGGACTTCGGTTTTCTTAATGTTTACTGTAATAAGGCCAAAATAATAGTAGGCCATAGCAAAGTTGTTCACAAATTTGTACTCTACCAAAAAAATTCATATTTTTTTTTGAGAATTAGAAATGAGTTCAAATAAATCTATTCACCAGAACGAAAAAAGAAATATTAAATTAATTTCACCTAGAAATACCAGGATATAAATTAATTTAATTGATAAAATCCTTCCTTTCAGTGGTGTATGTTCAGGTTTCCCCAAGACTGTTACATCTGTTCATTCGTAGCCCCATGCGGAAATTGTTTGACTACAGTGAATAGCAGGGAAGAATCTTGTTTTATGCACTTTAGTTTCATAGCCAGAAGTTAATCCCATGTGTGACCAAAAGAGAAAAAGAATATACAGGCTGCGGCATAAGTAACGCTCTTTTTTATTTATTAACTTTTATTGAACAAAAATAAATTACAGTAGTTTAAGAACATTTATAAATATTGTTACATCAAAAGAACATAATTTGTTATGATTAATAAAATGTTTAACATATTCAGAATTCTCGTCTTTATATTCAATATAAACGCTGTATCCTATCAGAAACACTTCTAGAAATCATTTGAATCATTTCTACATTAATTTCAGAAAATTTATTAGAAATTACGTATTTTAATTTTTGGTTTGAACCGGTAAACAAGATCTTCCAGTACAGCTCACAAAATCTGGTGGTGTTAGGGTCTGGTGATCGTGAGGTCCAATCATTTGCTTCACATTATCCATCTCAGTTCGAAATTAAGATTTAACCATTCCCAAACGCTTAAGCCATAGTCGGTCGGCGCGTCATGTTGATAGTAAATATAATTCAGAACTGTAACTCGGTCAGAATTCAGTTTGCAGCTTATGTAGATAATGATCTTGGTTAACTGTACAGTCAAAGAAAATCGGGCCTATTATCCCCATGGATGAAACGGTGGCCCAAACCGTAGGCTAACATCTTTTCCCAAGATAACATGTGGTTTAACATCGCGCCAGTACAAACAATTATGGCGATTAATATGACCGTTCAACTTAAAAGTTGCTTCATCTGATCCGTATCAAAAAAAAATCTCATCTTCATTGACTTTATTCAGAAAAAAAAAACTCTAATCGTCTATGTGCATCTTCATCATACAAGCTCCGAAAGTTAGGTCTCATCTGAAGCTCTTTTAAGATTCTACATACATTTCTATGACTGAAGAAATATCTGAAGAAAGATGTCTACTGGATTTTTTAGGAGTGCTCAACAATGATTCTCTTATTTCATTGGACACTTCTAAACTTGTTGCTTAAACTGTCTTTCCTGATCTTGGGACATCACTTACGCTTCCTGTTCTTTCAAATTTTCTAATTAAGCTTGTGACATTTCGACCCTTCACTTACTGATTGTAAAATTCTGCTGATAACAAACCAGCAGCTTTAGCTCCATTGTTATTATTTTGGTAATAAAGTTGAACAGCTTTCACTCTTTGTTACTTCGTTAATTACATGACCATATTTATTTAAAATTCATGAAATAAAGAAAACTATATATTATAAAATATATGAAAATAATAATAATGACACTAAAAAATCCAAATTTATACAGTTGAAAACTATAAAAACAAATAATAAAATAGACTCTACATAGCTACAATTAACCACTTTCGTAGCCACAGATTAACTGCGGCTACGATCTTTTACAGACATTCTGACCGATTCTTCTCCAGCTGGAGCAGCTGGAGGCCGGGTAAATTTTCCACGAACCTAACCACAAGCCAACAGACATATCTTAGTTAATTTAGGCCTTTGGAAAGCTGTTCAAGGTGGAACTTACTTCTTATTATAGGAATACGAAGAAAATGGAGATGATTCACCCTTACATACGTGGCATGGAGTCCCAGATGTAAAGGTCATGGCGAGAGGACTAAGAGATGTAGCTCGTCAGAACACGTAACACAGATGTAGCAACAGAGCAGCGTGAGATTAGCAACATTTTGTCTGTGGGAAAGTAGTTGTAAGGTGGAAAATAATTCATCACCCACAAGGCTGCGTAAACGCTTTTGTACTATCAAGAGAGGCAAGTAAGGAATAGTTAGCTCCAGCCCAGATATGCCAGCAATACTCCATTTATGGTCTAATGGTAAAGTGGTGTGGGGGTGTTACAATAAACCAAACATCATTCCAACATTTTCAGCAATAGATCGGATATATGAGTTCCACTTGAAGTCCTAACAGACGTTCAAGACACAGAAACTGCTTGAGAGAACACCCATCCATCATAGGTTGATGATAAGTGAATATTCGGGATCTGTTCGGTGGATAATGGTACATTACTAGTTTGTTTTTGGCCGTATTGAATTTTACAAGCCAGGCCTTTTCCCATTGAGCCACCCGGACTATGTCAGAGGTCAGATGAGTGGTTAGGTTCTGGTCTTCCAGATTTTCCATCTATAAACAGTTGTAACATCGCATAGATACACACTAATGATTAAAGTGTGCGCTTAGACAGATAATTAATTTACAGTAGAAAGATCGGGGAAGGAACCCTGTGGAACGCTAGTATTGATCTCAAGGGCCTCCGTCTTGTCTATATTTCTGAGATGTCGTATTATGTATTCGACATTCCAACCACCTGAAGAAGGCCGGAGCGTACAACGGCCGAAACGTTGTGATAAATATGACAACAAAGATGAGGATGATAGTCCGATCAATATAAATAGTGAACCTTATGTCCTGTTAAGAAAGAATTGATAGCTCTTATAGAGATAGCCACTATAAAGATTCCATAGATAGGGAGCCTGTGTAGAAGTCATCCAAGCCACACCTTGTCAAAGGCCTTGGATATGTTTAGAGTAATTAAATTTATTATCTCGCTGATTCTGTGATTATTAAATTAATTTATTATCTCGCTGATTCTGTGAATAATGATATCACCTGTGAAACTAGCAGAGCGAAATCCATATTGGTTATCGCTTGATTATACTAATTATACTATGCTGACACTAAAGAGACTAATAGGTCGATATTGCAACAAGCAAGAACGCTCACCCGCATTCTTAAAAACATGGCACACAATTGAAACTTTCTATGGACTTGGGAAGCATCTCTCTTTTAGGCAGCAGTTGAACAGCTTTACCAAAATTGAAGATAATTCTGGATTTTTTATTCTTAAGAACAACCGCTAGGATTTTATCCGGACCGATGACCTTAGAGTCGAGTCTTTTAACAAGTTTAGAAACTTCCCGCGCCGTGATATTACACAGTTCGTGCTCTGTGGTGAGGAGGAAGTCAGGTAAGGGGTGGTTGTTAGAGATGATCTGATTGACGAGCTTGGGCTTTTACGAATTCCCGCTCCATTTGACCTTAGCAATCAGGCTGTAATGCACTATCAACAATGAGGCAACATTCATCTTGCTGCTATTACGAGGAGCCCTCTGGGTTGGTAAGGTTGGCGATATCGCCAGAATTCGTGCGCTGTGGCGATTGGAGGAGTCCATTAGACATGCCTTCTTTTGCTGCAGCGTCTTACGCCTGTTGTGCAAGTTAATTGAAGTCTATATGGTGCGCTACTTGGGCCGAAATGTTTTTCCTGGAAGCCAATCCGTCTATAACAGCGTGGTACTGTCACTGAGAAAGAATTAGCACAACGTGTATTTGTTCTTACTTGGATTCATGTGAGTCGTCATTTCCACAACGCGTTTGATGGCGTTTGAAGAAGGCCGAAGCGTACAACGGCGGAAGCGTACAACGGCCGAAACGTTGTAATAAATATGGCGACAAAGATGAGGACAATAGTCCGAATAATGTAAGTAATACCTCATCTCAGAAATATTGACAGACCTCACTGTCATTCTACAATAATTAAATGTTGGGGATTATAACTAAAGAAAAAGCCTGAGGAGAAAATGAAAACCTACTAGTAGACATGCTTCCTGGTGTAAAAAAGGGAGGTAGGTTTACTAGTGGCTGCAAAAGTAAGTTAATTGCGATAAAAATTAACTGAAATTGATGTGAAATAAAGTTAGATACTAGTAAAAAAAAAATAATAACGGTGCATCCCTTTATGTAGGGATGCACCGTTATTATCACTACTTTCTTTTCTTTCTCCTTCTTAGATAAACGGCTAATTTCTATGAAAACCAGGTTTTCATTAGACCAAAAATAATTTCACTTCTGCTTGCGAATTTATTTCCGTCTTCTTTTCAGCTCTCCGGTCAATTTCTGTGAATGCATGGTTTTCATTGGTCCAAAGAAAATTTCACATAAGTTCTCGATTTACTTTCCGTGTTTTTCCTCAGTCCTCCAATTTGATAGTCGTGGGTAAAGGGAGTTATTTCGCACTCACTACATGTGTACTTATTCATAGTTTTTGTAGACATCATCCTTATTCGCAATCCATACTAGTAGAGCTTATTGGAAACGCATGATCTCACAAACATATAGACTCCACTGGATAAATAAAACATAGCAAAGGAAAACCCCTCGGTCCCACTCGCACATAGTATAAATGTTACAAAATTTAAGTGCAGATGACTCATAGCCTTTCTATAAGCCAACTCATTCAATACTTTCAAAGAAACTTGTGTTTTGTTTTGTAGGTCGTTTTGGGTTACAATTAACAAGGACAGATTCATTGGTTTATTTTGAAATAGCTTTGTTGAGAGATCGAATTCATAACTCTTTAACACCTAATTACAGCGCACACACACACACACACACACACACACACACACATATATATATATATATATATATATATATATATATATACATAAAAAGAAACCGTCATAAGCATGGTTCATAGCACACGTAAGGTCCTGCTTATTTTTTTTTTACTTAACCTGCCTAAGATTTCATGCCTGGAAGCACAACTTGGTCAGCCCAGTGGTGTGCTTTAAAAATACTCTGAGACGCTGTACAAAATTAGTATTAAAGTAGACTAAATAGCATTAAAACGAAGCGCCCAGTCAAGTGTGTAGCACTCAGTTAAAATGATTGGTTGCCAGGTTAATGACCCAGCACAGAAAAGATTTCTTGAGCATGTCATTCGGGGGCATTAAGGACAATGCTCGGTCGGTAGGTGTAATGTTTCGGATTTTACACGTAGATGAATGAAATAAGAACACATTTCATTGTCTCATTTTAAATCGCTATTCAGAAATAAACGGACAAAAATGAGAGATCAAAGTTGACGTCAAATATTTCATATCCGTGACTAAGAGCTCAATCTAATGTGTTTATAATATCAGCTAGACGTCAGAGATTGTTCATATTTTCAAATGTAATGTCGGTATCTTTCAACTTTGATATGGACATTGGTTATATAACGATGTAATGAAATATTTCTTTGCTGACTGGAAATCTGAGTGGGAGAGCCTAACGTTGAATTATTTGAATTATTGTTTAGGAACCTGAGTATTTTTTTAGCTTTAGCTTTCTCAAATATTGTTCAACATTAGTATAAACTAGCCTTTTACATACTTTATTTTAAAGTTACCATGGAAGCTTTTTATTCTGGTTTAAAATCAAAAATATAGTTTTTCTTGGGTTAAAGTAGATAATTTTTAAACTATCAGTTATGCCAAAACATAACCCTTCATCAGCTTGCAACAATAAATACTGATTCAAACCTGTCCTTAAATGAACTCATTTTATTTATCTATTTAGAGATTTTATTTCCCTACGATAGGGTGCTGAAAATACTCATGATCTTCCTCTCAGGATCTTACCAAACATCAGAATTTCGGAAGAGCATTCCTCGTCAGTGGTCGGACAAGAAACTTTTCAGCAACCTCTTAAGTTTTGAAGGTTTTACAAATACATGAACTGATTTAATGAGAGGTGAGTAAGAAAGTTATGTTGTGTCAATTTGCAAAGTCAGACAGATTTCCTGTTTGTCTTGAAAGTCGGTAATGGAAACTCAAACTCAAATATCAACAATAGGCGTTAGAATCAAAGTTGCAGATCTCTCTTCAGAACCAAGAAAGTCGAACAGTAATTGGAATCCACCGAAATAGACTGAGTGTAAGATACTTTTGCAGAGAATTGTTACCAGGTCCTTTCTCAGGATAGGAGCGCCTCGGCGTAGGTTGACAAGATTGTCTGATTCTCACTTATGATTTCACTTATTAGCCTTGTGTCAAGCAGGCAATATTAAACAATACTCCCTTCTTAGGGTTTGGCCAGTTTCATTTCCTTTTCTTCATTTTATTTGCTTATCAGCTTGTTCCAAGAAACCTTCAAATATTAGCCTTTACTTGTTCTCTTGGGTCATTAAGTGAATTTGTCTTCACTTTATGCCCCATATGTGTAAAATTGAACTCGAATTAACTCCTCTGTTATATCATCTGCATTTCCCTTTTATAAGTTTTGTTAAATATTCATAACCGTGTATAATTATATATAAGAGGCATGGTGGAATAATCGATAGCAGCCCAGGGAGAGAAATCGGAAAGTAGAGTTCGTTGCATCCATCTCTTCTCCCCCCGAGCTATGGGTAAAATAGCAGGATATACTGGGTGGCAACTGATCTAGAAGGACAACTCTGAATTCGAAACCTGAGTGGGGTCATTTGGGGACCTAGTGGCATGATGTGCACCAGTTCTCTGTATTCGGATCTTCCAAAAAGTAGGATTGATTTTGCATAAGCCTTCACCACTATAATCAAATGTGCAGGTAGCATGGCTGTTCGGTTCTAAGAACTGAGCTGCTGGACAATCGTACGTCACACACACACACACACACACACGTGTGTGTGTGTGTGTGTGTGTGTGTGTGTGTGTGTGTGTGTGTGTGTGTGAGAGAGAGAGAGAGAGAAAGAGAGTGGTGCCTGGCATAAAACAATGGTTAGAAAAATCGTCTTAACAAATTCGTTAGTGTAGTTGGTTCGATTCTTATTGATTGTCCCAATATTGTGACCTTGTACTAGACTTCTTTAATTCAGCGTAATTTCTCTGTGTGTGGACGTAATGTACTGTTTAACGACTCGGAACAAGAAATTAGGTGGGAAGTAGGAGCGATTTAGAATTCTGGTCGAGTTCATTGCACTCACTTTTTCACAAATTAACTTGGGAAATCCATCTTTTCTCCTCGGCTATGGGTTAAATAGTATAGCATACTGGGCTTTTTAGCCATGCTTTGCGAGCAGTGTAAAAGGCCAACTCTGAATTCAAAACACACCCACCTAAAGCTGTACAAAAATGAAATGAAGATACAATGTCTGTAGAAGAAAAGCTATAGATTTTAACAACTATGTGTGGATTTTCTCTTGTATTGTGAAAAAATATTAATATTTAAATAAATCCAAGAGTGACACAGAATGTGGAAGTTTACTTTTAATTTTGTTTCAAATAAATGTTTAAAGAAATCAGTGAAGCAGCCTATATTTTATGAAAAAGTTGTACCCGATATGAAAGGAAGGAATAACTTGTACCTGGATCGTTTAGTTTATAGAAAAAGTAAAAAGTACAAATACGTGCAGCAGATAGTGTGTTTTATATGAATTTCAAAGACAATATTGACGGATTTGTACATAGATTTATTCAACTATATATATGCCATTTTGCTTCATTCAGTTCTCCTAGATCTTGGTATCATTTTCTGATGAATTGGTCTGTTTTGTTTTGTTTTCGTTTTTGTTTGTTTTTATCCTTTGTTTTTGTTTTCAGGCTTTCAGAAAACTGAATTTCTTTCCATTAAGAGAATTTTCTAGGGGTCAAAATAAGCCGTATTCGGAAATAGGTGGCAATAAGGATCGAAATGGGTGGTAATTTCCAGATGTTAGGTCAGGTAAGTACAGCGAATGTAGGACCCGAGCTGTATCACTTTACTAGCATTTCTATCAGTTGTAACGTCATCATAAACGTTACATATCTTTCTTTGCTGTTTGTACGGCGTTTTTAATTTTTCTTTATTTTTTTCAGAAATAAAAGGACATCAAATGACGAAAATGTGTCTCCTTTTCCTCCATTTTCCCTTTTAAAGTAAAAGCATTTAAAATTCGCAATCTATCTATCTATCTATCTATCTATCTATCTATCTATCTATCTATCTTCATCTCTCTATTTATCTTTCTCTATCTCAATATCTTACTATCTTTCTATCTCTATCTCTCGCTCCCATTTTTCGTGTGCATGAATGATCGTACTTATGTGTAAATTAATGAATTTGTTTCAGTGCATATCAAATGATCAGTCAATACAACAAATACTTAGGTGTCCTTCAAGTTACGCTTACAAAGTTAGAATTGAGATTCAAATTTTTTCTCATCTCCGCACTTGAAAAAATTAAATGAAAACTTAGCAATGAAACACTTCACCACAAACCTATTTCAATCAGGTCAGCAGTTCCTAGAACACCGTTGACATGTAATCGAATTTTAGACGGTAGATCAAATTTTCTCGTTAATGTTGATTTTAAAATTATGTTTATGTTTTCATGATTTGACGAGTCATCAGTTAAAATATTTGTCTAAAAACTTGGTTTATTTTAACGAACGTACAAAAGTTCTTATTTATATTAAAGATCGAGACGTTCATCAATCACTGACAAATGCAATAAACTTATTTTACAAGAAGAGGGATGTTTCAGAAGCCATTTTCAAAAGTTTCACGGTGTATTTAAGCATAGATCTCGCATCTTCAAATGCGACAGGACTTTCTTTCAAAACTAATACATTTTCAACTTTCCTTTAAAAAATGTTTACATTATTTGAAATGTAATAAGTGCATTCTAGTGTATACTGACATATAGTTATTAAAATAAATACCAAAATATTTTCTCAGTAAATTTAATATTTTCAAGCAATTCTGAATGTAACATGTTTTTCGGAAATTTTAAAAATCAGAATAAGTCATTGATTTTCTTATGTATTTATATTTTGAAAGGGATATTATTAATTTTTAAAAAGTTTTTAAACTCTGCGTGAAATTCCACTATATACCAAAATTAACCCATAGCTAAGGGAGAATAGGTGAATCCACACCTTTCTCAAGGATATTTGCACGTAAGTGAATATAATGAACCTAACATGAATTGGAACTCTGCTCTCTGATTAACAATTCCGATCTATTATCCATTACTACACTCGCACATCCTAGCTTACAGCACCTGGTATTTCCAAGCGGCCACCCATCTAAGTTCGACCCAGGCTCGATGTTGTTTAACTTAGGTGATCGTACAGGAACCAGTGTTTCAAGGTGATGTGGCCGTAAGCCTCTTGTAATGAAGCTTCTCGGAAAGGCGTAGATTAAACATTGGTTCATATTGGATTCTATAATTCGCTGTCGCTAAACACAACGTTGCAATTCAGTCGAGTCTAGAAATCGAATCGAAAGAAGAATCTCTAATATTTGCAAATCTCATTTCACACTGTAAAGAAAATCTGAATATCTCGTTTATAAATTATTTTAGAAGTATTTTGGGTGGCATTAAAAAACAGAAAAGACTGCTGGGAATTTTCAGGTAATTGAAAAATATTTCTTAGACACATATGTCCTTGTTATTTGCCTACGAAGAAAGTGTTACCATATCGCAAGTAATGCTGTATTGAAATGGAATGATACATGTTATATCCACCAGCCATTCCAATTATCACAACATAGAAAATGAATTCGTGAAGTTAATCTCCTTCAAGGTCTACAGTAACCTACTGAACATTTAAAGATCTTAATCTACCACCATATTTTACTGAAAATAGTCTATGTATCCTAATCGAAGAGAATATTCTTTTGTCTGAAAAGTTTGCCGAGTAAAAAGATCAGCAAAACAAGGCATTTTCCTTGCATAAAAGAAACGAATCTCAAAACAGGAGGCAACACTTCTATTTCTATCTCTTATTCGTCTTTTGTGTGTATGTGTGTGGTGATAGACAGGTGTATTTATTTTGGTAAATATAAACAGAAAAATAGATAAAATTTAAGTCTTTTTTGTTGGTCCCCCACCAGACAAATATACTAACCTCTAAACCGGGTGGGATGGGTGATAATGAAATAAACTTAGCAGAACAACTCCGACTGCTTGTGAAAAGTTTCCCTGTGCCGCTTCCATAAATACTTTCATTGAAATTGTTCTGATGAACTTTCCGTTATGATACTATACATTATTAATTCTAGTGCAGTACACCACATTGGCGGCAAGGTCTCGTGATTTTTCAGTTGAAATTGCGAGATACAACCGTAAGTTCTATTTTAAAAGTTTCTTCTTTCACACTTCTCACTTGTGGAATTCTCTTCCTGCTTCTAGATTGCATGTCAACTTTGATATTGAAGAGTCTAAATGCAATGTCAATCGTTATTTTCTGTTTTAATTCTTGTTCTTTTATTGTCCTCTCTGTTTAATAGTAGTTTTTCTCCTACTCTCTAACACTCAGTAATATTTACATTATTCGGACTATTGTCCTCATCTTTGTCGGGTATTATAAACCTAATGTCTTCAGCAACCATTTTTACCAGTGCTCATATTGCAATTTTTGCTGTTATCAATTCATGTTTTTACCAGAGCTCATATTGCAACTTTGTTGTTATTATCGCTTTTCTCTGGCACTCCCATATTGTATTATTTATAAGCTGCCCAGGTCTAACATAACAAAACTGGAGATGTTGGCGATCGGATCCCTACAGAGGAACGAAAACATCATCATACTACCGGCTGACAAAGGTAATGCGACTGTAGTGATGGACAAATCAGATTATACAAGAAAGCTGGAAGACCTCATTAGCAATGGTAGCTACAGCAAAGTAAAAAAGGATCCTACTATGAAAACGGACGCAAACTGTCACAGCTACTAATCAAGAACAAGCATCACTTCGCACCTAAGACGTATAGGCAGTTATCGCAGCGTTACACTAAGCTACCTCATATATACGGTCTTCCTAAGATTCACAAAGACGGTATTCTGCTCAGGCCGATTGTTAGTTTCCAAGGCTCTCTGAGCCACCCTCTGAGTCGCTTCCTTGTAGATATAATTGGCCTATTGATCGGAAAGTCTCCTTCATATATCCGAAACTCCGCCCACTTCGTGGAAATAATCAAATATGCTCCCATCCTATCCAACCAGATGGTGAACTTGGACGTGGTGAGTTTGTTCACCAAGGTACCCACAGAGGAGGCACTCTCAGTAATCAGAGACATATTGGACTCTGATTCATCCCTAGAAGAACGGACCAGTATTTCAATAGATAATCTGATGGAGATGTTAATTTTCTGTACACAAACAACACACTTCGGAATGGGATCACTCATATATCAACAGGATGAGGGCTTAGCAATGGGCTCACCATTGTCACCAGAAATGGCGAATATATACATGGAATACTTTGAGGAAATGGCATTAGAATCTATATCTCTAAAGCCAACTCTATGGTTAAGGTACGTAGATGACACCTTCATACTCTGGCCACACCAGGAAGATGTTCAGGTTCTACTGGACCATGTGAACTCAATAAGACCTTCCATACAGTTCACAATGGAGAAAAAGAGTAACAACACACTCCCATTCCTGGATGTTCTAATATCTCGAACAGAGCATGGGTTTAAGACATCCGTATACTGTAAACCGACATTCACCTGACAGTACCTCTCAATTTCAACTCCCACCATCCATAAAGCGTAAAGAAAGGGATCTTCCGCTGCTTACAACACCGAGCAAAAGTCATAAGTGGCGACCCAGAGACGTTAGATAAAGAATTGGTCAGTATAAGTAGTACCCTACAACGTAACAACTACCCTGGGTACATGGCAGCAGCCCCCAAAACTGGGATAGGCGGGTACAAGAGGAGGAGGACAACAACACTCAGAAAACAGTCTGCCTGCCCTATGTGAAGGGGTTATTAGAGAAAATACAAAGGATCTGCGGACCATATAACATCAGGTCAACCTTCAAAAGCTTGACGACACATCGCAGATATCTCTCCCGAGTAAGACTCCCCATAGAGGAGAACATGCATAAAGACTGTGTGTACGCTATCTCGTGCAGCTTCGGAAAGAAATATAAAGGGGAGACAGGCCGCCCCCTCAAGGTAAGTTTTCAAGAACACCAGAAAGCTGTAACACGAGGGGAAGTGGAAAAATTAGGCGTGGCTGACCACATATGGGGAGAGAAAGGAGATCACCACCCTCTGTGGGATCAAGTTGGGATCATAGACAATGAACACCATTGGAAAATTCGTAAACTTAAGGAATCAGCACATATGCTAGGCCAAAAAAATCTCCTGAGCCGACCAAGCATAGAAATAAATACAATATGGGAACCAGTAATAAGGAGTGCCAGAGAAAAGCGATAATAACAACAAAGTTGCAATATGAGCTCTGGTAAAAACATGCAATGATAACAGCAAAAATTGCAATATGAGCACTGGTAAAAATGGTTGCTGAAGACATTAGGTTTATAATACCCAGAAATTCATACACAGATGTCCTCAAGGACACATGGCACAGTGGATAAAGATCCAGTGACAGAGCCCAAAGAGTGTGCGTTCAATACCAGACTAAGGCAGTGGAGAATTTTCAGAGATAACTGACATCCATTAAACATGGCACGTGGAACTAGAAGCGAAATAAAGGGTTCAGTTCGACATTCCAACCACCTGAAGAAGGTTTACATTATTCGGACTATTGACCTCATGATTGTCGCCATATTTATTACAACGTTTCGGCCGGATAAATAATAATAAATATGGCAAGATGAGGTCAATAGTCCGAATAATGTACCTAATACCTCATCTCAGAAATATAGACAAACTCAGTAACTCCTTGAATCCTAGTGGCTTTATTGCCTTGCTTGGGGTGAAATGATTTAAAAAAAATGTATATAATTAGACTCTGTATATCTACACTAACTAAAAAATAAAATTGAATAATTGTGTGTAAAGTTTGACCTGGGTATTGTGTATGGTATACCAGTGATAAGTAGATATTCTAATAACATTTTAGGTCTTCAGCCATGTAGTGACGCACTAACAACATAATCCAGTGTCTGTTATGATAAGGTTCAGTTCAAGTAGGATTCATGCCATAGAGATGTACACATGCTCCTTTTTTTTCTTTTTTTCAATTAGATCCGCCGGGGATTGGTCGCATTATGGACCTTTAAGAGTTTGAATGGTCAATTCAGAGAAATTGTGGACTTCTGTGTTGACAACAGTTTTTAAAAGAGCATTCCAACACCCATAGCCTTGAAGAGGCTGCAGTGACAAACTGCAGGTAGACCATAGAATAGATCAGAGAGTATGGCCCAAGGAGTATTCAATCTGGTCGGTTGAGAATCGTTTACTTGCAGACGGACTAGAGATACTAAATCTCTCTTCCATTGAACGGCATCTGATGCGTTCAAATAGCCCGCCGAGAACTTTTGCTGTATAGTGCGACAATTGATACAATAAGTGGAATTATGTATCAGAATGGTATCCACTGCCCGTATGGTCGAGGGGGCAGGCCTGTGCTAATGCACATGGAGGATATACGGTGTATTAATATGGGGTCTGAGTACTTTTATAGACTCCTTATTTTGGGGTCTGTATACGTATTGCTTTGTTTATGTGACCTTTACTGACATGTATCTAGATTAGATGTAAGTTTAATCTTGAGTAAATTGTAACATATTCAGGGACTTTCACTTATTTTTGTCAACGTAATATATATATATGTGTGTGTGTGTGATATATATATATATATATATATATATATATATATATATATATATATATATATATATATACTGGAAATCACCGTATGTAAGGCCCTCAAAAACCACCTGAGGTTAATGCTTACTGAAAAAGCATACAGGGGTTTTTGCAATTGATTTTATCAACGAAAATGAGTTGATAAAATCTTACAAACATACTTATATTTTCATTCTCGTTTATAAACCACAAGTTACTACAGATTTTAACCAATATATTCACTGCTCAGAATCAAGATAAAGTTATTTAGGCTTGAAACCCAAATTATGATTCCTAACATTGTAGTCGTCATTAAGTACGCACTTCTGCATAGATGTTTGGTGTTTAATGAAAAGTTATTAACCTAAATCATAAATAATTTCCGTTTTTGTTTATCTTTTTTTTTTTAATAAAGTTGATGATTACATTTTATTTAATTACATATTCACCATTATTTGCAATGAATTGTTACCACTTGTTAGGCAGCTCTTCGAGCAAACATCCGCAGGTTTTGTTATGAAAAAGTTTTTGAAGGACTCTTGAATTTGGTTTAAATTAGAGCCCCCCACCTTAAAGCATTTTGCAGAACTATTAATAAATATTAAAATAAATTATAAAAAATGAACAAATTTTCAACCTAATAACTGGTCCCCAAAAACGGAAATTACTTATGTCTTATAAGTCGATGAATCCATTAAAGATATTTGTCTGTGTCAATTATTGAGCAAATGTCTCGTGGTGCAACATATAAAATCGCCAATGAATAAACGAAAATGTCAAGTTAAAACAAATAATTGACTTTTAAAATGCATAAAAACAAAGTCCAAATCATAATTCCGAACTTACTCATAACAGCATTAGATTTCTGTCTTCCTTTTTCTTATACTTTGTATTTCCTAATTAAAAATTTGATATTATCAACGTTGCGTTTTCGTTATCTAATATATCTGTTGGCTTTTCCGTAGCGTTGTTGGATGCTAAGAAATCAAAACTACTTGGGAATAAAACTTTTCTTCGATTACAATTTGATCACTAATAAGCAATTTTCATCCGTAGCTTGTTTTAGTAAATATCCCGTTATAGTTCCCTCAATTTAATACCAATAAATAGGCCAATTCATCTAAACTACGTGAGCACATAGGAAGTAAAGAGGCTTAAGTTTCTACTGTCTATTGACCATATTAATAAAAATCGCATTTCGATCAATTACATATTTATTTCAAACCACCTTTCTAGAAAATCACTGTTTAAGAAATTCTGTAACATCTGAAATCTACTATTCGAAATTCCTGATTGATTCGCGAAATTTCATCTTTTATGAATTTCAAAGTTTCAAATACGATAGCATAATTTTTTTCTCTAAAATAAAAAATCTTCCTGAAACTGTGACAGATGATTAAAAAAAGAACATACGTTTTGAATATATATATATATATATATATATATATATATATATATATATATATTAGAGTGTGTGCAGCTTATATTTCATTTTATATCATAAAGAAACAATTTATACAAAGAATTAATTTGCAATGTTAATATGATTAATGGTGAAATCACTTCGCTAACAAGGCTTAATGATACATTAACTTACTATCAATTCCTTGAATAATAAGATCCTTATATTCGAGTTGTCGGATGGAAGAGACATGACAAGTACTTTCAACAATTTCAAATTGTCATCTTCAGGGCGCAATTTTTCCCATACATAGGCAAATACTCCAAGACGAAATATATGTAAACCAAAAGATTTTTTTAAAATATGCTATTTATTGAGTTAAACATTTGGTAGATAGATATAATTATTCATTCCTTTTTTAGTCATTTATAGCCATAATTATCAGATGTCAATATTTTTGCAGGAAAAAATTGCCCAACCGATAATACATAATACAAGTCCGACTTGTTTCCAGGATCGAAATTTAGACGACGCAATGTTTTAACTATAAGGGTATATAGGTTGAATTTCAAATAGGTACATTGGTTACGTAGACATGGAGCTTAGTTTCATTGAATGATTCATGATTAAATATTTTCCAAACTAATATTTAAAATATATTGATAAAATGTACGCCAATAAAGCAGCCAATGACTGATAGCTAACTTCTCTTTATCTTTTGAATGAGATATAAGAATACAAGCTTTGAAAAGATGCATTGATCACAATCTATTACACAATCTGTAATAGAAAATATAAAGTCGTCAAATAATACAATAGACAGAAATGAATCTTAGACATTTTTAGGGGCGTTTTAAAAAGCTGATCATTTAAATAAGTGCTAAAACAAAGATTGGCAGTGTATTCCAGAATATAAAAAAAAAAAACAAGAGAAAAAGAATATTGGAACTGAATTTATTAAACGGATTTAAATGTATTTCTTTTGCTTCATATCAAAATGCACGGTTGTTATAAAGAAAACGTGAACAGAATAAAATCATATGATCAGCTTTTGTATCTTTTGTACTGTCGCAACATTCCAATATTTCCAAGACATTGAAGATCTAATGCCGAACCGAAGCTGAAAAAAGGAATTACAAATTCAAGCACATCTTCATTCGTTTGAATATTTTAACATTTGGACGTTAATTCTTCAGAATTTGAAAATTTAATGGGATTGGGTTACTAAAATTCAGATTTGTGAAAACTTCCAATGATCCTTTAATTGCAGTTTTTGTTTTGTTTTGTTTTTTTACCATGAACGAATATTACACACTGACAGCCAAATTGTATAATGCTGTTGTTGCCCACTAAGTATTATCAGTTTCTTGTTCCAAATCTATGCTCAATCAATAATTCCAATGTAATGCTCTCGTTTTATATCAGGAAAGACTAATTGCAATTGATGAATTGCAATCGGTCTTCCGTTATCGATGATTAGGATGTTTTGAGTGGAGGGCTAAGATTTAAGACTCAATTTTTCCAACTGAAAGTCTAATATTGCCAACGTAATAAATAATCTTAGAGCATTGCATCACAAATTAATGATGCTATTCACTACATCAGAATAAATAAAAGAAAATTGCATATTGGCCGGAACTATTAATATCAATAGCGATAAAACTGTTCATGTGTTTCTCAATTCGAACACAGATTTCTGAACGAGAAAAAACAAACCTCAGCCGTATTGAGAGAGAATGAAAATTGTATCTTTTAAAACATTTTTCAAACTTCATTCAAAACATTATTGAAGTTTCCTCTGAGAAATACCTTGATTAATTTCAACCAAACTCTATGTAGGTATCATTAGTGAATCAATTCTCCCTTTTTCAAATGCATCCAGTTGGTAATATCTGAAGACTCAGGAGTTTCACTTTAATGAAGCTGTAAAACGATATCATAAATGAACACTTAATTCAAATTTCTTAAAAAGAATTCTAAACAAGCAACGGAAAGTCCCTCAATAATTCATTATTTTAGCAACAACGCAAAAAGAACCATAGATGACAAAACCAATTCTTGCAAAATTTAAAGTTCAATAATTCCAAACAACCTTTAGCTCATTCTTCTACAAAAGCCACTTTAGTAAAATTTCAAAGTTCAAAAATAACATTTTTTTTCATAATTGAGAATTTGTAAAAGTAATTTCAGACATTACGGAAAAAAGTCTATTTTGTTCAGCATTTTAAAAATCAGTTACCACATATATTTATATAGGTTTCGATGCACAAATTTTCATCCTAGCATCAGAAACGCCCTTCTTCATTCGTTTTCGCAACCGCGATTTCTATCCTATTATATAACAGTAGACGATAAAATTATCGTGATAATTTCAATATCGCCGCTTAAAATTTTTCTACAGTTTTACGTCACAATAGTATTTGATTAAAAATGATCCGCTTTCCTAAAGACAGTTACGCATTTACCTTTTCGAAATTCATGCTTGCTTCCAATCCATTTTGATCTTCTACAAAATGACAATGTCAACATATCACTTAGTTCTTAAATCTAAAATGTTCTTAATTTTGTTTTTTCAGGTTAATATATTTCTCGTTACTTCAGTGGAATTGACTAAGCTATTTTGTGCATTATTGAATGAATTAAATTCTTATAACAAATTATTCTTTTTTTTTTTTTATAAAAAAGCTTACTAGTCTTACTACACTGCTGAAAAAAGATTAGCAATTTATTGAAACGTAAGTGGTAGCATTTCATATTACAAACTTCCTTATCAGAAATGAAAGGAAATGTCCTCGACTCTCAAACAAAACGAATCACTTGTTGGATGCCACTAATTTTTTTTAATAATTTCAACCAATTCAACTATAAAATGATGAGACCTTGCCGCTAAAATTTATAAACGTCTAAGTACGACAGAAGGAAGTTCTTTAAAACAATTACCATGAAAGGATTTATAGAAAAGGTAGAAGGGAAACTATGTTATTGCGTTGGGAAAGTAAGTGAATCAGAGATACTTAAACTATGCAATATAAAAATACGTGTAAGAAGTGAACGGACAAGATTTACCATCTCAGCGAAAAGACGTTTTGTTTTCTTAATACAACTGAGCTTTAAAAATGACAAGATTTTGATCAAAACTTCTCGTTGAATTAAGAAATGCAAGTAACTTTACGTAAAAATTGCTAATTGGCTCACAATATTGAAAAATGAAGCTGTGAAAATGAGTTCCGTTTGAAATGACATGAATTCATAACTCCTATCGCTGTATTCAGATCAAATTCGGCAGATGATAGATATTAAAGAAATAATAAATAAATACAGATATCAAAGACAGATGTCCATAATACTCCTGCTCAAGTGGAATATAGTATTTTCTTAGAAATATTTGTCGTATACAAGTTTATTTTTCAGAATAGCACTGAAATTATCCAAATGTCATGTTTCAACTTAGTAAATCTCATTTAGCCTTCGGACTATTTCTCATTCAATCATTTTTTTTCACCATATTGCAAAGTGAAGGACGGAGAAACAGTATCAGAAGACAAGAAGAAATCTTAAAAACGTAGCGTTGAGAAGAACAAAGATAAGAATTCTAACTACAAATCAGTGACTAGATTCTTATCCTGTCTCGGTGTTGTTCTCAACTCTGCATTTAACACACCTTTTAGTTATCCCGATAAGTCATGGCAATTTTCGGCGAGTAGTTTTCAAATATTACTCTGTTGCGGATAAGACATCTAAATAAATTTTGATTGCATTATAAGTTTTCCTGAAAGATTAACACAATTCGAAAATGTTTACAAGAACAAACATTAGATTTCACACAAGAAAAAAAATAAAATTTGTTATATCCAATATCTAAATTTTTACCCACCACTGAAAGAAGAGTTAATTTATAGATTAGAAAAAAAATGTGTTTATTAGATTTATACAATACATAAAAACGGGAAATCTTTTTTTAGGGTCTTTTTGCAATAGTAGTAAGACTTGAAGAGATGATGATATCTTTAGGTAACTGGTAGTGTTTTTATTTGGATCCCCTCAGCCTGAGTCATGGGTCGGCTGAGGTGGTAACACTGGTCAGGTTTTCTTTCCAGCAAAGAAAATGTCTTGACCTTTTACATTTTATGCCTTCTTTATTTCCTCAATGCCAAATAAATTGACCATTGAAGACCAAGAGAAGGCAGATTAATCAGATTCAAACATAACGGCGGGAAAAACGACAGTAAGATTGAAAAATATTAACTTGTAGCAATGCCTTCATAATATAAGGAAATGAAATTGACCAAATTTTCTTCACTAAACACTAAAAATCTATTTGTTTCTGTTCAAACTTTATGATTAGAATGTCCTGATACAGATAATGTTAATTGCTTACATTAAGAAATTGAAGATAACTTAATGAAACTGAAATACAGTCATGAAAGGTTAACATTTTATATAAAATTGTTTAGCTCGGGTATTAAATTAACTAACAAAATAATCTGGCAGTGCCCATCCTTAAATGTCCAAATGAAGGATGTATCAGAGTTGAAGCTTTAACACAAAATAACCAATCACAATTATTGTACTATAATCTGTAGATATTGTGTAAATACTGTATTTGTTCTACTTAATGATTTTTTAACGAAAATTACTTTCATATATGACATACTATTTTTCAATTCAACAATTTTTCTTTCTCAGAATTTTAGCAATCTTCTCCACATTAAATAAACAGTAATATTACAAGATAAATATTCAATTCTTATGATAATCTGTTTTTTGCTTATTTCCTAAATTGTCAAAAAATACTCATGATATAACAACTTCAGAATAGGTAATAATTGAAAAGCGAAGTGACTTTGTTAAAAGCAGTTGTGCTTACAGTCAGGATGAGAAAAGACAACAAATCTATCAGATTTGTTGGATTTTCTTTTTGGCCATTTTTCTCTTTCTTTAGGTCAATTTGATTGGTTTTGTTTTTAATTTTGACAAAACAAAATGGATGGTATTCTTATGTACAAATATACGAGTAATTTTATCATTAAAAAATCTATACATAAAATAATTTTAAAAAATATGTTTTCCACCTCAATTTCAGTTCACCCCTCAATCACGTCATATGGTTTTCAGTTTGGATAAAAATATAAAGAACAAGCCTTCAACAAACCTCGCGTTCCTATTCTGGCAGTAATCATCTAAATTTAGCTGTATTACTAGATTAGGATGACTAATGTTTGCCTTTTGTAGCTTCATCAAAACTGTAGGATCCAAAAAATAGGGATATTAGTTCTACTAGATGATTATCCATTATTTTTTTTTATATCCATGTTGCATAATGACATAGTTATGATGAGGGGGAGGAGCAAGTGAAATTAAGATGAAAAGGAAATATCATTAAAAAAGAAATGTAGTTGACAATGCTTCATTTATAAAATTTAAAGATTACTATGGGAACAATTGCTAAACTTAAGAGGTAATCAAGCATATATGTAGACATCAAAATATTAGTTAATATTAAATCCATTTGTGAATTGTGTAGAGGAACACAAATTTATTTTATCTTAAATATCAAAAGGTTATTTATTCAGTTCACTGATAAAAAAAAAAAGCAAAGTGTTGAAGATTTGAAATTTGATCAATTACTCAAACCATTTAAAACAAGCAACTATTCCTTTATTTATTGGAGGGGGAGGCTTTCTATCTTGTATTTTCTTTTTTAAATAAACATTGTGTAATATTCGTTTTCTTTAATTTTTCTACAAGTTATTCCTTAATAGTCCTTTTTTATATATATATATACTAATGTTCACCCAATACAAGGCCACTCACGGTGTCGTATGAGTATAAAAAAAAGACAAATTACGTTCATGGGGGTTATGCAAGAAAGATAATGGTTAACCCTAGACTTGAAGAAGTCAAGATTGTAGTGATTGGGAAAACATCTTTCTGGGAGTCTTTTCTACAAAGCATAAATTCTTAGGATGAAGCTGTCTGAATGTAACTTACGAATGGAATACAAAGGCAATAGGAATGATTCCCACTTGTGTATGTGGCATGATGGGTTCCAGTTGTAAAGGTCAGGGGTGGTGGCACTAAGACATGTAGCTTGTCAGAGCACAGTGAAAGAGTAACAAGTGGCTCGCAATGTTTCAACTGTGGGAAAGGAGTTGTAGAGTATAAAATAATTCATCATCTACAAGTCCCTGTAGATGCTTTCAAACTCTATCAAAACAAGCAAATGAGGACTGGGCAGATATAGCAGCAATGCACTATTTTTCTTCTGATTTGGCTCTTGTAAAGACAGAATATCTGTGAGGCCCTGTTCAGATAATAACTGGAGTGGTACAATGAACCAACCGTTTTTCCAGCATCTTTAGCAAAAGATTGGACAGATGAGTTAATCCCAAGAGACACTCATGGCAAGGAGCTTCCTTGGGAGAAGAGCCATTCATCACAATAGGTGATAGATAGAAGTTCAGTGTCTGCTCAGTGGTGGTGAAACATTACTAATTTGATTTTGGCTGTATTGAATTTTACAAGCCAATCCTTTCCCCATTGAGCCAACTGGACTGGGTTCTGGTTTTTCAGATTTTGGAAGGGGCACCTATAAACTGTTTTATCATCTGGATAGATAATAACTAAGAGTTAGGGTATGCCCTTAGGATGATCATTAATATACAGTAAAAAGTAGGTATGATTGAGGAAAGAAACCTGAGGAATGTCAGCATTGATCTTATGGGCTTCCAATGACTGGTCATTAACTATAACTTTCAGGAAGGACTTAATAATCGAGAGCCCTTCCATGGATATAGCAACCCCTAATACCTCACCTTCTCAAAGGCCTTTGAAAATTATAATAATTTGGAAATAGTAAAATTAAGAAAAAAAAAAAGTTGGAAATTAGGCGATAACTTTTGCCTAATTGAAAGAAAAAATGTTTACAAGTTGGCACTAATCCCTCGATATTTGAAATGGTTGGTTAAAGTATTACATGACAGGGAAATTTTCTTGTTGTCCCTGATTGAAAAAAAACCTATCGGAGACAACAAGAACAATTTCCCTTCATTGCACACTTCAACCAACCATTTCATAGCGTTGATGACATCAGATGTGTGCTTTCAGCATCTTCATTAAACAGCTGAGAAGAAAAACGCAGATCGGAATTGAAATTAATTTTCAAAATAAATTCAAACATTGAGGGATTAAACAGGGATTTGGGTTTACTCAAAGATTATAATTTCCATTGGGAGATCTCAAACCAACCACATTCCTTGGAAAAATAAGTTCCACTTCTTTGTTTATTCCTCGTATCATTAAAAAATTCTGACATTAAATTCTATCTTTACATGCTTGAATTCAGTCAAAAGGTTAATATGTATATTAACCTTTTGATACAATTTTATTGACAATATTGGTATCATTTTATTGGCTTTTTATTCTTCAAATTTTATTAACCAGACTATTAAATCTGCATATGTAAATATAAAAGTGGACATTGAGGTCAACACCCAATGGCAACAACCTGTTTCATGCTTAAACATGAGCAGACCATGACAATTGCATATAAGCATGAAACAGACAGCATATATAGCCACTAAAATAATATTTATGGTAATAATATACATAAGAGTTTACTTTTTCAGTACCCCAACATTTGACCAAACATCAGATATTTTGTGGGAGGAGGAGGTAAAAGACTTCTCAGCACCTAATAATCTATATAATCTTAAATATGCCTTTTGTTCTGCTTCACCAAAACTGCAAATTTAAAGGACACTGTCAGAATAAAGCAACTGCAATCAATAATATAAATAAATTTCTATAAACACAAAGCAATTGTTATGTCAATCAAGAAGAGACAAATTTTGTTGGATTTACCAGTTAAATATTTTTCAATAAAAAAAAAAAAAGAAAAAAAAGTGGTGTAGACACATACATAGAATGTTTCTAACTCATTAAAAATAAGAAAGCTTATTATTGCCTGTATTTTTAATTTTTAATATCAAATCCTTTTTGAAGGAATCCTCAGAAACACACATTAAAAAAACAAAAGTAAAATCCATTTCTAAATGCATGTTTATCTCCAGAAAAGTATTGCTGTCAAATTGAAAGCATGAGAGCAGCAAGCAGAGTTTCAACCATTTTGGTGCTTTAAAAGAGAACAACTGTTTCACATCTAGTATGTTTCAAAAGAGCCAATGTGACATACCTGATGATAATAATAATAAAAACAGATATTATCTCTTCTTTTCCTATTTATTTATTTTATTTATTTTTTTTTTTTTTAGATATTATCACAAATACTTTTGAATACCAAAGTTATTGGGGGCTCTGGCAAAAAAAAAAGCATCACAGCCATTTGTATTAAAGTTTTTAATTCTTAACAAAAAAAAAAAATATTCAAATCTGCTTAGAGGGTATCAGCCGCCACCATTTTTTAAAGTAATGTTTTTATCATCATGGCTAATTTTATGTTAATTTATTTTTAAAATGATGTATAACAATGCCATTCTAAAGTGTATGCTTTATAAATACATGTAACTGTGTGTGTATATGTGTTTAGATAATAATTATCAAATATGTGCAAAAAAAGTGGAAAACTGTTCTCATTGTGTAAACAAATTTGAATGCAGCTAATTTCAGATTGCAGTATGAATTTTCTTAGAATTGTAGATGAATGTCAATGATGTAAGTCCTTATAAGTATTTTTAAAATTGGTAATCATGTAGGTATAGACAACAGGAACAAATTGAAAACTTGAGAAAAAATAAACATTATAATTAGTGTCAGAATTGTTATGAACATAAAAATTAGTAAAAAGGATTTATCATCCCAATTACCTGTGTTCAAAGGCATTTCTGAATTGCTACTCTATAGGATTATGTAAATATGTATTTCTGTTAAGGTTATATGAGTAAGAATATCTATATAATGACTATTATTTGTACAGATCACAAATATTACTTTATCTGCAGAGATATGAGGAAGTAGGATTATTATTATTAACAGTAACTGGCAATTAACAGTAACTTGAATGGGAAAAGAATTATTATTAATTACTGATTCTGGTTATACAATTAAGTCATTATATTTACATTTTTATTGAATATTTTTTTATCTCATTTCAATTTCACAAAATTAAATTATTATTAATTTATATTCCATTAAGATATTCTGTTCACTAAAGATCCTTTTTTTATTCTGACCCTGTTAATTAGTTAACCCTAATAAATTTTGTATTATGAAATTTCACATGTATTCTTATCAATTTTAAATTTGATGATTTACATATTTGTTATTGATTGACTGAATAAACTCAATATAAGAAATGTGCATATATTTCATGTTGTCATAATGTTTAATACAACTGGATAAAAATGTGCATATATTTCATGTTGTCATAATGTTTAATACAACTGGATAAAAATGTACAAACTGGTGTGTATGTGGATTATGTTTTTAGTGGTTAGTAAATGTTTTAGCTTAGTATAAAATAATTTATAACTGGAGTGTGCATGACAATAATTATATGTGTGTGGAGGAGATTATAACAAATCTATTTTATCTCTGTCCCATAATGATTGTATGAAATATGTATGTAACTGTAACAACTATTATAGGACAGTCATAATATTTGTTTATATAGTAAGTAATTATTATTATTATGCATGCATTAACACCTAACAATAGATTTATCAGCATGTAATGAATAAAAGTAATTTTTGTGAAATTATAACTAATGGTGTAGTTAATATTAAAAGCAGATACAATTATTATCAATGTGAGAAGGTGAGTGTGTACATCAAATAATTTATTATGGAGTCTATGCAATGAGGTCTTGTAGTGATGTGTTTGGTAGGTGGATCAGTATAAAGTTAGTGAAAATAATTATTTGTTGTAAATGCTGATATTATTTGTGTCTATTTATTACCATGTCCACACCAAAAAGAATATTTCCACATAGAATGTTTCTTTATATGTATCTTATAAAAATATTTTTTTTTCTATAAAAATCTTTAATTTCGTTTATCATCAGCATAATAGCAGAATCCTTTTTTAAAAGGTTTCTTTTTTTTTTCCTCTCTAATTTAACATTATTAATACACATTCTATTGTCAAATTTTCTTCTTGTGTCTATTCCCCTAAGTGAGGGAGAAATTTAAATTTTTTAAAATTTTTTTGAAAGGAAGTTTTCTTTGCAGAGAGAGGAAGTAGCTTACATAAATAGTAAAGTACCTCCTTGTAACAAGCAAAAAATTACAACACATTAAAAATTAAATATTAATGAGAAGAAACCAGGATTAATGAAAAAGAAACAGTGAAAGAAAAATTTTGGGAGGGGGTCTTGATAAGTTAGTTAAATCACAGACATTTCTTGGAAATACCAAATAGTATGTTTTAACACTTCTTGTATATTAATACAAGGGTAAATAAAAAAAGTAAAGGTAATATTCATAGAAGACCTTTATTTCAAAATTACCTTTACTTTCTGATTTACCCTTGTTTATATTTGTTAGAACTGCTTGATGTTTTCCCACTTGATGGGAAAAAAGTTCACGTTTTCCACACACAAAAAAAATAGATAAAATGTTGTTAAAGTTATTTCTTCTGGATATAAACAATTTTGTTTTTACTTGTTTGGAAACAAGACTGGCTAATTTTGAAATAATCATAAACATATCTATGACCAATTATTGAAGTTAATGAAATTAGTAACCAAGAAATAGTACCATTAATTTATATGCAGTTTTGTTACTAGTTCATTATGGTATATTGCTGTTAAAAGTGCTAAATTGTTACTAGTTCATTATGGTATATATTGTTAAAAGTGCTAAATGTATGGAGAGAGATGGCTTCAATTAAAGTTGCAGAATTCAATCTTTCTTACAGTTATTTCTTGTTATCCATTATTAATTTACCTATAGAGTATAATTGTTCCAAGACATACAATTAATAATGTTTTTAAAGACAATGAACATGAATACGATCTAGTAGTTTAACTCTTCTAGAAGTGAACCAACATTATTGTAAATGAGATTGGTATAAATCATGGAAAATTCATTATCTTAGCATTTCAGAACATCAAAGAACAATCTGTGGATACATCCAGAAAGAGGCTGGTCATGTGATTATATCAAATTGAAAAATCTGAACCAATGACAAAACAGAATTTGATAACCAGTTTAAAACTCATCCCTTCGTTTTCCTCCTTTACGTCTTGGTAATTTTCCACCTCGAGTATCAGAATCCTCATCACTGTCAAATTCTTCGTCGTTGTAGTGCACATGCTTTTTTTTGCCAGATCCTTTCTGGTCCTTTTTTCGATCTTCATACTTTCCACGTTGACGGTTATTTGTTTTATCCATGTTCGTTTTTATGATATTCGCATGATCATATATAACATTGCCCTGAGAATCTTCTTGGCCGAATGAGTTTGGATTCTCTTCTTTCCCCTGTTGCGACTTGTCTTTGCTTTTAGATTTCTTGTTCAAATCATCAAATGAGCCACTTTTTTTCTTCTCAGATGCTGAAAATGAATCAGCTGATGTGTCTTTTGAGTTGGCAGAGCCACTTTTATCAGGAGGAAGATTGGTATGAGTGGCTGTATCAGCATTGGGTGGGGTTGTTGAATTTTGATCTGTCCCTTTCCAACCTGGAGGTGGAGGCTTTCCATCTGTACCTTGAGAACCATCACAAATACAAGCATTGCTCTGAGATTCCAAAAATGTTTTACATCCAGCAGCATCTGTGGCTTTGTATGCCAAATCTGCAATACTTACGCATCCTGTAAAGAAAGAAACAGAATTAAAATTTGATGCTCCAGATGAATTAAATAAATACTTCAATCACTTTATCAATTAAAGAAAATATAGAATATTCAACAAAAGATGAAGCCATGGTCAAATGTAAAGTGCAGCTCTGAGCACTTAACAGTGAATGAAATTATGAATTAAAGGTTACAATTATCAGTGAGGATGAAATTTTAATTAATTCTTTGCATTTACTTCTTCAATGTCATGACTTTTTGCTTGGATCAAATTAAAAACATATCTAAAATAAAGTTGTGAAATACTTTTACAGACATGAAATTTTGAAAACAAGACTTTAAAATAAACCTAATTGAAAATCAGACATAAACTTTAAACTTTTTAGGTATCACTACTGATAGAAAATTGTTTAGTAGTACCAAATATCTTCTGTGTTGTGGAATGTTTTTGATATTGTTATGAATCTAACCAGATCAATAGTTGAGATAGAGGAGGATTGTAATCTATATAATTAATTCAACATGTATACAATAATTATAACAAATTTCTTTTCCCCAAGGGTTGAGCTGGCTGGAATTGCTTAAGGAACACATACACAGTGGGCGACAAAAACAGAAACACAGATGCAGAGTTAACAATTAAATAAATTTATTACTATAACATACAATGGGAAAACAATATGAAAGATACGGCAAAAACAAAAAGTAAAAAAAAATGTTGTGGGATGTAATAACAGGAGTGGGGAGGATTTATCTTCTCAGAAAAGTAACTACATGATTGATAGAAAATCTTAGGTTAGGCCTGCATGCAAATATACAACATGACAAAATACATTGAGCAAAGTATAAACATGTAAGAGAAACAATGACTTATTTGATTGTTATCAAAATTTGTTTTCTTTTATCTTCTTTTAGCTTAATGTCTCTTATGTATTTGTCTTCTTTTCTTTTATCTTCTTTTAGCTTAATGTCTCTTATGTATTTGTCTTCTTTTCTTTTATCTTCTTTTAGCTTAATGTCTCTTATGTATTTGTCTTCTTTTCTTTTATCTTCTTTTAGCTTAATGTCTTTTCTTTTATCTTCTTTTTAATGTATTTGTCTTCTTTTCTTTTCTCTTTTATTTGTCTTCTTTTCTTCTTTTTTTAATGTCTCTTAATGTCTTTTCTTTTATCTATTTGTCTTCTTTTCTTTTTCTTCTTTTTGTCTCTTTTTTTGGCTTCTTTTTTAATGTCTTTTTTTTCTTCTTTTCTTTTTTTTTCTTTTCATTTCTGGTCTAGGGGCTTGGGTATTTGATGAATCAATTGTCTCTTATGTATTTGCTTTTGTTTTATCTTCTTTTTATGCTTAATGTCTCTTAGGATAATGTCTCTTATGTATTTGTCTTCTTTTCTTTTATCTTCTTTTGTAATGTTTTTCTGGTCTCTTTTTTTGGCTTCTTTTAATGTCTTTTTTCTTCTTTTTTTTTTTTCTCATGCTTGGGTGATGAATCAAAAGTCATTTTGCTTCTTTTTTTTTTTGGGTTAAACTTTGTTAAAGCTGTATGAGCTTCGAAATCATCTTAGATTTGTATTCCTTTCAAATATCTAAATTAATAGCTGGCTGCCAAACAATCCATTCAGTCTAAATACCACAGAAAGGTTATTTCACATATGCAAAATTATAGCTGATTATCACATTTTATCACAAATTCAGTCTGCTTGGTTTGGCTAGCTAAGCTGGACTGACTTTTCGCTGTTTGTTTTTTCACACCTTGGTTTCATCACATGGGTCTTGATTTCCAAATATGGACCTTTTTCCTGTGTGGGCAAAAAGAGGTCACTGACCCTTTCTTTCTCCTGCAGGGTTTCAGAGAGTTCAAGATCATTTCATTGTCTGGTTTTCATCCAGTTAAATCACATCGTCAACAAAAGAGAAAGGAAAATGTACAATCTTTGCTCAAATGCATGCAAGTTTGGTTAAAATTTGTTAATATTTGATTTTACTTTTTTTTTTTTCTTTTTTTTTTTTTTTTTACACTTTCTGAGAGTACTGACTTTTTATTTAAAATGCTTCTAAAATATAAGCATGGATACAGATTTTAGAAGGAACTTAGATGAGGGTCTGTAATGCTTCCTTACCAAAAAAGCTATGGATAAATCCATGGTGTTTTTCTAACAGTAAAGGGATTATTCTGATTTGTTTTTTCTTCTACAGACGTGAAAGAGCGTCTGTGCACATATTGTCTATACCACATATATGTCAGATAACTAAGTCATACTCTTCACGTGCTAAGCTCCAGAATAATAGCCTTCTGTTTTTGTTTTTCATTTTCCCTAGGAAAGTAAGGGGGTTATGATCTGTATAAATTAGAAAAGGTTGCTGGGATGCAGATACGTAGACTTCAAAGTGTTATAAGCTCAATAAGAGAGCTAATGTTTCTTTTTCTGTGGTTGAATAGTTTACCTGATGTGTATTAAATTTCTTGGAAAAATAGCTAACAGTAGGTTCAATAGCATTTCAATCCACCTACAATAAGACTGCACCCATTCCATGGTCACTAGCATCTACAGCCAAGCTAAACAAGGAGCTTTCAATACAGGATATGAAAAAAGTAAAGCTTTGTGTCTTTCTATATGACCTCCTAATCTCTAGGCCTAATTTTTTCAATTTTTCTTAGTTTCAATAACCCTCCTATGGAAGTAGATGCTGTAAATTATTCTACATCCACCATTTCTGTCTGCCAGCCACTTGTGTTCACAATTCCGCTGATCAAATTGGTGTAAAAAGAAAGAAATAACCAACTGTTGCGACCCTCCCCCTTCCTCTAACCAGATTGATAGTGAAGAGAGTACTGACTTTTTATTTAAAATGCTTCTAAAATATAGCATGGATACAGATTTTAGGAGCTTAGATGTGGGTCTGTAACAATATTTAAAAATTTCTGAATGATTTGTTTCATATTGAGGCTGACTCTGAACTGTATAAAGTTGGCACATTGAACTCTATAATGATTTTTGCATCTTTATATATGAACTAATTCTATTTTTATATAATCCTGAGTGCAGAGACGAACTAAAAAGTCAAAATTTTACTCGTCAACTTATATGATGAAATTTTTTTCTGGAGACTGCAAAGTTGAGTTTAATTTGATTGGTATTTAGTTCAAGATGTAAAGAAAAAGCATTTACACAAAAATTTTTCTCTTCAAAAATAAAGTTTAAGGATTAAAATATAATTACTATATTTTTTTTCCAAAGAAAAGGAAAGGGATCATCAAATTGGACAATGCTAAGGCTCCTATCTTAAACTAATATTTATCCTTGTATTTTCTGACGTTTTTGCTTATGTGTCTTATATGTATAAGTACATAATTATAAATAGTCCAAAATTCTTAATTTAAATTTCTTTGCCACTAATACAAGTTTCAAAAGTGCATGACAATAAAAAAAAGACTTTTATAAGAGAATTTGTAAGATGATATATATAGATTTATTCGCTTCTGCCAAATTTGAGCCAGCTTCATGATTCTATCCTCCAAGAACTTGGCATCTTTCTGGATGATAAATGTGTTTAAATGATTTTTACAAACTTTCAGAAAATTTAACTTCTTAGCAGGGATTGGTATAAGCTGTGATCCAAAGGTGAAAGGTCAGGTGAGTATAGAGGATGTAGTAGGACATCCCAGCCAAGCTGTACTGATTTCTGCTGGGTATGCAAAGAGACATGGTAGTAGAACACATGATAACAGTGGTGATGAGAAATTTGAATCATGTTGGTTTAATTTTCTTCTTTGGTGTATGTAAAAAAAGAGAAAGAAAAAAACCCAGATATTCTTTAAATATGGAAAAATTACTAGCCCAAGTGGTAAAAATATAATAACAGTAATAACAGCAGTTGTTGGAACTCCAGAAATAACAAAATTTAATTGAAATAATATAGAAGAAAATGGAAATTCTCCAAGTTCTTTCACTCCCAAAGTGGTGGCAAATGCCATAACTGAATTCATATACAATTCAGATGATGGAATTACCTTTTCTGATTATTTTAGAAGATATGAACAAATTTTCAGAGAATAATGCAGCAATTGGAAAGAAAAAAAAAACAACTTTTGTTGAGAAAGTTAGCACCAGTAGAACAAGAAAATTTTGTACTACCGAAAAAAAAAAAATGCAGTAGAAATTTGCTTTGAAGAAACAGTAAATATTCTGAATCAAATTATTAGTGAGAAAAGTTTGTTATTCAATACTTGTTGGAAGTATATGAATCTGACCAAAAAAAAAAAAGAAAAAGATTTTGTCCCATATGCTGGAATCATTAACAAGGATTGTGAAAGATTCAAATTAAATGAACTGACTGGAGATGTCTAAAAGGTTAATTTTCATTTAATGGTAAAAATAGATGAAGGAATAAGTACTAGAATTCTAATGAAACTTGAACAGAATCAAAAACTAACACTACAAGAAATATCGGATGAATGTCAGAGAATTATAAATCTGAGACATGATATGGAAAAATTGAAGAAAAAGAATATTTTTATATATAATTATATATTTTAGACGTGGAAGGTTACACCTTGGTGGAGACTGTCCCTTTAAGAATTCAAAGTACTACAAGTGTGGGAAAGTAGGACATAAAAAGTCACACTGTAAAACTAAAGCAAGTAAAAGTTCTCACAGAAAAACATTTTGTACACATTGTGCAATGGAAAAAAATAATTACAGAAAACCAGAGAAAATTTGTGCATGTGAAAATTAATAATGTAGATGTAAAAAAATGCAACTTGACACTGGTAGTGATATCACAATAATCAATGAAACCACAGGGAAAGCAAATGGAAAACCTATATTAAAAAGAACTTCGAAAATCATACGTAGCATGTTGGGTAAGAAATGATTTTTTATTGATCAAATAATTTGTGATATTTCATTTTGTAACAAGTATGTAAAAGCTAAGGCTTAAAAAAATAATACAAACTTATTCAGTACTGACTGGATGGAATTATTTGAGTTGAGTTGTTTTACAAACATTTATTATAAAAATGTAAGTGGACAAGATACCAAAAAATGTTTTCTGGATGGTCTGTTGGATGAGACAAAGTGAAATTTTTAAGTGAAAAAAGGGTCAACACCAGTGTAATGTAGTTTACCATTTGCAGTATTGGATCAAGTCAACAAAGAATTAGACAGACTTGAAAAAATAGGGGGTAATTGAAAAGTTTAACGATTCAAAATGGGCAGCATCAACAGTGTATGTAAAGAAAAAAAATAATAAAATTCATTTTTGTGCTGATTTTACAACAGGGTTAAACAAATGTTTAGACAATTTCCTTAAAAACAAAGATGGCTGAATTCCTGTGTGGTATGGATCTGCCTGTATGGCAGTGAATGTTAGGCAATTTATTTACAGATAAAGGAAATGACAGAGATGTGCTTCTACAGACAGATACTGAGAGTACCATGAACAGAACACATGAGCAATGAACTAGAAAGACAATTATAATTAGAAAGTGGCAGTTTTAATTTTTTTGACACACAAGTAAAGGGAATTTGGAAAATTTAACACTCACAAGACACAACTGAAAGAAAGGGGGATATAGGGAAACAGCAAATAACCTACTAAAAGGCAGGGATGGTAAAGAGTGAAAGGATTCTTAGAGCAACAAAAGAGAGGAAGCTGTGGAGAGTCATGGTCATCTACATCCTAAAGGGATACAGCACATAAATAGTTTACCCATGTCATTAAAAAAAAAAAAAAATTGCAGGATTTATTACTTCAAAGTTTAAAAAATGAGTCTTTAAATATATTACTCAATTATTAATGTTTACCCATTTGGCCATCCATACAACAATATTCTCTGATTTCTCTTTGTTTTATGGGGAATAAGGGTCTTTTTCTGATTTCATAGAGATAAGCATTCATTTGAATTATTTATTTGACCAGTCAACCATTATAACAAAAAACAATAGCACCTGGCCTCCAGTGAAACAGATAATTCAGAGATGGCATATTAAATAATAAGATATAGATAAATTCTTACATGGATTTGAGTGTGTGTTTGTGTGTGTGTGTTTTTTTTTTTCTAGCTCTCTCGGTGAATAAATTGCCTTAGAGTGAATGTGTTTTAGTAAAGAGTAGCAGAGACTGAAATACTACCAAACTTGTGTCAAGGACATTTTGGCTTCCACAAACTCTGAAGTGGAAACTTTGCTCTACAAATGAAGTTTTCTTTGTAATGAAAAGCGCATGACATAGCATGCAAAGCAGAAGCAGTTGCAAATGTTCACATTTATCATTTGTATTTTCTTCAATATATTTTTAATTAACTCTAAACAATTGTGGCTTTATAGCTGAAGAAACTGGAATAGAAAGATATTGATAGATCCACTGAACAGTTGAGATTTCTATGAAAAGCACAGAAAAGACATTGTTTTTTTTTTCATATTTGGAAGAGAGAAAAATGCAGAATTTATTTGCCCCCAAAGTGTATTTACAAATAGTTCTTAAAAAAAAATTAAATTAAAAGTCTTTTTGAAACCTTTAAGGTCACTTAACTCCTTGGGATTTGAAGGATTTATTTTCTGAGCAAAATTTCAGTTGCTTTTTGAAAGAAAGTTAGGAATAAAAATATTTGCCAATGCATAATTTCTCCTTCATATAATTGAGGTTTCAGTTTGAATTGCTGGGATAAGGAGTTATCATCATTTATATTATTTTCTTTTGGAATGTTGTCTGCATCTTTGTTGTTATTATTTCAGCCATTGTGCTCTTAGCCTTCCTGTGTTTATTCATCTGGATAATTGTTCATTTGATCTATGGGCATAAATTGTTCTCATTCTACTTGCTCACGTCTAAGAATATCTCATCTTGTTCTTATTTAGTACCATTCAATTACTGCTCACTCTGTTTCTACTGAGTCTAAATCTTCACTAATACAACTCGGGGATTAAATTCACAATTATTATGTCACCTAACCCCTAAACCAATGCTTTAATTCACTAAGTTAGTATTTCATGATACAATGCTGAACAAAGAACTTGTAGCCTTATAATCCTACCTGCTGCTTATGCTTGACATGTTTGATTGCATTCTTGCTTCTCTTTTCTTACTTTTGTTGCTTTTGAAGCCTTGCTTCCATTTTTCTTTGATTTTTAATGGCTCCCATATGATATTTATTTCTATGCTAGGCATACTGGTCTTTACAGTCTAGTATATGTGCCAATTCCTTCTGACATTTGACTCTCCTGTGTTCTTTATCTAGCATTTATATTTCATTCCACAAGGACCAGCCATGCCTGACTTCATTGTCTTGTCCCTAATTACAGGTTTTTGGGTTTCTCCAGCCTTACAAAAGAGTCAAGGAAGGGAATGAGAAAATTGCCAAGTTTTGTTTCTCTTATGTCAATAGCTTGTCAGAAATGATTCAGAAGATCTGCAGTTCATACAACAGAACAATATTTAAAAGCAGCTTGATCTTAGAGAGAAATCTTTGCCAACACAGAATACAAAGGTGAAAACAGCAACTCCTAAAAGCAAGCTGGAGGAACCTTGAAAAGCCATAATTAATGACTTTATCACTTTTTAACTTACATTGCACCACAAATTTTTCTTAATGTCATAGTGTACAGGAATATTAATAAAAAAAATATTGTCATGATATTATTTTGTTGTTTTCAGGATCAAAGGTTCTGTATGTTGAGAAGCCATTTCCTATGATCTCATACAAGAAAGATACTTGAATTATTAACTTCTTCTGCATATATTAATACTCAAACAAAAGTTGTTTTTAGATTACAAAGAGAGCTTTGTTTTTTTGGTTTTTTTTTACAATCCCTACTCCAAGTGAATGGTGTCTAAACATTTTCAACATTATAAAGAAGATTTCAAAAATATCTTTGGTTCTTGTTTGAAGATCAGTAACTGTAGAAATAGTGTCAAGGCTGTTCAACTCTTATGACCATCCTATTGTCAAGACATGACTTATTAAAGGTGACTGGTCAGCATACTTGAATCCTAGGACATTGCCTGATGTATTAAGGCCTGGATTATAGACTTAGTTCTTGGCAGGAATAAAGAAGCACATTTCTATGTATGGCCATTTCTCTAGATATGTACCTGTCACCAATGAAGTACCACAAGGGAATATGCTTGGTCATGTTTTGTTCATTGTCTACTTAATGACAAGCCAGTTGTAGCCAACTTCACCTTCTGAGATGTACACAGATGATGACTTAGTGGATTCACACACCAAAAGAAATTTCAGCAACATCTTCACAACCTAGATATGTTTGAGACTTTGACAAGGCAAAGACATAAAACTTCATCACAGTAGTAATAGGGAAACAACAGAAAAGAAAAAAGACCAAGATGTATATATGTATAAAGTTTAGTAGGCAGAGAGAAAAGTAGGTTTACAAAACCAAAAGTATAGTAGGGTTGATCAGATCAGACAAGATTTTGGATGTTAACATGACCCTTATATCTGCTGTTTGTTACTCATGTATTTTCATTGCTTGCCGGTGCTACATGGTTACCATAATGTCAAAAAGTACAGAGATCTAATTAATAGGAGTAACAAAATTAGTACCAAGACTGTATGAAGATAGATTTTTCTTAATGTCATATCAGGACATTAAGTGAAAGGTAGTGGAATGATTTTCTATTGCCTTTTCCATAGTTTAGAATTCTGAGTTGTTCTTTTAGACTGGCTGCCATCCAAAATTAGAGAAACCAGTCAGACCTGCTATTTAACCCAGACTTGGGAGAAAGTAAAGAGATAAACAATACTAACACTACAGGGGGCAGGAGAGACTGAGGTATATAAAAACACCTATAGATTATACAAATTGTTATGGGAAGCAATTACACTAGTCAAGATTACTTATTTTTGCAGAGAAAAAAATCAGGTACCCACAAGTCCAAGAGAGCATGTCTTTGCATATTATGTGGTAGATACATGTAGCAGTTTCTAATCATTAATAAATGCACAGCCATTACAATACCTTCAGATCAGAGAAAAAATGTGTCTTGAAAATTATAGGCCTGATTAAAAAAACAGATCAAAGTCCATTGGTCTTATCTGGAGTTGAACTGTTAGGTTAATCTGCAAATATCTTAAGAGAAAATGGGTACACATACAAATGATGAATAAGAAAAATCTGCATCTTAAAGTTATAAATCCAAATGAAAAATAATATTTATTCCTTTGAATTAATTTGCAATATGAAGATCTCTAACTCAACATTTATGGTCTGATTACTTGCTCTAATCTACAACTGAACCATAGCCCTAGGTGCTGCTATTTTTGTTGATCTAGGCTGATCAGTAAAAACATCCAGCAGCCAAGATGTGTGTTGATTTTGCATTTTCTTCTTGGTGCAGTTTTTTCTTTACCCTGACAAATTAAAAAAAACAATACAAAGAATTGTTTATCCACAACAGTACCTCTGACTACCATGACCTATCACCTTTCTAGTTACATACTGAAAGGTTACCAACATCAGAGGTAATGGCAGAGGAGTAGGCTTTAGACCACAAAATGTATATTTAACTTGCTTTGAAGCTGTAGCCTAATCAGTTTTATAGCACAGAGGCTTTCACCACCGTGAACACCTAACAATTCATCAGCCAATGCAGAGATAAGAAATTTATGGATGAAGACGTGCATTAAAGTACATAATAAAAAAAACAGACACATGCATGTAACAAATATTAATGTGTATATACATATGCATTTATACTAGGTCAGATTTTAGTATGCAGGTCAATGTTGTCACAATAAAATTACTATTAACCAACCACTGTTGGTAACATTTTCGGGATATATTTAAATGAGCAATATATCATGTGGGTTTCAGCTTATATCTACACTTATTAAAAACATTGGTAACATGCTTTTCAGTGTGAGGTTTTAATTTAGGAAAAGACTAAATACAGCATAAATTTTTATTCATAAATAAAAAAAAAAATATAAAACACAGAAACATATACTTGATTAATACAATCTCCTATATACCTGAATAAACTATTCTATTATTTTACATGTTAATATATTCCTCTCGACATTCTCTAACCTTCATCAGTTTTTATCCATTGATTTTTGTTAAATTTTCTACTGTTATCAGCTTCAATATTACTTTTATTGCTTCCCAGGGATCATTTTTGCTTGAATATTATTTTCCATTCTCATACACATTTCCTTTAATGATTAATTTTTAATGTTTTCTACTGAATTAATATCTAGAGACATTAGAAGCTATTTCATTAATATACTGTCATTGAAATGCTTTTAATATTTTTATTTTCACATTCAAAGCATATTTTCTCAATTTCTTGTTGAAATTTCAAATAAAATTTCAACTGATTTAATTTCTCTCTGTAATTTCTTAATGTAAATATTTTTACTGTTCAAAGATTTTATTGAAATTTCATAAGTTTTAATAAAAGGAGATTTGAATAAAAAATGATTCCCCACAAAATTTTCTTAAAAAAAGACAATTTACTAATTTGTGGATTTTTTTATGGTCTGAAAAATTCTCATGCAAACTATTTCATCACACTTTTTTACACAATGAAAAATAATTTTTCAAACACACTTCTGCTTCTCTATATTAGATATAAACTTTTTTTTACCAGAATTTCATAAAATTTTTCTTCAAATTAAAGATGAATGGCTGATGCAATAAAAAGAGATGGACAAAGTATTTGTGAAAAAATAAAACCAGTTACATTTTGAATAAGCAAAATAAATAAGAGAAAAGTTTTTAATCCTAAGTTGAATTTCTCTTCTTGCATGAGATTATCCATCTTGTCAAAGTGTGTACATAAGAGAAAATTTAGCCTTCATCTCAAGAAGAATGGAACATTTTTTAAAGTATTTTTCTTGATTTGATTATGGAAATACTCTCCATAGGATGAAATATATCTAAATCTAAAAAAGGATGAAATGGTCGTCTGCACTCTAGAAGAAGAGTCTAGAAGAAGAATCCTCAGCAGAAAGCACTATACGACCGTTTCATCCTTGCATTGCTGATCAGTCCCAAAAATGGATGAACTACTGAGAATGGAACCTGGACCATTACAAGACAATTCAGCAGGTTCCAAGAAAGATTTTGATAAACAATTTATTTCTCTCTCTATATATATCTCTTATATAAAAAAATATATTGGTAAATTAAAACTTAATAATAATAATTTCTTTTTTTTTGTTAAAGAGTTTTTATGCATAATAATGTTGAAATGGATAAAAAGTGAGAATTTTTTTTTTTGTAAGGAAAGAGCCTTTGTCTTTCACAGGAAAATGCAATTTTAAAACAAATAAGTCCTTTATTAAATAAAATGATTGCTCTGATATTCTTCTAATCTTTTCATTTCCAATTTAATTCTTTACCAATGTTCATTTAAAAAAAATAATTGAATGACATAGGGTTTATACAAAATAGAAACTGGTTTAATGTTTTTGTGTTAAAAGTTTAATTTTTTATTTGTGCATTATATAAATAAAAAAATTATTAATAATTTTAAAAAAAATCACCTTTTATTAAACAAACAGTATAAAATATTCTACAGTTCATTCATTAACTTGGCCACTGTTTATTTAAAAAATAATTGAATCAGATTAGGTTTAAATTGGAAAGGCTAAAATATCAGCATATTTTTTGGCTACATTTTATCTAATGCTATTACATGTCTTAATTTAAACTATTTTTGCTTATATTAAAAGTACAGAAGTAAATTATGAAAACTTTTCTTTGAAGATGAATCAGAATCTGGTTAAGTTGTTACATATTGTAGTTTAAGCTGGACACACATACACATAAACAAATACCCTTTATTTTAAAATAGATGGGAGTGGGGAAATTGTGAACAAAATACTTAGTGCTTAGTTGCCATTTATATGCAATGTATGGTAATATATTCAATATATATTTCAATTTACCAACAAGATTTTATGTCCCAGATTAAAGTTAAATTTTTTTTTTCTCAAAGAAATCTTTCAAAGATTTATTTTTGAAACTTTGGCAATATACAGGTAATACAATAAGTTCTGTTGATATCAGTCAATCAACTCTACACAGAGACACTTATATAGAGAATAACATGCATGTGTGTAACCTACCAAAAAACTTAACTGATAACTGATATGAGAGATTAAAAAAGTGGTCAAAGAGTGAACCATGAAGATTAGAAATTAATAGATTGGGTCACACATTGATGTGATAAGGAATATTTTGAGAATGGCTAATTTGCTTGTAGAAAATTAATAGATTTTGCTATAATCTATATATAATATGCCATATGTATATTTTCTTTTTGCTGTAATGGATTTATTTCCATTGCACTAGTGATGCCAAGTGGCAGTATCTTTCTTATTATAATCATGAAATGTTCCAAGATGATTACAGAGACAGGAATTGAAAAGACATGTAAAAAAAGAACAATAAAAATTAATTATGAAAAAAGAATAAGTACCTTCTCATAACAGTGTTGACTTAACAAAATATCATAAGTCAATGACATGGGTAAACTAGTTTCTTTTGCTTTGTACAAAAAAGAGAAAATTCTATTTGATACAAAGGTCAATAAAGTTTGGACATTATTCACTCTTTAGGAATTGTCATAAGCTTTAACTTAAGTGAAGAAACAAATATCCAGGTAACATTCAGTATCAGTTCTCACTTTTCCTTTATATAATTCATGACAATCTAATTTTAGTGGTTCTTAACTGGGGAAACATGTATTTCTAAATGATGCATAAGGCAATTTTGTTAGGTGTAAGAAGGGAGTGTTAAACTGGATTTTGAAGTATAAATTCATTTTTAAAATCAAGAAACCTTTGGGCATCACATCTCTGATTTCAGATTTGTAGCTTGCATCTTGGGCTCATCCTCTTGATATTGACCATTCTAATGGTTAGTTCTTCTTTCCTGTTTCCTTTACTACTTTGTCTAGGAGATTAGTTTTTCTTATTTGCAATTTTGGGAAAGTAAAGAAAAAAAAGAGCCATGTTGAATAGGAAATCCCAAAAATTAACTTTCACTTTTTCCACATTAAAAATATCATAGTAAATTTTCAACCTGCAAAAGAAAAGAAAAAATGCTGTAAAACAGAAATCAGAAAGTATTTATTATTTCTTTTTGTTTGCATTTTAGACAGCATTTGTTTAACTTTCTGCAATATGCAGAGATAGTAGAATATTTGTTAAAATCAGAGAAACACAATTTCTGCTTACCCTCATAGAGTTCTGTACCACCAGTAGCTTTGTGTAAGTTTTTGCAAATCATTCGCAGGCAGGTTTGAAAGTCTGTGTCACATTTACTTTTATCACTGTTGCACTTGTCATAACAGATGTCATGCTTTTCACAACACGTTGTAACAGCTGGAAACAGCTGGGAATCCACCTGTGAGTAGAATATTAAATAAATAAATTGTATTAAGAGGTATTAATTAAATATAAGCAAAATTTTTGGAAAATGTTTAAATCTTTATTAGTCATTATTCAGTCAATTTATGAAATTAACTTTATAACGGTTTTGACAACAGATTTTTATTTATCTAATTCATGAGATGGAAATTATTTTTCCAGGAAGAATACATAAAGAATAATTTTTCTCATTCAGTTTAGCAAATGAACAACAGTGATGAAGTACAGACTTATTGGTCCCATACTTCAAAGATATCTCTTAATACCCAATGTGTTCTCTACAAAATTTATCAGTGTTCATATTCATTTTAAGAAATAACAAAATTTACTTTGGAAGGAAAATACCATTTTTACTTCATCTGAAAACTTGTGACACTTTGTTCATAAAATGAAATGGTATATAAAAGATAAAAATAGATGCAAATGTAATAAATTTTATAAATCAATGACATAACTGCATCCATGAGCAATTATATTAATTACGAAGTAATTTTTCTATTTGCTTTTTGATACTTTAATTTAAAGAAATTCATTATTTCTGAATGTTCTGGCACTAAGAAAACAGATTATCACTGATGAATATAGAGAAAAAATTCTCAATCTAAAATGGTTATTTTCTTGTTTCTTGAGAGATGAAATGTTTTTCCTTTTAATGAAAGTTGCACATTTTCACTGTATCAGAACTCACATTGGCACTAAATGTCAGTAGCAATGAGTTTTCCAGATCCATTTTAGACAATTGTTCTACTAGAAGCCTTCTGTGGATCAAGCTTTGGTTTGATATAGATTAGTAACCACTGCTTTTTACATACATTACTAATACACAGTATCCATAAGTCATGTATAATTTTGTAAAGAAAAAGGAGGTTTTCATTACTGTTCAACAGACAGTTGTAAATAGCTGAGCATTGTTTGTACTTGATTCACTTAGGAGAGACTTTGCAATGAATCCAAATATTCTTCTTAAACATTTTCCAGTTTCTCTATAGTTGATCATGATGCATTGTGCTGTTTTGATAAATCTAAAGTATCAGTGACATTTCTGCAGTCATTGCACCTGAATACACAGTACAAATATTGCATTTTGCAACTTCTTTTAAAGAAATTCATACAACATACAATGGTGAATAGGTTATTCTTTGAAATTTCTCATGAAATGTTATCATAAACTAAGATATAATCTGATAAAAGACAAGCTAAAATAAATCTATCTCTCCTTTACTAAATAACCTTGATTCATCACTAGTTGATTGGTTCTAAATTTGCATATATTAAATATGATATTACTTTTTGAAAAACCTTTAATGCCTTTTCCCTATGTGCCACATAAACAAAATTTGTTCACTTGTAATTTATTAAAAATAATTACATATGAAAATCAATTTACTTAAAGATTTAAAAAATAAGCTAGTAAAATATAGCACTGATATTTCTCAGAAACTGCACAAGATATTTGCTAATAACCATATTTGGGGAATATTTTAAAATAAGAATTAAGTAACAATATGCCAGAAAGAATACTGAAATTCATTTAGGAGGAACACGATTTTCATAAGCATCTTTCTCAGATTTTAACTTATTCTACTTGTCAAGTGATAGTCAGTTTTATGACTTAGGAATAAAGTAACTATTTGCCAAAATAAAGAAAAAAATATAAAACTTACAAACGTGAATTGTTGAAATTTTTAGGACATCACATGAGAATCAATATTTTTGTTTTAGAATATCACAAGAGAAAAATATTTTTTGTGTGGTAGTGGGTATCACATGAGAATCAATATCGTTTTTAGGATATCACATGAGAATCAATATTTTTGTTTGAGGCTCAATATTTTTGCTTTACGATAGCACAAGAGAAACAATTTTTGTGTAGCAGAGGGTATAACATGAGAATCAATAACTGGCTTCAGTCTTAATCAATTTTTGGAGTTTTATTTCTTTTTTAGTTTTTTTTTTATTCAAAGTAAAACTGTTATCTTAAGAAGAACAGATATTACATTTATTAGACAGTGTTTGTGTAGACATGCTTGTTTTTTAAACAATGAAATTAATGCTTATTGAGGTCATACTAAAGGAAATGTGCCTGCCTACAGGAATTGAACCTATATTATTTTTCTATTTGGGAAACTACTTTTAAGTCAAGTGCACCTTACTATTAGACCACGGAAAACCATCATAGCAAAACAAAGCACATTTACCCCAGTTAAGAAAGACATCTCTCATTAGACCTTTCAAAGTATCTCTGCTAACTTCATTTTTCATATCTAATATGTAAACAAATGGAGGCACATTTTCTTCATCTCTAAGCCAGTTGAGAGTAATATGAAATTTCAGATCAAAAAATCTATGAATTGCTTAAAAATAAATTTAAAAATCCTTGAATTGCTTAAAAAAAAAAAAAAAAAAAAAAGAGTTAAAAAAAATGTCACTAAATTTTGATGTAATCCTTAAGCAACTGTTAGTTTTAAGTAATGAAATTTAAAAACTAGTCAGTAGTGTATTAACAGGAGGACTTGACTTAGGGTGTTGGAAAACAGAATAATTTCATGCTGTAGATTTTTTTTTATTTAAAGACACTCGGTTAATCAGAATTATCTTCCCCTGTCAAATTTGAGTTGAACTTTGTTTTAACTTTAAAATATAACTACATCTGCTTTGCTAGCAATGATGATTAAGTCTTGCTTGTTGTATATTTTTAATCTCAAGATAAGAATTTGCTCAAACAGAAAAAATTGGTTTACAATATTTTTCCCCCCATTAATAGTGGAAAGAGAAACTTAGTTGATGTTTACTAAATGCAATGGTAACTTTAATTTGATTGAGAGAGGAATTAGTGAACCATTTAATTTTTTAAACTTTTCTTACTTGAATCTGAATTTAAATTGCATCAATAAAACTTGTTTAGGAAAACCTATAAAATTTTACTTTTGTGTAGAAGATGTAAAAATATAATACATGTATAATATCAGACTTTATGCATAATCTGTTCCTTTCTTCTTTAGCTGTATATGTGCAGAATTAAAATTAAAATATTCTAGTTCTGTGTTCTTTTTGAAGAAGAGAAAAAAAAACAGAAATTACTGTCATGAACTAAACAAATTCTGGGCACTGATTAGAGTGCATATTTGATGCTCTTACAGATAAAACTGAAATTCCATCAATAACTAAATGCAAATTGTTGTCATTAGCATTGAATTATATACTTGGAGTGATGGAAAAATCCATAATTTACATTTGAGTCAGAGAATAACAATGACAAAAATTTCAGCTTAATGAAAAAAATGGTACACAAAAAAATTTATGCAATAAATAACAGAAGTCAAATATTAAAAATTCATAATTCTTACATTTTTGCAAGCACACAGAAAATTAGTTTTACATTCTTGTAAAAATTCATGATTTATTGAAAAAAAATTTATCTTAAGACAATAATGTCCTTAATACTTATTTATAAAAGTAATTAAAAGCTTTTCTAATTAATGTCATAGTTTTACTGCATTTTTTATTTTACTATTCAGAATTTCAGTGTTTCTGTTTGACAAAAACAAATTGATGATTTTAATTCTTCAAGGACTTCTGCTTCTAACTAATATAAATATGAAGAGGATGGAATTTTAAATTTCTTGAGATTTCATAAAATCAATTGGGCGGGGGAGGGTGGGTAACAGATGAAAACAAAAAATTTTTTTACCAAGATTTTCTAAAAAAGAAAAAAAAAAAAAATTTTATAAACAATTTCATTCATTTGTAAATAAGTGCTGAAAATTTCATGAAAATTCAACAATTATTTGGTTTTTTCAAGAACTTTCAAAATGTGTTTTTACCACAAAAAAGACGCCAAATTTCCTTATACTAATCTTTGGTCCAAGAAAAACAAGAAAGAAGTTTTTTAGCCCAAAACTTTGAACATGTTAGAAAGTGTAAAAAAGTTTAAATAATCAAAAAATACTTTGGTCTTTCCTGTTAATAATAGCAAACATTTTTGCAATAAAATTTTGTTTTTATCAAGTTTAGGGCTTTTTTTCTTCATGATGTAATTTTTTTAACAAATCAGTAAATTTCAAAAATTTAAGAAAATATTCTAAGCATTCTAATATACTATTGAATTTTAGTTACTTTGGCTTACTTACAAAGACACTTGTTGAAGAAATGTGAGAAAATTACCAATAAATTTTAAATTTACTATAGTTACTGGGCATTTATAAATGCAAATTACAAAAATTGACACGTTTATACATATAAAATAAATTCAAGATTCATTTTAAAATACTGTGGTCATTGAATTGTAGTTTTCTATTTATGATTTGTAAATATAGTTTTAATTTAATAACAATATCACTTGACCAATACAAATTAATACAGAATTTTAAGATTTAAAAGTTTATAAATTATCCTAATTAAAATTTTAAAACATGGAAACAGTTCTTGTAAAAATTCTTCATCAAAACATTTGTGTGCAATTTTTTTTATTCATAAAAGCAATTAAAATCTTTTCTAATTAAATATTGCCTTAGTTTTATTGCATTTCTTATTTTTACAATTCAGAACAGATTTTCTAGAACTTTGGATCCTGTTTGACAAAAAATATAAGTTTTAAATTCTCTGAGGACTTGTCCTTATAACTAATATAAGCAATAAGTTCTGCAAAAAAGAATTTCTCAGAATTTCATAGAATTAAATGAGTGGGAGGTAACATGTAAAAACAATATATATTTTTACAAAGATTTTCTAAAAAAAAAGAAATGTTTAAAAAATAATTTAATTAATATCTGTATATGTTTTGAAAGTTTCATTAAAATCCAACAATTATCTGATTTTTGCAGGAATTTCAAATCAATTTTCTTTTTCAATGCACTGTACAAATTTATGATTTCACGTTGATGACAGAAAAACAAGATTTTTAACCAAAATTTCCAAGGTTCTAAAAAAGATTAAAAAAAAAATTCATATAAAAAAATCTTTTGACCTTTCATCTTTCAAACAGAGAGATTTTGACAATTTTGGTTTTATTGTTTTGTACATTTTTTTTCATCATTTATCCTCTTTCTTTAGCTAATTTTTGAAGGTCCTTCATTAAAGAAAAATTAGTAAAAAAAATATATGTAATAGAGGAGATAGCTTTAGGAACAGCACCACTAAAGCCAACAGTATGGCTGATATACATAGATGGCACTGCTACGGGTGTATGCTGGTCAAGTGTTTACGCAGAAAACATGTATTTCCTAGTATATTTATTCAAAACAAAAATGGCAAAATGTATGTGTGTCCAAGGAATAAATAAACAAAGTAACAATAAATAACCTTTAAATTCTGGCCTAACCAGGAAACTGTACAAATACTACTGGACCATATAAACTCAGTAAAACCTTCAATCAAGTTGTTTTCATTAAAAAAAGACAAAGTAATTTATTAAGGTGAAAATGTACTAATTTTTGAGTCTTCTACTGTAAATTTATGTCTATATTCATACAGGCTGTTACCTTTCTTAACAAAACTATTGCAATTAGAAAATGTGGAATATTTAGAAAAAAAATCAAGATAAAAACAGAAGTGACAGGAAGCAGAATGTAGTCAGCTGGAAGCAAGAAATCTAAAATTGAAAGTATTTCTGCATTTTCACGGTTTCTCTTGGTAACTGATATTTTGTTCCCTCCCCGACACACACACACACACATTAAAAAGAAGAGAAGAGAGGTGCCGCAAACTTTTTTGGTTGTAATGTGGATTTATTTAGAAAAAAATATTATGCTTTGTTATGTAAAACAAAGCATAATATTTTTTTCTAAATAAATTCACATTACAATTAAAAAAAACGTTTGCAGCACCTCTTCTCTTCTTTTTAATATACTTTTTCTCGTTGGGACCACTACAACATATTTCTTTTTATATATATATATATATATATATATATATATATATATATATATATATATGACCCCATCAATAAAAACATTATTTAGTTTGAAGAATTCTTTTTGAAGGATGAAATCCATCACATTGGATTTTTTCACTGCGTTATTATATAAACTCTAATCTATATAGTTTATATATCATATTCTCCCCAGAGACATGTATGCCAATAGAAATTGTTTTTAATTATTAAGTTACATTAAATGGAAACATTAAAAAGAAATCTGCTACTGGCATTTGGGCTTTGAATTTAGTAAAAAGATTCAAAGACTGAATTTCTGAGAGACAGTAGAGTTCTATAATCCACTTGCTGTAATCTTCATAGTTACCAAATGTGGATACATATCTATATCTGCTACTATTTACTAAATAGTAGGAGATATAAATATGTACCCTCTTTTGCTAATTCAAATCAGTTACCATATGTGATAGATATTTTGGTGGAAATAGATTTTCTTTTTTGTTTTTATTAAATATCAACGATAAAAGCTTCTTGAATTATCATTTGGAATTTTGATATGGCTTTCTCTCTGATTCACAGTATTGGTTCACAGGATGCCTTTTTTTCACATCCTTCAATGTCACAGTTTATGCTAAGGATAAAGAAAATATTCAGGAATTAAACAATGCATGCTGAACCAATAGAACCACTGCCACATAAGATTCATGAAACAATTACAAAACAAGGATTCTACAGGAGTTTGTCTACAAAATATTTAATCTAGCTTTTTCTTAAATGTTATTACCATTTTGTTAGATTTTGTTTTTTAATTTGTTTTCATTAGAAGTACATTATAAATATTTGTGTATTTGTATAAGCAAAGTTTCAAAGAAAGATTCTACTAAAAGTTACTATAAAATAAGATTATATGGTAATAAATGAAAGAACTATTATATATGCCTGACAGTCACTTTTATTACTAACATATCTAAATACCAATCAGAAATTAGATGTTCACTATAATACATAGCCAGCAGTATTAAGCAAATTACAATGTCCATCTGTTCTTTCTTCTGATGATTTTTGAGGTTATGTGTTGCATAATGAGCAAGAGAGATTTCCAATTCATTAAAACACAAGATTTGGGTTATGACCAACAAACTCCATTTTAGATTCTCTTTATAAACACAGAACAAAATCAAGGCAGAATTAGAAATCCAAGTAATCCATTAAAATAGATGAAAAATAAGAAATAATAATTATATAGCAGCTAACAGACAATATAATAATTTATCAAAAATACTGAGAAATAAAAATTATTCCAGGAAATCTTTTCTCAATTAGATTAACGAAAAACAAAGACATACTTGAGCTTAAATGTCGATAAATGGGAATTAATTGGGGCTTCGATTATATAATAATGCTCTCTGTAGACAGATGTGTCAGTACATGTACACTAGAGAAGCTGGTAGTTGGGTACAATTTATGCAGTACAAAGCAAGCCAGGGTCAAAAATATAAATACCAATTAACCCTACTAATGCTTCATTAACTATTGATTCGTTTATGGCTACATTTTTACTGCAAATGTTTTTTATTGAACTAAATTGCTAGGTATATATATTCAAGAGGATAAGGACAAGATAGTATCAGTAATTCTCATAAATATAGAATGGTTTTAACAGAGATATCAATAAAACCAAGTCCAACTCACTTTCCAAAATGGCTGAATGTGTCAATTCACACACACACACACACATATATATATATATAGAACATAGTAATTTATGCAAATTCCCCAAGAACAAGAATAAGATAATTACAGAAAACAGGATTCAGAATTAAACAATTTTCAAAAGAGCTGATGAAAATAAAACCCTGCCTGAAATATTAGAATTTCAATTTAAGAAGGTTAGTTAGTCAGCATTCTGATCTCAATAGAAAAATTTAATGACTAACCATTTATGCAAAATGCAATTAAACAAATGCTTTACTTTTATGAAAATGAAATGCAGTTTCTAAAAATAAATTCTACAGGGTTTACAGGGACTATAAATTTTATATAGTATATATTTTATTTTATATATATTTTATATATGTATATCTCAAAACTTTCTATGCAGGCATCATGATCTAAAAGCACAGATTCTGTTACAAGTTACTTTACTACTTATAGATTCATTGATAATTCTACTCTAATGAAAAAACCAAAACGTGATGTCTAATAATACTAACCAACCAAAGCCAAATTTAATTGCCACATATTTAGCCATAGACATCTTCACATTCTATTTTGTAAATTGCACAACGTAAAAATTTAAGTAATAATTATCTATTGAAGCACAGCAAAGTGTGAAATTTCATGTAGTAATAAAAGTTCATCAGAAAACAGCAAAATATTTTTCAGAATACCATGTTGAAACTATTTTAATGCTTCCATATACAAATGGGTAAATATTTTTTGTTTATTAATAATAAACAAATTACTTTTATTCTTACAATATAAGAAAAAAATATCTGTGTATTATTTAAGCACTTGATGTTTGGTGAACAGTTTTCCATCCAGGAAATATAAAGTTATGAAAAGGTGACAATCTGATAGAATGGATAAAGGTAAAACTTTCATATTCACAATGGAGATCTTTTCTTGCATGCAATTGTCTCAATATAATTCAACACTTTGTAACAGATGAAACCTTTCATGTTCTACCAAATACAGAGAATTTCATTCTCAAGGTGTATTCCTGGTTTTAATTTAGGCACTGGCTTTTCTTTGTGTCATAACCATTGTCATGTTTGCTGAATGACATCGCTCGGTCGGCATTCATGTTCATTAAAGAGGAGTAGAGGTTTATCCCTTGTTTCCTATTTAGGATATGGTTTACTCGTTCTTTCTTCCTCTATGGTCATAATGATTTAATTGGCTTAATGTTTCAGTCATTTGACTGATCAGTGGTTGTGACTTTTCATTATGATGATACCAGGTTGGCAGTTTTCTGGTTATTGCATCCAACTGGTAGTTAGGAGCCAAATTCTTTCATAGCACTTAGAAAGGCATAATATCAAGATATTTGTAGTGCCATGTTGCACAAAAAAAAAATCACCTGCCCTACTTCAACCTTTCTTTTTCCAATATTGAATGAATACATTCCAATTTCTATAGAGCAGAATCTTTTCTCTTGAAAAGTTCTCCAGATATCTTCAGACTTTGTGAAACTAATTTAAATTCTTCTATCACACCAATGAATTCTGTTCCAGACTATTTTCCTCTTTGTCAAAAATATTCTAGCATAGATATGCATGGCCTTGGTATTTATATCCAAGAAAATCTTCCAATTTCAAGGTTATTTTCTCTTGAATTCCCAGATGATTCTTTCATATGCTTTCAACTTTCACTATTGCACTCTGTTAATTCTTTTTCACTTATCACTCTCCTTCTCAGGACTGTATTAGGCAATATTTCTGACAATACAGAAATTGATCTCTATCTCTCTCTCTGCAAACATTTTTATGTTTGGTGATATTAATGCTCATCATGTCAAGTGGCTTAAGTATTCTAATGTTATTGATGTTCAGAGTTTCAATTTTTCCATTGCTCAGCCAAATAAATGGTTTCCCTACTCATTTTTCTAATAAATCTGACCAACATGCTTCTTCACTTAATTTGTTCCTTACCTCCTCTCCTAGATCTTGTTGAGCATCACCACTGTCTTCTTGGCAATTCAGATCACACTCTAGTGTCTGTTGATATTTCTTTTGGTTTGTATGTTAGAAAGGAACTTCCACTTCCCAAAACTTCTTTCTGTTATCAGTGTACAGATTGGGATTTTTAACTTTCTTTGAGATTTCACTTGGAGTGAGATTCTTAACCTTCTTGATGAGAATTGTGCCACAAAAATTCCTTCTTGGGTTAAAGCCAGCATCGATGCTTTTGTTCCTTCTCAGAAATACCAAGTGAAACCAATCTTCTCCTTGGTCTACACTGGCTTGTTCAGCTGCTATAGTTCATAGAAATCACTTTTTCCAGCTATGCTAGCATGATAGTTCTGAACATAACAGACAGCTCTTTGTGTCTGCTCATAATAATTGTAAACATGTCCTCAAAGAGTGTTTGCTCTCTGATAGGAGGTACTGTATAGCCTCTAACAAGTTTCATTCTGATGACTACTGACAACTCTGTAATAGTGTGTTAAATAAGAAGAGTAAGTATTCTTTCCCTCTTTTCACCCAAATTGAGGTGTTAACATCTTTTTCTGATAAAGCAGAATGTTTAGCTCATAAATTCTCTTCAAATTCTAGACTCATCTGGAGTATTTTTGCCTGACTTTTCACTTTCACAGAGTCTCTATTGAATGATATATGCACATAACTCCATCCATGGTTTCTATGATCATCTAAGCTGGATCCCCATAAAGCATGTAGATTCCATGGTGTTTCTGTAATAGTTCTTAAGAAATGTGCTCTTGAACTGGCTCCTGTTTTGTGTAAACTCTACAATAAATGCCTGACTGGTCCTTGCTTTCCTGCTTTTTGGAAATCCTCTTCTGTAGTTCCAATGTTTAAGAATTCAGGTGAACCATTTGATTCTTCTATCAGCCTATTAATCTTCTACCTCAATTTTAAAAAAAAATCAACACTGAATTCATTAAACATCTCACCTCACAGGGTCTTCTTTCTGATAAGCAATATGGTTTTTGATTCTCTAGAGTCTATCAAGCTTTAGATAAAAATGGTGAAGCTCAGGCTGTTGCTTTGGATATCTCAAAGGCATTTAACAGGGTTTAGTGTACTGATCTTCTCACAGAAGGTTATAGTATTTGTGGATGAATTTTTGAAAAGATTCAGTTTTTTTTTTATTAAATTGTGAAATGAAAGTTGTCTTGAACTGCCACTCTTCTAGATCTTTTTGCATTAATAAAGATATCCTCCAGGGTTTTATACTTGAACCTACATTGTTCTTAATTTTCATCAATGATCTTCCTGATGTCATCAGTTCTCAATGTCATCAGTTCTATTCTGATGACATAATTATTTATTCCTGTCTTAATAGTAAGTCTGATCACTTCAATAAGATTGAATTAGCAGCTGATCTCGGAAATGACCTTCAAACTGGGGCAAGGAATAGCTTATTAATTTTAACACCTCCAAAATGAAACTGCTCTTTTTTAATCACCTGAAAGAGTCAGTTTTTTTTGCTTCAGTATGGCTTAGGCTAACCTCCACAAGAGTGACTCATTGCCCCTTCTCAGGTTAAGGTTATCTGCTGACATAAAATGAAAAGACAATATTGAATCAGTTGCTATAAAAGTTGATTCACTGTGTTGGGCTAGACAATTTTTCTCACCAGAATCTATATTTATAAGTCTAGCATTTGTTCATGCTTTGAATAGTACTGCCACATCTAGTCTAGTGCCTCTGCTATGTATTTAGAGATTTTTGATAAAATCCAAAGGAAAATAGGCAATGTTATTGGCCCTGACCTGGCATCTCAGCTTCAGTCACTTTCCCACTGCCATATCACTTCCCTCTGTCTTTACTATGAATACTTTCATAGTAATTGTTCTGATGAAGTTTCCTCTATGATACCTAGACTTTAGGAATTTAAGTGCAGTACTAGATTGGCAGCAAGGTCTAATCATTTTACAGTTGGAACACCTAGATGCAACCATAAGTGCTATGCTAACAGTGTCTTCTCTCACACTTCTCATTTATGGAACTCTCTTCTAGCTTCTCAGTCAACTTTGATCTTCAAAAAATGTAAATGTAGTGTTAATTCTTAGCTTGTCTTCTTAATTTCTATTCTTTTATTGTTCTCTCTCCATAATAGTGTTATTTCTCATGTTCTTTCATACTCAGTAATCGCTTGTGTCTTAGTGGCTTTATTGCCTTGCTTGGAGTGAAATTATTAAAAAAAACAAAGATACCATGAGCCACAAATGTCATTTTACTAAAGGAAGTTAATGTTTAAGCTTATCTTTAATAAAAGTTAACACACAGTGGTCACATATCAAAATATACCATCAACTCTTATTATAGGAGAGATTGTTGCTTAAATAGATATTTATAAACTCAGCTAAATTAGGTACAAGGCTGGATTCACAGAGCGCCCAATGAGAAGCAACCTAACAAGCTATAACTTACAAAATTATAATAGTGTATATCTAGGCATCCTTGATCGATGTTTAAGAATTTTTCTATGAAGATTGCTCTCATAAAATGCTTATTCTATTTTTTAAAAAAATAAACAAATAGAAATCTATTTAGAATATAAAGCAAGGTTATTATTTTATTTTTTGAAAAATAAAATTAACAATCATCAATATTGACTTTGTTTCTAATTTAAAATATTTAAAAATTTCCGCTTCCTCGTTTGAGTCATCACAAAATTTCCAAATCCTCGTTTGCGTCAATATAAAAATTCCCCTTCCTCGTTTGCATCAATATAAAAATTCCACTTCCTTGTTTGTGTCAATATAAAAATTCCCCTTCCTTGTTTGCATCAATATAAAAATTCTACTTCCTTGTTTTTGTCATCATAAAAAATAGAAAAAAAAATGTTGAGCCTAGTGAATAAATACAAGCTAGGGTCATTTTATTTTTAAGAACACCCTTTGCATTTATAAGACTGAACGTGATCTACAAATGCTTGTGTTAAAAAATAATTACTGCATAGACACACAATTTAGTTTATTTATTGAAGAATAATGAAAAGACAAAAACAAAAATCTATTTACATACAAAAAATAAAGGATGACAGATGTTATTCATTAATGAATTTTGTACAATTTGAATGCAAACCATTTTAATCAGAATTTCAAAATCATTTCAGTTATGTTTTAAAATTGCTTATTTTGAAATTCTCATGTTTACATATTTTCATGGAGACAAAAGAGTAATCTCAGAAGAGGTTTTAACTATTAATTTCACAACACAGCTTAAATTAAAGACTTTTTTTTTAATCCAAGAAGGAAGGTTATATACAGTTATAATACATTTATATACACAGGTGATATACATTTACCAGACATGGAAATCTTTGTTAACTGATTGTTGAAGACATTTACATGCCAATATACATTGTAAAGAACAGCTACTCTGCTAGAAAATAGTTTTATTTCAAGTTTAGTTTTCTTATAAAAATCAATAGAAGAGTGCAGCATTTTCAAAATGCTTATGTTTTACCACTGATTATAAATATCACATGAGTGTGTACATTTAGTAATAGGAGAGGTGAATGGTCATCAAGAAAGGTGTAAAATATTTGATGAACCCAGTGATTCTCCTTCCCTTTACCACACAAATGACACACAACATTGAAAAGTTCAGATGAACATTTACTCATTCATCGGCAGTTATTATTTCTCATAAAATTTTTGGTTGTTATTATTTCTTATAAAATTATCAATGACTATAACCTAAATTATCAGAAAACTGAAAATAACAATTTTAGAAAAATAAAATTAACAAAACATCAATATTGACTTTGTTACTAATTTTAAATATTTAAAAATTTCTGCTTCCTCATTTGTGTCAATATAAAAATTCCACTTCCTTGTTTCTGTCAATATAAAATTTTTAAATCTTTGTTTGTGTCAATATAAAAATTCTACTTCCTTGTTTTTGTCATCATAAAAAATAGAAAAAAAATGTTGAGCTTACTTCAGTTTTAGTGAATAAATACAAGCTAGGGTCATTTTATTTTTAAGAACACCCTTTGCATTTATAAGACTGAACGTGATCTACAAATGCTTGTGTTTATGGAATACATTAATGGATCAAAAATTGCAGTGCAAAAACAAGAAAAATATTTACAGAATATATGAATAGTAAAAATAAAAATATGTAAAATATAAACTTTTGCAATTTGTAAAAAAATTAAGAAAGTAATCTTTATGCTGTAGCCATGTGGATCCACTTTCGATGCTGATAATCATTAGATTCTAGGTACCTCCAAAGATTTGCTAAAAAAATGAACATACATGATGAAAAGATGCTTAAAACTTAATAAAAAAAAAATGTTTTATCATCAAAATCTTTAAGAATGACCAAAGTATTTTTTGATGTAAAATTTTTTTAATAGATTTTAGAACTTTTGAAATTTTGCTTAAAAACCTTGTTTTTCTGGTGTTAAATTAGTATATGAAATCTGAGTATATTCTTGCAATGAAACAAATGGTTTGAAGATTCTTGCAAAAATCAGATAATTGTCAGATTTTGATGAAGCTTTCAGGAATTATTCACAAATGAATTGTTTTTTAAACATTACATTTTTAGAAAATCTTGGTAAAAATATATATTTCTTTTTTACATCTATTACATCCCACTAATTTATTTTTATAGGCTTTAATGTTTCTATTAGTTATAATAAAGTTATATCCTTGGAAAATTTAAAACCTCAAATGTTTTTGATCAAACAGGACCCACAGTTACAAAAAATCTGTTCTGAATCATAAATTAAAAAAATGCAATAAAACTAAGATATTATTTGTCACCTTCAACTTGGCTGAAGGGTGGAATAGTCCCTGTTCCAAAAAAGGACAATCTAACAAGTGCAGCAGGGTTTATAACTCTCATGCCACTTGCAGAAAAAGTTTATAATAAGCTTCTGCTAAATACGATTTCCCTACCATTGATCCACTCCTCTGCAAGAACCAGAATGGATTTAAAAGAGACAGATTGGCAACTGCTCAAATCCTCTCAATTTGCTGCATACTAGGGGAGATGAAAAATTTCAACAAAGAGGTCACAATCTGTTTTGTTGACTTTCGCAAGGTGTTTGATTCCATCAGCAGAGATCTCATGATTCAAAATCTTCCAACTCCATGGTATACCCTCCAGAATTTGTTGAGGCAATTAGAGCTCTATACAGAAATACCACTGCCACCATTGTATCAACTGATGGCGAAACCTGATTTCTTTGAAGTTAAAGCAGGAGTTCTACAAGGCAACACACTTGCTCCTTTTCTGTTTATGGTTGTTTTGGTCTATGTTCTGCATATTTCTCTCAACAACATGGAGGAAAAAGAACTCCTTTTGAAACCTTGCCAGAATAGTCAGTACCTCTCCACAATACCTAACTGACCTTGACTTTGTTGATGACCTTGCATTAATTTTTTCAATCTATCAAGGATGCAGAATCCTTGCTACAATCACTTGAGCAAGCAGCAAACCAGGCAGGTCTCTCTCGCAACATGAGTAAGACAATATATCACAAACCCCCTTGAACCATCCAAGTTGAAGTTACTCAATAATATATCCATCAAAAGAGTTGAAGACTTCAAATATCTTGGATATCATATGATAGATTCCCAAAAAGACTTCAACATCCTCAAAGCTCTTGCATGGGATGCATGCAACAAACTTCCCAAGATTTGGCACTCAAAAATTCCATCCTCCTTAAAATTTCAAACCTTTCAACTGTATAGATCAAAAACTTGGACATTATCTGCTCATCTTGAAAGACGACTGGATGGAACATATACAAATCTACTTAGAAAAATTCAGATCATCACTTGGAGATCTCATGCAACACTCAACACAATTTACAGAGAACTGAGACCAACCTCTCTTAAGTACAAACAAGAACAATTATGGTTTGTTGGCCACTGCCACTGAGTAGACAGGGAAATCATCTCATCCTTACTCCTATGGCATCCTTCTGGAAGTGTCTTCTCACAAAAAGTGACTTCTCCAGACATCATAGCTTAGGGCTCAGAATTGGACATTGAGGATCTGGGGACATCAATGCAGTACTGAACAGTGTGGAAAGGGATTGTCAATGGAGTTTCAACCAAGCATAGGGTGGTCAAATGATGATGAAGATATCATTTAATTACAAAAGCTTTTAACACTACTGTTTTATTAAAATAATGTTTTCAATGAATAATGGATTTTTAGAAGAATTGGTAGTTTTCATTTTTATTAAATTTTTATTAGAATAATTTATAAACTTTTAAAATTCTGTATTAATTTGCATCAGTCAAGTGATATTGTTATTAAATATAAACTATGTTTACTAATCATAAATAGAAACCCTTACTCCAAGTCATGCAATAATTTTGAACTTTTTTGTATGTATGAATATGTCAGTTTTGTAAATACTGAGTCCATAAGAGCGATAATGATAGTAAACTTAAAATTTATTGGTAATGTTCTAACATTTCCTCAACAAGCATTTTTGTAGGCCAAAAAAATACTTATAAAATATAAGAATGCTTAAATTGTTTAAAATTTTAAAGATTACTGGGTTATCAAAAAAATTATGAAATGACATTTACATTGTATTCATCATGTATTTTTATAACAAGATAATTTTAGACTAAAAGTAAGTAATATTTATTTCAATTTAGATTAAGTGAACTTTAAGTCAGCTAATTTTTCTTGAATAATGTTTCAGAAAAGTATATTTTATTTTTAAAAGATTTTATAATAAGGAGAATTATGTTCTGTTGACAGATTTGTCAAGACAGATGTTTTTAAAGATCTTACTGGTAATCAGAAAAAAAATTCCAATCACTTTAAATTCGGTTTGAAATACAACCAAGTATTTTGGCTATTGGAAATATTAAATTTAATCTATTAGCTTGGAATTAAAACTAAAATAAAAACTTCAAGAAAGATTTTTCATTTCTAAAAATGCATTTTATAGCTCAAGTTTTGTCTTTTTTTTGCAGGTATAAAGGGCATATATATATATATATATATATATATATATATATATATATATATATATATCCCTTAGATCTGATGTCCTCCTTTAGATCAACATGGATCAAGCAAAAGGTGAATACTTGATTTAATAACTATAATAATATTACAGATGTTTAATAGTATAATGTTTTAAGTAATAAAAATGTGGATTAAAAATAAATCCATTAACTGTTTAAAAGTGTATATATATATATATATATATATATATATATGAATGTTTTATTTATTAATCTGAAAGATTTTATAATTTTAAATGTTTAAAGTGATAAAATCTGTTTGATCAACAAATAAAAAAATCCATTATTTCTTTAGAATTTGTTTCTGTTTGGATACAAAACTGAGCAGAATACTTTCAAGAATCTGGGGGAGATTTGCGTTTATAAGGCAACTTATTTCAACTTTGCTTGATTGGTGATGCACTCCATGGCCAATTTGATCTAAAGCACATCAGATCTAATGACTGTTTTTCCTGCAAAGAGAGACACGGGTCTGAATCCTGCTGGAGAAGGCATACTTTTCTTTAATAAGATTTCTTGAATATTCAGGGCAGTAGATGAAAATAAATAAAAATACTGGTTAAATGGAGCATCTACTCAAATATGGGTAACATATATGTTTCAAATTGCAGATAAATCAAATAAGCTGCTGGTGTTTAAAAATGTTGTGCTTCTGAATTTGATAACAAATGTTTTTATTTCTGGTTTTTATTATGTACAATCAACTTATATCAATAAAATCTTCATTTTACATTAATTAATCAAGTTTCAAATTAATTTTTGGTAAAATTAATTTATATCTCTGTACACATACAACACAAGGGGCACACAAATCAAAAAGAGGGTATACTGCATTTTGTGTAAAACTGTTGGATCAGACACATTGAAATTATATATAAATTTATATTGCTGACCAAATGAATGAACATTGTTAACTGAACTTCATTTTAAATCAGACTTTTTCATCAATGGATTTTGCACACTTTAAATCTTTTGCTTATATTTTCTTTAATGTTGCATTTTAAAACTGTATAAATTCCTTGTATTTTGTCCAACTGTTATACTCAAATCACTTAAAAGAAAAATTACAGTGAATTCATATTATAAAATAAATTAGTTTTCCTTTTAAAAGGTCATTCATTTCATTTACATTTGTGGCTACAAGATTTTTCTAATTCAAGGAATTTTGAGATTAAATTGAAAATTTATTTAAATTTTCTTTTTAACAAATGAAACTGAATATATTTTATAAAAAATAAAAAAATGAATTGGATATCTGTTTTAGTTTAACTTTGGTGCATATGTCAATAAAAAATTTAAATGTAATTAGGTAATTTTCAAAATGTATTTAGATGGCATTCCTTGTTTTTTTTTTAATGATTACTTGTTTATGACTTCGAGGAATAAGGTCCTATTTTGGAGGCTAAAATCAAATGGTTACATTTGCTTAAAAATGAAATGGTTATATTTCCTTAAAAAAATAGATACATTTATCGATTCTTCAAGCTTTTACAAATGTGCATTTTCTTTTTCTAAGTTTTTTTTTTTTTAAAACACAAATAGATAATTTTGTTAATTCTCTAATGCTGTGGTCATCGTAACATACCCAGATATGAAATATGACATTTGCCTGACAAGCTGGCAACCTTACACAGCTACATTGAAAAAACAAACATGCCTTCTTTCACCATGTCATCAAGTGGCAGCATCTACTACATTTGGATGTGTACATACATATACGAATATATATATATATATATATATATATATATATATATATATATATATATATATATATACTTCAAACATGGCTCTTTCTCTCTCGTATGCGCCAAAACTTTTATACATGAACTCTTGAAACTTCAACTTTCACCTTATCCTTCTGTAATTTTATATCATGACATATAAAGATTTATTTTTCAACAGTCAGTGCATTTCCTTTAATCATTACACAAGGCCAATATAAACCCCAATCAACTAATATATGGCGGCAAGAGACATTGTCATAAGATAAACAACCCAGCCACAACTGATACCATCTACAACTAATTGCTGTATATTATTGCTCAAACTTTTATACTGACCAAATCATTGATATTACATCTCAAAATGTTATTTCCTAAAGGCAGAAATGATTATTTTTGATGACTCTTGATATAATACCTAATTTAAGGGATAATAGAATTTAGAGTTGTTCACTAGTTTTGGCTATAGCTGAAGCTTATAATTAAATTTGGACTACAAATTTTTTTTTTTTTTTTTTTAAGCATTGTGCCCCAAGCAAGGCGTGAAGCCACTAGGATGCAGGGGGTTGCGGAAGATTTGGAGCGGAAGCAGATAAGAGTGATAAGAGAAAGGAAGAGGAGAAGGATAGTGGGTAGATCAAGGTAATTGGAGATGTCGATTGACATTACATTTGAATAGTTGGAGATTATAGCTATCAGGGAAACAGTAATTGGGAGGGTGTTCCACTGGCGAGAGGTGCAGGTATGAAGCTATTGGAGTAGAAGAGGCGGCTACATTTGAAGGTTTCTATGGTGTAAGGGGAGAGCGGATGCCAGCCTCAGAGGGGCGCTTGAATTCATGGAGTCTGGGAACCAGAGAGCAGCTCATCAGAGCAGTTACCATGGAAGTATTTGTAGAAAAGACAGAGAGAGGCGACGGCACATCTGTGAGAGAGTGACTGCAAACAAGACGCTAGATCAGGGCCAATTAGATTACATATCCTTCTCTGGATCTTGTCAAGAACTCTGAGGTAAGCAGAAGGTGCACCAGAGCATATATGGTAGCAATACTCCATGCAAGGCTTAATGGTTGTTTTGTATATTTGAAGTATGTCGATTCAGGGGAGAAAAATTTCCTGGCGCGGCACAGAGAGCCAACTTTCCTCGTGATTGGAAGAAGCAATTGACAATGTATTTGTTCCATCTCAGGTCAGCAGTCAGCGTGAAACCAAGCAGGCGCAGGGGAGTTGCTCTCAGGAAGTTGACTATCGACATTTTAATGGGGGCAGGGAAGGATCTCTATGGTGGTTAATGGAGAGTAATTTAGTTTTTTGTGGCGTTAAAGTTGACCAGCCAATTCTTCTTGCCCCAGTTAACAACCGATTGGAGGTCCATTTCAAGGCGCACAGCAAGGTTAGTTTTGTCGCCGACACTAGACTTGTTTTTTGAGGCAGGAGTAATTGTAGTGTCGTCTGCATAGATGCCGACTTGGGAATCTATAGCTTCAGGAAGGTCATTGATGAAAATAAGGAAAAAGTGGGGCCAAGGATGGAGCCTTGGGGCACACCTGCGTTAGTGGGATAGGAACTGAAGGAGAATCCATTGAGAACGACCTTCAATTCTCGGTTAGACAGGAATGATTGTATTAGATCAAACAGTTGACCAGTAACACCATACCCCTGGAGCTTACGAAGAAGGCCAGCGTGCCAAACCCTATCGAATGCTTTGGAGATGTCGAGGGCCACAGCACAAGCCTCACCGTTATTTTGAAGGGCTTGGTAGACGGTTTCAGTGATGGCCGTAAGCACATCAGCTGTAGATCGGGCGTGGAAACCATATTGCTTGTCTGAGAGCAGATTATGGGATGTGAGGTGATTAACCACTTGGCATTGATTAGGGCTTGAAGACTTTGCCAAACAGGGGTAGGAGACTAATAGGGACGGTAATTAGTGGGGTCAGAGGGGTCTCCAGAGTTCTTAAACACAGGAACAATGGATGAGGACTTCCAGCAGTCAGGAAAACATGATCCCTTGAGGCAGTAATTATACAGTTTAGAGAGGGCGGGTGCTAGCTCAGGCGGCGCATTTCTTCAGGACAATGGCTGGTATGCCATCTCCACCACTAGCCTTGTGGGGGTCTAAGGTGGAGATAATGCCCAGTACCAATGACGGGGTTATGTGTAAAACCGCTCAGTAAGGCCTCAGTTCTAAGAGGGAAGTCTGGTATGGGTACACTGGTGGAATCGAGCGTTGAATTAAATGAGAATTTCGAGCAAAGCATTCAGCCTTGTCGGTTGGGGAGGTCAAGACCTCGAACTGGTTGAATAAAGGAGGTATGGAGGTTTTCGATTATTCAGGACACTCTTGCAGACTCGCCAATAATCTTTGGAGCCAAACTTGTGAGATGCAATACGTTCCTTCATTCGAGCAGCAAATATTGACTTAGCTTTGTTGAGGACACGCTTACTCGTTACGGGCAGAGGCAAAGAGATGTCTATTGCAGTCAGACATGTCGCTACGGAATCGGTGAAAGAAGTGATTCCTATGGGCGATGACAGATGAGCAAGCAGTGGAGAACCAAGGGGAGGAGTGCGACTTGACCTTAAATTTCCTTGAGGGGATGAAAGCGTCGATTCAGCTTTAACCCAGGATGAGACCTCAGAAGCACATTCTTGGACAGGGAGTGTAAAGACAACATCCCAGGGGACATCGCAGAGAGGAAGTCAATGGAACGAGTCCCAATCCGCTCGTTGATAGTAGAACGAGGTTCTTGTGATGGGAGGTTCTTTGCAGGGCGTGGAGTTGAAGGAAACGTTGACAGATACCACAGCGTGATCAGAGTTGCCAAGCGGGCAGAGCTGTGTGGCGCAACAAGATTCGGGGATGGAGGTAAAACACAGGTCGAGAAGAGAGGCCTTGCCTGCCAGGTCGAGGGCAAAAACGCGGGGGGGAAGTCGACTATCTGCGTGAGGGATTGAGAAATTGAGAAGTTAAATGTTTGAATGCCAGCCCGGTCAGTAGTAGCATTCTCAAGCCACTTGGTGTGATGGGCATTAAAGTCACCAAACACGAATATATGAGCAAACGGGTGGAGAGAGGGCCTTGTCTATGCTGTCAGATATGCTATCAAGTATCCCACAGTCTTGAGAGGATGGAGGCGATAGAGGAAGAAGAGATAGCTTACGGCATTGAGGAGAGATATAGTCGGAGACACATGTATGACAGGTCTGGCGATTCGAGAGACAGCTCTCTGGCCAGGGAGAGATGGTCCTTGACATAGACACCAAGGCCGTGCATGTGGGTTAGAGAGTCTTTCCTGAGGAGAGGAAGGTAGCCAGGGATTGAGAGATCAGAGGAGGGAATAGACGAGACAAGGTTTGTCTCACACAGAGCCAGTATATCCGGGCAGTTTGCAGTGAGGAAAGATTCCAAACTGCAGAAGTTTGTTCTAATGCCACGGATGTTGGTGAACGAAATGTTGAGGGGTTTAGGTGATTTTTGCGGGGCTGGTTTAGGTTTACTTTTTTGATTCATTCGAGTCTTCATGTTGAGTGATTGTTGGAAGATGAGAAGGCCTGAAGTATAGAGAAGCAGATGGTTATCGACAGCAACATGAGCAGAGAGGAGTTGGCACAGCCTGCATCATAGTGTGGCCTCAGGGTTGCCCACCGGAGATGACTGCAGGGACACCGATCCATGTGCGTCATGGCACTACAAACACCCAGGTATTATACAACTGTTGATCAGAGTGGCCGCTCAAGATGCTACGCAAGAGTTAGGGCTCCTAACTACCAGTCGGAAACAGCAACCAGTAAACTGTCAACCGTGTACCCTCAAAATGAAGAGGCAATGCCACAGACTGCGCACGTCACGGGAGAAACACATCAGTACTCGTACAGAGGCCAGAGAGAGAGAGAAAAGTGCCGGAAACCCCTTCTTAGACAGGAAACAAGGTGTGAGCCTCTGAGCTTGTCCAGGGGAAGGGGGAGGAATGTTGATCGGGCGGTAGGAGGGTCTACCTACTCCTATTACATATAACACATAACAGTGACAATAGACAAACAGATAAGGGCCAGGAAGTAGTTGGCAGTGCCCATTCTGGCACTATACACGCGTTAAGGGGGATAGGATGGAATATTTTTAGTATTTTATATTTATACAACACGAAGTTTTAACTTAGTATAAGTCCCAATGTTCTATTCTAAGGAAAGGGACTTTTTTTTTTTTTTTTTCCCCCACCACTTTTTTTTCCAGAGGTAGGGGGGGACGATTTCCAACTACACAAACAAGTTATCAGTTAGGTTAGAACAAGTATTAATGTTAAATTAGTCGGAGTGATCAAGCAACAATAGCTGAATAGAATAAATACGTAAAACATGAATATATATATATATTGCCATTAGAAGAGGAAATGCAGGAAGACCATTCCAACAGTTCAGAAAGTTCAATAAATGTATTTTTATTCATTGGAGTTTTTTTTTTTTTGGTTCAAAGATGGCTGAGTTTAAAGCTTTAAAGCAATAAGCAAATTTGTTTGAAGGATTGACCAATGATTTATTTCATGAAACAAATTTCTAAGTTTTGTAGTCATTACTGTCCCTTCCTGACAAGTTAAAATTAGCATAATTTCACAAGATTTTCTAAAATTAGATACAGGTATGAGAAAAGGTACTTATATTACTGTTTTTGTTGAATTCCTAATCCAAAACTTGGTATTTCGAAGTTACAGAATTGATTTGTTTTTGGCCCACTGTCAAAATTGTGCTTATGACTGTTTTTACATGGTGTAAATAGGAGTTTTTTTCATTGAAAAAAGTTAGCTCCATCTCTGTTGAGCTATGAATCATAACAAGAAGTTGCAAGGCTTTTGAAAAAGGCTGTTGAAATGAAGCTTAAACGAGCAGAGTCAAAATTGCCCCCCTCTGTCATTTTTTTAACTAATTCATTTTGAGAAGACAATTTTCCTCAATATTTAGGCTGGTCAAATCTAAGAATTATTGATTCTACTAGTATTGTCTTTCTTTTACTTCAAGACTACATATATGACATTACATTTATGATAATGTTTCACTTGTTTGAAGCTAGTATCTTCACTGTTAAAATTGGCTTCTGACCCAGTAGTACATGCCATGGAAAATTTTCTGACCAACTTTCAATGGTCATAACTTGGTTACTCAATGAGCTCCCAAGATAAATTTGGCACCATTTTAATGTTTTGTCAAGCTCTCTATGTCTGTTTTAAAAGTTTCAAAATAAATTGAAAGTAAAATTTTATTTTGGGACAGCTAATAATGAATAATTTTATATCAAATTATTACAACTCAAGTCTCAAATAAAAGCCCACTTTACATGACTTTAACTAAAAATTCTTTTTTGCTACATAAAATAAATTAAAGCTTACCAATATTACAGTAGTTTGAGAAAGATTTGAATTTTGAGTAATTTAATTTTGGATCAAATGGTGGAAAACTGGTCAGTTCCTTGTACTACTCCAATAAGACTCCTCTTGCTACACTCTATCTTTGCAAAAACTCCTATGGCTGTTTAATGAAATTTGCATTTAATCTTCTGATCAAAACAAAAATGGATTACTACTTCTATATCTGTGCTGCCTTGTCTTCACTGGTTAATCTTGATAGAGTTTAAAAGCATTTATGTGGCCTTCTGGTTGATGAATTATTTTCCTCCGGACACAATCTCTTTCCCACAGAGAAAATATCACTGGCTTCTTGCTGCTCTATTGCTACTTCCATGGCAAATATTCTGATAAGCTAGTTCCTTCAGTTCAGATCTTTACAGCTGAGACCTGCCACCTGACATACACTGGGATGAATTATCCAGTAGAAACTCCCTTGACTCTATTGCTATTTCCATGGCAAATATTCTGATAAGCTAGTTCCTTCAGTTCAGATCTTTACAGCTGAGACCTGCCACCTGACATACACTGGGATGAATTATCCAGTAGAAACTCCCTTGACTCTATTGCTATTTCCATAGCAAATATTCTGACAAGCTATATTTTTTTTTTAGTTCTGACCTTCACAGAAAAAACCTTCCCTTCATGTAGATAAGGATAAACCATTAGTAAGAAGAACATTTCACTCAGACAGCTTCTTCCCAAGAATGGAATTGTGGAACAAACTCCTGAGAGGATGCTTTTCTCATCACTACAATCTTAACCTCTTCCAGTCTATCTCTTCTGTATAACCTCATAAATTGCCCTTCTTGCCGCCTCCACTTACATGACATCATTTAGTATTTGTATACCTTGAGTGGCTCTTGGGCCTTGTATTGGCTGAACATTAATAAAAAAAAGAAAAAAACAAACTAGAGTTCAGATATATTTAGTAATGTATTTAGAGGAAGTTGTAATAAACTTCAGAAACATTTGTCCTTTGATGGACAAATTTAAAGATTATTTTGCAACAAGTACAGGAATCCCTTGATTAGTGCTGTTAATGTGTACATCAGTAACTATAAAAAATCAATTTTCAATTACTATGGTTAAGCTGAAGAATGTTTTACCACACTAATCAAGTATTATGCACAAACTAATCAGATTTTGGTATATAAAAATTTTATTTACATTATTTATATTGTTCGGACTGTTGTCCTCATATTTATTGCCATATTCATGACATTTTGGCTATTGTACACTCTGGCCTTCTTCAGGTGATTGGAATTTTGATGCTTTTATTTCGTCCACCAAAGTAAGTTGTTCTACTTCCACATGCCATACCTCTTCTGGTTGTCTCAGTTATCTCGCTTTAACTCAACACTCCAAGTTTTTATTCTTACTGTTCCACAGGTATTGAACTCACACACACTCTTTGGGTCAAGTCACTGGATCCAACCAATGCTTTTATCCACTGGGCCATGTGTCCTTGAACAACATCAGTGAATTAATTTTTGGAACTTATAAACTTAATGTCTCAGTAAACATTTTTTACCAGAGCTCATATTGCAATTTTGTTGTTGTTATTGCTTTTCTCTAGCACTCCATATTACTGGTTCCCATATTGTATTCATTTCTATACTTGGGCAGCTTAGGAGATTTTTGTGGCCTAGTGTATGTGCTGATTCCTCAAGTTATCATATTTTCCAGTAATGTTCTCTATCTATTATTTCAACCTCATCCACAGGGGCAATGATCTCCCTTTTCCTTCCATATGTGGTAAGCTATACCTGATTTTTCTTTTCCCCCTTGTGTTATGGCTTTACAATGTTCTTGCAGTCTTACCTAAAGAAGACACCTTGTTTCTCCTTTACATTTCTTGCCACAGCCGCATGGGATGGTGTACACACAGTTATTAGTCATGTTCTCTTCTATGGGGGAGGTGTCTACAAAATGTCAAACCACTTTTGGACGTTTTACTCATGTTATATGGACCACAGATCATTAGTATTTTCTCTGATAATCCCTTCACATAGGGGAGACAAACTGAAGCTGTTTTCAGTGTGCCACCTTCTGAATCTTGGAATTTGGGATTCTCAACTTTTCATTACTACAATTGTTTTCTGTGATATTTTTACATGATTTTTTGTGACAAATATTTTTGAACAATAATTTTTATAACTGGGAAATAAATTTGGGAATACTCAAAATTAATTGCGAAATCCAGCGAAAATCAACAATGAAATAAAAATAATTGTTTGTATGGAACATAAGGAGCTACATATATCAAATTGTCTATAAAGTAAGTGGCAGCAGAAGAGTTATTGTTGAACTTTTAAAAAGTAAATTTAGATGTGAATGCAGTACTTAAATGCAGTGATCAATTTTGAGTTCGTATGTAGTTTATTGTCACCTATCACATCAACTCCTCCCTACTTATTGTAATGAAGGCCCAATCAAAAGCCCTCTACAGGAGATAGCTTAAATGCCACCTGATAGGGCAGCTTTTAAGCTAGTATATATATATATATATATATATATATATATATATATATATATACTAGCAGCATTACCCTTTGTTGCCTGGGTTTATTCAAAAAAAGATCACGAACCTCATCCAATCTGTAAAGTTAAAATAAAGAAGATTTTTCTTTAGTGCTTCTTATCTATATGGCAAAAAATTATAATGACATGAACCATGAAAACATTTATGACAAGAGAAAGTTGTTTTTTACAGACACACAGAAGATACAAAAAAAATATTTGTCAGCAAATGAAGAGTACATTAATCACAATCGATCTTCGAAAATTGTTGAGGAGAAATGTTTTGTTGACAGCTTTTGCTCAAACTACATCGAATGAACAACATGCATTGGAAGGAGAAGAAATTCAAACGTGCTAAGGCTGAAAACCAACGTTCACAAAGACTGTATAAAATTGTTCTTTGCCCCTCAGTTTCGACAGCTCAAGTAGCAGGAGTTCTGGCAGCATTCCTTCCTCGACTAGTTAACCGTTGCTCATTAGTTTCTGCTGACCTTGCATTAACTGTACGAATAGCATTTTGTGTCAGTCTAATTTGAGTTTCTTGCTGTGAAGTGTTTCTTCTCCGTGCTTTCATGCATTTGACTGTAGTAGGAGCACGTCCAAGTGAAGGATTTCACTGTCAAGCTGTAGTTGGACGATTTTGGCTAAGCTTTTAGAATAACAATGAAGTAATCAATTAAAAAGCAAGAATATTATACACATTAATGGAAATATAGCCACAATAAATTAAATGCAAGTTTATGAGGGAGACCACGGGAACGTGGTAAACAATTATAAGCAAGCTCGTAAAGTTAGGATTTGTCTAAAAATAGACTACAAAAAAAAAAACATTCTAGTGATAAAAATAAAAATTAATGTGCAGCTAGAAACCTACTATGAACATTAAAATGTACACGCTAAGTTTAGCATAATCATAAATGAATTGAAAAAGGGTCTTTACATTATTATAAGTGCATTTTTCAGAATAAAACTTTCAAAATTTTAGAGCTCAAGTTTCCAAATATATGAGTTAGTAAGCATTATTTAAACGCTGATTACAAGATGATAAATACATAATTAAAAATTGGCATTTACGCTTATTATTTCTTAATAATATGATTTTCATAAATTTAAATTTAAAGTATCAAAAATTAAAAATATACATACATGAAGGCAGCCTACCTTTTTACTGGATGACAAATTTGATGCGAATGAGATAGCACTAATGAACACTACATATATAGCAAAATCGGTAGTACGCACTACATAACTCAATTGATCATTGCACATGGAGCAAAATCAATTGTACACACTACATATCTCAATTGATCTCACACACGTGTCTTATACCTACATGCACTTCTCTCATTGGTGCACACTTTCGTTTACACTTATTCTTTTTTTCTTAAGGAAGGATATAATTTTTGCTGTCAAGTTAATGAAAACTAAACTATTTCAGTACCAAAACGGGAAAAAAATGATGTTTTTCATAATGTATTTATTATGGGGTGTCAGTTTTGATTTTAAGTTGATTGGTCTAAACACAAATTATGTGCAAATTTTCATCGAAATGCTGCTAACCACTACAACTGAAAGACTAATGGGGCAGCAAGGTGTTCATGGGTCATCTTGGGGGCCCCTTATGTAGTTTCCAAAGTCTGATAATCGTTTTTGATTCATTTTAAGATTGTAACATACATGTAAAATTCCGTCGAAATCGAATCAATTGGAAAATTTGGGGGTCCCTTTGGTTCACCTTGGGGTCCTAAATTTCAAGCCAAAGGACAGGTTTACGACTAATAGTAATTGAAATAATAAAGCACATCTTTTTTAAGTTTTCTATTTAATCAACTTTATGGCCAAGGCTGTAAATTTCAGGGTTCCCTGCTGGTCCCCTAACTGATGGGGGTCCCAGTGTTGATTTTCAGTGAATTCCAAGTGACTACTTCAGTTACTCGATATAATCTCAATATGTACTGAAATTTTTGTTGAAATTGTGGAATACTGCTATAAAATACACTTGAAAAGCAATTGAGGCCTCAGGGGGTTTATAGGGTCATCCTGACAACTGATTTCTATCTCATTGTAAGAGCGTAACAAACATGCAAAATTTCATCAAAATCGAAGCAATTTGAATTTTTTTGGGTCCTTTTGAGGCACCATGGGGGTCCCAGTGTCGAGAGAAATGAAAATCAATATAGCGTATGATAAAAATGACAGTAAGTTGCATACACTTATCAAGTTTCATTAAAATCGGCCTTAGGGTTTAGACTTCAAGTCTCAAAGTTTAAAAACAACCAAACTAATGGAAATTTCCATTTAAACATATTTATCAATTATTGATTTTTGAAAAATGACTAATATTTTTGCCCAGACACACCCAGTATCAAGTACAATCTATGTTCCAAATTTGGTGGAAATATGCCTTATGGTTCTCGAGTAGTTCGTGAACACACACACACACAGTCAGTTTTATATATATATATAGAATATATATCACGTTTGGGTTAAATTTGATAGGGTTTTTTTTAAGGAAAGCAAAGTAAATATCTAAGTCAAAAATTAATATATTGGAAAATTAGAAAAACTGCATAAAGGTTATAATCATTAAAAGAAAATTTATCCAAAGAATCTCTCCTCAGCATCTACCAGGGCCTTGATCTGACTCAAGACTAGCTTCATGGTGAAAATTGTATCCATCCACTTTCCCACCCCAAAGCCCGCATTCCCTGGTCTGGGTCTTCCACCAGTTTCTCCTGCAGTTGTTTTATGAATTCTGATGTATAGAGGCAATCAGAACATGTTGTGTTCTTTCCTACAAGCCACAGCCTCGTAGTCTCCATTGCAACTCTTATTTCATTTTATGTCTTATTGTTTTCACCATGTTCAAAGAGCATTGAGTAGCTGTCATGATTGCAGCATTTTGATGCCCAGCATCATGATACAAATTAACCTTTACAAATATTCAGGTGGTTTCCACTCATCCATGTCAGTTAACTTTGACACCTCTAAAACTGTAGTGATTAGATTTCACAATTCCGTCTGGTGGTTTACACATATCCCAAACCAATTTGAAAAAATAAAAACATTAAACTCTGTCAAATTCAGCCCAAATGTCCCATATATATATATATATATATATATATATATATATATATATATATATATATATATCAATAAATGTTCAATTCATTTATCTGATTGAGTGACTGAAGATAGATGTTTGAACATTTGACCCCGATGACTATTTCAATGCAAAACTCTTTAGCTGGTAAATCAGATATGTTAACTGAACTTTTGGATTTATTGAATATTATAGCTCTAGTTATCTATTGAGTACTTTTCGGTAGAAATTCTGCTGACCTGAAAAATATGGTAAATTCTAATAATTTTCATGTATTTTTGGGCTGTCGATAATTCTGAGATGAGGAATTGTAAGTATTTACACTAGTTACATCGTATGGACTGTCCTCATCTTTATTGACATATTCAAAATGTTTCACCTGTTGTACGCTCTGACTTTCTTCAGATGATATACATTAGAATTTTTGCAAGATATTTTGCACTTTCACTTAACTAATTTTAGATACTTTTAATTGATTACTGCTTTCAATTGATCTAACTTGTGTTGATTGTATGATTCAGTAATTTAGACAAAAACTATATAACATATAATGGCTGATGAAGGGAACATAAGTCTTGGAACAGGTACTAACATTTAATAAAAATTTGTACAGTTTTTGTCTACGAAATACTGGTTTTTGATAAATATTGAAAATGTTGGAAAATATTTTGCATTGTATTAAAAGCATTAAATCCTACATTAAAAAAGGGGAGAAATTGGAATGTGAGAGAGACTATAACAAGTGCTAAAGGCAATCTAACATTCAATGAAATCATCAGATACACCCAAACGGAAACAAGGATTAGAACTAAATGAAAGGCAGTGGTGGTTGAAAAAGTCTGGTAAAGATTGCCAAGACATGGTCATCCAAAATGTAAGAAACTAAGAAGATAATAAAAGACTTGTAAAAGGAGTACAACAATCCCAACAAAGCCACTGAACAAACTGGGAGGAGACTCTGCAAAAATCTATTACTTGGAAGGACAACTTGGCTCCACTCAAGTTGAGTTTTTAAACATGTTCCACATATGACCTGCTATCATCTAAGAACAATCTTGTTAAATCGAAGAAAGAAAGTGATCCAACCTGTCCCCTGTGTAAGGAAAATCCACAAACATTAGAACATGTTCTTAGTTCCTGTAAAAGAGCTCTTGTCAATGGGAGATATACCTGGAGACACAATAGTGTTTTGGATGAGCTGGTAAGAATTATAAAGAACTATATGAAGTCTGAGTCATCTAATTCAACCCAAAAATTTGTTGCAGAGGGAGGAAAATATCTGTCAGCTCAAAGTAAACAAGCAAATATTTATCTATACTCAAACAAAATATCCTTAGTTCTGGTGGCATTCGGAAGAGATCTGCAGACCAGGTTGGCATAATGATTACCCCAAAATAATATTGAGTAATGATCTGCAACCAGATATTGTTCTTCTATCAAGGGTGAAGTATAAAATCCTCCTGGTAGAGTAAACAATACCATATGAAAGCCAGATGGAACAAAGCTGTGAATATAAAACTAATAAATATGAAAATCTAAAAACAAACCTGGTAAAGGAAGGGTATAATGTAATTATTAGAGCAGTGGAAATTGGAGCAGGGGGTTTCATTGCAGCCACCCTGTACCAATTTCTGGGTCAAATTGGAATCAAGGGGCATAATAGGGCTAAAAGCATAAAATACCTAATAGAGGTAATTGAAAATAGTTTTATGTGGATATGGAAAAAAAAATATTTTATGGAGCATTTCAGTGAACATGATGACATGACCTGATTGTGAATGCGCAATTGTATTCACATTGTATTCTTAGAATGCGAGCAAGGTTTGCAGTTTTTCATAAATCTAATTTCGCTGTTGGATATTTGAACTCGTATATCTACGATACACTAGTATATCATTATAATGGGGAGCCTCACATCAGTGAGGTGGGAGGTGCTGGTGTGCAAGTGAAAACATTGAGAGAAAGGCCCCGAAACGGTGCACATTCTCTCCTGATGACCCCAAATTAATATAAATGTAAATTCAATGAAATCATATGCTGTAGAGAAGCTCAATGGAAGTGTCACTGGCATGGTGAGCATTATACAATCTGCTTGCTTTCAGGTGAGTTTCAATTACTTTTCAAGTAATTTCCTTCTTCAAAATTTAATATTCAAGCATCAATTTGTTTAAATATTCCTAATGTATTAAAAGATAATGCTAAAAATAGCTCAGAAAAAAGAAATTCTGAAGAAATATCAAAATTAATTTTTTTTCATGTTGCTTTAAAGATGGTGGGAGGGAGGATAAGAAATGCTGAACTCATCTATATAAGGGAAGTAACTCGATGCTTTTTTCTTTTTTCATTATGATCAGCAATTATTTACAAGACAATAAATGAGATAACAGCCGAATCTAATTTTCTTTCAGATTTCTAACACATTACACTAGATCATATTCTTTTTAAAGAAGCAAAACAAAAACAAAAAATTAAAAATAAACCTGTATTTTCTCGAGTTTAATGTTTTATACTCCTTGACGAGTTATGTACCTTATCTTATATCATTGAAGCAAAAAAGAAAAAAACGAAAAAAACTAAGTCACGTATATTAATATTTTCAAAAACAATTACGCCTACAAGAAATGAGTTTTTTTTATTTTTAATTAGATGACTTATTAAGAATAATTTTTTAACATGTTCTCATTTGGATTCAATTCTTTGTATTGTATCCTAACACTTCACTTGATTTGTTGCAGACACCCCATTAACTGATTTCAGTATCACATTTACACAATATTTCAATACCATATATATATATATATATATATATATATATATATATATATATATATATATATATGTGTGTGTGTGTGTTTCATTAAATACAACTGACAAGGTACTACAATTTTTCTTGTATTAATATAAGTGTTTTCTTTTCTGGACATAAAAAAAAAATTGTACAAATGTTCTGTATATCTGAGCACTTTCGGCTATTCTATTAGACATTATCAAAGATGTTTATCTTATTTTTAAGTGAATATGTAAATTTTTATATGTGTGTATCTATAGTGATGGGAATGTTTTTATTTTCCAAACATGGTCAGCACACTGTTCATAGTTGATACTATAGAGTATTAGTTTTTTCTTTATTATTATTAATGCTTCCATTATTTATAACCTTTTTTTTTTAAATGGGTCCTAATTAAACTATGGCCAGAGAGATGTAATGAAAGCTTTCTTGGTAGGCATCTAGTGGTATGTCCAATATAATTATTCATGAATTTAGCTTGACCAAGAAAATTATCTACCATAAAAGATTTTAAGTCGCTAACACATTGTCAACAACAAGAACTCATTTGCAAGATCCAAACTACAGAGGACCAATATTATTTATGAATTTACATGTCTCTTAAAGAACAGCATTCCTGAGCAAACTAAATCCATGAATAATTATACTGAACATACCACTACATGCCTATGAAGAAAATTTACATTGCATGTCAAAAGCTTAATTAGGAGCCATTTAAAAACACGAAAACCTACCAAACGCTGTCCACAACAAAACACAATCTATCATATCTACTATGATTTTGTATCCTAACATAAACAATGACAACATATCATAGGAAATGGATTAAATCTGACAAATATTTAAGATATTTTCTGTTTATATGTTATTTTTTATGAATACACTTATTTAAGTAAATGATCCAGTCTTTAATTAAACTGTATTAATTACATTTACAGGCTCGAATGTACAAGAAATTTCATAGAAAATATGCATTCTCTGACAGGAATCAAATATCCATGAAGCCTGGCGTGCTATGAAAGTCTTTGTTTACTTTAGGATACGAAATCAGAGCAAATATGATAGATCAAAAATCAGCAAAAGTGTATTGCTTAAAAACATTAATTTGAGTTTTGCTTAAATGGAAGTTCTCTGTGATTGAACTGTCAGAGCACGACAGGATACAAAATTTCTTGAACATTCAGTATAACAAATAAATTGAAAATATATAAAATATTTGTCAGATTTAATCCATTTCTTATGATATGTTGTCATTGTTTATGCTAGGATACAAAATCAGAGTAGATATATCAAGAAAGATCAGCAAAAGTGTGTGTTTAACATAGATATGTTCAAAACTTTGCTAAAAAAGAGCATACCCTGACGAAAAAAGGACCCAAAATTGATTAAAAAAATTTTTTATTGTCTAAATGTTTATGTTATTATTAAAGGAAAAGACCAAATTATTTTTGAATATTTTAAAAAATTTTTTAATCTTTTCCAGTCCAAAATTTTAGTCTAAAATCTTGCTTTTTAGTCATCAAAATTGATGTAAAATCAATCATGTTAGCCATTACTGACAGTTTTATAAACAAAAGTGAATTTTTCCATTTAAAAATCTCGTAAAATTCAATTATACTTTTTTCAAAATTTTTTTTAGAAAAATTAGAAAATTTAAAGTATACTTAATGTAACTTGAAACAAACATTACTTAATTTTTTAGTAGAAAAAATTTAGTTAGAAATAAAAGAAGCATATCTAACAGTGGTGATTGGTTTTAAAGGGGTGAATTGACATTTGCTTCAATGCATTGACAACTAATGTTAGGGCAATTTATCGGACAGAAAGGCAGAAGTGACAGTATTTTTAATTTTTAAGTGAACCAGCTTATTTAACAATAAAGTAATTCTTAAGAAATAAATACTTTCAAAAGTCTAGTATTTATTGATTTCTTTTAGGTACTTTTTAATGATGCCCAAAGCCTGCACAGTTTCCATCTCTAGAATTAAATCTAAAAAAGAAAAATTAATAATTGCAGTTTATCTTTCACTGAAATATGAATATTTAAAAAAAAAAAAAAAAAAAAAAAAAAAATTAAAAATTTTGAAAACGTGACGTTGATGGTTGGTCAGTCAGAGAATTTGATATGACTGGCAGGCTTAAGCAAGTGAATGGCAGAATGTGGTCTAGGGGAGTTGGCAGAAGCACAAAACTTATTGAGAGCCACAAGGGATAGGGGGAAGTGGAGAACCATGATCACCTACATCCTGAAAGGACACAGCACATAAAAAAGAAAAAAGAAAATCAGGAGAAACAATCATGCTTCCATAGTTTCACCAGGAGTTTTTTTAATACATTTTTTTGTATATTAAAAAATTATTGTAAAAATACATTTCACAGATTGTAATAAGCTTTCAAATTTAAGATCTGTAAAAAGTAGATCTTTTAATAAGAGCATTTTATGAGACACATTACTTCAAATTTAATTTTGAAATATTTAACAACTTTATCACATTTTGCATTTAAAATTAAAAAAAAAGAAAAAAATTCTTGTAAAATCTCATTTTTCATCAAAAAACTGTTTTCACTTCAGCCAAAAAATGTCCTTAATATATATTATACATAAAAGCTATTAAAAGCTTTTTTAATCAAATGATGTCTTACTTTTATTGGGTTTTGTACTTTAAAATTCAGAGCTAAAGTTTGGGTAAAACAGTTAATCAATTTACGAAAAAAGAAATTGATGATTTATATTCTTCAAAGTCTTCTGCATTTAATAAAAACAAATACAGAAATGTACAATTTGTGATTTTCAAGTTTTCATAAAACTAATCAAGTGGAGTGGGTAAAAATTTCTAAAAAAACAAACATTTCTAAAATAATTTAATTCATTTTTTAATAAGTTCTGAAAGTTTCATTAAAATACGACAATTATTTGATTTTTGAAAGAATTTACAAATTAATGTTTTTCAACTTAAGTGTGAAAGAAGCTAATGCTAAATATTATGCAAAAAAAAAAAAAAAAAATTCAACCATTCAATTTTCCTCTTATTAATAACAAACTTTTTCAGGATAAAACTTTGTTTTTATTAAGTTTGGGTCCTTCTTTTATCATGTTATGCTGTTTTTTGTTTTTTCTTTTGTGAATTATTGAACATACCACATTTAAAAGCATTAATTTGAACCTTGCTTAACTTGAAGTTCTCTCTGGCTGAATGGTTGTAGCACACAAGGCTTAATTTAAATTCTTCAAATCCTTCAGGAAATAAAATCAATTTGATAAAAGAATAAAAGAATCTCTAAGATTATATCAGGAGAAAAGATACTGAAATGTGCTAGAAGGTGGAAAAGTTATTGAGATGTACAGGTCGACAGGAAATATATCAGAATGTACTGGTCAACAGAAAAAGATGTCACAATGTACTGGTCGACAGAAAAGATATCAATATGTACTGGTCAACAGAAGAGATATTGAAATGTACTGGTCAACGGAATAGATACTCAAATGTACTGGCTGGTGGAAAAGATATCACAATGTACCAGTATGTTGAAAAGATATAAGAATCTACCAGTAGGTAGAAAAGATAGCATCATGTACAAGTTGGCAGAAAAGATACTGGCTGAAAATATATCATGTACTGGTTGGTGGAAAAGATATTGGAATGTAATGGCTAGTAGAAAAGATATCAGAATATACTGGCCGGCTGTGAAGATATCTATATTTCCTGACAAGCAGAAAGTTCTGGAAACTTTTAACAAGTTTTTGATATTTTCAAAAGTATAACTTTAAACAAGATTACGAATAAATATAACTAAAATAATTCTTAAGACACAATCAATATTGAGTTTATAAAAGTTGCTTCCCTTACATGACATTTGAACTCTTGTTTCATTATCTTTCATGCTACAGGAGACAGCATTTTAAAATACTACAGGAGACAGCATTTTAAAATACTACAGGAGACAGCATTTTAAAATACTACAGGAGACAGCATTTTAAAATATATATAAATTATTTAAAATGAATATAAAATAACTACAATTCACATAAAATATCTATATGCACGTTTCCATTGTCAAGCTCTGTGAAATCATTCTACACATGGCATCAGTTACACATTATATGTATATTTTAATTTAAAAGTGTAATGTCCCAAAAATACCAGGATGAAAAAATGAGACAGACAGACCTAATCAGTTGAATTTAGTATTACTGTCGTTGATTCTTTTTGTAAGTGTCTCCTGGAACTGAATCACTTTATTTCAGGTAGAAAAATGAAAAATTATGTGTAGAAATGAAAGGTTTACTTCAATGTACTTTTGACTATTTTTTTTTTTTAAGGAAGAAAAATGATAAATCCTGAAATAGCCAGTGTCACATTTACATTGTTGTCAGTTTCAAATGAATGAAGACAAGAAATACATGGTCAACAGAATGAGAACAATCTACCTTCATAGATTAAATAAAGGACTCAGTTCAAAATTTCCTGAAGGTTACCTGGATTGACAAGTACATGATGAAGGACGGAGGTTCACAACAGCTAAATCATTATGATAATAATAACAAAGACAAGGACAATAGTCAGAGTGTAAATAATGATAATTTCTCATCCCAAAGAGTTAAACAGAAAATATTGTAGTGTCAACCAAAATCAAATTGGACACTGTGGATTTGTGTTACAGGTTTGCATATGGTGCATTACGGAGTTCTACCTGATATGAAGTCAGTAATTCAACACCAGAAAAAAAAAAAATCACCAAAAGGATAAATAAACTTCACTATTAAACAATACATGTTTAATTGGAAGACTGCTACCTATATATATATATATATATATATATATATATATATATATATATATATGAGAGAGAGTTAAAGATCAAATGCAGATCAAATATGGATTGGAATTCATGTGATACATAACTGACCAATGAGAATTAACCGAAACAAAAGTGAAAATACCAAAGTTGTCTATTTTCTCTGATGAAGCTTTAATAAAATTGAAACATGTTAGATTAATAAACATTTCTTATTTGTCCCTTAAATTATCATATATAATATATATATATATATATATATATATATATATATATATATATAATGAATCATGCATACAAAAAGTAGATTAGTAATGAAATGTTTAATAATTAACATGTTTCTAATCTTTTTTTTATTAATGATTACAAAAAAAGTAAAGTTAATGATTTTGGTATTTTCATTTTTTAATCTAGTTTTTCATGCATGATTCATTATATATATATATATATATATATATATCCAATCCATATTTGATTTGCATTTGATCTTATATCATATATATATATATATATATATATATATATATATATATATATTTGTTTGTAACCCTCCAATATTAATATAGGTAAATACTTCATAAAACTGATAGAAAAACACTTTAGCAAAAAATGCATCTCTGAAAAAATATTCAACAAGATGAATCTAAAGATTAGCTATTCTTGCATGAACAATATGGAAAGAATTATTAGCTCACACAACAGTAAAATTTTAAGAGACCTATCTAATCTAAGACAAAATCAGGATACAACACGAATGGAAAAATCAACATGCAACTGCAGGACAGTGCCCAGTTGAAGGAATATGCATGGCAGAGAACACAATATATAAAGCAACAATTTTCCCCAAAGAAAAGGTTGAAGAGAAAAAGATATACATTGGAATATCAGCGGGAGATTGGAAACACCGACTATACAACCATTGCCAATCCTTCAAAAATAAATGTAAAAAAAAACAAACAACACTATCAAATCATTATTGGTTTTTGTTGGAGAGTGGCCTAACACCACAAATAAAGTGGAGAATAATATCAAGAGCCAGAACTCCCAAAAACTTCAGAGACAGATGCAACTTATGTTTGAAGGAGAAAATCTTCATAATCAAACAAAGATATACTACTAAATAGACACAATGAACTAGTTTTTAAATGCCGGCACAAAAACAACCTAAACCTAAGCAAGTACACTAAGAAATAATCATATAGGAACAGCAATTTTGAATGTTTTATATTCCCTTTGTTTTTAGAAATATTACTATGCACACGTGAACGCTAACACATGACTATATGTATACAACTATGATAATGTATTTGCACACTGAGACACCTGTTGATATGTACATGTATATGTTTTTATACGGAAAAAGAAGCATACCAGTTTTTTTTTTTTTTTTTTTTGTGAGTGTGGAGATGTACAATTAGATAGGTACTTATATGTTTTGCCATAAATATGAAAGATCGGGTAATATTATATGTGTAAAGATATAGATAATGTAATTAAATACTGAGATAGTCTTCGAACGCAGGCATAAGTGGATGCACGGGTGGACATGAGGATAGGGACAAATCATTGGGTAGATATATGTAAGTGCAAATTAACGCATATGTGGGTATGTAGATATTCTGCATATTGCGTATGCATATGCATATGTGTGTGTGTATGTATGTATGCATATATGGGTGTGTGTATGTATGTGTATATGTATACGTATGGATATGTAAATATATATATGCGTATGAATATATATGGATATGCAGATGTCCTTGTGTGTATATGTATATATGTAAGTATAAGTATACATGGAGATAGGTATGGAGACATGTGGATGTGCGTTTTCTCTGCAGGTGTATATGTGTAAAGATGGAAATATACATATATTGTTTTCGTGTGAATGTGTGTGTGGTGTATATAGGAACTCATAGGCATATAAGGCGATATAGGTATGTGGTTACAAATAGGGGTTTAAGACATGTGTAGATAAGAAATTGTAAAAGAAAGGCCTAATTTTCTGCTAGTGACATCTCTTCCAAATTTCTCCTCTAATATTCTCCAATTGGAAGTGAATTTTAAATAGCACAAAGGGAAAGTTTTAGATTAGTATTTTAATTGAGATTGAAAGATACTACCCCAATGTGGAAAATAAAATTATTTAAATGGGAATAACTGTTGATAACTGGATACATAAAAACAAACACGAGTTGACTTAATGAACAAAAATCAAAAACAATCACGAGTTTAAAAGTTTTAGTGGAAAAAAGTACTAAATATAAATTGGATTACTCTTTCAATGTTCTGTCTATGGATTTTTTCCATCGACTGCTTCATAGAAAATACCCAAAACTCCACTTAACATTAACCTCCCAAATATGCACGTTAAAGTAACGCGAACTGACAGCGTCTAAGAATTTGAATGAAACCTGTCGTGTAATTTATTGGGGTTGTTGTAACGTCTCCCTTTAATGTAGTTCTTATCGCTCACCCCTTAACCACCTTTATCTAGAGACGAGATGCGTTAAATTTGAGCAACATCCAGCCGACACACTGGGGTTAAAATAGGAAACTAAAATGATACATATGACACACTCATATCCTCTCTCCCACCTCACTTCCTCACTTCCTTTATCTTTGCGTATACTTGATGAGGTCCGTAAAAAACGTGTGAATTTCTTTTCATTTTACATTTCAGCTTTTGGAAGTAAAGTCTGATGATCCAGAACCCTGTTAAAGGGGTTATGGTGAAATAGCTTATTACATGGAATCTTAACGTGGTCTGTCTTTTATTCAAACATATCTGCTCTGAATTTTACATTGAGCTCTCTGGATATCGTCCTCCTCAGGTCTACCCATACGGATTACCTAAATTTGCATAAACTATATATATATATATATATATATATATATATATAAACAAACCAAACTATTGCTAAAATACAACCCTGCCACCATGAATCCTGCCAAATGAAAAAACTTGAAATGCAAAAAAAAAAAAAAAAAAAAAATTGAAAAAATAAACAAAAAATTAAAATAACTAACAAAAGGAAAAGGAAACATAAAAGGAAAAAAAAAGACAACTACTCAGGCAGTAACCCAAAATGCACAATGCCTTTAGTAAATAGACCAATACAGGGCAGTAACACAAAACACCGACAAAGAGCCTAGGTGCAAATGGTTACTCAGAGATTCCCACAGAATGATCTTGTTTCTGCATGAAACTGGGATTAACAATTTGCACTTAGGGTCTTTGTGCTGTTTTGTTATATATATATATATATATATATATATATATTGTGTGTGTGGGTACACACATGAGAGCTACTGAAAAGTTTTTAGCCTCAACTAAAAAGCTTTTTCCAAACCTGAAATTTGGTCATTTTATTAGTTTTTAGGGAGCAATAACTTTTCAGCACCCCTTCTAAATACAGTGCTCAATGATTACAATCAATGCCTAAAGTAATGAAAATGCTTTTAACAAATTAATTTTATTACATCAGATTAATTATCTTTGGAAGCAAATTAGACTTAAAATTTAACACATTAAAGGAAGATTTTAGGATGAGGCTTTTACTGGTTCTTTCAAACAACTATGAAATATTGGCAGATAGCAAAATGCTAAATAACAAAAGCTTTGTTTCAATTTTCAGTAAAGAAGCTTCAAACTTATTTGTACTTACCTGAAAGCCAAAAACTCCACATCCATTTGTTGTAGATGCATGGACTGGGTTTGGTCTTGGCATGCTACCTAGAAAAATACAAAGATTATATTCTATATGATTTTCTGTTATTCAAAATATTTGTTCTGATAAGCAAAGGTTATGTGAATTTGTTGAGGATTTAAAAACCATTGAAAGCAATTTAAATGATTAAGGGAGAATTAGATTACTGATGATTTGTAAAAAAAAATAAGAAAAGATCTTCTTTAAACCAATTCTTGTATTTGTTATGTTTTCAAGACCCCTCAATGATTTTCAATTCCATTATGGAACTGTATTAATGGCTCTTTGTACTTAAGAGGCAGATTAAAACAAGACTTTCACATTTCTAATTCAACAGATAAAGGTTTAAGTCCAGAAACTGATCTGCAATGAAGAGTCAAAATTTTACATTTCGCCCATTTAGACTTATTTTATTTAAAATTAAATAATATATAGAAAGGTAATAAAATTATCACTATTAGTCATATGCATATGTTATGGATATAGGAATCAACAATAAAATACATACACAAATGAATAGTTTGGTAACAGTGACCATAAATAGACATGACCTATTTACAGATACACTCCCTCCAACCACCCAATCAATACATAAAAGCAGTCTGAAGGTCATGAATGTAAGTAACCATCAATGTGAACCCTAAAACAAAAACAAAAAAACCTGGATATTGTCTAAATAGTAAGGACTAACAGGATTTTATTCTACCCACATTGTACATAAACTTTAGAATGTACTGGACTATCCATTGTGTGCTCAATGAACCAGTAGCATTCACCCCATAAAGGAAGTATGCATAATTGATTCCAGTGAAATGGAATATGGGTTATGAGGAATGGTAGCTGCATAGGATGGTATTGGATGAGAATAGAATCAAACTAGAGAGGTAATATTTTGTTCTTTCTATGCATATCTGTTTCAAAGGAAAAACGTTTGATAAAAAGCACATAACCTGAATGTAGTTGACTTATAGCCAGTAGCAAAAGTCACAAATATTGTGTTACAGTTTAGTTGTTATGTCCAAACCTTATTTTTCCCTTTAGGCTACATTATACATTTTTCTACTGGGTGTCAGAATGGTGATAAATGATGCTGTGTGGTGCCTACATTGTCCTCATTCCTTGGAGGAGCTGTAACTTTCTTCATGGTATTATTCTTAGAAAAGTAAGGCAGGTACCATATATTTTGAAAGAGATCATTTAGATATAATACTGATTTTATCTAGTGAGATGTCTACTCTTGCAAAATGTGATGGTGGAGGATACTTTTTTTTCTCTAGAATTACCTTTTCAGTTTTATCATTGATAAACATTATGTATAATAGTCAAATCAGGATTTTGTAAGGATTCTGGGATATGCTAGTAACGTAACACAAATCTATAAATTTTGACCAAAGCTGTTTTGCTCATTTCATGAACACCCTTAAAAAAAAAAAAAAAAAGATGCTAATCCATTTTCTTTGAGCTTTTGGTTAAATAGTAAGGTAGACTGAGCTCTCTTACATTGGGTGAAAGACAATCTGAAAGGAAAATATTCAAAATATTAGGGCTGACTGGGCCTTGATTGAGCAACTAGTCTAAGAAAACGCCAATTGAAAACCAAGCTCCATTAAGTTACCTTACACCAAATGTACCTACTGAGTTTCCCTACATCCCTAAAGATTTGTGATCCTACTAAACTGAGGAGAGAAGAGATTAGAAATGAAAAAGAGAAATTTTGTGTCTACCGAGATGTTAGAAAATTTAAAACAAATAGTAAGTGTCTATACTTATTAATAAGAACCAGCATATATGTTGATTCAACAGATGAAGGCAAGGACCTAATTATGTTTATAGAAACTTCATACTACAGTTGTACAGAATGCATTAACTTTCTACTTGGTTTCTTGGAGATGTTTTTGGCAGATAACTGCTTACCGTTTTGTGAAAAATTGTGATGCACATGTATGTAAATACATCTCGTTACTCTGAAAGCATACAAGTAATTATGAAGTTTCTTAAAATCATTAGTACTTCTTAATTGGTTATTGATCAGTAAAATATCAGTGGAATTGATGTATTTTTTCAGGTTTATAGGAAATACTGTAGCAAAAATCTGCCAATTCCAGACACCATTGAATTGGGTTTTCTCATTTAATCTTTGATTTAAACTTCTTTAAAAACAAAAATGTAACTGAGCATTCATCAATAAGGACTGCAGTAACAGACACTGCTATTTTCAGCCACTGTCTATAATAGTAGAGGAGGCACAGTGAAATTATGGATAGCAGCTCGGATTGAGGAATCAGAGAGCCGAGTTCGAATTCCATTTGAATCCATTACATTCACTTACGTACTAATACCCTTGGGAAAGTTATCAATCCTCTTCTTCTCCCCCCAGCTATGGGTAAATAGCAGGACAGACCAGGTTCTATAGCTTTGGATGGTAACTGGTCTACTGCAGAAACAAATGGCAACCTAATGCGGGAAAAAATCTGCCTTGTAAGTTATGTATCAAAAGATACATGATCGCCTAAGCATGTATCACACACGGCACATAACTGACTGACTGTCTATAATATTAGCCATGTGTCATTCAACTACAAAGTGTTTTCCTTGAGAAGTAGAACATGATTCTGAGTAGAAGGCTAATGGGTATCCATCCTGAAAGAGAATACAAACTAGCACCATGTTAGATGCATCAGGTTCAGGATAACAGATACTCGGTTCTATTGGTTGCTACAACTTCATCTATCATACTTTGGGATAGTTTTTCAGAATGAGTTAAGTGCATCTTTGCATCTCAAAATTTTTACATATAAACACTAGGAATAGGTATCATAATTAATCATGTATATTATACACCCTAATTTTAACTGTTCAACTTTTTATCTGGTTTGTATCAACTAAAAATAAGTTTATGTTTTGATGATAAATTATACAATATTTTCAAAGCAAGCACTTGGACATGTACCCTCAAAAATGCAACAAACTTTCAGTGAAAAGAATTTCACAGTAAGAGAAACAAGAATATAAAACACACATGCCAGTTTAAGATGAGCAGTGTAAAACAGAAGTTGATATTGTTACGTCTGCAAGTGGCATATAAAAGAATTGACCCTGGTGCATTTTGATAGCATCAACAGATTCGTGTGAAATAACAACTGGAATCAATTAAAATTTATCATGTAATCAGTGTTGGCACGATGACTAGTGTTCTTCAGTCACTGGACATTCAGTTGCCATTTTAGTTGCTAGTTTGCAATAAATGGAACCTATTATTGCCATAAGTAAAGCAGACAATAATGTATTTAGTATCTATATGAATTATATTTTTCTTTTTTTAAACTAATGCAGTTTTTGGTTAAGAATTTAAATTCTTTGTAATACATTAGTTACTTTGGACCAAAGATATAAATTACTTTCAGTCCTACTGTCTCAAATATGACAATGCATGTGGCTAGATAAAGAATTAAGTTCTCATATATAACATGGACCCATCATCAAGTCACCAAAAACGTGTGTATAAACCATGAATAATTATGGTATTTATTTTTTGCAATAAGAAAAAAAAAACTGATAAGGAATCATAGATTTTTCCAGATTATGATCAGAGATATAAATTTATCCATAACTTAAAAAAACAACAGTTCCCCTTGGTGCAACGAAAAGAGTCTTGCAAACTAAGTAAATAAAGCTTTAAGGCAGCCATCAAATGGTATTTAGAGAAGATAAGTGGCACCTCTTCATAACTGTTATGAAAATCAATAAAAGAGAAAATAATATTTCACCTTTAGAATTTTGGTAGGTTACTTGGTTTAATGAGAAAAAATTGTTCTGCACATCAACAATGGTGCGATATTAACAACAGAAAATAACCTTGTCTGAAGTCAACAACAAGTCTACTGCAGTTAAGGAAGAATTAAAATAGAATGTACTGCAGTTCTTGTGAATAATGCTGTGTGCTAAAGGTCAAGAGGAGTTTGCAAATGTTATGTATCTATCTTGTATTGGAGAAAATCTGAGGTTCAATTCAGTGTTAGTGTCTTTATGGGCTTTAATTCAGCTAAATTATATTTTTGTTTAGTAAATGTTTATGTTAATCTCATTTGTTCCTCATGTACCTTTTCTAAATATGAGATTTTTGTTGATTTGTTTGTTTTGATTTTTACAGCTTATCAAGCCTTTATGAGTTATTTAAAGCCAAAACATATTTTGGATTTTAAGAATAATTTTTTTTGCAAGCGAATATTGCATTAATGATTTTTTAGAGAATAAAAATGATTTTTTTCAGATACAAATCTTACTATTTAACCCACAGCTGGAGGATATTTGTGCATAATTGCATATAACAAACTCAACTGGAATTTGAGATTTTGGAGATGATAATTTTATCCCTATCTACTTTTAGTGATAGATGTAACCATCCTACATTGATAATGATCAGTGAAGAAGGTGTTGCTGATGAAAGGTTTCCACCTAGTTTGAGATTCATTTCATTACAGATGTTATATAATAGGCATGTCAAACATGCGACCTGTGTGACACAACTGCAACCTGAACAAAGGATACAAATTTAGTCATTTAACGGCCAAAATGGCACCTTTTATAATCTAGAAATTACAGTATTTAAGAAAATAAATCACATATTTTTTACATTTGGATTATTTTAATAGAACATTAAATAAAAAATACCATTTACTGCATAAATTTATTTAAAATAATTTTAACATTATCAACAAAATTTAAGTTAGTTGCTACAATTTTTTCAAATAATCGCTGAGTACCATGTACTAAGCTATTATTTGAAAAAAAATTGTAGCAAATATATGATATTCTTGATGGTTGAGAAAATAGCATGGGAACAAATTCTCTCTAGTAGTCATGCCACCAGCCAACACACCACAAAAACAATATGGCAGTTCATTAACAGTTATAAACAGAAAACTTTCTTTCAAAATTTCAAAAGTTTTGCTTTTAAAGGTGAAATGTCAGCCAACAAATTTTTAGGTGTTATCAAAATTGCTTTATTTCTTTTTACTGTTAACTGTGGTTTAAATGTACCAGTAATTTTTCAGATTCCACATCATCAATTTTGAAAATTAGTTTTTTTTTCTACTACATCATCCCTAAAATGGATAGTGCTCCTCCAGGCATTTCATTAACCCGGAACACTGTTGCTAAATGGACTGATGAAATGTCAGGTGATTTGAAACAACAGTTGAAGGCTGTATCATCAAGGTTTCAACATTTTTCTATTGATATTAATGACTGTTGATATCACTGGAATAGAACAGCTTGCAATCTTCATCAGTGGCTGTGACAGTGAATTTAATATTTATGAAGAACTGATCCCATGTATAACACTACAACAAGCCAAGATATTTTTTAGAGTGTTGAGCAGATTCTGCATGAGTATCGTTTTGATTTGAGTAAAAATGCATGCTTATCTACTGATGGTGCTGCAGATATGGTTGGCAAACATAATAATGTTGATGCCAAGTTACAAAGAAAACTACTATAATTGCATCCAGATTCAACATTTGCACATTTTTCACTGATTTATTCATCAGCAAAATTTGTGTTTAAAGATTCTAAAATTAGATCATTTGCTTAGCTTGGTCACAAAAACAGTGAACTATATCAGAGGCTGTGTTCTCAACCAATGTCAGTTGTTAGAAGATATGGATGTTTACTGATGTTCCATTCTAGGCAGAACTTCACTGGTTGTCAAGTCACAAAGTGCTGAAAATATTTTATTTGTTGAGAAAAGAAATAATTATATTTTTGGAGAGGAAAGATCAAAACATGGGTGAAATAAAAGATAAAAGTTGGCTCCAATATCTGGCTTTTATTGTGGATATTGCTGCACAATTAATGGATCTTAATTTGAAAGTACAAGGTAAAAAAACAAACATATCACTCAGTTATATGATGACATCAAGTGTTTCATTACAAAACTAAGCTCATGGAGGTCATCGTTGTCAAATGAAAATTTAGTTCATTTTCCTACGTGTAAACAGCTGAAAAACACTGCCAATACCAAGTCTGTGATTAGCTTTGCCAAGAATGAGTCACTTGGAATTGTTGTCAAGGGAATTTCACAAAGAATTTAGTAATTTCTCATCTTTTGAACATCACTTTGCATTATTCTCTGATGTTGCCAAGACAGAAGAAAGCCTGCAGATGGAACTATTAGAAATACACTCAGATTCTACACTTGGATCAAAGTAGGAATACCTGGGTTCTTTACATTCTTTCTTTTCTTTTTATGTGCCATGTCCTTTCAGGATGTAGGCGATCCCTTACAGCTCTCAGCAAACACCTTCCTTCTGCTTCCTCCCACAGACCACACTCTATCATCCACCTGTTCAAGCTTGTCAGGTATGTCACACACTGCTTTCCCTTGTCTCTCTTTCCCTCTATTCGACCTGTGAGTATCAGAATCTCCAGGCCCCCCATCCTTCATTATATATCCCAAAAACTTCAGCTGCCTCTTTCTGATGTTAAGTATAAGCCTTTTCTTTGTTTGCAACCTCTCTAAGACCATGTCATTGCTCACATGCTCAGTCCATGATATCCTTAGCATCCTAGTTCGAATCTTCCTGGTATATCCCCTGCCCTTTCCCTGCTATGATAATGATCGCTAACAATTCAGTTCTTTACATACCTTCCTGAAAAGCCTTTTCCTTGTTTGCAATCTCTCTAAGACCTTCTTCGTCTTCGTCTGGTCTCCTTTGGGATGATATCATTTGCTGATGTCACTGAAGCGTCTCTTAGTGTCCGCCATTTTGAGTTTCCATTTCTTGCCTTGTGTCTTCTCTTCACATTGTCCATATATTTTTATTTTAGGTTAGGATTGCTCAACAGTTTGTTGTATTGCAGTTTGGGTGCTGCATTAGGCTTCTTCAGTTTCTGCAGTCTCACTCTTAGTTTACATATAAGAGGATGATGATTACTTCTGCAGTTGGCACTTGGGTAGATTTTGCAGTGAATCATTGCATACCTGAATTTTTTTGTTGATGGTTATATAATCAATTTGGTTTTTATTTTCTCCTCCCAGACTTCTCCATGTCCATAGTCATCTCAGATGATCTTGGAACCATGTGTTGGCTATTACCTGGTCATTGGCTGTGCATCATTGGATCCATTTTTCTCTGCATTCATTGTGTGTTCCTAGTCTGAATCTTCCTGCTATATCCCCTGCCTTTGGTGTTTAGGTCTCCCATAATAATGATCGCTAATAATTCAGTTCTTTACATACCTTCCTGCCAACACTGTGGCAAACTTTCTGAAAGATTATGGCAATGTTTGGTTCTACATGTATGTGAACAGTTATTTTCCTTCATAAAATCAACAAAAATTTGAACAATACTAACTGATCAAGATTTGTCATCTCTGATCAAAAATTGAAACTGCACAGACATTTCAGCCAAACATGCTAAAAATTGTCAGTAAAAAGAAGTGTCAAGCCTCAGGACAAAAAATACTAAAACTGACTGAATAATGGCAAATAAATGTTCAGTTTTGAACTCTTGTAATTTTTGTACTCTGTATTTGTTGCTGTTTTAAACTGCAAGTATATGTTGTTGTTTAAAATTTTATTATTTTTTATCAAACGACTTCCTTACTTTATATACACGAATCCCGGTTAAACATTTCTATACACATTGTGTGATTCAAAATTTAAGTAATAAAAATATAATGCAATAAATTTTATTAAATGACTCCGATTAGTTGTAATGTGCACAATTGGTTATCATGTGGGCCTCATGACAACAAATGTGACCACGTGGCCCTCAATTTGACATGACTGTTATATAACATCTTTTGAAATAATTAGCTAAATGCCAAGATGTTTCCTCACAAATACAATAATGTTGCTTTGAGAAATGTTAGAAAATATTTAACATTCATTTACAAATCTCAGTATAGTAAAGTTGGGTGTTTTTGTTGTGGTTCTATCTGAATTTATGTCAGGCAATTCTATGAGTGTTGCTCGTATAATGTAACTCAGATCCAACCATGTAGCATCTGCTACATTGTTAGACCATCACCAATTAAACTGGTTCCCTCACCAAGTATTTTGGGTGAGATTGTGAATAGGCACCCATCAGGATTAGAAACAAGACCTGTCAAAGGATGAACCTTCTTGTAGGGTCAGTGGCCATCTAGCACAATGGGGTGGGGTAGACTGGGCTCCACAGCTACATATGCAGCCAGTGTGGCAATGATACAATATCACTGGATAGAAGGTTTCCTAGACTCAAGTCAATGGCCAGGGTGATTCCCCTGCTGGAATCAATGGCCACATATCTGTGTCCAAGGCTTGGTTTAAAATTGGTGGACATTGGGTGAGGTTTAACCTGGAGAGAAATGGGCTCTATCAGTTATATTTGACTAAGATACACTAAATAGGTATGAATATCTCTCTCTGGATTTGGAACCAGATATGTAGTGGGAACTGGTTAAGTGCTTAGCTGTGTAACAACCTACAATATTCAGGGCGAGGGGGTGGGCAGCACACAGTGAACACCAGGATAGACTAGATGACAAGATGGCAAAGTCCAGTTCTAATCTATCCTCCAGTTTCTAGCATCAACAAGTTCACAAAGAGGTCTCTCGAAATATTACATGTTACTACTAGAATAATTTTACCACCAAAAGACAATTAACTTGGCAAATCCTTAAATTTTAAATTCTTCAGTTGTTAGTTTTTAACAGAGTTTGCTGCTTTTTGATGTGAAATTAGTTTTGAGCAAAGAAGTTACCAAAGTTGCAAGGATTTAATTCCTAAAATCTCTGCAGGAAAAAATCTCCACTGGGAAAAATCTGTGTAGAATCTGATTACTGCCTATGCTACATGAGATGTCTGTGAAAATCAAAAATACTGCTAAATGACAATACCAAGAATACTATATTTTTGGTAGTGCTAGGATAGGGAACAATAAATTGATGAAACAAAATGAGCAACCATGACAGTGTGCAGGCAGAAGTTTATATCTTAAGTTATTTATGTGATAAAATGATTCTTTTGTGAACTTCTGATACAGTGCCTGACAAACATGTAAGAGAGATTTCGTTAAAAAATGCAGTGTTATACTCATCAATATCCTGTGATAGTGACACCTACCGGAGATTCTTGTGTATATCACAGTCCATTAATAGTACTGATTTTATAGCTGCATTTTTAGTGACTTTAGCGCTATGACAGCCAACTGCCCTTTTATGGAGTGCAGGACAACTCAAGACCAACATCTGAGCACCATGACAACGCAACACTGGGACAACTCAGAACAAGAAAAACATAACTTTTTTGTAACTGAAGTAATTTATTAAACATTAAAACCTTAATGAATGAATATTTTTGCTTTATTAAAAAATAAATTTGGATTTTACTTGTATATCGAAAGTACTCAGGAGCCTGTTTTTGCTACTTAAAGTGGACATAGTAATTTTGAATGAAAAACCTAGAGAAAGTCAAATTTGAACATAGGTTAAAAAAATGTTGACAACAAAGAAGCAAGGTGTCTGGATATCCAAGGGAAGAAACTCTGAGAAAGAAAAATATCAGTCTAAAGAATAATAATCTTGAAGGTGTATGCAACATGCTAATGTGTTATAAGAATTAAAGAAACAAGACAGGACCAAAGTGGGATGTTATAATTACAAAATTGGACAGAGATTCTTTGTCAATCTAAATATTTTACTAAGAGTACAAAATTAAGAAAGAATCCTATTGAAGACTGAAAACAAATATGCACAGTGGATAAAAAAAACAAAAAAAAAAAAACAAGAAGTTATATATATTAAATATATAAACATTCAGGCCTAAAAGAACTCTTGCTTACAGAGGGGAGGCTGGAAGGACTCAATATATAATCTCTAAGACATTAAGTGGAAATCCAGATGTGAGCCAATTTATCTAACATTACAAATGATGTATTATTTGAGAGATAAAGTAGAAAACTAAATTTTAGAAAATCCAGTGAGATTAATTAAAATCTCACAGTAAGTATTGCAGTTGGATTAATTATGTAAACATCTCATATTTGAAAACAAGTGTAACTTCAATTTCCAATGAATCTGAACAGTATTAATATATATCATTAAAAAAAAAAGAAAAAGTCTTGTTGAAATATTAAAAGTTGGTTGCCAATGTGAATACTTTATGATAAATTGCATTGTACATTTAATTTTTCATACAATGTTAAGATATTGTAAAATATATTTAAAATGTATTTAGGAATGTATTTTAATACTTTGGCTACACTGCTGATAAATTAAGCAATTATTTTAATAAAGGATCTATGTTAAAAATTTCGAACCAATTCCCATTACTTAAACTATAATTGAGTCAAATAACTGTTTTTTGATTATCATTATAACTGAAGAATACATGTGGAGAATGTGATCTTGGGAAAAGATTTATCATTCAGAATAATCTTTGCAAATCTGTTCAATCCATATAACATCAGGACGACCTTCAAAAGTAGTTCAACACTTTGCAGACACCTCTTCCAAGTAAGACCCCACCCCACCCCTATAAAAGAGAACATGACTAAGGACTGTGCGTATGTCATCCCATGCAGCATCTGTGGTAAGAAAGGAGAAATAGTCTGCCCCCCTTAAAGTAAGAGTGGAAGAATATCGCAAAGTTGGAAAATAACTGAGACATCCAGAAGAGGCATGTAATGTGGAACTAGAACAATTTACCCAGTTGACGAAAAAGGCTTCAGTTCGAAATTCCAATAACCTGAAGAAGGTCGGAGCGTACAACGGCCGAAACGTTGTGAATATGACAACAAAGATGAGGCCAACAGTCCGAACAATGTAAATAATTAGAATACATCATCTCAGAAATACAGACAGAAAAATCTGTAACAAAAAGTTACCGCTATTGTTAAGACTGAATTTTTTTTTTTTTTTGCTTCTGTCCGAATATTGTAGCTTTTTTTTACCCAACAGAAGATCCGAACATTTCTTTTTGTGGACAACATCGGTAAATTTTCTTTTCCCCTATTCGAGGAAATAAAGTTTACTACTTTCGATTATGTTTTATTGGGTGGGTGGGGGTCATAGGGGAGAATACATAAGCAGAGAACTGGACAACTCCGAGTTATTTTCAACACCTGATAACTTTTTTATGTCTTTTTTGAAATATCAGATGTCCTTGAACGGTGCCAAAAGATCAGAACAGCTATAAACGTCACTACAACAGGCATATGTGCGTGTATACAAAAAAAAAAAAAAAAAATTAAGAGTGCTTTCTTTTTTCCAGAACATAATATACAGATTCAAAATGAAAAAAAAAAATAGCGTTTGTTAATTAAGCATGGGGCAGGAGGTGTGTCTAGTCACGTGACCACATTATTTCAGAAAAAATTACAAAAAAAAAATTACCGGGAAAAAATTAATTAAGCAAATTCCTGAGCATGATGTTGCAGTTGACGTTTCTTTCAAACAAAACAGATGTATTTTTCATATTTAAACAGAAACTGTTCTATGTTAATTGAATGGGAAAAAAAAAGAAAGAAAAAAAAACTTTTTTTTATTAATTTTCAAAAAAAAAAAAAATAAATAAATATCGACCAGTGTTGTATCTTCAACTGAAAAACTACGACAGAAAAATAAAGCAAAAGTACTAAAAACCAATTCCTATATTTGAATTTGCTAATTTGAATGTTATGACCGAATTTGGGGATATCAGCTCAGGGTTTGTAATATTTCTAACTTTTTAAACTTTTCAAAAGTCTTACATTTTTGTTTTTGCTTTACTGCCTTTTACAACTTTGAAAAAATTCAAAAACTGAAAATAAAATTACTTTTTGTACGTTGAAAAAATCTAGATATTATTTTGTTATTATTATGATCATTCTAAGAAATAAGATTAAAATTTATGTTTGGCATGTTTTTTTGTTAGTTGGGTCCGTTTAAAAAATAAAGATTTTCGTTAACAAATATTTTTTTAGTTTCACATCATCTTCTCATCAGACGGAATTTTTCAGACATCGCTTTTATATTTTTTTCTACTGTTCTTAGATTAAGACAACAAAAAGAAGAGGTTTTCCTTCTTTTTTTTTTTTTTTTTTTTTACTTACCGTCGGGACATTTAAAATGACAAGGTCCTCCTTTGCCGAACCCAGTCAGAGAACGGACCATGTTCCCGATAGCACCCATAAAATTACCAAAATTTAAAAAGGTTAATGCTTGAGCCAGGGTTGAGATTATAGCCCCTGGACCTAGAAAAACCATCACAAACACACTCAGTACACAGATGGAACTAAAATACCTTCGCATTCTTCTTGGTAAGCGAACATTAGTCTCCATTCTGTACCGTTGTACGGTGATAGACTACATTTAACTACACATGCCGCTTACATCTCAACTCTGAGAGAGTTGCGTCACTTGTCTGCGTTTAAAGTAGTATATGTAAAGATACATCTATAATTGTTTACGTGTAGCTATTTTTGTCTGCCGTTAGTCGGCAAGTAAATCGCCGATATGCACACAATACATACAAATTTTCTTACGTATGTATGTATTTATTATTTACCCGCATCGACACTAAACCTTTTTTTGATTGGCCACTATGAATTATCTCCCTTCAGCAAATCCATATTCGTCACTTCCGGTCCGGTTTTGTTCGCAGATAATGTCTTCCGGATAATATAGATAACGTACCTTTTCATGATATCACCATTATCTTTTTTAATCATTTTTTTTTTAATCAGTCAGCTAACTTAGTTCTGTTTTTATTCCACAAACTAGATTAAAAATATATATATATTCTATTTAAAAACTTGAAAAATACAGATATAGATTTGGGAAGGAGTTCAGAAAATCTTTTCAAATAAGAAACAGTTGTTTCTTCAGTTATTATTTTGTGAGCTGCTGTGCTTTCAAACTAACTTTTTAGTACATCAAAAAAATCCTAATTTCAGAATGAGCCTACATTACTTGGATCTGTGAATTGTCATAATTGGAGTGAAGATTATGACATGGTAATTTAAAAAAATGAATACAGATTTAATAAAAAAATACAATATGAAAAAGGATAGGTAATGCAGATATATTAAAAAAATCCAAAATATTCCTAATAGCAGGAGCTAAACAATTTTAATTTTACTTTTAACTCCTTTTTTTTCCTACTTCTAATTTTTGTTGATTTGCTATGTTAACACTGATTTTGTTTGTAAAACTCAGAACTTTACAATGAGTTGAACGTGTTAGCAATCAATAAAACATTTTCAATCACCTTTCTACATTGTATATAAAATCTGTAACTTTGATTATAAGGCAAAATATCAAAACTCCCAATTTGTTACATATCATACATGCTCATCTCCATATTAATAAGAGAAAAGTGATCAATTTTGTCCAGTTGAACATAGATGTGTGATGAGATTGGTCCACTGGCAGTTCCTGAAATAACCCAAACTTCATTTCTTCTTCCATAGCAGATATTTAAAGGTTATATATTTATATTCAAATAAATATTTGAGTTTGTTGGTACTAATTGTTGTTATTTTTATTTATACCTCAGTTATCAGCATCACAATAACAAATGGAAGAACATTTGCATACCAACAGCACTAATCAAATGGAATGTAATTACTTCTTTTTGTTTCCAGACAAGGTTTAGTAATAACAAAAAGCTGTGTTATACACTGTGTATGGATGAATGAATATCAAGCAAATACTGTATTGCCAATGAGGCAGAAGTCAAAGGAGACATGTTAAATCAAAATTAATTGTATTGTCAATGTATACAGTGAAGCAAGGGTAGAATGTCTTCTGGGTGACACTTGAGGATGAAAGTATCAGGATCTTGAAACTGGGTGTGTGTGTATGAGGCTGTGTACTAGCCTCTTATTGAAGTTGATGGTAAAGGAAGGTTAGGTAACCTTAACCTCACATTAGGTCAGTTAGCCAAAAATTCTTTGAGGGTATTTGAGCAGGCTTTTTTAAACACTCATGATAGATACATGAATCAGTATTTTGTCATGCAGCAATGTTCTTGATCAGTTCTTTAATTTATTTTAATGTTTTAGGATTTTGTTTTGTGACGCAGATGCAATGCTCAGTGCCTATGTGCAAAGAGCAACTTTTCTATTTTTAATCTTGTTATTGTAGTATTCACATCAAGTTTTGATGAAGTGTGAATCAGAAACTGATTTAATTTGAATTAGATTGTAACTGATGTTACATTCATGAAAGTAACCAAAATGGTGGCAAGCTATTTGCTCTTACAGATTGAACATTTTTGATCAATAAAATAACTAAAACCACATAACAAAAATTTGAGCTAAAGAAATAATTCTTTGCCAAATTATGTACAGGCTACCAGATCTGATTACCATCTGGAGCAGGTACACTGACCCAAATATTGAATGAAACAAAGATGTTAGTTTGAGTAATTCATGGCATAAAAACAGGATCTCAAATCTGAAATACAAAGTTAAATAAATACTACAACTTTTTCAATTTCAATAATTAGATATAATAATTATATATTTGTTACAAATTCTCCTTCTCCTCTCTATTCATTGATTCATAGGCTTACTGCACATATCTGGGTTGAAAGCTGGAGAGGTATTAATTTATGTATAGTGTTTCTTGGGCAAGTACACTTGGCTGAGCACATCTCTGTCCAGGTCAAGCTACAGCCAATGCTCTCTAACTTGAAGGCTTGTTTTGGTCATAGACATGTGAACATTGATCAAGGCAACCCTATTGATTTGGTCATTTACTTCAATCTTGGAAGTCTTCTGCCCAGTGATCAAGTGTCATCACCACACTTGCTGCATACAATGCAGTCTACACCATAGTGCTAGATAGCTGCTGACCCTATAAGAAGGTTCATTTGCACTTTGATAGATCTTATCTTTAATCCTGCTGGGTGTCTAGCTACTCTCCTCGGCAGAAAAGCGTCTTTGGGGAATGAGTTTAATAAATGAAAATTTGAATTTTACTTTTGAGATTTTTGTAGATGCATAGAAATGTATCCTTTTTTTTTTTAAGTAATTCACTACAAGCAAGGCAGGAGTGCCACTAGTATGCAAGGAGCTACAGAGAGAGTAAATAAGGGAAGAGACTGGGTATAGGTGGGGGTTGAGGAAAGAATAAAAAGAAGAACAGAGGAGGATAAAAAGAAGAACAGGAATCAAAGCAACAGAAAATGTCAATTGACATTACATTTAAATTTTTGAAGATTATAATTATCAGGGAAGCAAGTAAGAGGAAGGGAGTTTTACTGTTGGGAAGTATGAGAAAAGAAGCTTTGGGAGTAGAAAAAGCAGTTACAGCTGTTTTAACAGTAAATGGGTGGGACCAAGATGCCAACCTAGTAGCACGCTTAAATACATGCAGTCAGGGCACCAGGAAAAATAGCTCATCAGAGTAGATGCCATGAAAATATTTATAGAAAAGACAGAGGGAAGCTATATTACATCAGTGAGAAAGTGACTGGAGTCAAGACTCCAAGTCAGGACCAATCACATTGCATATCCGTCATGAGAAATACATATTAATGTATATATTAATAGATATTGATATATGATATAGATATATAAGGTGATATCTAAAAATTCATAGCAGTTAACCAGTTAAAAAATTAAAAATTATGCCTATTTTTCACTATCTCCTTTGAAGTAATTTTTTTTTGTGAATTCATATAGAACTCCAAATACTTCTGTTATGATTTCAAGCAAAAGTCTATACTATATTTCATTCATAAGCACTGTAGTGATGCAATAGGCGATTATCTCCCTTTGGTGGAGATGTCACATGATGGCTACTTAGTGATGTCAATCCATACAGTGACAAGAGCAAAAGTCAAAGTCAGTTTGTTCATGGCAGCCAAAGCAAAAGGTTACTTTCTTTTAGTCTGGGGCCAGGCTGAGGTTAAATCTGTCTCCCTAGTAGCTTACAAATCCATGGTGCCATTTTGCTTTGGGAATATATCTTTCCTCAGATATAGAATGAAATTCAAGCCTGTAGTCCTCAATTTGGGAAAATTCAAGACTCACTTTGAATCTGGAGCCATAACATGGCTTTTCCAGACACAGAAGTATCTCCATATTATATGTGACCCTTCCTTTTTATTTCTCCTTACACTCTGCTTTGCTGTGTAGATACATGTCATATATTGCTCTCTGTGTGCAACCCATGTATATAAGCATATATAGTTTTGTGTATGTCTTAGTAGAATAAAAGACTCTCTTAGAACCAAGCATGTTTGTCATTCTTTTTCCTTTCAGCTATTCCATTTCATTCATGTTTTTATATCACAGATAAAATAATGCCCATAATAGGGGAAATACAAATGGGATAATAAATCTTTCTTCCATAGCTCTCTCTCCCATTACAGCACTATTGAATTTTCTCAAAACTCTGTGAAGTATTTTGTATATCTGTATGTACGTCAGTTTGTATCTACAACTGTAGCTTTGTATCAAACTAAACTAAGAAAATAAAAAAGAAATGATTTTTGATTTAATCTTTTCTTAAATGGAAGAAAAAAAACTTCATTTCAATTTTTAAAATATCCCAGAACAGTCTTAATTAAGATTAACTGTTTTAAATGGGATTTGCTGGTTTTGATTCTTGAGGAAAGATTGTAAAACTGGAAGTGAACACTGTCACTAGTGAATTATAAATTAAAAGAAATCTCTTTTTATTTATATATATAAACAAACATTAGATTGCATGGACTCTGTAATATTCCTACCTATAAATAAATTCAAACAAAATTCAAAATATTTCAGCCTATCAGCAAAATACAAATCACATTTTTAAGATCAATGAAAACATAGAGTTGTCTACTCCAGAAATCTCACCTGAACATCTTTTTTAAAATATTTATTTTTTAATTTCAGATATATCAATTTCAAATTGTCCTAGATCATATTAAATATATGACCTTAAAAGAGAAACAAAGTATTGTAAAGTGATGGGAACATAATGTTGGAAATTGCAAAAAAGTTTTCAGCAGGAAGCACAGAAAAATCAAAAAGGAAATTGAAAACATTGGCAGGATAAATTATAATATATATAAATGCTTACCACCAGATGAATCAAATTAGGGAAATTGCAGTAGTGGATGAATAAACTTGTATTTTAACATAGGACATTTTTTTTAATACTTATGTTCACCCAGTACAAAGCTTCTCAAGGTAGAAGGTTACTGTGCAGTGTTGTATGAGTATAAAGAAAGGCAAGAAGTAAAGTTCATGGGGTTATGCAAGAAAAATAAAGGTTAGCCCTAGGCTTGAAAGGGCCAAGATTGTGGTGATTGGAAAAATATCCTGTCAGTTTACAAAGCAGCAGATCCTGGGAAGAAGCTGTCTGAATGAAACTTACTTAATATTGAAATACAAAGAGAATGGGGATGATTCACACTTGTGTACATGGCATGGCAGGTTGCAGGTGTAAGGGTCAAGGGTGGTGGATTAAGCAATGTAGCACATAAGGACACATGCCATTGTAATAGCAATAAGCTAGTGAGAGGCTCACGATGTTTTGTCTGTGGGAAAGTCATTGTTGGGCGGATAATATTTAATCACCCACAAGGCCACATAGATGCTAATGAACACTATCAAAATCAAGGAGCCCCAGGCCAAATATCACAGCAATACTCCATTTTTGGTCTGATCAAACTCTTGAGTATAGCAGGGAGAGTGGTACATTGAACCAACCATTTTTCCAGCACTATATATATATATATATATATATATATATATAATTATTTATTTAAAAATAGGAATCATATTTTTAAATAAATAATTATATTTATGCTCTACTTTTGTATCGAGCACTATTTTTAAAAAATAATAACTAAAATACTAAGGAACTTTGGATTATTTACCTAACCAGTTCTTTCCTATTTTCAATATATTTTCACACACACACACACACACACACACACACACATATATATATATATATATAACAGTACTTAAATTTCACCACTGTCTGCAACTAAATATTTCATGTGGACATATATGTAGTAATGTTACTATCACACAATCCTCAGGTGGTAAAAAGTAATATAATAGTATTATATTACTTTTTTACTGTCTGTGGATTGTATAACAGTAACATTAGCACCTTTATTTTACTTGTGAACAGAAGTTAAATGTAAGTACTTTTTTTCATATATTTTATTTCTGTTTCATTTTTGTATATATCATATATACCTGTGTTGGTAGTGTCTAGAAATTTTGCTTTTTATTTAAGTTTAGTTATAGACCAATAAAAGTTCTTTTTTAGAGATTTTTATTCTATATTTTGGACCAGTTTCTTGCTTTACAGTGAAAATAATGAATGTGTGTGTGTGTGTGTGTGTGCGTGTGTGTGAAATATGAGTGCAAAAGAAACAGATAATGCTATAATATTTTCCATTATAGATTTGCAATTACTTCACTTCCAGAATATCTGAGGCTTAGTAAAAGAAGAACCCAGAAATAAAGCTAAAGAACAGAGTGTAAAAACATTTGTTTAAAATAATAATGTCTGGTGGCATTTTGAGGTATTCCTGTAATGCTCTCAAATTAGTGGTAATGATATTGCAGCTCTGAATCCATACGGATGCATATATAATACATACATTATATATATATATATATATATATATATATATATATATATAAACGTTGACAGTCTGTTTCATGCTTAAACTTAATTTTCAGGCCTGAAGACTGCATTTAAGCATGAAACAGATTCTTGACCTCAATGTCAACTTTTATATTTACATACACTCTATTGAGCACTTTAGCCAATAAAGTAAGCATAACTTAAAACTATATATATATATATATATATATATATATATATATTAAAGCATATTGAAAATTATGAATTTTTGAAATTGAAAAAGTCAGAAAGATTTATATTGTGGGTCATTACAACCCCCAGGGTAGCCTTAAAAATCTTTGAATTCCTCATCTCATTGAATTCCTCATCAGACTTATTTTGTGCATAAAAAACTTACATAATCTAGGACCTAAAACATTGCATAACTTTTGAACTAAACAATATACAAAAACAAATGAGTATATACATATATTGAACTGTATATGGGATCATTTAATATGATTCAACTCATATTACCAGTACATTTGATCTTGAGTAAATTGAAACATATATCTTTAGTGTTGTAATTTATTTTCAATTAAGTAATCAATCAGTATATATAATATGTGTTGATTTACATTGATGATCACATATACAGTTCAATATGTGAATCAGTTCCCAAATAAAGAATCTATCAGCAGTTTTCCAACTCCATATTAATACACTGTGTATCCTCTTTGGACATTACCACAGATTCATACTTTTGAATGCATACAATCATATGGATATTACACACATGCCCCAGTCGGTCCTGGGTTAATCCTATGCTGGTCAATACTGTCATTAGTCAACTGGTTGTTGGTCACTGGCAGTTTTGATTGACACTTTCCATGCCCACATTGTGGTGTTTGATCTCAGAGCAGTGAAGATCGAATTCAATCAGTAATTCGGAGAGCTAGTCTGAGCAATGCAAAGCTGTATTAAGAAATAAATGAAAATGTTCACACAGATGAAATAAAAATGGAAGACTTGTTGGGTTAATTTTAAATTGGCTTACATAGTTTTTGGCACAAAAATCAACCCTTCCCTCTTTAAATCTTGATAGTGACACTTTAATCTTGGAACAAGATTCAAAGTCAGGAATTCTCCTGGCAACAGGTCACACAGGGTTTTGGTAGCAGCTTGTCTCATCTCTCTCTCTCTAACTCTCTCCTGAGTTACCAATGCGATATGTTTATATCAAGTCTGACCTGAGACTGGCATGGGTTTTACTGTTCTGGGTGTTTCAGTAATTCCCCAACTTTTGAATTTAGTTGAAGTGACTGGTTATGAGTGCACTAGAATAAACCAGACTAAAAGCTTGGAAATAACAGGTTATGGAAAAATCAATGATTAAAATACCATCACCTGGAAGCACAGCCAAAATATGATTTTCAGAAAAATGACTGAGGTGGCAATAATGAGATCAAAATGGTTAGTCACTTTCATGATAGATTTGAACCCATACAAATTACTGTTAGATGAATTGGGAGGTGAACTCATTAAACTGAGTCTGGCTAGAGTGAAGGTTGCACAAAAGTATACCAGAGAAGGACAGTACCTCAGATTACTATATTGCAGCTGGAAACTTCCATAATGGTGTCCCAGTGGAAGAATGCAAAAAATTAGTTGAAGGGAATTGAATTGTTATGGATAAGAAGGAAAAAAGCAGTAAGCCCCATTGTTGATAAGGCTTTAAACATTCTGTTTAGGACAGTGTCTAAAGCAGATATTAAGATCATAAGTGTAATATCCCAGCAACAGAAGGGAGATAACCCATAGAGACACAAGAGTTAGGTCCCCTCCAGACATCCGGTGAATCTTAATCAGCAGTTTAGCAGCAAGAGGGAATAGGAGGCTACCATCACCGGAGGGACAATCAAGAACCATCCTAAAATCCTAGCAAGGCATTAATCGACGCCTAGCAAGCATCGATAGCTTCTTGCGCAGAACATTACATTGGCGACGAGGACTGAGTCGTTACCCTCACAAAAACAGAACATCAACACACTTAAAAAAAAAAAAATTCAACACGTGTTCGATATATAACCAATATGGCCGCCGTTCCACACTACCCCGAATTTGACTGTGAGTCAACAGCCAAAGCAGCAAGATGGACAAAATACATTAAAAGACTGAAAAACTATTTTGTCGCACATAACATTGAGGATAACAAACGGCAAAAAGCAATCCTTCTAACGTTTGTCGGCGAGGCTACGAATGACATCATCGACGAGATACCACAGGAGCGAGTCACACCAGAAAAAAATGAAACACATTTAGACAAGCTTGTCTCAGCGGTGCACAACCACTTCAACCCAGAAAACGACACGGAATACAACCGATTTGTGTTCCGGAAAATTAAACAAAATAGCCCAGGCATCGAAGAATTCTACCGTAAACTAAAGGAAGCTGCGGCTATGTGCCGTTTTTCCGACATCGATTCCGAGGTGAAGTCCCAACTAATTACAGGCTGCCTGTCGGAAAAAGTCCGCCAGAAGGGACTCATGAACTCGGATATGTCACTACATGACTTAATAAACTACGCAAGGACAACGGAGACGATAGCGTCGTACCTACAAACAATGCGACTGGAAGACAACAACACCGCTACTGCTACAACCGCCCCAATAAACAAAGTCGCGGACGAACAGCGCCGACCAAGCAACTATCCCCGGCAATACCGGTGCAGGAATTGCAACGGAAAATACCCTCATGAGCGGGGACCGACGTCTTGCCCGGCATTTCATACCCAGTGCACATACTGCGGAAGGTGGGGACACTTCACCTCTGCCTGTTTCAGAAGATTAAACGACGGATACAGACAACGGGAAACAAATCGTCCCCTACGAACACAGACCAATCGACGCTCAGTGAACCGCATTGAAAACGACCAACGGAACCCACGTAGCAGTGGTAGTGATACAGAATACGTGTTCCACACAGCTGGAGCTCGGAACTTGCCACCTCCAATTGAAATGGATACTCCAGCAAACAGGAGTTCATCTTTATTTTGGGGCTTCCCAACCAAATAAAAGGGCAACTTGATGAACAATCACAAACTCTCCACAAAATCAATTCCACAGTCCAGAAACTTGAAGCTGAAAACGCTCTTTATAAACAAGAATTGATGACCGCCCACACCAATATTCACCAGTTATCTCTTTTGGATAACGAACGACGAAAATCCCATTTGTCTTTGGAGAGACACTTCATCCAAATGAAAGAAATGCTGTGCACAGAAACGAAGAGAATGTCACATGAAATAAATGAATTGAAGCTTAAATGTTGTCAACAGAATTTTCCTGCCACTCCTTCATCAACTGCTTCTAGCAGTTTCCAACAAAGCAAGAGATTGTCACAAAATGCAACATATTTGCGTCCTCAAAATGATGTTTATGAAGACGCTCTCAAGTTTTATCAAAAAGTTAAACGTCCAACAACAGTTGCTTCAACAGATTTTCAAAATCCATTGTACTCCTCTTCAAATGTCCAACAGATGTCAACAAAATGTAAGTCGGCACCTTGTCCACAACCGTCTGTGCCAGAGCCACAAGTCATGTCTCCCCTCAACTCCATCCAGAAAATGCTACACCCTAGACAGTCACGCAAGAAAATTCATGACAAAACCTCTAGAACTGATGCCAGCCGTTCGAAAATTTCCAACACTTCATCTGACCAAGACCTTGATTCTTCCCCAAACCAGACCATAACTATTTCTTCCACTCAGAATCTCACATTGCAGGGTGATGAAGATCTTCATTCTGATGATTCCAATTTTGATTTGCTTGATTCTCGCAGCTTTGGAAAGTCCGAAGATGGCTTGGAAAGTAGCTCATCCGAAGATTTGGCTTTAGAATGGCTGTGGCCGGACAAAAAAAAAAAACCCTCTCAAAAAAAAAAAAAAAAAAAAAAAAAGCATTGTAATATCCCAGCAACAGAAGGGAGATAACCCATAGAGACACAAGAGTTAGGTCTCCTCCAGACATCCGGTGAATCTTAATCAGCAGCTTAGCAGCAAGAGGGAATAGGAGGCTACCATCACCGGAGGGACAATCAAGAACCATCCTAAAATCCTAGCAAGGCATTAATCGACGCCTAGTAAACATCGATAGCTTCTTGCGCAGAACATTACAATAAGGATTTAGCATTCTGCTTCCATTTGATTGTATTATATTATTATCATCTTTGATTCGCAATATATCGAAAATTCCGTTAATTTTCGACAGAGACGGGTTTGTTGGAGAAAAATTCCTTGGGTCACCGTTTGAATAAAAAAATGAGAGAAAAGATTGTTGCGTTTTCAAATAAAATGATATTTATTTAAACGTAGGATACACAAATTTTAACTGTAATTACTTATCATAAAATAAAAGTTAGAAAGTTCTTCTCTTTGACTGTTTGAATGTTTGGTTTTATGGTCTTGTCTAAGCTCCAGAAACCCGTGTTTATTTACTGGCGGAAGTTGGTTTTATTGGCTATTTATTTTTATTAAATTAAAAATTAGAAGTATGTTTTAAAACCGGAAAACTGCACGGATCCCTTGCGTGTTGTGTTTAATATTGTCATTTTATCCTTTGATTTGATGTTGTTTACTTCTGCCTATTCTACAAATACCCCCCACCTCTCCCACCAGATTGATAGTTGAGAGAAAGTCAGTAAATAATATACTGTTTAAAGTGTTTGGACCAAGTGACACTTCTTGCCGATTTAGCAGTGCGATGTTGCTGGCTTGTTTCCACTGTAGTGTCACTGTGGGGTGATTTGTTACTTGGCTGTGGTGATCGTGATAGCATTGTTGATTGTGAAGCTGATGTATTTCCATTATCAACATACATTGGCTTGATCCTATCCACTGACATATTCTTTTTTTCCGTTGATTAATATTTAAATTATGGACCGCTGTAACGTGGAGGCAGTGGCTTTTTTTTACAAAGTCATTTCACACAAATACTTTTTACAATTGTGTAAATCCTTTGGAATATATTTGAAATTGTGTGTCCGAGAAAATTTTGTTAACTCCGATGAGGCACTTTGCCAGATTGATCCTACGTAAGTCTACTAAAGACTTATCATAGATATTGTTTATGCTCTTCTTTGTCTTTGCTAGCTATTAATATGTCGTCCACGTAGGTGAAAACGAAGTGGCTGTCTTAAAATTTCATCTCTGAATCTCTGGAATATTTGAGCGGCATTGCGTAGACTGGCATTTGATAATATGCACTAAATCGAGTTTGGAAAAAATAGTGCAACTATGTAGCGTTGTAGTGAAATCACTCAGGAAGGGCAGTGGCTAACTATCCGCTAAGGTCACTGTTTAGCCGTCTAAAATCTCTGCATATCCGCCATGTTGTCCTTATGAACCAAGTGTATAGGCGATGTCCAAGAACTTTTAGAAGGTCGAATGTTTCTTTGCTCCAATAAACGCAGAAATTCTCATTTCGCGAATTTTAACTTGTCTAGCCTTAACCTACAATCTGTGGCGTTTGTAGATTATCCAATAGCTTGTATTGTGGTGTTTTATTGAGTGTTTGCTACCGGTTGAGTGTATTAATGGTTGTGGTAAGTCTAGGAATTATCTGAATGTTGCTGCAAGTTCATTATTTAATATAGCTGTACTTATTCCCGTAGTAGAAAGGGACGTGCAAATTCCCGGTGTTTTCAGTCTAGTTTCGTCATAAATTAAGGTGCAACTGGACATATTAACAGAGAGTTTTAAACATGGTTAAAAGTGATGGGTGTTTTTACGTCAGCTATTATGAAAGTCCATTTGAATTCTCTCCGGGGTTCTAGATTTATCATGAAGGCCCTTTCACCATATGTCGAAATAACAGATCCATTTGCAGTTTGTAGTGTTAGTATGGAGGTAGTGTTTGTTCGTTTACTTGTCGGTGTAGCTGGTATGACACTAACCTGCGTGCCTGTATCTATCAGGAAGTGGAGTTGTCTCTCATGTAGAACAGGCAACCTTTTTTGATATTGTTTGTCCAGTCAATGCAGTCACATTCAATTCATTGACTGGATGAGCAGTTTTCCTCAAACTTGCATGACTTATTGTATTTCTGTGCGGTGCTGCCGAATTACTTATAGTACCAGTAGTATATGTCTGTTGAACCAGGCCTGCTATCATCTGTTTGTTCGGTGTCTTTGCCTTGAACAGGATCTGTTGTTGTTATAATGTTGATGCATCATCTCTATTTGTTTGGTTAATTCTGCTACAGCTTTTGTAGAGTTGTGTTAACTCCATATTGTTTGCGTTGTTTTCTAAGACAGATTATTAATCATTGCTACAATCGGTCTTAGAAAACAGATTACTAAGTAATCTGTTGCTTTCTATGAATTCTGTCAGCGACATCGGCTAACTTCTAGTCTCAAGGTTTTCGTCTTCTGACATAGGCGCTGTTACTTGGATGTGGTGATCGTGATAGCATTGTTGATTGTGAAGCTGATGTATTTCCATTATCAACATACATTGGCTTGATCCTATCCACTGACATATTCTTTTTTTCCGTTGATTAATATTTAAATTATGGACCGCTGTAACGTGGAGGCAGTGGCTTTTTTTTACAAAGTCATTTCACACAAATACTTTTTACAATTGTGTAAATCCTTTGGAATATATTTGAAATTGTGTGTCCGAGAAAATTTTGTTAACTCCGATGAGGCACTTTGCCAGATTGACAAGCGTATGGTTGCAATTTATAGACAAGCGTATGGTTGCAAGAAAGAAATACGGCAACAGCAGAAATAGATTTACGTGGTTTATTTCAACAGGAAAGTGTGGGTTTGGGACAGCTACCTTGTGGTAAAGTTCATAAGCCGGCTTCGGATCTAGGTCAATCTCTCATGTTGACGGTGGTTGATGCTCTCCTGCTGCTGATCGCTCGGCCTGACCGTGACGGTCTGTTTTGCGGCCACCTGTGGACTGCTGTTGAACTTCCGTGTGACCCCTTTTATATTGTTTTTTTTTATGGCTTAACAGGCTCGAAAAACGAAGCGAGTATAATTAGGAGGGAAGCATTTTTATTGGACGAAAAATAGAGCACTTTAAATATTATTTTATTTTTCGACCGGAACACGTGTGTCGAGAACATTTGTGAAGAAAGATAATGGTCATTTTGTGACGGGGCTTTCTCCCGTTTACATCCGGTTCTCGCTCTTGAGTATTTGCCTGTAAATCAGCCGAGATATGTCTTATTTTATTTTATAACAGCGCTAAACATTGCGTGGTCGTTCTCAGTAATTTATCTTACAAAACTTTTATCATGTTCCTACTAAATCTAAGTTCTTATGGCAGACACAAAACTTTAGAAACAGCAAATCACGATAATAGGCTCGAAATGACAAAAAATAAGACTACCACTGCGTAAAATTTTAAAAAGGAAAACACATTTATTTTACAATATTACAAAGAAAGGTACGATACAAATGTTGCACAAAGATTTCCTCGTGTGCGCCTATTACGGCAGGATAACAATTTTCTGAGGTTACAAAAGATACAAGAAAAAAGTGCTACAATATTTAGAAGACAATACGTGTTCAAAGACAACAAATATTACACCCTTTAAAAATGGGTGGGGGGCGGAAAAAACTTAGAGGAAGCAAAAAATTGTAGAAGGCAGAAAATACAAAAAAAAAAAAAAACGCACCCACCTCCGTTCGATAATAGGACCGTCTTAAAACACGAAGAGGTTTTCGTGTTTTCCTAAGTTGTTATCTCGAGGGCCTTTTGAAGTATTTTGCTGAAAAGTTAACTTGAAACTTCTTTCAGCTTAAAATTATTCTCAGGAAGGCACGGTAGTGGCGTCCATACGTCTGGTAGCCCCGGGGGCGAGGATTTTGACTGGTTCCCCACTTCCCCCACCCCAAACAAAATCGCAACAGTATACTTAGTTTTTATTTTCTTTTGGATAGATCCATTCTTCACAAAGGTTTATCACAATCAGTTACAAATTCAATAATTTTTATTTATTTATTAAGGTTGACAAAGAGCTTCGTTTGGTAAATCGTATTTTATTGTTTTAACACTAAAACTACAGAAAGTTGAACTAACCGATGAAAAAAAAAATGTCTAATAATTGATTGTTGATAAAAATAAATGTAAAACAATTTCAACTCAGTAGTAGTTGGATAAAATTTTGCGTAAATATTTCTTGTCTAATATTTGTTTTTCCAAAATCTTTTGAAAAAGATTTTTGAGAATTTATGAAATCTGACAACAAAAAGAGAAACTATTGTGCTCTGAAAAAATAAGCTGAAAGATTAATTTCATTTTAATTTTTAATTAAAATTAAGTTTGTTTTGAAATTTTTGAATTTTTCTTTCGATAATTTGCCAAATAACAGCACAGTATGATGACAAAAGTTAATAAAAACAAAGTTTTATCGTGAAAAAGTCTATGTAATTAATAACAGGAAAGACCAAAATATTTTTTATTTTTTATTCCTTTCTAGCACGTTCGAAATTTTAGTTGAAAATCTTTTTCTTTTTTTTTTACGGTAGCGTAATATAGCGGTTGCTATGTTTTTCCCATCCACATAAACTCCAAGTCATTTTATTCGCCTATGATTGGCTAATACCTTTGTATATAATAATTTAGCCATCACAGTCGTTCCTTTGAATCTCTTGGTTCTGAGCATACTTACCTATTCTGTTTAGTAAGTGTGTAGTGATTGGTTAATTTTTAACCAATCACATATTTTTAATGTAAGATCAATTTTTCCCGCGGTTCCGTGGGAGTCTACCTCTTTTCCTTAAATAGGGAGACTTTTCGCAAGTCGCCAGTAAGATCCCAGCCTTCAACACAAATCCACGATCTTGCTGATCACACTCTAACGCACACACAGACACAGAATTTCGTAACTACAAACTTACATTTACTCTCTGTAACTTTTGCCAAACACAATCAACCAGAACTTTGTTGATTCAAACCAGTTTATTCACAACACATTTCAAGCAATTTTATTCTTGGTTTTATTCATTCTTCACATGCAAACTTTGCTCTAACAATTATTTCGGAACATTTATCTCACAAGAGAACTTTCTTCAAACAGTTGATTACAATCAATCTAATGTCAGAGGGAAACAACTTCCTTCTGTTTAATCTACATTGTGAATACGATTTTATTTCATGCTTGTTGTTGTATTTTATTCAATATATATTTGTTGGATAACAAATTGGAGTTGTTGTTATTGTTTCTTGAGTCCTGTACGTGGAAGAATCATTAATATAAATAGTAGTCGTACCTATATATTTGGTGTTCCTGCTACATTTAGTGAATCGACCCGACGCAATATTTGGTACGTACGCAACAAAATATTTAGCATTAATTTTTTAGCGCTTTTGTGAGTTGAAAAATACATTAATTTGGAAATTCTTGCAAAAATCAAATAATTGTCAGATTTTAATGAGACTTTCAGAATTTATTAAAAAATGAATGAAATTATTTTAGAAAATGTTTGATTTTTAGAAAGTCATGGTTAAAATATTTTTTTACATCTGTTACACCATCTTAATTAATTTTATAAAAACTTGAATATGAACATCACTGTAATTTTTTTTGATTAAATGCAGAAGTCTTTGCAGAATATAAATTATCGATTTTTTTCTTTGTAAACAGAGGACCGTTTCTACCTAAACTATAGTTCTGAATTGTAAAATACAAAACCCAATAAAACTAAGACATTATTTAATTAAAAAAAGGTTTTAATGGCTTTTATGAATAATATATATTAAGGACATTTATTCGATGAATTTATTTTTTCGATGAAAAATGAAATTTTACAAGAACTTTTTTTTTTTCAATTTTAAATACAAAATGTGATAAAGTTGTTAAATATTTTAAAATTAACTTTGAATATGAGCATCTCTGGAAATGCTCATATTAAAAGATCTATTTTTACAGATCATAAATTTGAAAGCTTATTACAATCCGCAGACCGTTTCTGTATTAAAATCGTTTCCGACAAAACTACAGAAGCACAATTCTGAAATAAAGTCACGTGTGCTAGAGTTGTTTCTCCTGATAGCGAGGATCTGGGCTCATAAATTGCGTTGATTTCGTATCAAATTCTCTGACTGACCGACAATCATCGTCGCATTTTCAAATTTTTTTTTTATTTTTTTTTTTTTTTTTATTTTACATATTCCACCAAATATTTTCTTCTCATTTTTTTTTTTTTTTTAAATATAATCAATATTTTCCTTTTCAGTGAGAGACATACTTCAATTATTTTTTTTTTCTGTTTTAGATTAAATTTTAGGGACGGAAACAGTGCAGGCTTTGAACATATATTCGTTAAAAAAGTACCTAAAAAATCAATTAAACTTTTGAAAGTATTTAATTTAAGTTTTAAGAATTACTTTATAGTAGGTACCACTACGTTTTCGCGGAAAACAGCATAGCGCAATGAAAAAGGCCACAAACTTAAAGTTTTATCGTCAAAATGTTTATGTTATTAAGATGAAAGGCCAAAGTTTTTTATTTTATTTTAATTTTTTAATCCGTTCTAACATGCGATTGAAATTATGATTAAAATCTTGATTTGTTTACATCATCGGGGTGGTATAATAATTACATTGACTATTTTGCGCTATTTTTTCCGTTGCAAACACATTGATTTGGAAATTCTTGAAAATATCAAATAATTGTCCGACTTTAATGTAATGAAATGTTTTTTTTTTTTAGAAAATTCTGGTAAAAAAATATTTTTTTACAAGTATTACCACCCACCCACTGAATTTCATGAAATTTCGCAAAAAAAAATTTCTATTCCTGCATTTTTTATTCGTTAAAAGTAGTACTCTAGTTGGAAAATGTAAATCGCCTAATTTTTTACTTGCAATATTCTATCTGAAAATCTGCTCTGAATTGAAAAATAATGAATGCAATGAAACTATGACATTATTTAATTAATTAGAAAAGCTTTTCATTGCTTTTGTAAATAATTTATATTAAAGACACTATTGTCTGAAGAAATATTTTTTTCCGATGAATAATGAATTTTTACAAGAATTTTATATTTTTTTACTTAATTTTTTTCCCATTTTTCGTCCATGAAAGGCTAAACATGACATTTTCACGAAAAGGTAACATGATCTAAGAGTTTTGTCTCTTGACAGAGAAATTAATTTTAGTATTTTAATTTTTTTTATATTTGCATAAAGCACCTTCGAAAGGTAAATAAAAGTCAATAAATTATATTAGATAATTGCGGAAAATATGTTCATTTGTAAAAATTACTAAGTTGTTAACCCCCACCCAAAAAAAAAAAATAAATAAATAAAAAAGACGTTCACTTAGATTTCGTAAATTTTGCATAAGTAAAAGGAATTTATTTATATTTGCATAACAACAACTGTAGAAAACAGTAATTCACTTGTGTTTGAAATGCTGAAATTTATTTGTCCTTGGAATTTTGAGTGAGGAAAATGTTATGAAGTGTATTAAAACATGTTTGAGTTTGGAGAATTTTAGTAAGATGTAGAGTTACTTGTAAGAGAATTAAACAGTTTGAAAATAGTGTGGAAAACGTGTGTGACTGTGACTCAAAATGTTACTTTAGGAGTTTCTGTCCTTGTGATTGTAAGAGTGAATGTTCGTACGTACGCCACAATAATTGGACACCACCGACGTTTAAAACAGGCCATAACAATTGGTAACCCCAATGCTCGTGGATATTATCGACATTTGAATTATCGCCTACATCCAAGGAAGAAAAAATTAAAGAGAGCGAGTCAGACCCAATTCGTGCCAGCAACACGTACAAAAATTTTCGACTTGGCGCGAGAAAAATTTTCCTACACCACGTACGTTTTTTTTTTTTTTTAAATAGCTCTGTTCAACATGGCTGAACAACCTGTTGGCGAAACAGCTGTCGTCCTAAACTTGCCGGTATTTGACGCTACCAACGAACATGTATAGTTCGCACAGCTGAAAGCAATTTTCCAAGTGAAAAGAATCCAGTCACAGATGGCACGCTACGCATATGTCGTAGAGAAACTACCGCCAAAAATCGCTTCAGACCTACTGGATCTTTTAGACACCGTACGAACACACGATCATTTTGATACACTAAAAAGAAGCTATAATATATCGAACTGGCAAATCGCAAGAGCGTCGTTTGAACGACTTATTTAACACACTACAGCTAGGTGACAACAAACCTACACAATTATTACGAAAAATGAGAAACCTTCTTGGAAATCATACAATATCTGATTCATTGTTCCGCAAACTTTGGCTCGATAAACTACCAGCACAAAACACACAAAAATCCTAGCAACACTTCCCGACGATTTAGATTTGATCAAGACTGCTGAAATAGCGGATAAAATAAATGATGTCACGATAATCAACAATGTCGATGCTCAAACATCACACGATATAACGATGGAGGACATGATTTGTAAGTTGCAACAGCATATCAACAAGTTGTCTACGCAATTGGAGCGCCTACGTAGAGAACCAGCTCACAACTTATACAAGTCCTGACGTCGTTCTCACTCCACCTCTCGTCAAAGGAATGCTACAATATGCTGGTACCACCACAAATTTGGCAACTCGGCAAAAAAATGTACCAAGCCGTGTAATTTGAAACCACAGATTTTACAACAGACCAGAAAGCGGGAAACGCCAGCCCCAGCAGCGAGTGAAGGCGACGTCTGCTGTTGGGGGTCAGACATCTAGCCGTCTGTTCTACATTAAAGACAAGAACTCAAATGAATCATTCCTCGTTGATACGGGTGGCCAAATCAGTGTTATCCCACCCAGATCCAACTTCTCGAAAACTAAATCTCCGGTTACCTTACGTGCCGCTAACGGCACACACATCCAAACCTTCGGACAATTATCTATGACCCTGGACATAGGCTTGTGAAGGAACTTCCAGTGGCTCTTTACGGTAGTAGACGTAAAATTCTCAATTCTCGGTGCCGATTTTCTAGCACATTATAAACTGATAGTTGACTTGTCGAAACGTCTATTGTCCGATAATACGACGAAGCTTAAAAATTATGGTGTTATTTCCACCCTCACTTCCACTAAGCTATGCGTCGCTGTTCCAGCAGATAATCCACTCCAGGACATCTTAGATCAATTTCCATCACTTATCTGCCCATTTACTTATACAGAGACAGTCAAACACCACACTGTCCACAAGATTCACACGTCAGGACCGCCAGTGTTTTCAAAGCCGCGCAGGCTAGCTCCAGACAAATACAAATTAGCGCGCGCAGAATTCCAACATATGCTGGACCTAGGAATTATATGCCCGTCGTCAAGCCCTTTTGCGTCTCCACTCCACATGGTCCCTAAGGCACAGGAGGGGGCTTGGAGACCCTGCGGTGACTACCGTAGGTTGAACGCACAGACAGTCCCTGACAAGTACTCTGTACCTAATTTGGAAGACTTTGCAATTTCTTTACAGGGAGCTAGAGTCTTTGTTGGGGACGTGCAGAATTTATTAATTATGCTTGAAAGAATCAGAAGGAATTTGTGTAGGTTGCGTGACTTTCTGCATCCACAACAAATAAATAAACGAAATTTAAAATACGATTAGGAACGAGACATATTCAATTAGAAATTAATATAACATTTATATACAATTCAAAGCAATATACAAAAAGGATAAGTGATATATGTTATGTTGGCGAAATGTGTATGAGGTTTTTTGATTTCAGAATGTCTCTCTTTGTAATTGTTCGTTCATTTACAGTCTTTTTAAGTTTGTGTTGATATTAATAATTGTCGATATTAAGTGTCTTTTTTAGAAGGAGTTTTAAGAGTGATCTACCTTTAACTGTAATGTAATGTTTTTTTTAAGGTCGTTCGCACGTTGATGTTTACTTAATAAGTAGCGAATATAATTCACTTTAGATAAGAAATGTTGAGAATTGATATTCACAGAGTTGATTAAGTTTTCGATCGGGAATGAGTCAGCGATGATGTATCTGCGCGGGAAAATCGTGATTTCGAGTGACGTGGAGTATTTTGGCAAGTTCTCCGTGGGTGTTTGTTACTGACTGTCAGCGTTTATTTTTATAAGGCTTGAAAGTCCGAAGATGGCTCACTTGAGTTTTGGCGCAATTTCGTTCTGCACGTGAACTTTCAGTGATGAACCAATGAGATTGTTTGTTTCGCTTAGTGCAGTTTTAATTGGTTGAAGTTTTCCGTACGTAGGCGTAAGATATAGACTGTTCTGTTGCTAGGGTTGAAAGGTTAGGAAAAAAGGACGAGTCTACATCTTTACTAAAATAGACCTACGCAAAGCATTTTACCAAATCCCCATCGCCGAAGAAGATATTCACAAAACAGCAATCACAACTCCTTTCGGCCTATACGAGTTTCTATGAATGCCCTTCGGTTTGCGAAACGTCGCGCAATCCTTTCAGCGGTTAATAGATGAAGCACTTCGTGGCTTGCCTAACTCGTTCGCGTATATTGATGACGATCACAAGCGCCACGTAAAACAAGTTTTTGAACGCTTGCACCATTATGGACTAAAAATAAACCCTGAAAAATGTTTATTTGCAGTGCCTAAACTTAATTTCCTCGGTTTTGTTATCGACCACATAGGAATTACACCAGTCCCAGAGAAAGTCAAAGCGATCAGTGAATTCCCACAACCAACCACACTCCGACAACTCCGCCAATACCTGGGATTGATAAATTATTACCGTCAATTCACCCCCAAGTGCTCTCAAATCTTAGCACCCTTTGTGGACTCGTCCAATATCCTTACCTTTCCAACCCTAACAAAAGGACAGCGAATCAACGAACAATATCAACAAAGAGACATTCACAAATCTAACAATTACACACACATTTCGTCCACACGACACACACTGATTATCCAATCTGTATATTGTTAAATTGTATATAAATGTTGCATTGATTTCTAAATTGCATATGTCTCGTTTTTAATTGCATTTTGAAGTTCGTCTATTTATTTGTTTGGGATGCAGCAAGACACGCAACCAACTCAAAATTCCTTCTTATTCTTTCATAAATAATTAACAACTCTGCACGTCCCCAACACCCTCACCGACCTGCTCCGTGGTCAGGGGAAGAGAAATGCGACAATAAGACTGACCAACGAGACACTTGCAGCTTCATAAACTCCAGAGACGCCTTGGTGAACTTTACTAAACTGTCTTATTTACACGACGATAGCACGACACACCTCTCATTAACTACAGACGTGTCGTCAGATGCTATCGGAGCTGTTTTGCATCAACATTTGCACGATAGTACAGTGAAACTTCTTTTCAGTGAAACTTGTCCTCTACTCAAAAAAAAAAAAAAAAAAAAAAGGAAAAAAGTACAGCTCTTTTTCCCGTGAACTACTCGCAATATACTTGTCAATCAAGAACTTCAGACACATATTAGAAGGTAGGAACTTTACCGTGTTCACGGACCATAAGCCTTTAACCTTTGCTCTTAACACTAAGTCTGACAAGTACAACCCGCGAGATTATAGACAATTAGACTTCATATCACAATTCACTACAGACATCAGGCACATCAAGGGAAATGATAATATCGTCGCTGACACCCTTTCCAGATCCTCCTTATGCAGTAACGTTGAGGAACATTTGGATATTGAACTACTTGCGGACGAGCAGAAAAGGGACTCTACTCTGCTCGACTGCCTGAAGGATTCGTCACTATCCTCTACAACACCCTCTACCCTTCAGCACCAAATCAGTTACCTGTGACACAAGTACTCACCATCCTAGACTCCTGGTTCCTGTCAGTATGCGAAAGAAAATTTTCGACCATTTCCATTCACTTTCTCACCCTGGTACATTCAAAATAATATCGAAACATTTTGTTTGGTCGAATATGAGCAGCGACATCAAGAACTATACCCAGTGCTGTTTAGTCTGTCAGCGAACTAAAGTTCAACGTCATACGAAATCACCACGTGGTAATTTTGCTGTACCGGACGGCCGTTTCCAATCACTTACACGTCGACTTGGTGGGTCCGTTGCCGGAAGTGCACAGACATCAATATATCCTCACAATAATTGACAGATTTTCGAGATGGCTAGTCGCCATTCCCTTACAAAATATAACCGCAGAATCTGTTGCCAAGGTTGCATTCCAACATTGGATATCAATTTTCGGATGCCCTTCAATAGTAACAATGGATCGCGGTCCGCCATTCCAATCACAGCTTTTCACAGAATTTACACATCTCCTCGGTGCGAAACACATTTCGACTATTGCATACCACCCCTGTGCCAATGGACTCGTCGAACGTTTCTATCGCCAGTTAAAAGCTGCCTTGACCAGCACTGTCAACAAATCATCATGGATGGATAATCTACCCTTGGTAATGTTGTCTCTCCGAGTACAAATAAAGGAAGACCTTAATTGTTCGCCAGCTGACCTCGTCTTCGGACAACAATTGGTATTACCTGGCCAATTCCTTTCCAACTATCCAATTTCAGACCATATTACGAATTTTGTTAAATACCTACAGAATAGGATGTCATCCTTAGCTTTTACACCTACCCGGTTTTCAACAAAGGACATATACGTTCCTTTATCACTGCACAAATGTAATGTCGTCTTCGTCCGGCAAGATGCTCTTAAGAAACCGCTTACGCCACATTATTCTGGCCCATTTCGCGTCCTTGCCCGGAACGAAAAATTTTATACTATTCAGTTTCCCAATGGCCGATCTAACATGTCTATAGATCATCTAAAACTTGCCTATATAGAATGCAGAGCCGATTCAAGCCAATCACCAACACCACCAACATAACTGGATGATACACAACAATAACAACAACAACAACGACGACGACGACAACAACAACAACGACAACAGCAACAACAACAGACGAGTAAAGGACGAACGGTGCATTGGCCACAAAAATTTAAACATTATATTACATATTGAAAATTTTGACTGTCATCACATTTTCCATTTTGTAGGGGGGTAGTTTTAGCAGTTGTTTACATACACCACGCCCACAAAATACTCAATAGCCATTGGATAGAAAATAAGCACTATTTTCTATAGGACAATATCGCATGAGCCACATCAAATTTTCTGATGTTTACTTTGCCAAACCTGATTTAGAAAAAAATCAGTGATTGGTTGATTTTTGACCAATAATATAATATAACACTCCTTTCAATATTTTTCCCACTCTTGTTCCTGGAGCCTAATCAGAAAGTATAAATAACACGAAAATCAGAGAAAAGAACAGTAGTAGAACAGTAAATCTCCAGAGCTCAAGCACGTACGTGAATTCTCATTCTTCTACTCACACACACAGACACAAAATTACAATTGCACTACGCTGTGAACTGTCTGTCCAAAAAGCCAAGTAACCAACTCAGAATTCTATCATTCTTTTGTACAACTTTCTCGTACTTAAACTCAGTTATCACATTGCTGAACTGTGAACATTTTAAAAAAGAAAGTTCTTTTAACACATATTTACAATCTCACATCAGTACAAGGGGAACTACTTCCTCTTTCTTAACTTTGTTTCACCAAACACAATTGTTGTACTCGTTTGTTTTTCAATACATGTTATTGTTGATTACTGAATAATCTCTTGTTATTCCTTCTTTGTGTTTCTTTGTAAAATTTAAATGTGATGTGCTAATCAAAAACGCAACCTTCACCAAAGCCTTCTTAAAAATTTTATACCAAATCTCAGCACGCCACAAGTACGCCTTTCGGGCTTAGAAATGCAGCGCAATCTTTTCAACGTCTTATTGATGAGGTCTTGCTCGGCTTTGATTACACTTTTGCTTACATAGTTGATGAACATTTACAATATTTACGCGAAGTATTTGAACGACTTCGTCACTTCGGTTTAAAAATCAATTTGATTAAGTGTTTGTTCTCTGTTCTGAACTAGTGTTCTTAGGTCATACTATTGACAGCACTGGTATTACACCTGTCAATTCTAAAGTCGATGCGATCACCAAATTCTCAGAACCTACTACCTTAAAGCAACTACGCAGATTTATTGGTATGATAAATTATTATCGCCAATTTGTTCCTAATTGTTCTAGAATTTTATTACCTTTTTGACCAATATGTTAAAAAAATCAACACTTAATGAAGAACAATCATCAGCTTTCGAACGAGCGAAACGTGCGCTTGCGAATTTTACGAAATTAACATACGTCACTGAACACGGTCCTCACTCTGACCACAGATGTTTCTTCAAACACGGTTGGAGCTGTTTTGCATCAAGTTTATGGTAAACAAAAGAAACCTATCTCCTTCTCTGTTAAAATCAGTTCTACACAGCAGAAGTACAGCACATTCTCGCATGAATTAGTCGCTATTTATTTGTCTATTAAACTTTTTCGACATCTGCTTGAAGGCAGAGAGTTTATCATTTTTTTAAGGAACATAAACCTCTGGTCTATGCCTTACACACCAGATCGAACAAAAATGCAATCCGCGAGACATACAATATTTAGACTATATTACCCAGTAAGGTACATTAAGGGTGACAGCATTATTGTTGCTGATACCTTGTCACGCATGAATCTAAATTCTATTATTGGATTTCAGTAGCATTGCCCGTGAGCAAAAATCGGATAGCACATTCAACAAAGTTAAAAACTCAACGTCACTGCTGTTCGAGCCACGTCCGCCCTTTTTCAGCGACGAGACTATATTTTGCGGCGTTTCCACGAAACATCCTCGTCCATATATTTCACCTACTCTTCGACGTTCTGTTTTCGAGCATTTTCACTCTCTTTCTCATTCGGTACATCGAGCTACTTATAGATTAATTTCCGACCGTTTCGTCTGGCCTAATATGTCTCAGGAATTGGATCAAAGCCTGTATTAAATGTCAGAGCTCAAAAATAACTAAGTATACCAAATCACCCCTTGACGGTCCTTTTTCCCACCTACATGTTGATTTAGTGGGGCCTCTTCAAAAAGTTAACGGTGACGAATACATTCTAACTATAGTAGATAGTTTTACAAGATGGCCTGTCGCAGTTCCATTACAATCTACAACTGCTGAAGCTGTTGCTAAAGCAATACTTCGAGATTGGATAGCGAATTCCGGATGTCCTTCAGTTATTACAACTGATAGGGGACCGCAGTTTCAATTAGCACTTTTTGACGAATTTTTAAAACTGTTAGGAGTAAAACATATCTCTACTACGGCATACCACCCATGTGCTAACGGGTTGGTAGAGAGATTTCATCATCAATTTAAGTCTTCGTTAATGGCGACTGCTGATAATACCACGTGGCTTGAAAGACTGCCTTTAATAATGTTAATGTTGCGAAACGTCTTAAAGACAGATTTAAATTGTGCAGCATCGGAACTAGTTTATGGCCCTGCTTTTTAGTATGACTCAAACCAGCATTTTTGGATTCAAGTCCTTGTAATGATAATAATACTGGCACAACGACCAAACCGGATACTAGTAAAAAAAATGCGAGGTAGACGCGTGCATTGGCCTACTAGGTTTGCAACATACTACACATATTAGTACATATTGTAAGTGTAGCCACTTCCAATATGGGGGGAGTATTTTAGTATCCCTCATTTCAATTTTCAAACATTTCCATAACAAAACAGTCAAAATTTGTGCAAAAATAGGCTCAACTGACATTCTCACATTCATCCCTAATTTAAATGTTTCAAGAAATCCTATTGGCTAAAAAATAAAGAAATGCAACATTCGCTCACGCATTTCTCATAAAAATTCGCAACAAGCTACCAAGCCGCTGGAGCCGATTTTGTTGTTAACAAAAAAAACTATAAATAGAAACAGCAAACGAATTTTCGTCGCATTTTGAGACTCACACACGCAAAGATATACATGGGAATTATGTGTCAAAAATTGCCACCAAAGAAAAAAAACTTTCTTTATGAGAGATTAGAAAAATTCATACAACAAACTTTTTCCCTTAATATCTTTCATGGAAAAGTCATTTGTTTCAGTAAAATTCAACCTTTCAATCAAAGTCAGACAACTTTTTAGATATTGAACATTTCCGAAACAGCAAATAACTTTTTCTCTATACTTTTGCACACATCATTACAAACAAAGAAATTTTAAATTGTGTTTATAAAATTTAATCTGTTGTTTCAAACATGTATTTTTCGTCTTGATTGAATATCGTTACCATTTGGCCATTTCTTATAATTTATGTTTGTGGATATTGCATATTTTATTTGCAGCACAATCTTAAAGTATTTAACAATGGCTTTTACTTGGTGTAGAGATGAAGTTCAAAGTGCATTATATACAATGAAAAATTTTCAAATGAATACATGATCCCATCTAGTTGTGGAAGATTCCACAACAGCCAGTTATACCCCATTGGAAAATGCAATCTTCCTCTATGGTAATTACCTCCACATTATATAAACACAGTACATAGACAAGCATTCATTGGTTAATCTACTCAAAACTAGCTCGCTGATTGGTCAGTTCTGACCAATCAAACCGCCTGCACGCGACAAATCTGTTTTTCCGCTTAATATGCTCTAAGCCTCCAACGTGATACACGATCTTATAAAAACAAAACACGTGTAAGCTCCCGTATGTTTTCTTTTCATTCATCTTTCTCCTTGCTGCCAAGATGTAATCTTCAAGAACTCCCGTCTTGACTAATGTAGTCAGACGTTAAAGACCATTACCAACATTCACGCAAGTACGAACTCTGAAATCTCTTCTGAACTTTTACCAACTTGTACAATACACAATTCTAAACATGCAACAACTCATTCTTCTACAGTTTAATAATCAACTTCTTCTTTATGAGCTTAGGTACAAATATTACCTAGTCTAAGAGACACAACTCTGTCAAACCTTTCAGTTCACATGCATGTACATCAAATACTTAATAAATTCAATTGTTATGTTTTGAAATCATTACGTTTAGTTTTGTATTTTATACTGTGCTATTTACGTCAAATATAAATTGCATTGCGTCCACGCATTGTCCTTAATCCCACCTTTCCTAGCCAAAGTTAAATATTGGTAACACTGTCGCTACATAGTCATCAAAGGAACTTTTCTTCAAAACATTTATTTTAATGACATTTCTGGGTAGACTTTTATTAAAATCCAAAGAAAAAAATGTTAATTTCATTAAAATGTTCAATGTTCAGATGACGAAAAAAATGATATAATCGCTGAACTTATTTAAAAAGAAATGAGGCTATGTACAATTGCATAATCTTTAATTCTATTTGCTTGACAAACGGGTAGAAGTAATGCTTGGTTCAGTATATGAAAATAAAATTGGTAAAATTTCGTTTTCGGATGATAATGTAACACCTTTCGTCGCCGCCTACACCCGGTGATGTAACCATGTTTTAGCGGCCCAGTCCTCAGGGTCTTAGAACGTCATTTTAACCACTGGGCTAATTCTGCGCTGATTAATGCTGACGCTGGTCCAAGCTGGTTGTTGGTCGCTGGCAATTTCGATACACACCAATTCTACCCACGCTATATTCTTGATCTCAGAGCAGTGGCAAATCGAATGCGGTAGTCTCGCAGTGCAGTGGCGCTTGCCATATTAAGGAAAAAAAAAGTATCTTCACGACGAAAATTCCCTTCACAATTGACACAGCGACTTTCGTTTTACAGAACAAGCATAGCCACCCCGCCGTCACCTCGGGCTACCTCGACTCGTTTTTCATGTCATTCTCAGTCGACACCAACCTCGACTCCCAGCAACCTCGACTCGTTTACTCCACAGAACAGTGACCTCCGTTCTTCAGAACAGGCCTACCTCGACTCGTTTACAAGGCATTCCCTTCACAGTTGACATCAGTGACCTCCGTTCTTCAGAACAGGCCTACCAAAACTACGCCAAACCGACATCATACCGGTTTCACGCATCAGCTCTACCAATCAACGTGCACCGACCGTATCCCGTGACCTCGGCCACGCCGGCACAAGAACTGGGTCAACTCCCGACACTACGCTTACAGCAGATCACTATTACTGTACTCTCTATCAACGTTGTTTCAATCTAATCCTCGTTATACTTTTCTCTTTCTACCAAACGCTTAATATAACAAATTTTTGTGACTTTTGTGTTGAAAATAATGAAAAGCACTGCATTGAAAACTACTGATCTCAAGATAATTTCTGATTTATTATGATTGGCTGGATTTGGAGTTGGGCTTGTAATGCTGCAAGTGTGTGTTGGTGATTTGGTACCAGTTTAGACTTTGAAAAATCGACCGGTTCATTTTGGCCTAGAAGTGATTAAAATGTCAAAAAATTAGCTGTTTTTTTGCTTCATTAGTGTTTGAGCCTTGAAAGTGTCAGCTTCTAGTTGTCTCCTTCAGTTGAGCTATTACGTACGCAGTTTCAACACACACACACACACACACACACAAAAAAAAAAAACAAGAAAACCCAAACCCCCCAAAACAGGTACATAGATTTAGATGTTCAAGGTAGTGTAACTGTCATCAACATGCAGTCTGTTTATAAACAGTGTCAGTCAATAGATCCAGCTTCTGTGCGATGGCAGAAGGGAGAGCTCAGTGTGCGTGAAACTTGGAGCCGTCTAGGAATGGACATTACACATTATAACGGTCGCCATTTTTTGACTCTGATCGATTGCGGCCCCACACGGTTTTCGATCTGGCGGCCGCTAGTTCTGCAAGACGCTGCACACGTAATCCGGCAATTGGAGTCGGTGTTTTTCGAACGTGGTGCCCCAGTGGAGATCCTGGCTGATAATGACACTGCATTCCGCAGTCAGCAATTCAAACAATTCACAGAAGAATGAGGCGTCCGATTCCGACCGCGCTGCGCGTACAAGCCATCTGGAAATGGTATTGTAGAGAGGTGTCATCGGACAATCAAACGGATTGCTGCGCGAAAGAGCTGCTCTATTATGGAGGCCGTGTATTGGTATAACATCACACCCAGGGATGATGTGTCTGCCTCTTCTGCGCCCGCCAATCTGCTGCATTCGTACAGAATTCGAATAAAAGGAATTGACGTTGTGCCCTCGCCTAACCGGGCGACTTCGACTCAGTATAAAGAAGGAGATGCAGTTTGGGTAAAAAATCCGCACGGACGTTGCACGTCAAAGTTTGTGAAAGGTCGTGTCACGGGGATAAACTGTCCACAGACGGTAGTCATCGATGGGATACCGCGGTACGTGGGAGATGTATGTCCACGGCTCACTTCATTGTTACCAGCGGATGATGGCGGTGACACAACGTCAGGGAGTCATGAATGGCAAGAACCAAGCTCTAGTGGAAGCAGCAGCGACACCCCATCTGAAAGCGAGAAAGAAGTAGACTTGACCCTTATTGATCCCCCGGAATATGATTCAGACCAGGACACGTCTGACGATTCAGCCGGAGAGGAAGAAATAGTTATACCACCGCGAAGGAGTGCAAGGGTGAAACGACCAGCTCCTCACTGTCACTTATGTGATCATACGATCAGGGTGGAGTGTAATAGAAGTGACAATGACTTACCAGGAGCAAAGCGAATTCGCTGCCTCGCGTGTCGAACCATTCTCTGAGAGTTGGTCGCGCGTGCGTACGCCTACTGCCATTTTTATGCAGCAGACTTATTTGCATAAGAGAACAACGCTACCTATTAAAAAACAGGCGAGTGGACGTGGGTGAGCACGGCTCTTCTAGGCTTCGGCGAGACTAGACGTATTACTGACAGAAAGCGACAGCAATTTCTGGACATCTGACAGCTTCATTAGTGTTTGAGCCTTGAAAGTGTCAGCTTCTAGTTGTCTCCTTCAGTTGAGCTATTACGTACGCAGTTTCAACACACACACACACACACACACACAAAAAAAGTTAAAAAAAAACAACCCCAAACCCCCCAAAACAGGTACATAGATTTAGATGTTCAAGGTAGTGTAACTGTCATCAACACAAACACACACAAAAAAGTTACCCCCCCACAAACCCCCCAAAACAGGTACATAGATTTAGATGTTCAAGGTAGTGTAACTGTCATCAAAATGCAGTCTGTTTATAGCAACATCAATAATGTTGATTATGATTATGATGATTGTAAGCACTTCCAGTCCCACTAGGGAATGCTGGGAGCAAAATGGCTCGATCAGCAGTTTGAATAAAATAGTTGTTAAGTTTATTACGTTTCGTGACGTCTTTGTGTTGATTTAACTTTTCAGTGGCCAGTCACATATAAGTTCCACCCTAAAGCCCAGTTTATGTTCACTTTGAACTGAAGTTCTTGGTAAGAGCATGAATCTTCATCCTTGCACCTCAAATCCTCTACATATGAATCATATGTAGATGATCCATATGTAGAGGATTTCGGGTCTACAGGTCTGTGATGGAACGAGGTTGATGTCGAGGATCATTTAAAATCTTGAATCCAACCTTTTCAGGAATAAAAAGGAAATATATGTATGCATTTTTACATAGCGAATAATATGATTCACAAAAGAGAGAAAATATACTAGTGTGTATAGAGTAAAAAAACAAACAAACAAAAAAACAAAACAAAAAAAAAGAAACATACAGTTAGCGGCTGTGTGTGTTTGTGCCGTGAAAAGCGGCTTGCCCAGAGGACGACTGGACAACATGTACCGCATCCTATAAGTGAGAGACTAAAAGAGATCAAGAGAGCGTGTCCTTTACTTTTATATTGCCATGACAATGTTTAGTTCTATGTGGTCCGTACTTCAAGGCAGCACTAACCCATTGTATTCAAAGTTATAGGGCCAAATCCAATCCTTGATGCCTGAGTCCCCTAAAAGGGGCAGTGGCAATGAGATCTGAGCAATTTCTAGAGCTATAGAGTTGGCTATTGTGGCATGTGGAGGCTTTCTTATTTTGCTTGATTAGGTTGTTTTTCTTATGCACGTCGGTGGTCACCATAATGTGGGGGTTTCACTCACATCATAGCAGCAGAAATTAGCCTTATGTTCACAGAGATAAAAACATATTTGACAGGAAATAAAACGTACACAAAATAACAGGAAAAACATGATAAATTATATGTTAATTCCATGTAATTTATTTATATTTTTGTGTGTATTTTTTAGGTCACAATTGTTTTATGGTACATGTGATAAAAGGGAGAAATTACTCCGTGTTATTACACGCCACATCACAAGGAAAAGTCATACACGTGTTGCCCATACCAAGGTTCGTGGTGAAGAATGAATTTAACGTCTTTTGGCGGATTGTCCAATTTTTCGGTAGGAACAGTTTTTGTTACATACTGGGAGTATTTTTATTATTTTTCATTTTTATTTAATTTATTCTATACATAGTTTTTATGTTATTGTTTTATTTTATTTATAATTTTCATCATCATTATTATTTCATTTTTTATTATTTATAATATTAATAATATTTCTACAATATCGGTCTTTTCCATTTCTCACTTTCAGCGGTCTCTCCCTTCGAGACTTCTACCGAAGGGCTACACGCAACTCTTGCTGCAAAAAAACGAGGCCAGTCTTGGCTGCTTGACGTTAGATTTCTCGTTCCTCCCACAGGAACGGACCGAAAAAAATCTCCCTTTGAAGCACTCACCAAAGGAAACTACACTCAACTCACTGCATAACAGTTTTACACTTGGATTTTTCGTTCCTCCTGTCGGAACTAGCGGAGAAATCTCTCTCAACAAAGACAATTACTGCATTCAAGAATATTGTTAATTGGGAAAACTCCTTTTAACCCCGCAAATTACTATTTTACACTCCTTTTTGAACCAAATAAAATCTGTTTAACTGTTATTTTCAAGCTTTTGGGTTTTTCGTTCATTTCACACACACTGCCGAGTACAAACACACATGAGACCAGGAAAAATCCCAACATTTCGATCTTGTGTCACATTTCACCTTTTTTGGGAGATGGATAAAAATCGGTCCTGATTTTTCACAGAGAAGTAAATGAATGAATAAAGACATGAGCAAACCATATTCCCATAAAACCTTACTGTTCAGGAAATAGTAAAAGTAAAAAACTGTTACACTTGTAATCAACAATGGAAAAGGGGCGAACCGAATGTATTATAAAATAGGAAAATATATTTGGAAAAAATATAATATTTTTGTTATTATAAAAATTTATACATACAGTGTAACCCGGATATAAGAGACCCGGATATAAGAGAGATTTTCTCTGGTCCCAAATTAGAGCCTGTGTTAATGTATATAAAATAGACCAAACCCGGATATAAGAGAAACTCGGATATAAGAGACTTCTCTGGTCCCGACAACTCTCTTATATCCGGGTTACACTGTATTTGTAAAAATAATAGTTACAAAATACAAATATAATTTGTACATCATTATATGCTCGTAAATAGAATTTCAGAGTTGGAGACGTTAAAAGTGTACATTTGAAGTAGACCCGAAACCCAATCCTAAACAGAAAACAAGTTATAAAATTCTACTCCAACTCAAAAGACAGAGGAGGAGTGGAAACCGGGCGATAGACGAACCTATCTACTCCTATTGAAGTAAAAAAAATAAATAGTAAATAAAATTTCAGACTTTAAGCGGAGACGTTAGAGAAGTATAGAGTTGAAGTTGACAAGAAGGAACCCGAAACTTAATCCTAAACAGGAAACAAGGAATAAACTAAACATCTACTCCTGTTCCAGGGAGGAGTGTGAACTGGACGAAACGAGAATACCGAGAAAAAAAAGTAAGGAACTAGTAAAGAAAATTTCAGTTTTTTTTAACAAATTTTGTTTGAATGACAGTTATTATTATATTCCCTTTTTTTTTAATAAATAAATATCTGTAATTTTTGAATACATGTGTAACAGAAGAACTCTTTGTTGCGGAGGACATAGAGGTGCAAAAATACAAAACAAAACAAAAAAAAACAAACAAAGACGCATATCTTATATAAGAAGAAACAATTACAACATGTTTGGATTCCTTGCTGTACCGTTTCTCCCCCTTACCTTAGAAAAAAAAAAAAAAAAAAAAAAAAAAAAAAAAAGAGAGAGCATAGTAAGTATTAATTTAAGTCTTAGGTAGTCGTCGCAAACACACGACTTATTTTAAAGAGAAAAGAAAAATTAAAATTAAACATTCCTCATCAAGATTGAAAATATACTAAAAAAAGTCTTACATACTTTAAAAAAAAATCTCATTTTCTTTTTTGAACTCATATGACGTTATCGTAAGCGGCCTCTTACAAAATCGGCATGGAGGTCACAAGAAGAAGTAAGTATACTTCACTATTTCTTTTACTAATAACAACATTTTTTTAAAACCTTTTGAACATGTTAAAAATTACACAAATTATATTTCTAAAAAAATGTAACCGATGCGGGAATTTCGATGCCGGCTTAAATATTTTACGTTAGCCTTTTGTCTCTCCGAAGATGTCATCCACCATGTGTCTGAGTACATTCGGACTTTGGTAGTTAGTAGCGGTAAATATAAATCCTTTGTAGGCAGAGTAAATCTAAATTGTGAACTTCTCGTTTATTTGATTATGCGATATTTTATTTATTTTTTTAATGCTTACCATTGAAACGTTCTTTTATAAATAGTATTTTCCTTATTTATTTAAGTCTGGAGAAGAAAACAACATGGCAGAATTTTTTTTGTTTACTAAAGCGAATCAATACAAAGTCGCTGGTTTTCTTACTTTTTGTTTCTCGTATTTCTTCATTCTTCTCGCTCTTAATTTACGTTATTATAACTTTTACCAGCAGTTATTTCGATATCTGTTAAATATATTAATCACGCCATTAATAAATTTTAAGGGAAGAAACCATGTTTAAAATGTAAATTAAATAAATAAAAATAGCTTTTCTTCTGTACAAATTACGACTGTCACTAAGATTCTGTCTTACTTTTTAAACAGAATATACCGGAGATTTAATTTGAAACCAAACACTCATTGCCTTTTAACGACTTAAAGAGATTTAGGAAATGTTTCAGTGAATGGCTCTGTTAAAAATCCAGTTTTTAAGATAAAGAAAAATCATAAAGAAGAATCCTAATCTATGTGGTTTTAAAATTGTCGTTTTTGTCAAGTAAAAAAAAGTGAATGCTCTTATGTCCAAATGAGTGATGATAAACAATTAATGTTAAAATCCACAAGAGGTGCCGATTTAATAATAGCGTTATTAAATTTATTGCGGTTGCAAAAATGCTTCAATAAAAATAAAATCCTTTTTTATGAGTTTTACTTTTTTGTGTGTATTTTTTTTTTTTTATAAATGTGGCTACAATTTTACCATTTAAAATAAATTGATCATTTACTTAATGAATTAAAAAAGTTATTGCAAATTTTCTTCAAGAAAATTTATCACTCGGACTCGTGACAAAATAAAAAGTCAGCCATGCTTATTTGTTATGATAAATAAATATTCAATGCCGCAGATGACATTATGAAAAAAAAGTTTTATACAGTATTGAATATTTATGAATAACTAACTAAAACAATTTGTTATTTTCTATTGGGTTGATATTTACTTTTGTACGATCTTAATGATTCTTGATTTTATAAATATTTTTCTATTGGGCAATCCCCACACTAACTTTGGAGGCTTTTCTTTTGTCTAAAAGCAGAACAAAAGCTATTAGTTTTCTTTTAACATCCTTACCTTGTGTGTTTATAGGTTGGTACATTTTAAACGTTTTCTCACAACTAACTAAAACTACTAAAAAGTAGTTTTATCATTGAAGTCAGTGAAACTTTATTGGTCAAAGTTAATAAAAGATTTAAGTAACGTAATCGTGCCGTTTTATTACATATGAATTATTTTCCTTAAGATTTAAAATGAATATTGATAAATTAGTGTTTTTTAAAAATGGGTTTTGTTTTAAACTGTTTTTGATAAATCTTCAAGCGTTAGCGTGTGTCATTATTCTTCATCTTTTCAAAAACTGGGAATATAGACAAGTTTTAAGCAAGAATTATGAATTGTTCATAGATTTTAAGAGAATCAACATAATTTTTCTTATGGACTTCTAAGCCTTTATTTGTAATAGCCAATATATCCTTGGTTGTATGTCAGTTGAAAACTTATTTGGAAGATGCAGCTTTAAAATGGATTTAGAATGTTTACTATTTTTGTATAAATGCCATTTTTGATAGTTTGTGTTAGGTATTAAGTCGCTTTTTATTAATACAATTCATAATTATTATCAAATGGTAATTATCAGCAACTTTTTAAAGAATTATTGGAATGACTACTGCGGCTGATACAGAAATTGGACTAAAAATCATAGTTAAAATTCCTGTAAGGATAATTTCTCTTGGTGTATTCTTTTATTGATCTTTCATAAAGTAAATAGTTGACATTTCTAATGGCTACTACAAAGCCTATTATTCAAGAAGCATTTATATTTTTTGTGGTTATAAATGAATATTTTTCTTTTAAATTTCACATGAGCTTGCATTTTGTGATGCAAATGATTCAAAGAATATATATCTCATTAATAACAAATATGTTGTCTAACAAAAGAACCAATTCAGTATATTGAATTTTAGAATCTCTTTCCCTGTTGTTGGTTTGATTAAAATAACTCTTCTCTCAATTGCTTTTCCAATAGAAATGCTATCTAATTAAAGCCTGTTGGTAAGAGTTTGTTTAACTTGTCCTTTCTTGTAATAATCAACTCTAAGGAAGATAACAGTTTTTGATTTAGTGTAGGAGATTTTTTTGTTTTTCTCTCCTTTGAAATTTTTTTCTCTTTTAATAATTCAGATTTCCACGAATGCTTTGATGATGTTAAAGAATCCATCCAACAAGCTACCTTTTTTGCTATTGATGGAGAATTTACAGGTGAGTGCAAAGCTATATAAACTATGACTACAGTTTTTGCTTTTATTTTTCTCTGTGTCTGGAGGTGGGTAGATATTGAAAAATGATTTTGATTAATTTTCTTTACAATTTTTAAATTTTTTTTCCATAAAAATAACTTCTACCATTTTTTAAAAAATTACTTTGATAACATGCTTTTTATTAGTGTAGAGTATTGGTGTCATCAAGTGTATTTGTTTATTTTTCGTCTTCAATGTTTTTTGCTTTACTAGAGTTATCCCCCTTAGATTAGTAATTAGCAATGCATTTGTTATGGCAAAACTCCATGAAAGAGAGTATAACAACAATAATTGGAAATGTGAAAAAAATGTTTTTTTCACATGTGATTGGTAAAATTAGTCTAAAATAATTGCTTTGACAGAATATTAACTGATTATGGGTTTGTAACTGAATAATTGGTATGTCTATTCAGGTACTTTTCTTTTAGAATTCTCCTGTTTTATGCTTGTGACATGAAGGCTTTTAACTATTTTTTTTCTTATTCTGATACTTTTCTTGCTTCTTAAAAGTATACATTTGGCCTGATAATAATTTTTAATTCTTGATTCTTCTTTTATTGCATCATATTTGCAAACTTAGAACTTCAGTATTGAAGTTTTCTGCAAAATTAATATTCCTTTCTTAAAAAGAAATTAAGCTTACATCAAAATTCTCATTTGACTTAAAATTTGCAAATTCCAAGAAATAAAAACTGTTTATTTGCCCCATTGCAGAAAACAAATGGTAAACATGAATTTTCTGCAAGACACGTAAATTGATATAAAGAACTACTGAATTTCTAATAAAGCTGATTGTGTTAGCTTTATATTTGTTAGACTTACTATTGAAATTACAGGAGGTTTTTAATGCTGAAATAAGGAATCGCATTTTTCTTTACAGTAAAGATCATGTTTTTTTGTTTATCTAGAACTTGAACTAAGAATATCCTAATGGTGTTTGCAACAAGTTTAGAGGAAAACCAAATTAACATATTTGAGTAAATGATTTAGACTAAACTGTAAATCATAATTTTTTTTTTTTTTTTTTTTGCTGGGTTTTGAGGATATTGTGACCAATCATGAAATATTGTTGACAATAATTTGAACAACTGGGTATCTTGGATATAAACAAGAAATCAGTGAAAATGTTACATATTCATAATATTAGAACATTGCTTATAAAACTAGTTTCTAATGTTCAAATTTGTGATTGAATTTGCAATCAAATTCAATAAGTTATTTTCACAAAGGCATGTACATGAAGTATAGGTCACAATGAAGCTAGATTATCCTGTAAAGCATAAGTACAAATTACTTTCTGGCTCTGATTCCTTATTTTATTTTTCTTACCATTCATTGTACCTGCTCTTGTTTAGACTGTATCATTGTTGTAATTATGAACCTAAAACAATTCAATATGATATTAAATAGACCATCTATTTATAATAGAATAACATAAATTCCTGAACTGATTAAATTCATTAAATTTAGGTTTGGACCATCCAGATCATGGTCACCCTCAGCCTTTCGATACACCTGAAGAACGATACCAAAAATTAAGTAAGGTAAGTGTCTCTCATATTTCTTGATGTTTTCTAAATACTTGCATGTTTGATTACCAGATTCCCAGTAGGGAGATTTGTTCTAAAAGAAAAAAAAAAACTGCTTGATAAAATTTGTGCAACTTGCTGGATAAAGGAATGAAAAATCTAACACTTTATTCGTCTGATGGCTTGCATGGACCCATTAGATGGTTTCTATAGCATGACAAACTTTGTCCTCCAGGTTTGTGGTTATTCTCACCTGGCAGACGGATTATCTGCTTCATAAAATGTGGTGTGGTGTCTGTTGGGAACTTAACCTCCTGTCAGCCTTCTAATGCCAACATCCAACTGACCTGATGACCTCCATTTGAGGTAGGTGAATTTTCACAATCTAGGAAGAAAAGCCTGTCATGATATGAACAAAAATACCTCTGTCAATGTGTGTATAAAATAAGACCAGATAGTGGTTTGTGTTTTTTCTTATATTGAAATTGATTTTGCCTCGTATTTTCTATGAAAGTTTTGTTCAAGAATTCCTGTTCATATTCTCTTTAATCCTTCAGATGTTCTATCCAGGTAGGTGGCCAAAATAAAGGCACATGTAAAGTGGCTGCTATGAAATAAGGATTTACAAGTTTATATAGTATATACAAATGCACTAGTTTATCAATTTCATCCTCTCTTATGGCCTTGTGCCAAATGTAGCTATGCTTAGTAAATCTGTATAAATATATATATGTATTTATTTAAAATAATAAAACAAGATTTATACATACATACATACATACATACATCTTGTTTTTATTATTTTGTGGAAATGAGGACATGGCCTAATGTGAAGAAATTGGAATTGACAAGCAGTTCAAATTCTGGTTGATATAATTGGCATTCATTTACACACTAATACCCTTGGGAAAGGTGTGAATTCACCTCTCATGAGGAGTCATGTTCAGTGATACTCCATACTACTGGTACCATCTAGCTTGTCATGTTATTTATGAACTACCAATCCCCATTTGCTTTGAAAGGTGCTTTGGTAGACCCAACACTTGATATCGTGACAATCTAAAATGTCATCGGATAATTTTTGTATGTGTGGCTTGTAAAAAAAATTAATTTACTCTAGATGGTATCAATTTAGCAATGAATCTTGGTTCTATTTGTCATTGTTGATATTAAATCATAGACTTATTTGAACTAATAATTTTCCTTTTTATTTTTATATGTAGCTTGATTATACTTCATAATGCAAATCTGTTTAATAAAACTTGCTTTGCTATTTCTTGTAGTCATTTCATTCAGGGATATTGAATTCATTATGATTATATTAATTTCAGAAAATATTGACAAAACTGTATTATACAGATTTGCTGATAGACACTTTTGATGGTCAAAATGTTGTTCATTTTGTCTTGGTTATAATTTGCTGTTCCATTTTCTGCACACTAATTTCCATTTCAAGAAAGAAAATTTTATGTTAACAATTTGTTGGCAGAATATTGATATTGAAGGATTTGTTTTCACTTTGGTTTTTATTTTAATCTTTTGCAGGGTTCTGTGGAGTTTCTGCTCTTTCAGTTTGGTCTCTGCACATTCAAGCACAATCCAGAAACCGGAAAGTTAGTTATAATTTTTTTTTTTCTATAATTTCTTATTTAATTTTTTGGAAAACTTACTAATTAAGTAAAAGAAAAAATTGATAGTTGATTAAATCGAAATATGGTCTTAATATTTTCCTGTTCCTTTATCATATTAAGAAATTACTAGACATGTAAAATTATCAAATCATATTTGTTACTTAAATGTTGATTACTTGGGTGTTTTATACTTACTTTCACTTTTAAAGTCTTAAAATTATCTGATAGTTGTTTGTTTTTACTTTTTATTTATTTATTATTTTTTCTTTTATTTTTTTTTCAAACATGTTGAAATCCCTTTGCCTAAGGGCAGCTATGCACATAGCTCGATTCTTATTTGTAAATATTTTTCTCGAGTGTAAAAATTTACATATCTTTCATGCTAAAATTTCTTTTGAATAATGATTGGCAAAAATACTTTGAATTCACTATATTTTGAATTTTATCTATTGTAAGTATTATAAAATTCTTGAGCAAAATTTCAAATCTCTTGGTGTATAACAAATTGAAAATAGAGTAGGCTGTGTTAGGGATAGTTTTATCTGACAGCAAATTGCTACAAAACCAACACATTAACTTAGGAACTTGATTCAGGTTGTTAAGTAGCCCTATCAAATCATATAGATGTCATGCATCACATTCAACTCCTTCAACTGTATACAAATGCTTTCTTAGAGCAATGATTAAAAATGACCTCCAGAAAATGAACTCTGTATGTCTTAGAGAGGACCATCTTTCTTCGAATCTCATAGACTGGCACTACATAATCATAAAGAACTTTTATAAATAACAAAAACCACATCACTTGAAGACTTGCAACAGCAGCAACAACTAAAGTGGATAGTACATGTAACTTGAAGAGAAAATAATGACATGATCAAGATGTTAATTTTTTCACACTGTTTCAAACAAAAGGTTAGCAAGGATCCCCCCTCCACCTCCCTGGATACATGAAAGAGCAATAGCAATTAAGAGAGCTTAAATCTATTTTATGGAAAAAATTCTTTTAATAGAAAGATTTTAGAAAATGTTACCAGTGGTAGCACTGGCTGTTCAGACAATGAATGCTGAATATTTCTGTATAAGGAAATGGCTAATATTACTATTATCATTAAATTGTAAAATAACATAACAATAAGATTAATAGATATATTATAATGCATCGATATAAAATGATAAAAGCAAAATAAAAATGCTAGCAAAAATTTATGTAAAATTATATAATTTAATTTATAACAAATTTAACAGTTTTTGCTAATAAAATACTCACTATATAACTAGTGCTATTATTATTATTATTATTATTATTATAAGTAAAAATGTTCAATACTTATCAAGGGTTGACCTAGTTTCATAAGTTTTCAATCACTCCTTGAGACTTGACAAAGAAAAATAATGAAACCCTGAGTGGACCTCCAATAAGTATTGATTACTTTTACTTCTATTTTAATAATATGCGAAAAATTATAAATACTTTTTTTCTTCTTTAAAACCCTTCTGCTTTACAAATTCTTTTAATTCTTCTGGTGATAAAATTTGTGTAATATTCAGGAAGTATTCAACGTAATAATCGATTTTTTTTTATTTATAAATGCAATTACCAAATTACTCAATGTTGTGGTTTCTTTAATGTTATGGATAATTTAATTATGTATAAATCTTAATTATCATAGATAAATAATTCAATTAATGTTAGAATTTCTTTTAAAATTGATATTTTTCAATTCTTATTTGTGTTTCTGACTTGTGCATATTTAGTACCAATTGTTATTTGTTTGTCTCTTTTCAGATTTGAAGCTCGCCCATTTAACTTCTACATTTTTCCTAAACCATTTAGTAAAGAGTCACCAGATCATAGATTTCTCTGTCAGGTCAGTCTTTTCTATCATTAAAGTTAACCATTGGGCTTGTGTTGATCTGGGTAAGAAATTAGACTGATAATTGGTGATGGATTTGTTAGTTCTCATTGAAGTTTCAAGGACCAACTAGAAAGACATTCTTAATGTAGTCCACTGAAAAATAATAACTAATTTTTTTTCTTATACTATCTCTCTCTTTAGGATGTAGTAATTGTCTCTTTACACATTTATTTAGTTTCTTTATCTGTAAATTGCCATGGCTTCTTGGGAAAGAATTTTCTGTTGCTTTCTCTACAGTTTTGTATTTGAAGTAGTCCTTTTGTCATTTAAGTCTACAGAACCCAGTCTACCCTACTATTTAACCCATAGCTGATAGAAAAGGTGGATTCATGTCTTTCCCAAGAGCATTTATGCAAAAGTAAAATAACTTTTTGCATGATTGGCACTGCTTAAATTGACAGGGGTCCGCTCGTGAAAAAAATAGGGAAAATTTAGTGGTGAGGGAATAATTTTTGTAGATTAGTATTCACTAGACCTTCATCAAAACATGGCATTTGTCAGAATAAAAAAAGAACATTTTTTTTTTTTAATCATCTTAGAAGCAGGATCTTGTTCATTATATAAATACAGTGTTAAATTGATACCTGATTTAGTTATTTTCATTTTGATTTTAGTTTTAAATGTTAAGTGAGAAACAGCTTATGTCATTCATAACTGTTTACTATTATTAATTGAGAATAAGATATTAGTATTCAATTATCAATGACTTAAACAGTTTCATGCTTGACATTTGTAAATAAAACAAAGTAATACTTTAAGAAGTCAATTTGATACTGTAGTTATATTATAAACAGGTCCCCATGCAGATTAATTCATTCATGTTTGTTAGTAAACTAGTAAAGTTGTGCTCATCATTTAATTTTTATGAAACATCATTTTATCAACGATATAAATTAATACTTTAAATGAAAAGTCATAATTGTTTGGTTTCTTTTTGTTTCAGTCATCCAGCATTGATTTCCTGGCTTCTCAAGGTTTTGACTTCAACAAAGTGTTCAGAGAAGGTTTGTCTCTCACTTTTGTTTGTTTCCAAAGTACATGATCTTTATTCTTTTGTAAAAACCAGTTGTTAAAGTCATTCAGTGTTTTCACTTAAGTTCTATTTGTAATTTTCATAATATTTTGTTTTTTTATTTTTTTTTTTTTATATCTATTGACTCTTATTGAAAAAACTGAGTTGTTAATGTTTTCGATGTCAGAATTTTAAAATTTTAAAATTTTATTTTGGTTAACAACATTTTAATACCGTCAGTAGTAATGCAGCTGATCTATTGAAACTTTTTTATTCAGATTTTAGTACTTTATATTAAGTTTCTTCCTTGAAAAGGAATGGAATCAAATTGATTTTTTAATTAGAAATCAATTTAATCACTTTATCCACAATAAGAAGATCAGTGTACAGAAGGAAAAATAAACGTGAAAGTCTGCAATTGAAAATGTTTTTTAACCTAATTTATTAGAATCCACTTTTTTTTTTTTTTTTCTTCATGCTTGCTCAAATTTGGTCTAGACATAAATTGTTCCAGTCATATTTCAGAATATATAACACATTTTTAGTGTTTTGAAATACAATTGTTTCAATCATTTACTGGCTGTACTGTTCTACTACTGTGTACAATAGATTAATATATTTAGCAAGATTATGCTTTGTTCTAAGAAAAGTTTATTGTATAAATTTGTCACATTTTTATTTCTTTGCTCAGGTATCCCTTACTTAACTCCTCATGAAGAACAAACCTTACGAGACAGTCTTGAACAGAAGCATCAACAAAATAGCCAATTTGCCTCTTCTGCCTACTTCAGTCCTTTGGAGAACAAAGATATTGCCATACCCGAAGAACAGAAAGACTTTGTTGATAGAGTTTGGTAAATAACTTAATTTTGCAATGCTTTCCCTCTAGCCAAATGTTAATACATTGTTGTCTTATAAGTGAGGCAGAAAACTGTTTTGTTAAATATTTTCCTATTCCTTTGTTATGTTATGAATATTTGCAAAGCAACATGTCAGACACTTTATTTAGCTGAACTACTTAGCTCATCATTTTTTATTATTTTCATTAATCAAACATTGATATTTGTTGCTACTTACATTTCCACAATTTGTAAAAATTTTTTTTTTTTTTTTTTTGTTTAAATGATGTTTTAGTTGAAATTTAGTCATATTTTGAAAGTAGCAGCAACAGCTATACTTTTTACTTTTGACTAAAATGGATTTTGATTATTGCGGGGTAGAGTCAAAATATGTCCCTAGAACTGTCTGTACTTAATTGACCCTAAATATTTTAGGTACATGTAACGGTTATAACTGTCTTTCAAAATGAAATGTGCAGCTTTTCTTAATTCCATGACAACTTTTTGTATTGCATGCTTTTAAAGTTTTTTCTTTTTCTTCAGTCAAATGGTTACAGACTTCCAAGAAAATGAAGAGGTTTCAGTGTTAGACTTACCACCTTGTAATGGCTTTCAGCGCAAATTGTTATATCAGACCATCAGAAATAAGTAAGTTTATATTTAGTGAATTCAAAACATCCTAGTGTTTTTCTTTTTCTTTTTTTTTTAAAAAAAAGTGGGGGGGATTATTCTGCATGTGTTTTCAATTTCTCTTAAGAGGTTGGCCTAGATTTTTTGGTACATACCATAAAAAAAAAACACACACACTATCACACACACACACACACACACATATATATATATATATATAGAATAAATTTAGTCTTTAGTATTCAAAGATATTTTGTGTAATTTTGGTAAATATATGTTAAAATTAGATACCATTGCTATTTTCATTTTTGTGTAACAGATGACAATTTATTCATCGCGCTGTGTGTCATATATATAAAGCATCACTGATTTGTGTGTGTATATATATATATATATATATATATATATATATATATATATATATATATTAATATATATATAATTATTTATTTAAATATGATTCCATTGCGACATAAGAGTTCTCATGTTTCAAAACAAGAGCTGAAAACTTCAATATAATTATTTGAATTAAAGTACCAAGCTCTGTTCCATCTTCAAGCAAAATTTTTTTGGAATAACTAATTCTTGAAATTTATGCGTTTTTATAAGCATATTCATTATTAAAATTACTATGGTAACGGCTAGAGCAATTATTTGAAAAAAAGGGTGTAAGGTTTAATAAGAGGTCAAGTCAGGGTAAGGTTGGGTTGTCTAAATTTAAAGCAGATGATGACATCGCCTAGTCTGGTTAAGTGTCTATGGAGATTTATTTATTTTTTTATTTCATTTTCTTTCTTGAAAGGGTTTTGTGTATATAAAAAAAACTGTCATAATGAGCTAACATTTGTTTGTTTTTTTTTTTTTTTGAAGACTTCATAAAGGTTTTTTTTTTTTATTATTATTATTGGGTAGGGCTTTTAAACTTTTTATTTATACTATGGAGTTTAAAATTTGTATTTATTATTTAATTGTTTGTTTGTTTTCTATGCTAATTATTCAATGTGAAAATTTGATTATATTTAGGCTCTACTTTTGTATCGAGCACTGTTTTTTAAAGATAACAAAAATACTAAAGAACTTTTTATTATTTACCTAACGAGTTCTTTCCTATTTTCTATATATTTTCACACACATATATATATATATATATATATACATACACACAAATCAGTGATGCTTTTATTCTATTTTTTATTTATTTATTTTTTTTTTTTTTTTTAAACATCTCTTGCCGCATGTAAACCAGTGTCATATGGTGGTAAAGCAACAAGTAAATTCAGTAACATGTAAACATAAACAAGTTCAAGGTTCAGTGAGATTCCTTTGGAATTATATCACCAGACTCGTACATACAGTGAGGTGCAGAATTATCTATATAGTACAATTTCATTTAAAATAATTCACTTTATATGTATAGAGACAATTCGTCCTCTGTTGGACTTTATCAAGGCAAATGTAAGGATTTTATTTTGCAACAAAAGCTTTGATAAAGACGGCTAGTCATTTTTAAAATCTTAATTACGAAAGTAACACTATGAACACAAGAGCAGCAAAATTATCTCTACACTTCAACTCATCGTCGGTGGCATTGCCTTTCTGACCAATAAACAGGGCTTTTTCAAATTCTGTAGTGTCTCTGCTCCTACACCTCAAAATGGAGTGTGCACTCCTCCACAACCCTTTCAGAAAAAGGAGCACACCCCTTTTCCCATTCCATCAATATGGTGTATTATTACATCAATAAATTCTCAACTGTATTTTCACCTAATCCACGCAGTTCACCATTTAATCACAAGCTTCTGCTTTCAAATTTATTTCTTTATTCTTGTGTGCTGATGAAAAGTGAGTAGAAAATTTTTAGAAATTTAGATAAACAATATTTTCATCCATACAAAAAAGAAATTGTTTTCATGTTATTGTGTACTTTTTTTTTTTTTTTTTTTTTTTTTTTTTTTGAATAGTTAATGAAAAACGTTTTCCATTTGTAATCTTTTTTTTTTTTTTTTTTTTTTTAAACTGTAAGTTGTATGTCATGTATGTAAAATGTTTGTAACAAGATGCAAAAGTGGAATATTGGGTGTGGGTAGGGTACAAACATCATTGGCACTTGTTAACAGAAAACTGTTTAAGTCTATATTTCTTTCTACCCCCACATAAAAACATTTTGGACGCTTTGACGCTTTTTTTTTTTTTTTTTTTTTTTTTAAGTATGTATTCCTGCAGGGACAAAAATTGCTACTATGACTTCCAAATTTTGTGCAAATTAATCTTACATGAAGAGTACTTTTGATGTAGAAAATATTGTCCAAAATCTGAAAATCTTATATTATTTTTTTGGGAGCACCAGTTTTCAAACTCTGCAGGAGTCAGCTGGATTGGGATTTTAAACTGGTAATTCAAATGGATTTGATTTGGATTTGAAATCAATTTTTAGGGATGAAATTTGATTGCATTTCTAATTGAAACTAATCCCTTTGTAAAAAGTAGGGAACACATTTTTTTCATGACTAATTTTGTTGCTTAAAAATAAATGTTTTGCTAAAACATTTAGATTTGAAAGAGAAAAAATAATTCATAATGGTAAATGGGAGAAAAAGCAAGAGTCATAAATAAAACAAGAGAAAGGTACCATTTGAAAACAGATATCATTTTTAGACTATTTTGGAGATCCAGTTAAAATGATAAAATATCAATTTTCAATTTTGACAAATTTGCTAATTCTAAAAAGGTCCAAGGAAGTTAAATATTACTCATGAAAAAAAAAAATTCCTTAATGAGAGTATCAGTTTTGTTCAGAAGTGCCAATTAATTACCAAATAATATCTGAAAATTGAATTCAGAGATTCTTTCTTTGCAAACTTAAATGGATTTTAGACTTAGATCCTCTTTCCAGGATGAGTTGCAACAATTTTTGTGGTACGGGAAATGGCTTAGCTGCTGCTCCAAACCTTCTTCCTGATTTGCAAACATTCACAATTTATTTTTTTAAATAAACACAACCTTTCACCTTTGCCATGTTGTTGATGATTGGCTTGAAGTGAACAATATCTTTATTGCAGTAAATTGAAGTTCTGTTTAAAAACCTACAAATTACAGATACGTCAACATAATGCACACACACACACACACACACACATATAAATAAAATGGCATATGTATTTCTTCCCATCCTCATTGTTGAGAGACAAGGACAATTACAGTTTTAATTCAGTTGTCCCTTTTCTTGACTGATTGCCAACCATGGCTAGAGTGCTAAGTTTGCTGTTATTTAACCCATAGCTGAGGGGAGAAGAGATGGATTCATACCTTTCCCAAATGTAAAAACGCATAAGTGATTGTAATAAACTCAAATTAGAACTCTGCTCTCTTATTTTGAGCTTCCTTCAATTGCACCTTGTTCTTGTCTATGATTCTCAAGTGGTGGGGGATTTCATATTAGGGGGTCTGGAATTCTCTTCTGTCCACTACTTGGAAGATGACTACTGAGCCACATCTCATGTGCCTTCATGACAAGGATGAAGTCCTTGGTCATTATATATGTGAATTTCATAAATTAAATTTTTTATCTGTCTATATGTATGAGATGAGTTATTATGATTACTTGCATTATTTGCATTACTCTGACTGTTATCCTCATCTTCATTGCCATATTCACAGCATTTCAGCCTTCTTCAGGTGATTGGAATTTTGAACTGAACCCTTTTTGTCCACCAGGGTAGATTGTTCTACTTCCATGTGCCATGCTTCTTCTGGATGTCTGTTATTTCCCTTTAATTCAATTCTCCAAGTTTTGGTTTACCACTGCTGTAGCCTGGTATTGAACTTAATGGCCAAAACATTGTGAATATGGCAATGAAGATGAGGATAAAAGTCTGAGTAATGTAAATAATGCAAGTAACTAATTTTCAGGTATACAGATAATTTTGCCCATGCAAATTTTTTTAATGTGTTGATAATGCTAGTGAATAAAGAATAAAGTTTCCAAAATAGATTGAGTATTTATTTGATACTCAAGATCGTTCTGTTTTTTACTTATATAAAAAGGTTCAATATTTAAAAGTTAATTATCTGAAATGAAATTTGTACAGTATAAATAACTTTGTACTTCACTCTGCATGTGAAAACAAGTTATATTAAATACAACTGACAAGGTCTGTTTAAATTTTTATTGTATTTTTTTCCAATAATTTCTTGCTCAACTAGAGGTGGAAATTATAGATGAACTGGCTGAAACTCACTTTTTTTGTTTTTGTTAAAAGTACTTTCAACTGTATTTTCAGTAGACTTGCAGATTTTCCTTTTGGGTTTTCTTGTACAGTGAAATAGTAAAATTGTAATTATTTGTGTCTACTACTAAAATGTCAAGAAAAGAGTGATCATTGCCAATAATCCAGAACCACAAAAATCCTCACCCCTCTAGTAAAAAGGATGTTGTCTGAATTCTTGAGTCCTTTGTAAGATTTTATCTCCAATAGCAATTGTTGCAGGTATTATCCTTTTCTTAGCTAGTGCTTTTAAAGGTAAATTCCTAAACAACATTGAAACAAAGACATGTCCAGGTGGCATGAGAATAACAAGTGATGCTCCCATTAATCCTAGTCGTAAAAAGCAGATTTGAAGAGAAAGGCAAACTATGCAAAACAGGATACAACCAGTAAATAAGACTGAACCATTTTGTGTGACATACATAGAAAACAATTTATGACAAATAAGGAAGAAATCTACATGGGTAGTTGGTATATAAAATGTCTATTCCAGAAATCTACAATTGTGAGTATTTTTTAGGACTATAAAATGTGTGGTGGTTGTGAGAGCTTCATTTTTTTGGGATATTAATGTGTGTCTATCATACTACAACAAACCAACAAGAAAATATCCAGGGGAAGAGGGTGGGGGGAAAGAGAAAGGAGTTACTGCTCCTTTCTATACACTCCTGTGAGCGATAATGATTGGCTCTACAGGAGCCTACGTAATGTCTGTTTTTGAGCATGGAGATAAGTGAGACTTGCTAATTTTAATTTCCAGGAAACTCCACAATAATTACAAAGCAGCATTTAAATTCTTACATTGGTCATGCATGCATGCATGCACTCACTCTCTCATCGTAAGACTTGTCATTTGTTGAAACACTTAGTGCACTTTATGCTTATATTGATCATTACAAACAAGCAAAATACAACAATTAATATAAGGCAAATATTAATAGAGAATACTAAAATATTAATTCTAAATGCTCAAAACTATTATTAAACAACAACAACAAAAAAAAACTAATTTTTTCACTACAGGAGACAGTATATTAAAATGTGTATGAAATATTTAAAATTTATATAAAATAATTGAAACCTAAAATATTCATGTTCTTGTTTCCAGAGTTGTCAAGCAAGGTGAAATGGGGAAAAATGCAATAAAAAAAAATCAAAGCATGGATCTTGTCAGTTGAACTTAATACAACTTAGTTAAAAGAATTCTTTCTGCCTAAATGTGCATGTTTCTATAAGAAACTGACAATGGTACCAGAATTCTGGTCATTAAAATAATGGTTCTTCAGAAAAAGTTTTGATCAAAGAATAGAAAATATTTTTTTAAACATTTGTATAGTTATTTTAAAATTAGTATGCATTTGAGAATTAAAACTAGAATAAAAATTAATGGAGTGGAATCTTCATGTGTGCAAAAAAAAAAAAAAAATGTTTGGGTATTTGCATTTTTCATGATACATAAATCTCATATGAATTTGTGACTAATTTATCTTTATAGGTTTTCATCAAATATTCATTTAGAAACCAAAACTGGGGAGAAGAAAGAACGCTTCATTGTCGTAACAAAAATCTCTGGAGATGATGATCTGAAAAAGAAGGAATTGGAAAGACATACCTCAGAAATGGTAACTTTCAGGAACAATCATTTTGTTTTCAAGTTTATTTTCTAGCCAGCTGTTTTATAGCATCTGCTTTTTTGGGGTGGTGGTATATCTATTTGACTAATGAATATAATCTTGAGTAAAACATTGGTAGTCACCATGTCACTCTTTTTAAAATGTTAATCCTTTTCTCTCTTTCAAAATTTGAAAACTTAACAGATTAACTCTTACTACATTTTGGTCTTTCCATTGTTTTGTTATCCACCCCCAGCCTTCTTTTGATGAAAAAGGTTGCATTCTGAAATCTGCAAATTCCTTTTAATCTCTTGGAGCTGTTGTGTTGATTTTTGTGTGTTGTCATGGTTTTTGGATGTTGAGAATTGACCTACTAAAATGAATTTAAAAAAAAAAAAATAGGCTAGAAGGAATTGTAGCTTCTCATTCCAGGTGTTGTCAAAGTATAACAATATTTTGTGGATCAATATTTTCTTTTATTTCTCAAACTATAAGCTTTTTGCAAAATGGCATGTGTTCAGGAATCCTGAAGAAGTTTGGTTTTACATTGGTGAAACAAAATGAAGATCTGCTCTTATTAAGTTCAACAATTTCAAATATAGTGTAAATAATTTCAACTAGGTTTTGATTCTATTCTTATAAAAGTTCAATTTGCACTGATATTTGAGAGGTTAGACAAAATGCATGCTTGGAAAACTAGAATTTATTTCGCTGGTATAAATGTTGACACCAGTAGTCATTCATTACTCATTCACAGTATGCATTCTCTACTTTCTAGTAAAAAAAAAAAAATATTGAGTTTTGTTTCTTTCATTCCTAACTTATCAGTTTTCCTCCTGAACAATTTTTTTTTTTTTTTTTTTTTTTCTCCTCCTTTAGTGGAGACAAGCAACAATATTTTGTTAACCTAGCTTGACTGCAGAGAAACATGATAGTCATAGGTAAAATTGAATCTTATTGGATTCTGCTTGTAAACCGAGTTAATTTCATACTCAAATCTCCAGTTCCAAAATTTCACATTTTACATTATTTCATTTTATCATTAGTTTCGATGTGCCACATTGTGGATTTTGAGTATTACTATAACCAAACTATTACTGAAAGATATGAAATGTTAGCAGTTCAATTTCAAGTTCTCTAGAATCATTTTTTTTGAATAGTGATAAAATTTACATAATTGAAAAGTGTTTTTAACTTTCTTACATTATCAGAAGAGGAAAATAATTTAAGGTTTGGTTGTATGGTTTGGGGTTCTTTTTATAAAAATAAATTTGTTTACCATGACAACTTCTCCATCCCACCTAATTTGAAAAAATACTTCATTTTATTTTTTCTTTAGTATATAGTGATACAAATTTTGTTAAATCTTTGTTCCTGACACTTACATTTCAGAAAAGTCCTTGTTTCTAGTTTTTGTATTGTACAAAAGAGTTCAGAATTTTTTCTTTCCAGTAGCATCATCTACAAATTATTTAAAAAAAGAAAAGTACTGATTAATTTATATGAAATAATAGAAATGATAATATAAACATTAAGACATTACAGTAATTGTTTAGCTGTAGAGAATATCAATGGATATTAAATGATGGTTTAAAATATTCTCAATGTACAGGTATATTCATTTGATTGGATGAAATAAATCAAAATATTTCAACAACCTATTTGTAGTACTCCCACTTTGTGTCTGTATTCTTTTTAACAAATATAAGAAAATGATTTAAACCGTAATATCCATCAATGCAACAAGTCTGATTTAAAATGGGGTTTAGCTGACAATGTTCGCTCCCTTGGTCAACCATGCAAATTTCAGTGTGTTGGACCCAGCACAAAATGGTCGCATTATAACCTCTTGGATTCTTGTGCACCTCTACTTGTATTGATGTAGACATATGAAACCAACTAATTATTAAAAATGAGACATTATTGTCTACAAGAACGGGCAATATTTGTTAGGTTTTTTTTTTTTTTTTTTTAACCAACTGTTGAATTTCTATTGTATTTTATTCACGGAAGTTTTTAACTTAGAAATTTTTTGTGAAAAACAACTTTAAACCCTATCAAATTAACAAGCATCCTTTTTTTTTTCTTTAAGATTGGACTATTTTGATAAGTGTAAGAAGTTTTAGAGACACTACTATTAAATAGTCAAAGATGTAGAATAAATACTAATCATCATACATGCAAAAGGATTTTCTTTTATAAAGAGAAATTAAATTTTGATTAAATGCTAATTTTATCAAAAATAACTTAGAAAATAAACAAAATATCAGCAGTTGAAATTGAAGGATATATCACTATTTTGACATGTTTTTGCAGTGTATAAACTGTGGCAGTTTTGGATACCTAATAGTATGTATTTATACAGTTTAAATAAGTTATTGTTGCTGTAGGATTTGAAATAGTAATTTATTTGACCCTTCTAAAGATATAAGTGTCTATGACATGTTGGAAATAAATTTTTGATAATAAATGGACTAATGTTAAACTCTAAGTAAAGGTAATTGTTTTGATTTATATAGGTTTTTTTTTTTTCTTTCCTGATCTTAAATTTAGACAATATTTGGATGTGATATAATGCACATTTTGTGACTATAGATATTTGATGATTTAGAATGGCTTTTTGGTAAATTTTATTAAAAGAAAAAAAAAACTCTTGCTAAAATTGTTCTTAAAGATTAGTTAACACAACCAATATCTTGAAAATTGCCACACATGACCCTCAAAAAATTTCTAAAACTGACCCCTAATTTTTATTAAACATGTATTTTATCAGAATTGATTAACTTTTACTAATTTGTCTGTATAAAAGAAGTCTGATCAGATCAATAAAGTCAAATTGGCAGCTGATCGAAAAAATGACCTACAATCTGTTGTTAAATGAGGCAAGGAGTGGCTTGTTAATTTTAACACCTCCCAAACGAAACTTGCTCTCTTGTAAGAGAACCCTTTTTGCCTTCCAGCAGCATGGCTGAGGCTTACCTCCAGGAGTGTCACATATTGAGCCTTCTCAGACTAACATTTTCTGCTGACATGCAAGAGAAAGAATATATTTAATTGCTCAGTATGCCGTTAGGAAAGTTGATTCATTGCTAGACAATTTTTCTCGCTAGAATCTTGCATATTTATGTGTACCATTTGTTCTTGTTTTGAATATTGCTGCCACTCTGGTCTGGTGCTCTTGCAATATATTTAGAGATTTTTGATAAAATCAAAGAATCTGCAATGTTATTGGCCCTGACATGGCATCTTGGCTTCAGTCAATTTTCCACTGTCAGTGTAGCTTCCCTGTGCCTTTTCTTTAAATACTTTCATGGTAATTGTTCTGATGAACTTTCCTTAATGATACCTAGACTTTATGAATTTAAGTATAGTATTAGACTGGAGGCAAAATCTCATTATTTTACAATTGAAATGATTAGATCTAACTAAGAATTCTATGCTTACAGTTCCTTCTATTATCCTTCTCGGTTGTGGAACTCTTACTTCCCAGTCAACTTTGATCTTCAAAAATTTAAATGCATTCTCTCTCCTTAATTGTATTTTTTCTCAGATTCTCTAACACTCGGTATCTCCTTGTATTTTTGTGCCTGGGGTGAAATGATTAAAATAGTTGAGTACTATTTTGAAATGACTAAAATTCTAAATAGTTTATAGAATATAAAGTCTCTGGATGTTAATGCTTTACCCAAAAGAGGCATTTTATGGCTGTTAATAAGTAATGAATTTTTGGCAGTGGAGGATTGAATTACTGAATTTTCATTTTCATATTTTTTCTTTTTCCAGAAAGATTTGAATAATGCTGTTGGTTTCTCCAGAGTTATCAGGTTGCTTGCTCAGTCAGTAAGTTAAAATTTTACATTTCTCTTGTACACTCTCAATTGTTGAGGATTGGAACTTAAAAAAAAAAACCTCCAACGTTCAATTGCCACCCTTAAATAAGGTGAGGTTGATAGATGTTTAATATACAGGGCTTCTCTTTTATTGTGAGGTTTCCGGTAATGTGATTTATATAGTTTTTTTTTTTTTTTTTTTTAACCATAATTTTTCTTAAGGGTTCTTGTAAATTGTGGATATATATATATATATATATATATATATATATATATATATATATATACACACTCTGGTCAGCTTTTTGTCTGCTTTGATAGAAATAGTGTTCTTGAAAGATTGTCTGAAAAACTGAATTCACACTATTCAATTGTTCACCATTATTGGCATGAACTTTGAGAGATGCTTAAGCTTGGAAAATGAACAGAAGTGTTTGATAATATTGCATTGATGTTATCCACCTTTTGACCATTCTTTGTGATGATAATGTCAGGGATTTTTTGTCAACAGTTAAAATGTTGGATCAAAATGCATGATCTTGTACAGCAAAAAATCACACCTGAAAACCTTAGCTGGGAAAAAATTCCAGACCCTCTTTATTCTCCAGATTTTGCTTCATCTGATTTACCATCTATTTTAGAATTTATAGAATCATCTTAATGGATGAGTTCTTAAAAACACATAACATAGTGGAAACTAATTTCTCTATTTTCTTTTCTTTCAAACAGACTTTTCTCAAAATAATATTTTGAAACTTGGCAATTATTGTATTCTTGCTTTTGTATCTATGCAGTGTTGTCAGTTTGTGTTGTTGTGGTTTGTTCAAGTAATTGGGAAAGTGAATTGAAAACTCACACACACACCTGCAGCCGTTAAATTCTTGGTTTCTTTATAACATTTATATTGCTGGCAAATCCAAGTTTCAACTCTGTCACTCATAAAATAGGAACTGCATTTAAGTTTTAAGAGGTGCAAAAAGGTTCTTGGCCTGACTTCTTGAATAACCAAACATTTATTTTTCTAGAAGAGCTTATTGACTTGGTCAGGCTGAGAACCTATCAACATTCAATTCTTTGTAATTTAATTATTTTATTTTAGACAGTGTTTTATTTTCAGGGGAAATTGCTCATTGGTCATAATATGCTTTTGGATCTAATTCATATCTTGCATCAGTTCCATGCTCCATTGCCTACAGTAAGTTTGTTGCTTCTTTTACCCTTTAGCATGAAGATAAATCTGATATAAAGTAATTTATTACCCACTTCTTTGCATAAACTCTCTTGGATTACTTACAGCATATTAGCAGTCCTTGATGTAACAAGAAATCTTTAAAAATAAATTGAAATTACTTAAAAAGAAATGTTGCTTTATGTAAACATTGGCATGCAGTAAAAATGATCGTAATTCTATAATTGAGATAATTTGATAATATAAATTTGCTTTTTTTCATTATTTGTAAATTTTTGACTGACTTGTGATATAGTCCAAATCTCCTTATATTTTATGCACATCCTAGATTGATCTTAATGAAAAGTGTTCATTTTATTGGCTTGGTAGGTTTTTATTGGGCTTTGATTACAAGCAAAACAGTTTGATTACAATTAATGGCTGAAATATAAACAACAGTTGTATAATTATTGTATAATTATTTTAACAAGTCATAATGATTAATGACCTTAAGTCGAGGACAAGTTCAGGCATTTCAATCACTAGTTGTATCCATCCTGTTATACAGTTGTGAAACTTGGGTTCTGTGATAGAAGAGGAGTCATTTGAAACCATGCACTTGAGAAAAATGTTCCCTATTTTGTATAAGGAATACAAGATGAACAAATACATGAGAAGCCTCATCAAGATGTTTGCGGGTCCTTGTCACACCACTTCTATCAAAAACTGGAAACTCGTTGGTTCAGAGATGTCAGCAACAATGGCACTCATTATGCAAAGTACAGGCAATGGTGGATGGAGTTGTCATCGTCTTCTAACATCAACAACTGGACGGATATCTTGGCTATATTTTCTCTTGATGGCTGACAAGAGAATGTCTTGGATGTAGTCAGTCTCTCCAGTGCTTGTTGGCTACTAGTGATGTCCAATAAGTTGAAACTGTTGATGATTGATGAAATGATTATTAATAAAGTATGTTCTTTACTTGAGAATATATTAAAACTTTTGAATGAAAATGTATTGTAGAGCCTGATCAACAATCTTTTGCTATTGTAGAAAAGTGCAATACTTGTTGTCTAAATTCATTTGATATTTTGGTCTTCAAAACCATAAATGTCTTGCTATTTACAAGGTTAGAAGCTTTAAAAGTACTTGAAAAATATTTTTACTTTCACTAAGGAAGGTGTTTCCAAGAAAAAATATTGCTTCATAGATTAATTTTTGAAAAATATTTTTTCCATCCCACACCGATTTTTCATGACTTAAAAAAGAAAAAATGCTATTTTTCAAATTCTTATCTTTATGTATTAATTTTTCTTTCAGGAATATGAAGATTTCAAATCTTATCTCCATGCTTTCTTCCCCAAGTAAGTTTTTGAAAATACTATTTTGTAATAAACTTTTATTTATGAGATGACAGATGAATCTTGTTTGTTTGTGTTTTCTAAGAAATGATACTTTTCTTTTATTTTTTGGTCTATATTTCTGAGATGAGCTTATTTACACTATTTACATTGTTTGGACTGTTGTCCTCGTCTTCATATTCACGTCATTTTGGCTGTTGTATGCTTAGGCCTTCTGGTGATATATGTTGGAATTTCGAACTGAACCCTTTAGTCCATGGGGGTGTAGATTGTTCTAATTCCATGTGCCATGCCTTTCTTGGTTATCTCAGTTTCAGTTAATTCTCTTTAGTATCTCAACTCTCCAAGTTTTTTTCTCACTGTTATCACCAGGTATTGTGTTCACAACTCTTTGCGTCAAATCAACTTTTGTATTACTCAACCAACACTTTTATCCACTTGGTCATGCGTCCTTGGGAACAAAAACTTGCAGAGTTGAGTTACTAATAGAGAATTAACTAAAACTGAGATATCCCCCCCCCAAAAAAAAGCATGGCACATGGAATTAAAATTTTCTCCCGTGAATTAAAAAGGTACAGTTTTGAAATTTCGTGATATATTACTGGAAGAAGGCCTGAGTATATATAACAGCCGAATATCTTGTGAATATGGCAATAAAGATGAGGGCAATGCTTTTTTTTTACTACATCAATTTAGGACAATTTATCACGTGATTTTTGTATGAACCTGATCAAAAAGTGAACATTTATCATGTATCTATTATAACCATGTTACATACATTTTAAGTTTCAAAGTACAAAAAATGTGTCTTAAATTTATTTAATCAGAAAGTGATTACAATAATCACTATGCAATTTTTTTTGTGTGTGTTTATGAACAGTAAATTGTGTTAAAGATCTTATTCAAATTTTTCAATGTCTTGATTTGCACTGTGTGTATAAAGGAATTTAATTATACTTTTTAAAACAATATTTTACAACTGGATTTTTCATGAAAATTGAAAATTGTTTTCCAGGTTGATAGATACAAAACTCATGGCGAACATAAATCCTTTTAGGGTAAGACTTTGTTTCTTTGATAAATCTCTCTGCGTGTGAGTCAAACTGCTTTGTTCACCTTTTATGAATTCTGAAGTTATTGTATTTAAAACTTTTTTTCTTTCCAAGATTGCGTCAATAATTAAAAATTGCTCACTTAAAAAAAATGCTTAATTGCCAAAGTTCCTTCATTTTGAAGAAATTCTTTGAAATGTAGATGTTAAATCATAATTAACAGGATTTGTTATTCATGTAAGAAAAATTTCTTCTTTTTTTTTTTTTTTTTTTTTTTTTTTTAATTTAATTTAAAAATTTTTTTTTTAACAATTGTATCTAGCTTAAAATTTAAAAGACTTTGTTATAACTAAAGTAGGCAGATCTTCCATTTGTGTGGAATACAAGTTGTAATGCCTGAATTCTTGCCTGCTGAATGAACACTAATGCGTATACATTTAATTTCTATTTTATTTTTGATCAGGAATTGATATCGAGTAGTTCGTTGGGAGAGCTGTGGAAAATTGTTCAAGTAGATCCTTTCAAGGCTGTTGACATAGGTAAGTTCATCGATCTTTGCTATTTATTTTCCTCTTGTTACCGCGATTTATTTGGAGTTATCTCCCCTCACATTTTGCAAATCCTAATTTCTCTCCTAGTTTCGCGATGAAATGACACTATCCACTTACAGAGGGTTTCTTTAAATTTTATACAATTCTTTTGAAGTAATTGATATTTCTTATATCAAACTGATCAATTATAATAACAAATGGTAATCATTTTAAGTGCTTATATATCTGAATTAATGTCTCTCTCTCTTATATTTTAATACTTTAATTAGAAATGTTGAGTTTGAAGGTTTTTTTGCTTTAATAGTTTTAAAGAGATATTACATGAGAAATTTCTTTGTTCAGTTGATAGGATATCAAAGAACGTTTTTAATTCCCTAAGTTTTAACATAGTTATGGATTGCTTAGTGATTCAGGACAAGGTGTTGGCAAGATATTTTGTCAATATGATGCACAAAAATATTTTGGACACTAAGTAATTTTGAGATTTGTCTTATATTTTTTAGGTTGCCACATTTATTTCTCACTAAATTCAAAATTATTTTTGAGGTTTAATTTTAAGATTTGTTTTTAATAATTACTTGAATTTTGACCTAAATTTTGAAATTCATCAAAACCTTACATCATCAGGAAAATATTTTGTTCTGAATTTAAGAATGTACTAACCTCGTTAGTATTTACTTTTTAAATGATGGCAGAAATAATTTAAAAAAAAAAAAAATCACTTTAGTAGATTCATCTTTGTAGTGCTGTCTAAGAAGCCAGATGCAAATAAGATAGCTTAATTAAGCTTATCTGATGAGTAAAGCCCACATCAGAATTAGACTGGAACTAGGACATGAACAGTGATTTCATCAAAGACACCAGAAAAAGAAAGGTAATATTTATGATTAGAATTTCAGAGCAGTAAAAATGCAAAGAGATGTATATCTACGCTTCATAGATTATGCAAAAGCAATTGGTAAGGTATAACTCAAAGACTTATTTAAATTAAGAAAGCTTAATTTATTTGAGGAAGATATTAGAATCATCCAGAATAAATATTGGGAATACACTAGCTGCATATGGGTAAAAAATGAATTGAGTACACAAAAATAGAAAAGGCGATTTCTTCTCACTGTATTTAATGTTTACAATGAAGTAATCCTAAAAAAAATTAGAAACCTACCAGGGTTTATTATTATTGGTGGGCAAAATCTTAATATAAGATATTCAGATAATGCCATATTGGTTACAGATGCAAAATGAAAACTGCAGGAACTGCCAGACATGGTAGTAAAATGGAAAAGAAAGGACTAAACAGCAATTGTAAGAAGATAGAATTTATGTTCTGTGACATGGTGGCAGTTAATAATTAATTATAACTCAAGACTTCAATGTTAAAATAAAACAGTATAATCAAAGATAAATAACCATTTTAGTGAATACCTTGTTAGTAGTGCGGTTCAAATGTTGGAACAGAAAATTCTGGAATTATTATTACATAGTTTTCACTGGAAAGAACGTCAGATTTATTCACTCCAGATGCTGTCATATATACACATAGTAATTATCTAACCCTAAAAATGCTTGTAACATTGATACATTTGTTGGGGTGGGCATGTCCCTTATTGCACTCGTCCTTGAAGGATCTGGTTGTCTTCTGCTTGCGTCAATAATTTGTCCTTAGGTATTTCCCTCTATTCATAAATAGTTCAGATTTCTTCACTGATGTTAAAACTGTAGTCTTTAATTCTTTCAAAAACTTTTTTTCACATCTTCTGTATGCTGGTTTTGGGTTTCACTTTTTATAAGTACATCAGCCAAGTACGCTTGTGCACAATCCAAACTGACAAGCATCGTATCTAAAATCTGTTGGAATATGCTTGGTGCTAAAAAAGAAGTTGGTTAGATTTGTACAGTCCTTTATGAGTGTTAATTGTTAAGTTTAGAACATGCTTTGTCTACTTGTAGGTAAGCATCCAAAAGATCCAATTTAGAAAAAAAATTTACCACCATTTAATTTGGTAATGGGTAGTTACATTCTTTCAAACTTTCATTTAATCCTGTTGAAAAATCATCACATACAGATTTTATTATTTTTTTTCTTCACATAAACTGTTGGTGATGCCCATTTGGAATAGTCTACTTTTGATATAACTCCTAATTTTTCCAGTCTTTTTAATTCCTTATTAATAGGTTATAATGTTTGTGAAAGTTACAATTCATTTTTGGTTTGAAAACAGGTGTTACATTTTTTTTTTTTTTTTTTTTTACTTCAAATTTAGATTTTATTTTAGTGCATCTACTTAGACCTTCTGAGAAGATTCTGGAGAAACTTAATTCTTTTTTTTTAATTTTTTGGTTGCCGTATTAGTGACAGCACAGCTGTTTGAGGGCTCCTATGGCCTCTCTAAACTTAAATAAACTCGATTCAGGTTTGCTATGGTCAAAATTTTCTCTCCCAAGTAAAAATCATCACAAAAATAGCAAAAGTCATTTTGTCACAGCTTGTTTTCTCTGAAAAAATGGATTTTCATACTTTTATAGGGGTAAAATATTGAAAAATGACTGTTTTATCATCATCTGAACAAATAGCAAGGAAACTTTTGATCTGAACACCATGAAACTAGGTATTTTCTGAAAGCAAACAATATGTTCTTTCATTTAAAAGTAAAATTGGTTGGTGTAAATGATGCAAAGATTTTTTTTTTTCAGGGGTTAAAATGTGAAAAAATAGGTGAATATTTTGTTTTTTTTTTTTTTCTAGTTCTAAACAAAAAAAAATTTTCCCCAGTAATAGGAAATTAGCCTTTTTTTTTTTTTTTTTTTTTAAATCAGAAAGCCATAATCATAATCAGACTATTTCAGGCATAAAATTGAGAGTTTGAAGTAAAACAACATTTCTAGGAGGTCAAAATTCGACAAAGTCTGTTGGTAATTTTCAGTTATATAGCCACTGGGGGTTAAAAAAATTGACACCTGGCCATGGAAATCTTTAGTAAAAGGCGTGAGATTTAGCCTCAATTCCTGATCACCGGAAACCAGGAGTTATTTAAAAAAAAAAAAAAAAAAAAAGCGATAAGGAAAATTAAACCAAACTGACCTTGACATTGTCTGGATCAAAGGCCAGTCAGCCATAAACGTTAGAACAGGCTGTCATTGTCAACTGGTAAATCCTTTCACTGACAAGATAAGAGCAAAGAGTGAAAATGAAATATTGGTAAAAAGGTCTTGATAGTTTTTTTATTTTATTTTTATTTATTTATTTATTTTTTTTTTTTTTCAAACCTATGTTTGAAAACAATGGCTTCATGTGTTTTTTTTTTTTTTTTTTTAACACCTCGTGATGACAACAACACTTAGCAGATGACATTGTCTTTTCGCCGCATATCTTTCATATTTCCCATCGCTGGGTCATGTAGCAGTTCATTTTATTCAATGATGTTCACACTAACTAACTTAAAGAGAAAAGATTGAACTTTGAAAAAAATTTTTTGATGTAAAAGTAGATATTTTTCAATCAAAAAAAAAAAAATACTTTTTTCTTAGAAAATTGGCTACAATTTTTTAATGCTAACCCCTGAGTGACATTTTTTCACAGCCAAATTGAAGATTAATTACCAGTGAATAATTCCACGTGCAGACAATAGCTGTCTGGATCCTATAACATTGCCAAAAACATCTAGAAGTTTACAATAGAACAAAAACAAGCATTTTAAACAGCTGTGACAGAGGTAACATTTATTTTGTTGCAGAATAAATTAATTGGTATGTTCCACAGATCAAATAATTCAATCTGTTCCAAATAAATTCACTGTATTCTTTACCACAAGCACAATTGGTTTTTTGTTGCAGGTTGCACCCATGAAGTCCAATTTCTTCCCTGTAACTCCACAGGCAATTTTTTTTACGTATTTATTTTTTTTTTTCAGAAGTTGCTAAACTAAGTTTACCCATTTTTCTCCATGTTTGTTCATTAATAACAGTAATATCAGACCCTCTATCCAATTGTAGTTTTATTTTTACATTATTAATTTTAACAAAAACAAATTTCCTCTTTTGAGATGTTTCTAAGTTAAAGGCATGTTCAATGAATTTTTCTTTGTAGTTTTTCCTTTAAGTTTCTTTACACAAAGTATTTACCATGTTCACATACGTTCTATTTTTTGTATTTACAATGAGTAAATTTATCCAATCTTCTTACATACATAGCATATTTTGTTCCTGAAAAAAATAATCACTTTTAAATTGTTTACCACTACAACCATGGCAAGCATTGGCTATTGACAAAAGTGTATAATTTTTTTGAATGTTGAGATGTTGCAGAAGGTCTATACTCGTTTTTCATAAATGGTCAGACATTATATACATGAGAACTGTCACTTTCCTCAATCCATGCAGTATCGAGTTTCAGATTAACCATGTGTTGATACTCTTCATCCATTTTCTGGAGAGTTCATTTTGAACCCATCTCTAATTTAGACAGTATTTTAGCTCTTATTTCAGCATCCTTATTAGCACTTAAGCTCTGCATTAAGGCATTTGAATAAATCCAGTGTTAATTCATTTAATTTAAATTTCTCACATTCTCGGTTCACTATTCCAGCATAAGTGACAAAGTTTTCATTGTCATCCTTTAGTAAGTTAAAGCATTGCCAATGTGTGTTAAATAGTGAATATCTATCACAAAAATTTTTTGACAGACTTAATACAGTTTCATCAAAATTTATATCTCGTGGTTTTTTGGCAAAATAACATTCACATACTTTTCATGTTCCACAGAAGACAGTTTCCTTAATAAGCGAACTTTTTTTTCCATCTCAATGCAAACAATCCTTCTTGAAGATTTCTTCATATCTTCTATAATATACTGGAAATGTTATTCCTTTGTCTGGATTGTATAAAAATTCACTAATTGAATTGGCGACGGCATCTGGAGTGAATAAATCTGATGTTCTTTCCAGTGAAGTTCTATGTAATAATAATTCCAGAATAGTCGGTAGTTGCTCATTTTCTTCCTATATGACAGTATGATTATCAGTAAGTGTGACAGTAGAAGATGCAAGCTGGAGATGAAGTACAGAAATTTAAATATCTAGGAATTGTTTTAACAGATTGAAATGTGACACTGAAATCTGGAGGTGCATTGATCGCCAAATGAATGCTGAGAATCCCATGGACACAGCATGGAAAAAAAAGAATAAATGTACTTAGAATCATAAAAGTAAAAATTTCTGGGATACAATGAGGAAAGAGGGGTTTGTAAAATTTGTCATTCGCAGGATATATTGAAGGCAAGGACAGAGGTTAAACAGTAATTGATCTACCTAATCAACTTGTGTAAATGGCTGTCAGAATGGAGAGGGAATGATAGTAAGAAAAAACAAACATTACTAAGAGTGACAAAGGATAGGAACTTGTAGAGAGCAATGAGGCAACATGAATGGACATGGCATACAAAAGAAAAGTTCTTAATAATATACTAAGCATTTTTTTTTTTTTTCTTATTTATCAATTTTGAAACAATTTAAAAAAAACAAAAATGAATTGGTGAATAATCTTTTTTCCATTAAATTGTTTTAAACCAAATTTATAAAAAAATAAACAGAATGGCCATTAATTTTCTTCAAAGTTCCTAAAGAAAAAAAAAATCCAGCTCTATACCAGTGTTTTCAAAATATTTTTGGCCCTTGTGACTCATGTCAGAAACATAATTTCAACATCTCTGCATTTAGTTTTATCCAATGAATTTTACTTTAATAATCAATAAATTTCTATTATGTTGATTGGAGAAAATGAAAGAAACAATTTCATGTCAATGTCTCCTGCATGTTGGTCATTGAAACAACAATGTTAGAAAAAAGGATAATGTGATTGTATCGGGCTGCAGACACCATATAGTGTTGAAATATTGGACACTAGCAGGGATATCTGGCATTGCTCATGAGATCTCTGAATAATTGTTTGTTATATTAATTTATATTTTTCAACCAACTTATGGAAAATAAGTGTTTATTCAATCTTTAAAAAATGAACTTTGTTTTTTTTAACTTTAGGAAAATACCACACTACCAATACCATGTTGAGTGGGGCTTCAAAAAGACACTTTAATTTAAATGAAATATAGTTAAATTTGTAAAACAAATATTCAGCACGACTAATGTTGACCTTAAGTCATACCTGTCTCTGCTAATTTTTATTTAAGTAACATTTTTTTTCTTTTCAAATACAAATGTAGCTTGAAATGTAAATATAATCAATTTTCAAGAGCAAATTCTCAATGTATCTTGCGTAGTGAGTAGGAACTCACTTTCAAAATAGTAATTAAATTCATTTATAGAGAAATGTTTGCTGCTTTAATGTAATGTTTAAAAGTAATATATATAATTGTGTGTGTGTGTATATATAATATATATATATTCCAAAAACCATCCAATCAATTCACAGAAAAATTTTCACACAATGTTGGCAACACTGACCTTAAGCAATCACTGAAATTTTTGACCTGATCTGTGCAATGCAAACAAACTGGCGCCTATATTTGTTTACACACACACACACACACACACACATATATATATATATATATATATATATATGTGTGTGTGTGTGTGTGAAGCAATTGCGTGATGAGAAGCAAAAACCACCAGTCTACAAATTTCCAGAGAGACCATTGAAAGTAGAAGACAAACCCCTGAACTATGTTAAGTCTTTCACCTATCTTGGTAGCAAAGTCAATTACAGTGGAACTTTAGATGATGAAATCATGCATCAGATTGTTAAGGCTACCAGTGCTTTCGGCAAACTTTGCCATTGCTTGTGGATATAGAAATTCAGGTTTACAGAACTGTTGTACTTGGCACCCTTTTGTACGGGTCAGTCGTGGACTCCATACAGGTACCATATACGCCAACAAGATATTTTCCATAAGAGTTGTCTGCGTGCAATCTGTGCAGTTAAGCTTCAAGTAAGGTGTAATATTGGAAGAATCGAGACTTTTATCAGACAGTCTCAGTTATGGTGGACTGGTCATGTTTTGAGAATGTCTGATGACAGGATACCCAAGATCCTAATGTACAGCCAGTTAGATTATGGCTACAGGAATGTAGGATACCCATGGCTAAGATACAACGACAAGCTGAAAAGCAACTTGTCAGCAGTCAATATACCACATAACACCATTGAGCGCTTAGCCTTGGAGCGGGTAGAATGGAGATCAACGTGTTTTAGTGGACTCAGCAATTTTCAATCTGCTTGCTTGAATCATCTTCAAGATGAGAGAGCAAGATCTAAAAGGTCAGCCAATCTAACAGTGATCTCATCTCACCGTCCTCACACTTGCTCTATATATGGCCTCCTTTGTAAATCACTAGCGGGTCTTAAATGCCACTGAAGATCATCGCACAAAATTTCATAACTGAATCAATTAGCTGTAAGATCCTCATACGTCGAAACCGACGGGAAATTCGTTATTGTGTGTGTGTGTGTGTGCACACACACACACATATAATATATATATATATATATATATATATATATATATATATATATATATATATATATATATATAGTTTTAAAAACAAGGAATGCATTGATTTTAATTTTAAAAGTCTCTAGGGCCCTTTCAGCCAACATCTCATCAGGAGACAATCGTTGGATTAGCGAAAAGAATATTAACGATAATGAAGAGCAAAAAAGAGGAGGAAACACACTAAAATAACAAACAAGTATATATACTTGTAATGAGGGAGGGAAATAATCGTGTAAATAAATTAGCGAGGATAGTTAAAATAAAATATCCCCAACAGATTAAGAGACTTTACAAATTCTTTCTGCCGGGCAGAGAGGTTTTTAATCCTACAGACCCATTCCAAAATCTTCAAATGATTGTTGAATCGGCTGTATGAATAATTTTAAACCACTCTTTTTTAAACAACTTGGCGAGGCTATATTCTCAACTAAATGTCGAGCAATAGCCGATTCCATATTCCTGGGGGAAGATAGCATATTCTATCTATCTTACCAAGTCGTATTTTGGAAGGTACGTGCTGATTGATTCTAGTTTCCAAATGCAAGGTTGTACGCCCACATAACCAGCAGCACACTGGCAATTAAATTCATATACTAAATTACTCAATTTGATGTAGGGCAATACATCCTCATAAAAAGACGGAAACGCAGACCTAGTTCGAAAAATGCTACTTAAAGCAACTAATGGGAAACAACCAGAAACCGACTTGCTAACCTGCTTAATTAAGCCCTGACCCCTATCCCCAATCCAGGGAATCTTCAAATAAACCGGACATTTAGAAGGCCCTGGATTTTAGGGGAATGAAATTCTTAGTCTTCTTACTAATAATATAGTCAATAAGGGCCTCCGATATAGCCGTTAAGGAAAATCTCCTAATGTTCTCAAATTCACGGTCCAATCTAATAGGAGAACAAATTTTAAGCGCTCTATCCACCAAGGTTTTAACAAGATTGATTTTCCTTGATGCAGGAGCAAATGAACGTAATTAATTCAAATAAAGACCCGTAAAGGTGGGTTTTACGATAGATGCTAGTAATAAAACCACCTCTACATGTTCAACAAAAACGTCCAAAAAAGGGCAGACAGTTGTCCTTCTCCCTTCCATAGTGAAAGACAAACCATTGTGTAAGGAGTTGAGCTCATTAAAGAACTCAACAGCCTCACTTTCGTTAGAGAAAGTTGCAAAAGTGTCATCGACATATCTAACGTAAACAAACGGTTTAGACACTTTGCTGAAAAGTAACATCTCATGGTAGCCCACAAAAATATCAGCCAATGCAGGGCCAAGGGACTGCCCATCTGGACCCCATCCACTTGACTATACATAATATTGTCAAAACTGAACTCCACCGAACTGGTACATAGTATCATAAGTTCTATATATATATATATATATATATATATATTTTTTTTTTTTTTTTTTTTTTTAAATGTTTTTTTTTTTTTTTTTTTTAAGTGAATTTAGCTGTAAGATCCTCAAGCTAAAAGGAAATTCCATTATAGAGAGTGTGTGTCAAGCACATATATATAGCCACTAAACACTATATATATATATATATATATATATATAAATATATATTTTTTTTTTTTTTTTTTTTTTTTTTTTCACTTTTAAGCCCCAATAGGAGTGAAAGAATATGGTAGATAAGGAGAATAGGTTAGGTTAGTGGACAGATCAATGCAACTGGAGATGTCGATTGACATTACACTTGAATAGCTGGAGATTATATCTCTCAGGGAAACTGGAATAGGGAAGGGAGTTCCACAGGTGAGAGGTGCAAGACATGAAGCTATTAGAGTAGAAGAGACGACTACATTTAGGAGTTTCGACAATGAAGGGGTGAGAGCGGGATGCCAGCCTCGTAGGGCATTTGAACTCATGAAGTCTGTGAACCAGTGAATGCAGCTCCTCTGAGCAATTACCATGAAAGTATTTGTAGAACAGACAGAGAGAATAGTGACGGCGTATCTGTGAGAAAGTGACTGTAGACGAGATGCCAGAGCAGGACCAATTATATTGCAAATACGCCTCTGGAGCCTATCAAGAACCCCGAGGCAATAAGAAGGCCAGCATGCCAAACCCTATCAAATGCTTTTGAGATGTCTAGTGCCACGTCACGAGCTTCCCCCTATTTTGACAAGCTCGGTAGACAGTTTCAGTGATGGTCGTAAACACATCAGCTGTAGATCAGGCAAAGCGGAAGCCATATAGCTTGTCCGAGAGCTGATCATGGGATGTGAGGTGGTTAACGACTTTGGTATTGATTATTGCTTCGAAGACTTTGCCGAAGAGGGGTAGGAGACTGATAGGACGGCAGTTAGAAGGGTCAGAGGGATCCCCAGAGTTCTTGAAGACAGGAACAATCGAAGAGGACTTCCAGCAACCCGGAAAACAACATTCCTTGAGGCAGTAGTTGTATAGTTTAGAAAGGGCGGGCGCCAGTTCAGGTGCGCATTTCTTCAAGACAATGGCTGGTATCCCGTCTCCACCACTAGCCTTGTTGGGGTCTAAATTGGAGATTACGCCCAATACCAGAGATGGGGTTATATGTAGCCCACTCAATAGAGCCTCAGTTCTAAGAGGGAAGTCGGGTATGGGTACACCGGAAGTTCGAGAAGAAAGGCTTTACTTTCCCGGTTGAAGCCAAAATGAGTGGGGAAGTTAACTATCTGCGTGAGGGATTGAGAGACTGAAAAATTGAGCATTTGAATGCCTGTGCGGTCAGTAGTAGCATTCTTAAGCCACAAGGTATGATGGGCGTTAAAGTCGCCAAACACAAATATGTGAGCAAACGGGTGGAGGGAGAGAGCCTTGTCTATGCTGTCAGAAATGCTATCGAGTATTGCAGTCTTGAGAGGATGGAGAGCGGTAAAGGAAGAAGAGATAGCTTACCGCATTGAGGAGAGATAGTCGGAGACACATGTACGACTGGTCTGGCAATTCGAGAGAGAACTCTCTGGCCAGAGGGAGATGTTCCTTGACGTAGACACCCAGGCCATGCATGTGGGTTAGAGAGTCTTTTCTGAGGAGAGGAAGGTAGCCTGAGATCGAGAGATCAGAGGAGGGGATAGACGAGACAAGGTTGGTCTCACAGAGAGCCAGTATATCCGGGCAGTTTGCAGTGAGGAAAGATTCCGTGCTGCAGAAATTTGTTCTAATGCCACGGATGTTGGAGAATGAAATTTTGAGGGGTTTAGGTGATTTTTGAGTGGCTGGTTTAGGATTAATTTTTCGGTTTTTGTAAGTCATGTTGAATTTTGGTTGGAAGTTGAGAAGGCCCGAAGTAAAAGAAGCAGACAGTTTCGACCGTGACGTGGGCAGAGAGCAGTTGGCATGACCTGCATCATAATGTGGCCTCAGGGTTGCCCACTGGAGGTGACTGCAGGGACACCTTTCCATGTGCGACATAGCACTACAAACACCCCGGTATTATGCAACTGTTGATCAGAGCGGCTGCTCAAGATGCTATGCAAGAGTTGGGGCTCCTAACTACCAGTCGGAAACAGCAACCAGAGAACTGTCAACCGTGTACCCTCAGAATGTGTTTCACCCCCAAGCAAGGCGTGAAGCCACTAAAACGCAAGCGGTTACAGAAAATATAGAGCGAGGTCAGATAGGAGTGATAGAATATGGTATGAGGAGAAGGTTAGTGGACAGATCAATGCAACTGGAGATGTTGATTGACATTACGACAAAAACAGGGAAGGATGGGGGGTGGTTAAGTTTTAAGTTTTAACTTAGTATAAGTCCTGTTGTCAATTCTAAAAAGAGATTGAAGAAAATAAGGTTATCCAGATTTATTGTGCCTAGCCAAAGACATTCAATTTTCCATTTTTTCTGATTTTTCTTTCGAACCGGGATTTCTAACTAAACCATCAAATAAGTTAGAATGATTGGGACAAGATATGTTACTATGGTCAAACACACAGACGAGTAGGGGGAGAGAAAAAAATAAAATAAAAAAAAAATAAAATAAAATAAAAAATTTAAAGAAAAAAAAAAAGAATTAAAAAATTAGAAAAACGAAAATGAGTTTTCGGTAGAGCGAAATTATACTCACACAGGGCAGCAAGTGGTTGTCCGCTTTCTTCCTCGTGATGGCAAGTGAATGTTCAGCTTACCTTAAGTCCAAGCATCGACCTGGTTGAGGTGGGTGTATCAACGGTCAACCCTCCGCCCTCACCAAATAGTGGGCTTGGGAGGCATGCTTTCAATAAAATTGTAGAACAGGAGAAAGAAACGGCGAAAACAATTCCAAGTTCAGACAATATATCAAGCAAGAAGAATATATATATATATATATATATATATATATATAATGTGTGTGTGTTTCATTTTTAAACTTTTGCTTTTATTTACTGTAGATATGAAAGGAAATTCGAGAGAAGAAATATTTTAAAAAATACATACATGTTCAGTGATCCCCAGCCTATTTGTGTTTCATTATTCACATCTTCACATATTTTGCATTTTTTTTTTTTTTTTTTTTGATGGAACATATTTAAGATATTCTTGTATTTTTTTTTTTTTTTTCTGTTATGTAAGTGACTTAAAACATAACAATCCATTTTTATGTTAAAAATTGGCAGAATTGAAAATCTTCATTGTAAAAAAAAAAAAAAAAATGCATGCATAGTGCTTGGGCTTTGTTCTTTGTTACTGGCTGTGGTTGGGGGGCCTTAAAAGTGGCTTATGTATGTCTGGAGGCATCATCACAGTTTTTTCTTTTTTTTTTTTTTAACTTTATATTTTATGTCTTGTTACACATTTTGTACAGTATTTTCAATGGTTGTATTGATCTATGTGTAATTAAAGATGGTTATTGTACATATGAAAGAAAATTTATACTAAATGTGTGGTAAGCAATACTATTTTTCAAAAATATTTTAAAAAGGGTCTGAAATGATTCTAAAGTGTTTAGGATGAAAGTTTAAGGCATATGGGGTTTTAACAGTCAAAATACGTACTTATAAGCACTTATAAGAGGAGTTGCAAATATTTGAGGATTCTAACTACACGCAAATACCAGGAGTGGGGGGACTCACTGTATAGCATTTTGAAAGTATCAGCAAAATTAAAAAATAAGAATTATTACTGTTTGTTTCTACTTCTGAGAATTTCAAATGAATTTTAATTTTAAAATATCTTAAATACAAATCATACAGTGATGATTTTTTTTTTTTTTTTTTTTTTACAAAAAGCTGGCTTAGGTGATGTGTGTGAGAGCGAGAATGTGTGTGTGTGTATATGTATAATTTTGTCAATTATTGTTTTTTTTTTTTTGTTTTGTTTTTTTTTGTTAAGTTTTAGCTGGACACATGCATACAGACAACTGCCCTTTATATATTTATAGAAAGACTGCAATCAAGGATGAGAATTTTCAGTAGGTCTGCATAATTCTCAGCTTTTGATATCATTTAGGTTGTTTTTTCCAATTCATTTAAGTAGGTGGAAAATTGTTTTTTTTAATTTTTGTGTGTGTGTAAATAGGACCATAAGTCATAAAAAAATTTGGAAGACATAATTTGGATGAATATCTTGACAAATCTCCAGGAAAACTATATGAAATTTAGAATATTAAAAATGGCATGTTCATGTAAAAAGGCATTATGAACTAGATAGTATAAAATTAAATAGTGTTTGGATAATGATTGTACATTGAAGGAGAGTGTGTGTATATTATATTTTTTCAAACTAAACATTTTGTAAATCACAGAATTTTTAAAGTAAGTAAAAATGACTTCATTGATTTCTGTTGGGTTTAAAATTATAATATATATATAAACCCAAATCTGTCTGCTTTTGACATGGCACAAGTAAGGTTCCTGACATTTTAAAAATGTAAATATAGATTTTAAACACACATAAATCTGTTTCTATGAAAAGACTAAAAATAATTTGTATATCAGATTTTGTAGAATTTTTCTTTTCAAGGTCACTTTGAAAATTGACTAAATTTTTATGTAAAAAAAGAAATTTATTCACATTTTTTCTTAAAGAAAGTTTAAGCTTAAATATTACTGTAAAACAAAGTTACTGCTAATATTAGGAGCATGCAAAATTTCTAATTTTCCAGCACTTTTTTGGGTGGTGGGGGGCACCAAAGTTCGTCTGAATTCAACTAAAAATGAGAATTTTTTATTCTCATCTTTGTACCTTTTATTAATGCTTCATGAGTATTTTCTTTTTCAATCTCTTAATGATGCCTTATATTCCAGAATGTTGATAGAAATAGATTTTCACTTTTCTTTTCTTTAAATCATCCCATGTTCATCAGGACCATCATTGTGATCCCCATTTGAGTCTTGGACATTGGTGTGAGAACCATAGCTTGGTTACAAAAACTTTATAAACAAAAAGTTCATGGTCATTGTTTTTTGCACCTTTTACCTTCCAAATCGCATACAATGTATCCTCACTGAATATATATGAATCACACACACACACACGGTTGCTGAATGTTTGCCGTTACTTAGATTATTCTCTAAGTTCTTTATTCAAATGTGACCTGGTATTGGAAATAAAATTAGCCTTTTTGTGAATCAAAGGTAAAATTAAAGTCAATAATTCACCTTAGAATATTTTTAAGTAGCTCCTCATCTAAATTACACTTTTCATATTCTAGCCTTCATAAAATAATTTTTAGGGGGAAATATGTAAATTTAATGTACATAAAATAATAATGGTTGACTAGTTTTTGTATAAACTTATTATAGTAAGTTGAAAGAAAACTTAACAATTAATGAACTATGAAATTTATAAATTCCCATAACTTAAAACATTAATTAAAAAAAAAAAAAAGATTTGTTTTTATATGATACTTTTTTGTATACAAATTGATGTTAACTGATTTTCATCTGTGATTTTAAGATGAATTTTTTTTTTTTTCTTCCTTTTCTCTCTCTCTCTTCACACTGGTGAATTTTTCAAGTGAATCTGTTTGGCTGTGGACGGTTCTGTTTTAATGGTATTTTATACTGGCGCATTCATTTTTATTGGATATTCTATTATGTTATTGACTGTTGACTTTGTTAGTTTATATTTTTGTGGATGTAAGAGGGAAATAAAGGTGAAAGTTTAAAAAAAAAATTGTATTCATTTGGTGTAAATTCTCAAGTATAGTGTTATCATAGTCATTCCTTTTGTAATCAGGTTATGATTTTGAATTTTTTAAAAATTAAAAGATGGTTGGCTTCTGATTGTAAAATTAATTTAATTTTTTCAAAAGTGCCTGTGCATCTGCAAAATCATAGCTTCTGCCAATAAACATTTAATGCATTGTAAAGTCCATCTTGTATGATGTTTTTTTTTATGTTCTTCCTATCATTTATTTAAAAAGCTCTACATTATATCTGAGATGGATACTATAAAAGAACATAGAAATCTCTCAAAGGCTGAACTTGATGCTAAAAAATCAAAAGAATGTGACAATATTTTGTACAAACTAAAATGACTGATGAGTTTATATTATTGTCAAGCACCAAATAAATAAAAGTAATTATAAAAAAAATCATTGTAGTATCTAAAAATAAAATTGGGAATTTACAAAAGTTTTATTTAATTGCATTAGAGAATGTAAAGATGGCCACATGTCATAAAGTGTACACTCTGCATAATTAAATAATTATGCTGAGTAGTGGTGGTGTTGGGGGCTGTACTGATGACATAATTTATGACAAACGTCTACATTCGTTACCAAATGTTCTAAGAAGTAGATCTTAACATAAATCGTTTCCAAAACAGAAACTGTGATCTGGAATTGAAGTGAGAGTACTCATGGCACATACCCTGAATCCATCAAAAAAATTCAGAATGTGTAATTAATTAATTTTAAACATTTCAAATATATTGGTGTATGGGCCAGTTATAACAAATTTAGTATAATGGATAAAGAAAGTGAAAATAGCATAGTTTACATGAGTGTTAGTTTTGTCCAACACTGTAAGATGCTATAGAACTTAAAATATTAACCTGAATACTCAAGTCCTATCCTTCAATAGACTCATCAGATCTAGACTCTCATATGGATGTTGTGTATAGTGTCTGACTAATTTAGAAATGCCTAGGCTATCTATATTCAACAGTTTTCTTGGGTCACTGATTATAAAATGGTTTCAAGTAAATGAATCCTGTAGATGTTAAAGACAAATCTTTATCATACTCTATTGACAGCTACCACAAAATCAGAAAGATTGTTACCAAATAACAAAAATCACATCACTTGAAGACTTCAACAGCAACAAAATTGGATAGTGCATGTAACTAGAAGGGAAAATAATCTAATAAAGATGCTAGCTTCCCACACTACTTTAAACAAAAAATTTTGAATGAAACTCCTACTAGTGCTGCTAGGAAGAGCTATAACTGTGAACTTGAAGTCTATTTTACTGAAAAAAAAAAAAAGTTTTACGAAAAAGATTTTATAAATTTCAACTGACAGTAACAGCGTTTAGTTAATAAATGATCATTATACTGATTTTCTAAGCGTAGCTTAGATGTGGCACAAGGCCGAAAGTATGGGGCACCCAGTGAGGAACGAACTCACTCTCTAGTTGTAACTGATCTAGCCAGACAAGCTTGCTAACCATTACACCATGCCCAGGTGCCCCATTACTATCATTATATAATGCAAGCAGTTGCTGTTAATAGTACACATACCCAGTCAAGTAATTTATCAAAAATCAAATATTATGTACAGTCAGTCAATTTGTATTTTTCCTGCAATCACTTTTCAGAAATACTTCTTGAATTTTTCAAGAGAAATGTGTTACATGATAACTTGTGCTTATTATTGTAGCTGTTCTCGACAATTCACTAATTTTGTTCTTAGAAACCAATTCATATAAGCTACTAGCAGTAGAGCCCGCCGTTGCCCGGGGATATAACAGTAAGAGATAGATCAAGTATCCACCATCATAAAGACTGAAAGATAAAATTGACAAAGATTATTGTTTAAGGTTGACGGACACACATGTCTTAATTAGTTTTTTTTTTTTTTTTTTACAAATTGGTCAAACTCAAACAAAAACATTGTTTTCAATCGTTATGAGTCTCCCGATTGAGACAATAAGCAACAATAAGAAACACTACATGCCAAAAAAAAAAAAAAGTGAAGTTTTGTTGAAATCGGTTGAAAATGTAGGTAGCCTTTTAGTTTTACAATTTATGATTTTTCTTATTGAATACAGTAAAAAAAAATTGCATATTTTGCTTGTGGTGATTCATAATTAGAATTCTGATTTGAATATATTTTCCACTCATTGTTTCTAATACAAAAAATATTAACTTTATTTGGGTTTATTAATTATGATCTAACAAATCTTATTCATTTGGTAGCCTTTCTGTAATAATAATCTTTTACAATTTATGATTTTTACTTATTGAATACAGTAAAAAAATTGGACACCATGTGTATTTAAAGTAGTTTCCCGTTCCGGTTATTATTTTTAGTTAGGACTTGTGTATGTTTAGATTTCATTATCTTTCCTTAAAGATAAAGAATTTATCTGATGTTTGTATTCGTACAATCAGTAGAAATCGTTAGATTATTGTTTAAGGTTGACGGACACGCATGTCTTAATTAGTTTTTATTTTTTTTATTTTTTACGAATTGGTCAAACCCAAACCCAAATAAAAACATTGTTTTCAATCGTTGTGAGTCTCCCAATTGAATACAATTTTATTATAAATAATTGTCTTGTAAATGGAATTTTTAAAGCATTCTGAATGTTAAAAGTAAAGAAAAAAGTGTGCAAGAGAATAAGAAACACTACCTGCCAAAAAAAAAAAAAAAAATGAAGTTTTGTTTTATCGGCTGAAAAATATAGGAAATTCGATGTGAGTTGTCCCCCTTCCATTTTCATGATGTCTCTTAATCGTGTTTTCAAATTGATTTTGTGCAAAAACAATTATATTTTTCCCATTTTTGGCACTGTTAGAACCACCACAAGGTAATTTTATGTAGTCCTGTGAAGTTTTGTTGAAATCGGTTGAAAAATATAGGAAATCCGATCCAATATATAAACGTTAAAGAGACACACACACACACACACACACACACACACACAATCTGCGTTTTATAATAAGTAAGATTTTGAACAAAGGAAAGCTAGAAATAGATTTAACTGTATTTTATTATGCTTAAATGTTTAACAAACAACATTATAATGTTTGCATTTGATACAATGAAAAGGTAAAAGATAATTGTCATGAAATATTGTTTCATTTTTGTTGATTCAAAACATTGGGAATATGTGAAGAGAGGTTGAATTTGATTTGTTAATGTAGGTATACAATATAGTTGTATTTATTTAAAAAAATGCACCTTCATTTTGACAGCCAAAAATGCTAAACAGAATTGAAGAAAAGAAAATGAAGATTTTGAAGATAATTATTTATTCTATATCTAGATTTGCCTGAAGAGTTTTCCAACTATAATGCAAGTGAACAGCAATTGCATGAGGCTGGTTATGATGCCTTCATCACTGGTCTTTGCTTCATCAGTATGAGCCAGTTTTTGGGTAAGTAACTTTTAATCAATAATTCACTTCTCATAATAAACAAAGCAAATTGGAAATGAATACACCTTCAAGTATCTATTGTGAACTGATTCTTTTGATTACTGCCTTGCTTTCAACATGTTCATATTTGTGGTTTTTACTGAGCTTAACACTTGGCCAACTGGAGATAGAAAGATTATTGCCTCGCTTTTTCAAGTGGGAAGGTTGTGCTCAAAAATGTGATTGGAGGATTTGTAAATAAACTGATTTTGAAGAAAATTTTTCATTTGATGAAATACTAGAATGGCAGTCACCAAAATATTTTAGAGACTGATGTAAGCTCTGAACTTTTTTATATATATAATTTAATTTGAGTAGAGTAATGCGAAAATAATCCTTAATCACAAGTATTGGTTTGTTTTTATTGTTTTCAAAGTGTTTCCGTAATCTGGATGATAGACAACAGCTAGTGTTTCTAGGTATTCAGATATCAATGAATTTGGTAAAAACGTACCACATGGAATCTTTTGTTGCTGGCCACAATATTTGCTCCTCTCATGGTTGCTGCTTCACAAACACATGGCCTTGTTTCTAAAGCATGGATGCTAACACCTTAACCACCAAACAGGGTTGCTTGATATTTAATCCTAGTCTGGTACAAGACCACACGTGTTTGGCAACCAGTGAAGATATTCTCCTTACAATTGTGATGTTTTGTTAAATTAACTTTCACCTTAGTACGGTCCCCAAAGTGGGACTGAATATAAAAAAATACCACCTTGCTTTATTTACATTTGATAGTCTTATATTATAAAATGTTGTAGAATGCATAATAAGAATTCATTTTTATAACAGTATATATTGTATTTCCTAAATTGAAATTTTGAGTTTGTGTAATTTTATATTGGAATTTGTATGAAGAGAGAAGAAATGATTCCATTAAATCTGGTCTCTTTACAGTGAAATAGGGCAAACCTTTTTCTATCTGATAACAAGAATCAGTTTATCCATTGCAAGTATTTAAATTTTCTTATCCAGTGATAAATGAACTAATTTCATGAAAAATAATTGGCAATATAACTGGTGATTGTGAAAGACTTGTCAATGGAAAAATGTGATTGATTTAAAAATATCAAGAGAAATTTACTTTCTTCAGCTAAATTGGTTCACACACAATTAATATTGGTTAGACTCATTTAAGGCATTTTAAAATATTTAGAATTCTCTTCTTTTCTCTCAGGGGATTTTGAAGACTGTAAGAAACAATTGATATCTCCTCTGTCACAATTGTTAGAACCTTTTAACAACAAGTAAGTATTTTGGAAACCTTTTTATTTCTTCTTTGCATTGTGCAAATGGAACTATTACAAAATATTTGTCTTTATATGGAAATATTTTTAAGTTTACATCTTCCTTCTATACTGAAGCTAGCATGATGGAAAACATTCATAATATAATTAAGATGATGTATATTGTTCTTTTGAGATAAAAAAAATTTTTTTTAAAAATTCAACTTTTACACTTTTGTTTCTAATTTCACTGCTACTTATAACCAACCAAAGAATCTAAGAAGTAAATTAATCTGAAAATTCATTTTAGGATTTTAAGCGGTAATTTTGGCGTTTTTTTTCTTTCTCTCTCCAATCTTTACATTATTTTTTAATATTATAGGTTTTTATTTATTTATTTATTTTAATTTGTGATAATTGCATTATTGCCAATTTGTATTAAATGTAGAATTGCCGATAATGTTAACTAAATTATTTCCATTCTAAAACTAAAAATACAATTTGGCTGCTTCAGGCATTCGACATTTTTTTTTTCTGTTTGTTATTAATCAGAAAGACTGCTGACATTTTAAAATGGAATTTTTAATTTAATTCTGATAACTAATGAAATTGATGTTAAATATTACGGATGTCATGATGAGTGACTTGAAATGCTTTAAAAAAAACTTTTAATATTAAAAGTTAATGTAACTTTAACTTTTGTTCATTTAGTATACTTGAAGCACATCTATAATCCTTTCATATTTCTCTTTGTCTGTTTTGTATTATAAATTTTCAAATATTTACACAGTTTATTAAAGTACATGAAGAGTACATATAACCACCAATTCATTTCTCTTGTTTAATAAACTAGGGTTATTTAAGTGCTTTAAGATAACTAATTTTCCAACACAACATAAATTACATCTATTGCCTTTCTCTTTGTAAGATTTGGCTCTTGCTATAATATTCCAGGTAATAATAGGTGTTTTAGCACAATTCTTTAATTACCAAAAATATTTAGAGAGAGCAAGGCTGTTTTGGTATTTTGATTTGCCTAAAGTCATTTGATGCTGGTAAAAATGAAATTTCCAATGATTTTTCAGTGGAACCAAAATAAAATTGACATCATTACCAAGATATATGCTAGCTTTGTATACAATATTATCAGTCATACAGTGACCATTTAAGGAACAATTCATATTTTTTAAGCAGTTGCATTTATTTTTTTTTTAAATTTACATTGTTTTTGTTGGAATATATTTATTTAATATAATGTTATGTTGGGATATAGATTTATTGATGTGACTAATGCAGCTATAGCTGATCTTAACATTATTTTTGTTAAAAATCTTTTTTAGTGTTGCTGAATGATTAAAGTGCTTATGAATTTAGAAAAATTTTTCTGATATTAGTCTGAACATTACAATTAAAAGGTGGATTAAACCATATAATATTACGTTTACAGTGTTTCTGTATATTTTTAACTTTTTTCTAAATACTTTAAATTTACTTAATGGTTGCTTACTTCTAAAGCTTTTATATATTAACTTATCAAATTTTATTATCCTTATTGCTGGAATTGGCAGATAACTTGGACTGATTTATGTAAATTATCTAGAATGTTATGATAATGGTTTGTAATAGACATTATTCAAGTCCAAGGTCACATTGAGAAAGTTGATCACTTTTAGCATTGGTGATCTTTGAAAATTTTTATCAATTCCTTTCTCAATCAGTCTATATTTTGTGGACTTGTTTTATGGAGGAGAATTACACCATCATCTCTATAGAGTCCGCTGTCCTTAATGTTGAAAAACAATCTTAGTCGCCACAATAACAATATTACAACAATTTCGCATGCCTCTGCAGAATCATATGATCTCATAGCAATATTAAAGTCTGGGTTACTTTTTGGGTCCACGAACTATTATGGAATAATATCGGTTTTTGATATTTATTTTTGCGATCGGTAATTTTTTTTACTAAATTTATAACAGACATTAGCAGATTCTTGGTGAATGGACAAGTAAAAGTCACAAATATCGAATCAGATGAATGTACATTCATTCTTCCTATTTATATTAGTAAACTATTTTATGCCTTCTGCCACTGGTTAATTCCTAGAGCATTTTTTTTGTGTATTTGCATGCTCTTTCAAGGATGTTTTTGCAGATTTTACTGATATTATTTGTAGTTGGGTTGAGTAACTGGTATTGAGGGTTGTTTAGGAAATTTGCTTTGTGGTCTTTAACTGATGAATGCTTGTTGTTTGTGGAATTTGTAAATCCTACCCTCAATTTTTAATTCAGTAACTATTTTCTAGTTTTCACTATTAATGTTATTTTCCTATTTGTTGGGTGCCTTTTTATAAAACTTATTAACTTTGTTAATATCTTTATGGCACATGTCCACATTATTTTATATGGTATTTTGATCATAGAAACGCCCTCTAGAATTTTTTTCTGTAGATCCTTGGTAGTTTTAGCAAACTTAATTTTGTCTGTTACTGAGAATAGATCTTTGAAGTTCAATGCAGGGATGTACCATCTAGGCAGTGCCTACCTGAATAAAATAGATCTGTGGCACAATATGCACCCAACCAATCCAACAAAATTAAGAAAGTTACACTGATTATTATGCATAACATGCAAAATTTTTTATTTTGTAGATTTACTACATAAAGGTCACAAGCTGACTACTCTGAGTAATTATTGATGACATGTACCTTTTATTTGTATGTGTGTGTGTGTGTATATATATATATATATATATATATATATATATATATATATATATTAATGATTAGTAGGGATAATTCAAGGGGGATATAAATCCAAAGAGAGCTCAAATTTGTTTGAGTCATGAAATTATCACCTGACTGAATGGATTTTAAGGATTCTGTATTCATATATATATATATATATATATATATATATATATATATATAAATATAAAATTTTATGTAAATTTGAAAGAAAAAAATGTTATGACATGTGTGACTAAATCTTTCGTAACTATTGTTTTCACTTCAGATTGTTTATGAGCCGAGTACAGGACATTCCTTACATAAATATTACAGGAACTGATTGTAAGTAACAAATCCATGTCGGGTAATTTTTATATAAACAAGAAAATACTTTTGTGAAACATAACTTGCCCACATTTTCAAAAACATATCTGATTTGCATAAAGTCATTTTTGCAGTCACTTGTAAATGCTGCTGTCTGATCAGCTTGAAAGAAAGAAATGGCTGCCATGTAAAACTGAATTGTCAGTTTGTATTTCTATTTATTCACTTTATTTAATTCTTTGATGGCTAAAAAAATACATGAAAATATTCTGATGATAAGGACTTAACAAAATATCAGTTGTATAAATGAGTGCATATATGAATTTGTAAAAATATGAAGTTGTAATATTTTTTTAATTGGGAATGTTTGTGCTGTTTTCTTTGGAAATAATTTGTACATCTACAACATTTCAGATTTCATAATGAATCTAAGGGTATGAAATTGAATTTTAAAGTTTTTTTTTTTTTTTTTTTTTTATATTTTGCAGTAATAAGAAATCTTTGCTTATATGAAGTTTTATGGAATTCAACCATTTAACTGAATTCTTATCTTTTGAATAATAATAATAGTAATTTGAATGCTATTATAATATAAACCTCAAAAATGGCAATGTATCAGGTATTTGGTGAAAATAATGATAAACTAGATGTGACTAATTATAATTGTACCTTTGCCCCAAGAGATGTTAGTGTTGCCAGAAGATAATTGTTTATTTATGATCCATACTGCTTAATAACAATGACTATGACTGGCAGTTGTGTTAAAACAAGTAACAGAAAATAAGATAATTTAAAGTGCTGTATTGTTTGAAGATAGGTTGTTTTGTTGTGAGATTTTGCACTCAGTTTTGTGCTTTTGTTTTCAAAATACAATTGTTGCTTATTTTCTCTAGTACAACCTGACCGAGGCCATGTGTTCCATGTGACTTTCCCCAAAGAATGGAAGGCGGCAGACCTCTACCAACTCTTCATGCCTTTTGGTAAATATCTTAATACTTAAAAACGAACAATTGTCATGCATTTTTTTTTTTTTTTTTTTTTTTTTTTTAAATAAATTTTATAGTTTACTTATCAAGGAGTGTAAAAAAAAAAAAAAAAAAAAATGATTAATTACAATTTGATTAAATTACCAGATAAGAAATAAAAAATATAATTATTGCATATTTTTGTTGTAAACATTTTAGAAATGTTATTTTATATGCAAGCAATTCCATTATTCAGTTAACATCAATATGATTTTAATTATTTTCCAACAAGCTTGTATTTCCTTTGAATATGTAACCAAAAATATGTTTGACTAAAAATATTTTATTTCTTCAATATTGATGTTGTTGCATGTAGTATGTGTATTGATTTTGACACTTAATATCTACAGATCTACTAATCATTCATATTGTTTGTGCACTTAATAGTACCCAGGAAGTTTACAATATTTTTTATATCACTTTTTCAGTAGAACATAAAAAAAGAATTATGTGCTAAAGTGTTTTAGCACAAATCTTACAATGTATGAATGAAATTCAATTGCCAAGAAAGAACTCTTTCTGATTAGAATAAGTGAAAGCCAACACCAAACTTTCTTCAGGAAAGTTTTATAGTTCTTATAGCTGGATGAACCAACATGTTTGTCTATTTAAAATATACAATCAAGTTAAAAAAAAAAAAGATGGAAGGAAATGAATAGTTTTTGTTTCTTGTGATGAAAGACTAAGAAAAAATGAATAAATAAGCAACCATTTACATATTTTTTTTTTCTTGTATTCAAATAATTTCTATTTTCTAATTAGATGAAATGCAAAATTTTTATGAAGTTTGATATATTTTAAAATTCTCTAGGTAATGTCCAACTGTCATGGATCAATGATAACTCTGCATATGTGGCGCTTCACAACAAGGACAATGCTGAAATGGGTGAGTTTCTAACTTGATACATTTTATAAAAAGCATTGATGAAGCTCAGATTGATACTAAGTTATAAGGTTTTGAAAAAGGCATTCAATTTTTGTACTTGTCATATTTAAAGATTTTTATTTAAGTATTTTTGATTTTTGTAATATCTTTTTGTAGTCTTGAAGACACTGAACCAGGCTGAGACCTATCGAGTAATCTCCTACAGTGAATCCAAGCGCAAGAAAGTTCTATCAACAGAAAGCCATCAGCGGAAGCGGCGCCATTTAATCCTAGAACAGGATTCTGTTGAAGAAAGTGGTAATGTGAAGAAAGTTAAAACCCTCAATGTCGAGTAAGAATCTGCTTAAAAATCTTCTAGAATGTTCTGAGATTGTTTTCTGTATTTTTTATTTCAGCTTTAGGTTTGGTTTTTTTATTTTTTTTCTAACTAATCTTTTATTCCTATAAATTTCTAATATTCTGTCACCTAGAGTATTTCCTTTTATTTTCCATGATGTTACATTATCTTTGAGGTAAACCATAAAAGAATGGTCTGGGTTTTGATTTGAATTCTTAGACATTGAGCTTAGAATTGCTAACCAGACAAAAAAAAATACAGTTGGTCAGTGCAACACTGTGCAATAACAGCAATTGGTAATAATGAATTTCATCTGAAACTCACCAGAGATGAGGATTTCTTTTTCTAAGTAGACGAATTATTAACACAAGTTAATGCCTCTCCAAAAATGACATGTTTTTTTTTCCATTTTATAAACACAAGTGAAATTTTCCATTTAAAAAGCTATTATCCTTTTCAAAATTTACTTTAAGAAAATTAGAAATTATTAAGTTTATTTCAAATATTTTGAAACATTATTTTCTGCACTGAAAAAATGTAGTTTAAAAATAAGACAAAGCAGGTCTTAACAATTGGTGACAAGTGATTTCATCATGTATTGACACTTTACGTGAGGGAAAGTTATCATAACTATTTAGTTTTAAGTGAACCAACTTATTTACCTCTCATTATTTTTAAGGAAAACTTTCAGTTCTCTAAATTTTTTTTTTTTTTTATACTTTGCGTTCACCTTTACGTCTATGATGTTCATGCAAAATATTACAAAACAAATTAAAATAAGACTTGTGAGTGATAAAATTTCATAAGGTATCTAATTAATTATAGGTACCTTATGAAATTTTATCAGACATGTACATAAAATACTATAATTTTATTTACATTTATTACATTTTACGGTATTATTTGTATTTCCATTCATAAAAATAAGATCATATAAATTTAGATACCTAGTACTTGTAGGTACCCTTTTCAGTTGAAATTGAAAAATCAAATTAACTTTTCCATACATATTTTGCATGAACAACTCACAAAAATAAAAAATAAATAAATAAAGGGCATAACGGTGTGGAACAATGCTTAGTAATAACGTCATATTTTATTGTATTAATGTTGTTTCTGGTCTTGTGTAGATTTGAAATACAACCATTTTAATGGACACAAAAACCAAATGAAATTATATTTTTCATACAGTGGTGGTCTGCTGATTGTAACCAGCTTTACAATTTATAATCTGTAAAGATAGATTTACTTAATAACACCATTGACTAAACTGTACATCATTTTCACTAATTTTAGAATATTTAACAACTTTAATCTAAAAATGATAAAATAATTCAAGAAATAACATTGTTTTAAAAATTCATTTTTCATTGAGAAAGTTTTTTGCTTTCAAACAATATTACCTATATCCATAAAAACAACTAAAAGAATTTGAAATTAAATAATATCTTTGTTTTTTATGTTACAATTCGGAGTTGATTTTCAGGTAGAGGAAGTCTGATTAAACAAAATGTGATTTGCTTTCCTCAAAGCCTTGTGCTTTAACTAATATAATCACTAAATTGTACACTTGAATTCATAGTTTTCATGAAATTAGTTATGGGGTGGGAGTAAAAAATATTTAAAAAAAAAAAAATTTTTTTTACCATGAGTTTAAAAAAAAAAAAAAAAATCATAATTTCAATCATTTGTGAATAGTTTCTGAAAGTTTCATTAAAATCTGACAATTATTTATTTTTGCAAGATTTTCCAAATCAATGTCTGTTATACAAAAAAAACGCACTAAAATTTTCTGTTTAGTAGTTCTGCTGACACAATGAAAAACAAGGTTTTTTTTTTTTTTTAATCAAATGTTAGAATGTTCTAAAAAGAAGGAAAAATTTTTAAAATAATTAAAAAATACTTTCTTTCCTATTAATTATAACAAACATTTTGACGTTAAAATTTTTGTTCTTGTCAAATTTGTGGCCTTTTTCATCATGCTATGCATTTTTTTTTTTTTTTTTTTAAATGATCTCATGGAGGATCCTATGTTTAAGGAAAGGTTTTTTTTTCTTTTTACACAACTGAAGTGTTGCGAAATCAAATTTAATGGGCAGAGATAACTTTTTTTTTTTTTTTTTTTTTTTTTTTTTGAAAGTGATAATGTTTTTTTTTATCTTTTTTAAGCATTTCACCCCAAGCAAGGCGGAAAGCCACTAGGACGCAAGGGGTTACAGAAAATTTAGAGAAAGATCAGATAGGAGTGATAAAAGAAAGGATGAGGGTAGTGAATAGATCAATGCAACTGGAGATGTCGATTGACATTACACTTGAATAGCTGGAGATTATAGCTCACAGGGAAACAGGAATAGGGAAGGGAGTTCCACAGGCGAGAGGTGCAAGGCATGAAGATATTGGAGTAGAAGAGACGGCTACATTTAGGAGTTTCGACAGTGAAGGGGTGAGAGTGGGATGTCAGCCTCGTATGGCGCTGGAACTCATGACGTCTGGGAACCAGCGAATGCAGCTCCTCGGAGCAATTTCCATGAAAGTATTTGTAGAACAGACAGAGGGAGGCGACGGCGCGTCTGTGAGAAAGTGACTGTAGGCGAGACGCCAGAGCAGGGCCAACTACATTGAATACATGTTTAGATTTCAATTCAAGGACAATGAATAGTAATTTGTTTAGTCAAAATTTATCTCCCATTTGAATCATTTAAGGAAGCCAATTTCCTATATTCTAGTTAAATTTTTGTTTGTAATTTTTTTTTTTTCTTTTCCTTTTTGAAGAAGGGATTTCATTTATCTAAGTTGGTGAGAGGGTAACTTGCGGGCTTAGAAAAAAGACAGCTTTCCAAAAATGCTGATGTGATAGATTAAGAGAATGGTAGTCAAAAGGTACCTGTTTGTAATTAGTGCAAGTGTCTCTTAATAATGTGTTATATTGGATGAAAAACATTAGGGGTCCCGGCTATAGGAAAATAGTGAACCTCCAAACAAAACAGTATGAAAGTATAGAAAGTACATTTTTGTATTAAAAAAAAAAAATGACCAACAATACATTTTTATATTTAGTTAAAGGCATACAATTGTTTTAAAAATATTTATGGAATCATAAAATTGTGTTTAAAACATTTTGGCATTAAATAACTTATAGAGGTTGATATAGTGTTAAACAAAATCAACCAACCAAACAACTTTTAAAAATAAAATTGAAGCTTTTGGTTACTTTGTTCAATTAAGATGCAAGTGAAAAAGTCTTTGTAAAAGACAACAATAGGCAATTTTGTTTGCTGTCTATAGATGCAAAAGGAATCAATGATTTGTAGACATTTTGATTTACTTTAAAATGTCTTCTGTTTGGATTATTTTTTAAATATTTTAACTGTATTTGTCAGCTCTTCTAATAAGAATAATGTTATTGTTCACTCTGGCCTGTTACTTTCTGCCACTCTGCTCTTTGAAGTGTGAATTTTTGTTTGTTTGCTTCCTTTTTCAGTGCTGCTCCCTTCATTTCCAGGCGTTTTTCTCCCATGGTCAGAATAATTGATCCCAATAATCAGATCTCACTGTCTAAGGTAGCCAACAGAGGTACCCACCATTATAGTAACTATTTCTCATATCAGGTTTTGCCTTTAAGCTAATAATTACTCACCAATTTAAGTTTCTCTATTTATTTCTAAATCTACACAAGATGAGAAATGGAAAAGAAAAAGTTTCAAAATTGTAAAGAATAAGAAGAAAAAATATTTTTAATAAAATTTTTTTGTCAAAAGTAAATTATTAAAAAGTGCAAACACAAACCAATCTGTGCTTGTGTGCATGTACACACAACAACAATATCAGCATCAGTCGGCTATTTTAAGTTGGGATCTTTATAGGAATGCTACTCTGCTTGCATTCATTCTTTTAAAAACATTCCTCATTATCTTATGAGATAAAATTGTGATTTAGTATTTGTCAGCTGTTATAAAAGTGTGATAAATGTAAATGGGCTGGTTGGATCAATGTTGCCTAGAATTGCACTAAATTGGTTGAGTATTCATTTGATGCATTCAGGACTTTACAGTCTGAAACTGGATTAAGTTTGTTTTCATCTTTGAGCGCTTAATATTATTGAACAAAATTAACAATATTAACTTTCCTTATTGAAATGTTTCTTTAACTTTGTATTTTGAAGATATATATTTTTGTTTTGTGTTACTGACCTCCAAGTTATATACTTTTTAAATCTGGTCCTTTGTATTGAAATGTATTTAACAAAAAAATAGCCTATTTTGTTTTGTTTTTTATCAACATTGCTACCCAACCATTTATATTGATTTTATATATGTTGATATTGTCTTCTATTGATTGAACTTTGTTTCAAATAAGCCATTGTCTAAATTGGAATAAACTGAAAATAGTCATTAGGCTGTAAGTGGAAGGCAGGTGGATTTGGCAAGCATATTTCTTAGAATTTTATGGTAAGGGAAGGGGCTACATTAATTGCTTTTTAGCATTGATTTTTTTTTTCTCTCCTGGTCATCAATGATTACTAGTCAGTTATTTGAAGAATTGTTTTCATCTGTTTGGCTGATAGACTGGAAATTAAAACATTCCAAGTCATCCAATTTCATTTTGTACATACCATTGACTCATTTCAATTGGTAAATCTGTTTTTATATTGAAAGAAAATGAAATTTAACATTGACATTATATCTGAAATAATCTTTTAAAAATAGTATAGTGTTAATGTGAATTTGTAGCAGTTCTAAATGACCCACATTTGTTTTTCTTTAGTTTACTTGTGAATCTGGGCTAACCAATTGCTTGCCTGTTATATTTTAATTCAAAAGAAATTTAAATGAGCTACTCTGTATTTCAAATCCAATAGTTATCTGTTGATTTACTTGTGTTGTTTACAGTTTCTTTGCAATGATCAGATTAATTTGTTTTGCAGCAGAGTAACAGCGGAATATGATTCCATGTCTGGAAAAGCCAACTCGACCCTCAGACAACAGCAAGAGAAAAGCAAGGAAAGAGGGAAGAATATGCAGTGGGAACCTGAAAAAAGTAAGTCCTTAATTGTTTGTCTTTCTGATGAAAATCCATTAAAATCTGGTAGATGAAAAATTATTGTATAAGAATTTTATGCTTATTTTAGAGATTGAAGAATAATGATCATAGAAAAAAAGCAAAAGAAACCCCCAAAAAACTTTAGATATTCTAAATGCAAGTGTAAATGGGAAAATGGTTTAAGGTGTATAACCTTATTTATAAATCAATTTTTGCATTCATTTACAACCATTTTTTATGCAATTTTACTCATACAATGTAATGTGATGACATCAAATAGTCAAATCAAAAACCTTATAAATAATGTTTTGAAGTGAAAAAAAAAAAACTTTTTATGGTATAAATTTTCAATATTTGTCTTTGTTGAAAATCACATTTTTGATGATGGAAAATATATCTGCTTTTTAAATTTGTAATGTTTTGATAATGTTTTTTTTTTTTTTTTTTTTTTTCTTTTAAAAATTAATGTCTTCTAATTCCTTTTTGTCATATTGTTTGTTTTTGCCAGAATTTTTTCTGTCCTGTTACTTGTTTGTTAATCATAGTTTTGTATCATTTTAGTTTCTATATTTTAATGTTAGTACATATTTTGTGCATAGATTTATTAATCATAATTAAGGGTTTATTTCTATAAATAGTGAATTTTTCAAAAGAGAAAAGTATTGGAGGAGTGTGTGTGTGTGTGTGTGTGTGTGTGTGTGTGTACATGTGCGCACACACACACACACACAGAGGGTGCAATGGAAAAATTGGCGTTTAAATTAAGCAAAAATGGAAATACTGACATCTCATTTTAACAGATATACTTAAGTTAGGTGGTCAGATGTAAGGGATGATGTGGTCATAGGAATTGTCTGATATCCACGACTGGGTTCTCTTGCTTGTGTAGCATGTTGCCAGACATAGGGTCTTCCAGCAGCCACCCTCTTGGTTCAGGGCGGCATTACCAGCAAATTTGAACTGAAGGATGTTCTCATTTTCCATGTAAACAATCACAATTTTTTGTACTTGTAAAATATTGTTGGCTATTTTGGCTGGAATAGCCTTCAAGGGGTTCTTGAAGATACATTTGAAATATTTGAAAAGAACTTCAGGATAAAAATGGGACTTAACTGTTTTGAAACAATCATTGGTCTGAAAGCTGAAATTTCTGTATTTTAGATATGCAAACATTTTCTCTTTTCAAATTGTTAAACTTTAAGGATTATTCTTTTTTTTTTTTTTTTTTTTTATAAAATTGAATTTTTCTTCAAGGATAAATTTTTACTCTATGGAAATGTTTAGTATGAATTTTTTTCAAACAGCCAAATTCAGGCCACTGTATCTTGCACTGATTTTTTTCCTTTCTTTCCAGATGAGCAGACAAAGGAAAAACTGTTTGAAGAGAATGATGATTGGTAAAGAAAGAAATTCATCCAGATGCCATCCTTTTTCTTTCTCATACTTTTTTTTTTTCTCTATTAACCTTTCATCTAAACTATTTTTTCCTCTGCTTCTTTTCACTGTCAGGGAATGATTCCAAGAAATCTTTCATACTCTCCCTGTAAATCTACAGGAATCTTTGAGTTCAACACTTGACCATTTTCAGTTTTTCTTCTCTTACCCTTCCCCCTTCTTGCTGCTACTGTCCACCTTACTTGGCAATTGTTGACATTTTTGTTTTGCCTTTCCCAAGTCATTCGATTCCAATATGGAAAATGGTATAAAACCCTCTTTCTGCATTACCCACACTTCTAGGAGGATCTGCAGGCACCTCTTCACATTTGGGAATGGAATAGCAATTATAACAAAACTGAAACAAACAAACAAACAAACAAATCCTAACAGATCAAAAACTGACACCTGAGAATAGAATCCTCCAAGACAAAAATAAATCTTATTAAAAGAAATCAAAAAATTATCCTGAAATGAAATGAGGTTTTGTAAGCCTCATTACCACAAATAAAAGAATAAAAATCACTTGAACATCAATAGATTTCTTTGGGAAATTTTGATTTTTTTTTTTTTTTTTTTTTTTTGTAACAAGAAATTTTAGTTTAATTTTATTTTTTTAACTAGAGAGTACTAAAGTAATTCTCTATCAGTTGAAGCACTTTCCTCTAAATAAGAACACACTTCTATTCTCTCTCTCTCTCTCTAAACATTGATAGTGAGAGGAGATACTTTAGTTTTATGCTGGGTTGAGCATTTATTTTTATATTACATTTAAGGATACAAAAGTATAAAGTTGTCTTGTTTTAAGCAAAATTTAACTGCAAGCTTTTTTTTTTTTTTTTTTTTTGCAGAAGATATTTTTGATAGATGATATTGAGTTTTCTCTTAAATATTTGATATTGAATAACATTTCAAAGTAAAATGGATTAGTGGTTCTGATTTGTAAAAATGCAGATCACTTTTAAACTTGTGTAACTAGTAAGAATACCTTTATTGATGTTTAAATTCTTTTTCATTAAAACTTTGAAAATTCATGTAGATTAAAATAAAAATTGATCAAAGGTGCTGATAAGAGCAATATTTCTTTGAAAATATTTGATGAAAAGAAGATATTTGTAAAGAATGCTTGCACCATTTACTATGACTACTGTCTGTACATCTGTAGTACTTAATAACTTGAATTCATTTGCCAGAAAATCTGGGATCAGAAATCTATGGAAAGATTTTCTTTTTTTATAAAATGATTTTAGCAATTGTGAGGAGTAATTATTACTGTTGGCAACTCTAATTTACTCATCTGACCATTAAATATGAAATATCACACATTGGTTTTAGATTTCTTTCTACTCTTGCTCATTTATTCAAAATACTATTGTCTCAATGTTTTTGAAGTTTAATTCAATGACAAAATATTGATTTTTAATAACTGAAATTGATTGGCTGTTTCTCGTTTTTTTTTTTTTCTTTTTTCTCCCCTAAAGAAAGTTTGAAGGTCAAATTAGAACTGCTTTTAAAAAAAAATTTAAAGTATTGTGAATGTAAGAATATTTTTGGCAGATAGTAAATGTTATCTTTTTATAAGTTTTTCACAATGAGAATGGCCCTTAAAAAATGTTATGGCTTTTCTAATAAAAAATAATGCCAATCATTTTTAACAGTCTTTGCAATATAAAAAAAATGATAAATTTAGATTCAAATTTTTTAAAGGTTTAATAATTTGAACTTATTTAAAGTTGAATATTAAGACCCACTTTTTTTTTTTTTTTTTTTTTTTTTTTTTTGACAATTGTCAAATTTTAATAAACCATCGTACCTGTTTCTTATTTGTTAGTCCTGATTATAGAATTCACTGACTTTAGAGCAAAAAATTAGGCAACAGATGGAATTATGAAAAATTTGCAAGAAAATGGTGGATGAATTCAAGTAAACCAAATTATGAGAGCAAGAATAAAAAAAAAAATTATTTCTAAAAATGTGGATGCTACTACCTTTTTTTTTTCTTTTACTTCCTACAGCAAAAACACTTTATCAGTAATAATTTAATGAGTCTCTCTTTTTAATCTATCTTTCCATTCTTTTAATTCTATCAACCCTTGAATAAAACATTTTCAATATTTCTAATCCATTCACTGTTGAAACCATGTCAGTCTTTGTGTCTGATATATAAGCCAAAAGAAATGTTAGTCATTAATTTTATACTTTCTTCATTAAACAGAAAAAATTAAACTATGAAAAAAATGTTAGGACATGTGGAAATAATAATTTTTAAAAGCAAATAATTAAACTTAGAAGCAGTTTAACAAGCAGAATGGTTTCTCTCCACATTTTTCAGTTCAACATTTACATTCTTAATACACATGATATGGATAAAATATCTTAAAATAGTTATATTTATTTGGCCTCCTCTTATTGGTGAGGTTTTTTGACAATACTATTTCAGATCTCCACTAAAAGATCTTTCACTATCAATCAGTCACTAATAATTAAAAAAAATGTTTCTCCTGCCACTTAAGTATATAAACTGTATGGAGATCACATCATTCTATGCTATAAATTCATTAAAATTACCCAGTAAGTATAGAAAATGACCCCATTGTAACAAATAGGAATGACATCTATGGAAGATTAAAAGTAGGTATCAGAATGCTTGTGTGTGTGAGAGAGAGAGAAAAATCTCTTTTGAGGAAAGTGATTCAAGGTGATTAATGAGATTGGGATATTTTACATTCAGCCAGAAAGTTCTGAAGACATGAATTTGCAGACTTGGTAGAATTGTTCAATTTCTGGAGCAATAGCACTGTCCATTATGGTTAGGCATCAAGTATAATTGAAACAGCTCTTGGTCTCTGGGATGTGTACAGAGGGGCCACCTGGATTCAGTTTTTTACAAAATTGTAAAAAAAATAAACTTGTGACTATATTGTGAATGCTGCTCAAGGAGAAAATTCTTGATTTGTGCTCTATGCTTTTATGTTGAATATATATATATATATATATATATATATATAATCATTCAATGCACTAGTTTGGCATCTTTGATTCAACAGGATGTTTTCAGTATGCTAGGATATTTTAGAATACACTTATACCCCACCTCCCAGAGTGAACAGAACACCATCAAAGTGTTTTTGCTAGAAAAGCCAATGTATGTTTCTTTATATTTAATTATGTCATAAGTAAATTTTTTTGACTTCTCACAAACTTATGCATTTGATTTATGCTGTTGATCATTTCAAATTACATTGTGATTCAATTCAACAAAGATTGTAGCATCAATGGTAGCTTTTAGTGATCTAATCAAATGGGATGTACTGTGTCGGTGGATGGAGTTGATGTGTTTTTTTTTTTTTTTGTTTTTTTTCTTTCTTTTTTTTAATAGTAAATGTTTATAAAAATGAAAAACATGAATTTCTGATGAGAGGGATTACTTTACTATTCTTGATTGTGGAAATTAGAAATGTTATTGCAAGAGCAAGGATAAAATTGAAGACTGACAAAATTAGATGATGATGATGATGATGACATTGCAACTGTTAAAAAATACTTTGTTAGCAATGACAGATGAGGGTCAATTGAAGGTGTGCATGTATTCATTCAATTTCTTATTTCTGGTGGCCTGACTTACAGGTCTGAGGTGTTATTGATGGCTATTAAACTATGGAACTAACACTTAGAGAATTTCTATTAAAAAATAGTTTCAGGTCACATCAATAATAGTTTGGTAAAGTTGTATTGTTATGAATATTTATTATGGAAGTAGGAAAATCTAGTGACTCGGAGTGCATCCAAAAGCTAGGGTCATAAGAATTGTTGTGGTTTGGAAACTCTATTCTCAAATAATTGTATATAGGAATTTCAAGCAAGGGACTCTTGAATCAAGGTCATGGTCCCCGGGAACATGTTAGTATAAAACAATATTGATATTAATTAAACGCAGGTTAGATATGGTTTGTGTATGTGAGAGTGAGCTTGTCTCAGGCCATTACTCTCTAAGCTATTTATACTTGACTTTCTTCCATTTGACTAATGTTTTAATATTGTAGCTGATAGTTACTAAACTCCAAATGAAAACAGTAAATTAGTTTAACACAATTTTCAAAATGCATTGGGCTGCCTAGAAAATCAGCATTCGAAATCTCTGCTTTTACCAGTGTTTGAACACATTAAGAAATACGTAATTCCGTTAGTAATTGTCCTCATCGGCACCATAATTCGTCAACCATCTCGCAAGGAAATACGTTTTCTCTTGCTAAAAAAAAAATAAAATCTGGCGAGTTCATTGTTGTGGTATATTAACGAATTTGCTTTGTCTATTGTTTTCTTTTTAAATTTCTTCAATTAAGAGATTAACGCCACAATTAACGGATGTTCGACTTTGAATTCTGACAAGAATATCTCATTGAAATGACATAAGCGTCTACATGTACCCTTTATTTGAAACTAATACTGTAATCTCCGAGTTCAAAGGGAGCTAAATGACTGAAACGTTCTTTTCCTTACTAATCTTTTAATAAATGCCAAATGAACAGGAAGATTGTGTTGCGCTAATTTTTCAAGCAAGAACTATCATCCTAAATTGAAAACCAACATTGGAAAATTCTAGCTTTCAGTGGTTTTCATAAAATGATTTTAGAATGGATCATGTCATGTTTTCAGTATGTAGTTTACCTTTTCGCTTAATCTGTGTGAATGAAATTATATGAATTAAGTTTGATTTGAATTTATTGAGAGCCGAATTAAGTTTCGTTAATCTCAAAGCCATGACAGGCATTTGGAAAACCTTATGCATGAAAGCTGAAATTCAATCTTGATTTAATCCGTGTATTGAACATTTATAAAATCTTTGTGAACGGAAGAACATCGGTTGGAAGCAAACTCTTGAATGTTATTAGGGAAGAGCGAAGAGACGAGAAAAGAAAATTATGGGTGAGGAAAAGGGGAGGATAAAAGGACTCTCAGAGCGGAAAATACAAGAGAAAAATTTAACATTTAAAAAATAATTCAAAGCTAGATTGATGCAGTATGAGAATAGAAACGCATTCCTTTTGTTGTTGTTTGCTGTCGTATGGAAAATTTTCCGTGATGCAGTGGCTGTCGAAAATAAAAAGGTTGGCTAAAGCAAATGATATCAGAATGAATTCAACAAGATGGCGTAATTATGCAGTGCAAAATGAAATTACATGGAGGAAATGGTGCGAAATAAAATTAGGTGCACTTTGCGACTTCAACCTGAAGCAACCTGATTCTCGATGATGGAGGTGAGTATCTATTACTTGGAAGGATAGTGATTTTCCGAGAAAAGAGAAACGAATAAGAAAATGGAGGCGAATGAAAGATGTCGATGGTATCACAAGGAAAATGGGAATAGTTAAAACGAAGGAGAGATTGAGGCCGAAGGAGTAAAAGAAGTTCGACATATCGGTGATGTGCTAAAATGATAGGGAAATAAAGGAAAGATTAATAGGAGAAAGTTATGAAAGCGGGTGACTGTCGTATATGCATGAGATGTTAGGAAGCGTAACAAACGATAAAGAACAAAATCTATTGGACAGTGAATGAAGGAGATTGACCAATGAGACAAAAAAGGAATTGAATGATAGAGAAAGTAGAGAAGAAAGAAACATTGAATCAAATAGCAGAAAAAGAGCAATATAAAAAGAAAGGCAGTAATGTCAAATAGAAATGGTGTAAAAGCGATGGTATTTAAAAAAAAAAAAACGAAACGAAAAGAGCGGAGCAAATGGGGTGAAAAGATGAATAAACAAGTGAAACGAGGGTAATAAATCAATGCTTACTGACATGTAAAATTTCCGATAAAAGAGGAAAGTCTGTGTCATTGCATTGATAGGCGATGGGGGAGAGGTGCAAATCGAGAAGTGTGAATGACAAATAGTTTGATGTTTCATTACTGCATTAGAATTTTTGATGAATATTGCAAATTTGACTATTTCTCAAGTGGAATGGATGCCTGGAAAGTTTATAAGACCCAAATTTGTCGTTTTGCTTTTTAGCAGGACTCGTAATCGAGAACTGTGTAGGTATTGTAAATGATATTGGTCCGGAAACTGGCATCAGTCTGTTGAGTTAAAAATTTCGGGCTAGTTTATTGTACTTCCACCTCTTTCTTACAAAAGGCACGAATTCGTCTCTTTGCTACCAACTTCAGTTATGTGTTAGATTGGGCTCTAAACTGGAGAAGGCGGCGAGAAATCACCATCTTTCCCAAAAATTAATGCCAATTCACAGATATTAAAGAAAAGGGAAATTGTGAAGAGACATGGTCGCCTACGTTTTGACGAGATATGACATTAAAAGTAAATTCTGTTTCTTTTTTTTTAAAAGACAGTTAAGTTTCTTCATGCACACATACAAGTGTTTAGGGATATATAATTAAACCCTTATAAAATTTGACATCAGTTAAATAACCTTAAAATATTCACATCACTTGTCCAACAGTTTGGCTATTTGGAGAATTCGTTTAAAATTAGTATTTAAAAAATCGTCACATTTTAATTATAAACACGTTTCCAGTCTCAAGTTCACAGCTAAAATTAAAATCATTTTCAGTTGATTTATAACAATTTTAACTCCCCACAAAAACCTAAATTTTTGTGCGAAACACAAAAGTTTAGTGAGTAGAGATAGAATGGGGAAAGAGAACACATGCCTCTCTTATCCCCTAAAGTTGAATAAGGTGCAAAACAAACAAGACTCTACCACTAGGCGAAATTTAGTACAAAAAAAAAAAAAAAAAAAAAAAAAAAACGAATACAAAATTTACATACAAAAGCTTGCACAAAAATTTCTTTTTTTGTGTACCTAATACAAAAACTAAGGCAGATTACACCATTTGAGAAAAAAAGGAAAAAAAACTTTGCGGAAGCAAAAATTGCACAAGGCAGAAAATCCAAAAGCAGAATTTTCACAAGTGATTAAAGATTTCTCAGCCCAAAGGTATTTTGCGGTTTCAATAGGTTGTTGTCATGGGGACTTTCTGTAGTCCTTTGCTGAAAAGTTCAACTTTTGATTTCGATGGAAGCAGCTGAAATGAATTTCTCTTTCTGCATTGAGATTTAGCTGTCGCTTTTTCTTCCTTTCCTTCGGATGGATAATTCCCCTGGCCTTGAAGTGTGGGTGATTTAATGCTTTTTCTCCAGACAACCTATCAGCGGGTCAGTCTCCTTTTATGTGAAAAAGGGAGGCTTCAAATTCTTTAATTTTGGAATTTAAAAAGGGATGAGACTCCACGTCTCTGATAGGTCAGTAAATACAAAAAAATATTTTCCTTCCAAATTCAAAAAGTGGATTCGCAACAAGTCACAAAATAATTTTGACCGTTTTTAAAAGATTTATAGCGTAAACATGTAACAGTTTTTTGATAAACCATCTAGCTTTCTTAAAAATATAATTCTCTCAAAAGAACTTGTACAAAAAACAAGCTAGACGATTAAACTTATTTAAATATCGATTTCATAATAAACAGCTTGTGAGTTGTGACTTACTGGGGTTATTTTAAAATGTTTATTTTACTTTTTCTTAATTCTTTTAAATGATTTTCTGTAGATTTCGCCATTGTCAAGGAGTTCGTTGTTTGCATATTTTGACCCGAAACTCCTAATGAACCTCGGCTAGAAACATCACTGATGATGTGTGCTAAAGCATCCAATAGATGTATTTTACGAAATGTTGTATTAGTAGTAATTCCATGTTGGGGTCCCTTAAAAACTCTTATAATTCGCTACGACTAGCGAATTTCTGTCTTGATTTAGGCAAATGTTATTTTTTTCCAGATTTATTATTTACGTTATTTACATACGGAATATCCTCATCTTTGTTGTTGTTATCAGAGCGTTTCGGCTGCTCTGCTCTCAGGCCTTCTTCAGGCTCTTGTCGATACGTTTGACCTTCAAAGAATTTCGAACTGAACATTTTAGCATAAAATATTTATCATTGTTTTTCTGACATGTCAATCGATTTAATTGACCGCCGAATGTGTCCATTGTTAATTATGGTGTAGCAGACGATCAATTTCATTAGGATTTTTTTTTATTTTCCGTGACGTTTTAAGAATAGATTTATCGGTTTGAACATCTATAATTCAGAAATTCTGCATCTATAAACATATATAAAAATAAATCGAAATTCTTTTAAAAATAGTCGGGGTCTTTAGATTATTATCTTGATGAATTTCTCAAACTTTCAAAAAATTAAGGGGCTGAAACGCATATAAAAATATTTTTACCAAGATTTCCTATAAAAAAAATTCAAAAATAATTTCATTCTTTTGTGAATAAGTCCTGAAAATTTCATTAAAATCCGACAAATATTTGATTTTTGCAAGAATTTCAAAAAGGGGCTAAAATTTGCGATGCTAAAAGTTAGTACATCCTCTGACGCTACAAAGTTTTTAATGAAAATTTCCAATGTTCTAAAAGAGTAAAAAAAAATTTTTAGCGATCTCGTGGAAGTACCTAATAGGTACCTCCACGAGATCGCCAAAAAAGAGCATAGCATAATGAAAAAGACGCCAAACTTGACGAAAACAAAATTTTATAGTCAAAATGTTTATGTTATTATTAAGAGGAAAGATCAAAGTATATTGGGGGTATTTTTTTTACATTTTTTAATCGTTCCTAGCACGTCCGAAATTTTCGTTAAAAATCTTGTTTTTTTTTTAGTAAGCAAAAATTGTCATATAATCGATCATGGCAACCTTTTTTTTCCATTTCATAAAAAAAAAAAAAATGAAAAACTCAGATTGAAACTCCTTTAAAAATCAATTATCATTTTTTCAAAACTTATTTTAAGAAAATCAGAAATTATAATGTTTATTTAAAATATTTTGAACCAAGCTTAACTTAGCTTCTGCGCCAAAAAGATGTAATTTGAAAATAAAACAAAGCAGGTCATAAACTTTCGCGTCACTTGACAGGTGATGAATGACATATTGACGGATTACGGGAGGATAATTCCTTTTACGGAAGGAGAGAATTGAAGTTATTTACATTTAAGTGAACAAATTATTTACCTCGTTATTTTTAAGGAAAACTTTCAACGCTCTAATTTTTTTGTACTTAGCTTTCACCTTTATGTTTACGATGCTTTATGGAAAATATATAAATACATTGAAATAATACTGTTAAGAGTGAGATTAAATTTCATAAGAAAGATATCTAATTAATTTATAGGTACCGTTCTTATGAAATTTTATCAGAAGTGTACATAAAATACTATAATTTTATGTACATTTATTACATTTTACTGTGTTATTTGTATTTCCATTCATTTATTATTAATTTTGATATTTCATTTATGGAAAAATGTCATAACTGAGATTAATATAAAAATAAGATCATATAAATTTCATAAGATGATACTGATACTTGTAGGTACCATTCTCAATTGAAATTGAAAAATCAAATTAACTTCTCCACACGTGTTTCGCAAAAGTAAAGGCCTTAACAGCGGAGAACAAAATAACGCAGCTTAATTGTATTCTGGTTGGTCTTCCTTACAATTACAGCCCGAGTATAAACACAAAATTACATTTCTTAATTACTGCGGGTCTTCTGATTAGTCAAAACGATACAATTTGCAACGCGCTAAAAAAGATCTATCTCATAAGGACACTTACGAAAGCGGATGCGGCTTTTAACTAATTTTATAATATTTTAATAACTTAAATGTAAAAATCTATATAATTAAAGAAATAACAAATAATTGTATTAAAAATTCATTTTTCATCGAAAAAAATTTTTGCTTTCAGAAAACATTGTCCATATTCATAAAAACAACTAAAAGCAAATAAAAACATTTGAAATTAAATAATATCTTTGTTTTATTGAGTTTTGTATGTTACAATTCAGAGCTGATTTTCAAGTAGGGGGGTCCAATTAAAAAAAATGATTTGCATTCCTCAAAGCCTTGTTTAACTATTTAAACTATTAACTATAGTTAACTATTGTAATCACTAAAGTGGACTCGATCGAATTTCTAGCGTTTTCATAAAATTAGTTATGGTGTGGAGGGGTAATAAATATTAAAAACATTTCTGCCATCACTTTAATAAAAAAAAAAAAAACATATTTATAATAATTTGGATCATCTGTGAATAGTTTCTGAAAGTTTCATTAACATCCGACAATTATTTTTGCAAGATTTTCCAAATTAATATGTGTCATACAAAAAAAAAAAAAAAAAAACGTGCTAAAAATTGTATATGTTATTTTACTAGTTCCGGTGATACAAAGAGAAACAAGGTTTTTTAATCAAAATTTATAATGTTCTAAAAAGAAGGAAAAAATAATTAAAATGAACTTTGGTTTTTCCTCTTCATAATAAACATTTAGACGATAAAATTTTGTTTTCGTCAAGTTTGGCGTCTTTTTCATCATGCTATGCTCTCTTTTTTTTTTTTTTTTAGCGATCTCGTGGAGGTACCCATGCTATAAGTAAGTAATATTTGTTTCAAATTTTAAATATGTTAATTTTTCTCAAATAGAGTTTCAGAAATATATATTTTATATTTGCAATACTTTTAAAACGGAAAATTAATTTTTGTTTACAAATGTCTAAAAAATAGCTGACATTATCGATTTTACTGGAAAAATGCAAGTATATTCCAATCAATCTAATTTCTGTCTGAAATACACCAAAGTATTTTGCTTACCGGGTATAGTAAATTTAATCCTTTCGCTTTCATTTAAAGCTTAATTGAAAGATTCAGGAAAGGTTTTTCATTTTTAAAAATTCATTTTAAACCTTACGTATAGACAATTCGTGAAGGCACCTTTATTTATAGGGTTAGATTATTCCCATTCCGCTCTTCATATTTAGTGATATCTCGTTCTTATTTTTGGTACTGACCATTTATTGCTCTCCCTGTTTCCACTGAATCTAAGTCTGTATTATCTGGCCCAGGGACTGAACTCACAGTTACTAAGGTCACCAAATCCATCGACCAAAGACTTTATCTCTAAGCTATTGTCCCAAGAAACAATAAAGATTAGAATGATAAGTTCTCATCCCCGAAATTCAGAAAAAAGTTATCGAGTTTGATTGTAATTTATTTTATTCCGTCAGAGAAAAGATTGTTTTTAAAACATTTCATTGTCTGAATTTCAAACGGGATGTAAAACAGCGGAAATAGCTCGCAATATCAAAGAATTTTGCTTCCCCAAATTTATTAATGGAGGTTACAGTCTTGAAGATAAGAAGAGTTTCAGGCGTACTTCAGTAATCGATGACAAATAATTGAGGTCGATTTATTAAAAACAATTCGAGATGTTACAGAAAAAGTAAAACGCTGACCAATTGGAAAACCAAAATCGTCCAATATATGGGGACCATGCAAACTGAAAAATATTTCACCGTTATGAAACCTGCTCTGTACATCTTTTGTTTAATGAAAACAAACCATTTCTTGATTACATTTTGCCATGGAACGAAAAATGGAGTGCATGCGATGATAGGCAATATTTCACGCGGTAACTGGGTCAAGGTGAAACACCCTTTATCCAAAGAAGGCTTGATCACTGGTGGCCGTTAAGGGAAATCCTGGCGAAGCCATTACACCAAAATCGACAAAATGTATCAAGAATTGTAAAGAAAACATGGGGAAGAGAATGCGAATAATCTTTCCACGTGAATTGAATAAAGTTTTTGGTTCAAAGTTTCGAGAAGGTTATTGAAAGCGACACATACCTGAAGAAGACCGGAGCTTACAACGACAGATATGTTATAGTCATAAAAACCAAGAAGAGTGTACTAGATCTTCTTTTAGAAGGGTCAGTAAACCACCCACTACAACAACAGTTAAATGTCACTTAAGCCCAAACGTCAATGTTTGGATGAAGTTCTCATCAATAAGGTTCCTTCATTGATGGAAATATTACAAGTGAAAAATACATGAACACAATGGACGCGGACAGAGATTTCTCCAAGCATTGATCATTCAGCAGAATCGCGCACTTGTACATTATTGTCATGTCGATAGTTTTGAGACAGCAAAATACCCAATCGGTGGCTTGCGAGAGCGGGGCCAGTGACTTAAACAATGTTATAATATTTATAACATATTATACCTCTTGATATAATACCTCTAAGTTATTTTTTGTTCGAGTCCATATTAAGAATGCGGTTTACAAAAGAAAACAGGAAACACTTCAGGATTTAAAGGATTTAATTGAAGAAAAGACATGAAACGTGCTAAAAGGCTATTTGAAGTTTTCATGAAAGAATAGGGGTTTGCATTAACAATGGCGGGTCATCTGTTGAAAAATTTTATTTAGAAAATAAATTTTCTTTTGCTTTTCAGATATGTGAGTTACTTTATTTACACCATATATAGGGCGTTCCATAATAATGGGGAACATTATAAGTGAAAGCATCTTGGATTATAAAAATCACATAGACTACCAAATATATTTATTACATAACTGAATAACAAGAATTCAACATATTATCTAAGATTTGAATATTAAATTCTTGAGATGGTCACCGCCACAAAGAGTACAGGCTCCTATAACATTCCTTTTGAAATCAACAGCATTATAAGAATCCACTGTCAGCAAAACAGGATACCTGTAGGAAATTGTAAAATCTTAGATGATATGTTGAACTCTTGTATGTAATAAATAGATTCGGTACTTTGTCATTTGAACTGAAATGAAAAAAAAAGAATGAATAATGTTTGGAGACAGACTAAAGCAAGTACATATATTTGTAATATGTAATTTATAGCAGGAAATACCAGAAGTTTGAATAAAATATAATACTGGTAAAGAAAAGTTGATCCGTCGTGACCTCAGTATGTATTGGACTCAACCTAAGATACCAAGCTATGCTTTGCACTCTCTCTCACACCTAGCTCCTCTGATACTCTAGTGTATCAGAGGGTTCAAATGGAATATGACATATGTGAGTAGCTGTCCTAAACATTTAAATAAGTGGTTGACCCAGCTGAGATTAGCATGTGTACACGTGGAACAAACGTATGACAGAAAGTTATACAAACGCTCCAAACTAGAAAGCCGTCCTGGGTAAGACGATAAACTACGTCCAACAGCAAGGCCTCTGATCAGGAGGTTTTGAGGAGCGTGGAACTACCTCTTAATTGCTGGTGTTCCCAGGTCCACACTGACCCGGGGTGGTAGCACCTGTTAGGGTCCCAGCTATGGGCAAATAGTTAACACCCAAACTTGTGTCAAAATAGGTTTTAATACCAGAAATACTTTTAAATAAAAAAAATTATTACCAGCAATAATTTTTTAAGGAAAAATTATTATCAGCGATAATTAAAATTTACAGTGAAACATATACTGTTAGAGTGTGTAGATTTTGATCTAGTGTGAACAAAATATAGCAAAGTGAGTAATTTAAAAAAAAAAAAACTTTTTACGAAAATAAAACCACCCAAGATTGTAAATTTCTTAAAAGAAGTTGGATTGTACTCAAAAATATAAGTAATTGAATAATGGTTCAAATATATATGTATACATACACACCTTTATTTTTTTTTACCAAACTATCACTATGAATCTATTTCAAAAATTTGTTGGCATTAAATGAACCACTGAGGTTGATATGGCATGAAACACAACAACCAACCAACCAACCACACGAGAAAGAAAAATCAGAGATCTACTTTTGGAGAAAGCTCCTCAAGCCACACACCCTCATGCAGATAATAATTGACAATTTCAAGAAGTGAATAAACAATAATTATGCGTATGAAAGATTTAGTCGTGTTTTTCTCGTTAGTCTTTGCAGCAATCATATTACATATTATGTTCTTTATTGATAAGTAAGAATGATGTCAATATTCATCGCGGATCATATTACATTTACAGGTATTTACTTATCGTCGCTTGATTTTATCCAACAAAGAACGACCGCACAATTCATAACTTGCAAAGTCGTGATAAGATAGTTCTAAGGATAAATGATGAGGGTTTATATCTTTTGGTGCCGGACTACAGTTTTTATTTATGAATCGCAGAAAACAAATTAAGAATTGAAATATGGAATGTTTTGTCGAAGATATGAATTAAAAGACAATCTTTAGACACACACGTACACGCACACATGCACACTGTATTAGAGAGAGAGAGGGGGGAGAGAAAGCGTGCATGTTTGTGTGTGTGTGTGTGAGAGAGAGAGAGAGAGAGTGAGTATGAACAAATTAAAATCTATATGATAAAGAGTTCTCTGTCCATCACTCTTTAAGCATATTTAATGTATATACGTATATGTGCATGAATGACTGACATGTCATATGCACATACGCACGTACACACACATTTGACTTAGTTTGAAATAAGAGATTGGAATAATGCATTCCTCTTCCACTCAGTCTGGATAACCCCTATCCTGTGCTGAACAATAAATGATGAAATTAAGACAAAAAAAAAAAAAGAAAAAAAAAGAAAAGCAAAACTTATCACCAAACTTATCATGATGTCCTTCAAATTATTTGCTTACATTTGTGCATAGCTGTGAAATCAAAAAAATAAAATGAATCAGTTTTTCTTTCTCTTATCGATAATAATTCAATAGTTTTTATCTATTGATACCAGTCTATTCATGTCTATTTCAATCTGTCTATATCAGTTTGTTTAAATCGATTGGTATCTAGGAACTGGCATCATAGAGATAGCCACAAAGTAAATATTCAGTTTATTACCACAAAGTGAATTTAGGCTAAATTAAAAATATAACAATGGCCACAAAAGGTAAAAATGATTCAAGTAAAGCGAGAATTAAAAATGGTATGATTAATAAAAGTTAAATTTTATTGAAATTTTAGGAAATTATTTATCCGTGAACTATTGTCCTGTATTTATTTTGTTGTTATCACGTTTCGACCTTTGCGGCCATTCATCAGTACTCATCAATTCGGGTCACTTAGATTAGATTGTTATCTTTCTGCAGTCTATATATAGGGATATCTCATCTAGTTCTTATTTAATACTACTCACTTATTGCACGCCCTGTTTCCACTTAGTCCAAGTACATACTGCTCGGCCCAAAGATTGAACTCACAATTATTATGACACCAATTTCACGGAACTTTAATCCATTTGGTTATTGTCCTGAAGTACGGTTTTCCACTCAGTGTGGAGAACTTGGTGTCTAACTTGGTTTATTGCTGATGAGTGCTGCCGCTGCTGCTGATGAATATTGCTGCTGATGATGATAAGTTTTGATGGTGATGATGATGATGATGAGTGCTTCTGCTGCTGATGATCAGCGTTGCTGATGATGATTAGTCTTGCCGCTGCTGCTGATCAGTGTTGCTGCTGTTACTGGCCACGCTTGACTGTAATTTCTTATTCTTTATCAATTGTATTTATTGTTACTAAGAATTTCCTCATAACTTGGCATACCTACAGATTCTTTCAGACGTTTGACTCTCCATCGTGCCTCCCAGTCTAGTTATTTTTACTTCATTCCAAAGTCGTTTATAATCACACACCGTATTAAGACTTTTTGATGGTCCTTCAGCCATGCTTTTAGGGGCGGGGGGCAGCTAATTTCACCTTTATATCCTTTGTCACAACTGAAAGGAACGATGTATACAGTTTTTGATCTGTGTTATGCTTGACCCGGCACAGATTTCTCCGTAGGATGGAGCTACTTTTGAATATTGTCCTGATGGTGTACGGACTGCAGATCATCCGAATTTTCTTCGGTAAGCTCTTGATTTCGGGAAGACAGACCGTGGCAGTTTTCCGGTCCTTATGCTTTTCTTTATGCCTGTTGAAGCTGATGTTATGTTTGCAGGGTAGTTGTTATTCTGAAGAGTAGGTTCGATGCTAATCATTTTTTGTTGGTATGTGCCTTAGTCACCACTTTTTCATGTTGTAGGGATCGAACGATCTCTTTACGCTGTATAAATGGTGGCAATTGAAGTTGGGGTATTGTCCGTTGAAGGTATACGGATGTCTTGAAAACGTTTTCCGTGTCAGTTAATCCTACATCCAAAGTGTTCTGAGTTCTTAACATCTGTTTAGATCTTTTTAACATTTTACCTGTCAGCTGATTGACAATATTCACCAAATGGCATGCAGATCCTCTGCTGACTACCGATCTCAATGAAATACCAACTTTGTGAATCTTAAGTAGACTGCACATATGTGGTAGCTTGGTGTAACGTTCAATCAGTTGTCTATATTTATACACTTTGAAATAGTACTTGTTTGTATTTAGTATTTGTGACAACTTTCTCAGTTTTTAGAGTCCGGACCTTTAACATCTTCTTATAACTACCATCCACAAGTAGGCTTGTAAATTTTTCAGAATATTCAAACTTGTCCATCACCATCGTAGGGATGCCTTTTGTCAGCTGACATTATGATGATAGTAGAGTCACTCTGTAAGATCTTGATTGCAAACCTGTTTTCTCGTGCGACGTTCAATTTAGGCGGCTTTGCCTTTTCTAGTTCTTGCCTCACTTATAACTGTAGTTAAATGAATTATATTTTCTTATAAATTTTCTTGATTTAAAATACTACAATTTAGATATAAAGTTTGATCATCTTGCCGTCAGCGAAGCGACGGGGTATCGAAGATATAAAAAGTGTTCGAACTATTTCTTGATCGATCGATCGAATGTTTCTCTATGCAAAAGTCAATAGAATTTCATTGCCTCTCTAGACGAAAGGCTCGTCAATGATCTGTGGCAATCTTTATATGAGAAGAAACCTCATTCCGTCATGTTGAGAGGACCCACTTCTAGAGAATCGCTTGGCCGCTTAACACGTGTAAGCAGCTTCAAGCAGCCGGGCGTGAAATTGGTGAAATGGAAATTCAAGTGAAGTTGCTTGTTATTCGATGAATTTTCATTTTGTACTGCTATTTCTGTTGCTGCTTCTGCTGATGATAATGATGATGGCAATTCGTTTAGGGTCGACTGCGTCGCAGGAATTGTGGGAAGAGACAGTGAAAAATGATCAATTTTCGAGGAGGTTGAGTATATGGGGTAATGAGCTGATGTAAATTTCTTTTGAAAGAAGAAGGATCAGTTCAGAATTAATGAGGCGTCTATAAGGCTACAGATGTTAAGAGATATAGAAATAATTTAAGAAGGAAAGAGAGAGAGAGAGATTGTTGACAGAATTTATAGCCGTTAGTGAGCATTAATCAGGGTACTAACGTGTTACTCAGGACTTGCACCCTTTTTCTTCTCTCTCTCTCTCTCTTGTCTCTTTTTTTTATTACGGAACATTTTACTTCATCTTTTTCCGCTTTAAAGAAAATGATTTTCATTATCGAAATTTCTAATAAAAATAAATAAGCTGAAAATCACAGGGCTATTGCCCATATAAATAAGTAATGAACATTTTATCAACATCGGTTTGTCGAACGCGATTTTATCAACTTATTAAGTGCTGAAGAATTATCAGAGCAAATATCAGTTAGGGTACGGGAATATTTTAACACCATTAGTCTATCTATCTATCTATCTATATATATATATATATATATATGGGTAAGTGTAATTGTAGAAATTCTGACGACCGTCCATTACAGAACAGATTAACAGACTCTCGTGTTTTTATTTCTACTATAGAAAATCTAACAGTTAAAAAATTTAAATCAGAAGACTTTACCGAATTCCTTTAAATGAAGGTTTGCCATCATATATTATGTTTCATCAATAACGCGTGAGCCCCTTTCTAAAATTTTTGGAAAAATAATCAAATTTAAAAATCTAGAACTTGTAAAAAAATGAACGCCTGTTTACTGAGTTAAACCAAATCAGTGAATTAAGTGTAAATTACCGACATAGGTTATCTTTTAACTCAAAATATAGTTAAATTTAAAAACAAAATCGTATTACTATTTCTCATAGCAATAATTTATAAGTATATAATCGCCATTCCTCTACGGGTAGTTACCTTATTTTGCCTATTCAGCTTAAATATAGACATGTATTGCATTCCAGTTAGTGTTATTAATATCGTATATAGATGTTCCACATTTTTAATTTTATCTACAGGATCTTTTAAGAAGCTTCGCAAATATAAACAAATTAAAAAAATTGTTAACTTTACGTCTAATTAACCTACCCCTCCCTTCAACAAATTGGACATGTCCTATCTGTCTATAATCTGCACCAAATTCTCAAGATACCACATACTTAAGCGGTTAGAGCACTGATTGTCTTTCGAAGCTGGTGCATCTTACCAAACCTGTTACCTGGGATGAAACGTATGTAAAAAATAGATTTTCAGTGTCTGTTATATACAAATGAGTGCAAGACAGTTGAATGGTCCCGTTGGCTAGTGAAAAGGATGGTGCCCAAGACAAGATCCTATGCTTCTCTAGATGAGACGTCATCATGATGGCGGAAGATATTGTATGAAGCAGGAATAATTCGCAAAACGACGCATTAAGGACAGGTTCCCATATGGTATGAACCCCAAAAATCTCATTTTCCATTCAGGTGCTTTCGTGAGGTTCTCATTCACAATACCTCAAACACGCTGTATTGTCAACAGGATGCTCGACAAAATAGTTGAGAAAATTGATGCTATTCTCTTTTAGTATTCTTCAGCTAATATTCATATTTGTGGCAATTTTAATATTCACATCAAAGAGTGGTTAGTCCACTTACACAAAACCGATAAACGAGGCAGGTATTGCTAAGAATCCTCCATTGCTTACGAACAGATTGTTTATAAGCCCATTCATGTTCCCTAAGACATCACGCAAACGCCCTAGGCCTCTTAATTTGAGCCTACTCTGAAAGTGGTCCGCTGAGATGTTACCTCCCGTATGTACTTCAGACCATTCACTGGTCAGTGTTACAGTTGATGTCAAACGCAATTTCCTGATGTGCCATTTCATAGAAATATTTTTCGGTACACGAAAGTTAACTGGAACAACTTCAGATCTTACATGGTGGAAGCTCCCCTCCAAGCATTCTTCGAATATAGAGCCTTCAAAACAGCCTCCCTCATGGATCCTTTCTGGCATGGAAAGTTTATACCCCAGAAAAAATCCCCCCAAAATGAAATAACCAGTCCTCGTTTATCCTTGTATGTGCTGCAGCCATAACCACTACTAAAATATCTATCACAGGGAACGGTATTGTTAGAACTACCGACAGTACAAGAGAGTTCTATAAAATGCTAAGTTCAAGCAGTTCAAAGCCAAGGAAATGATACGGAACGCAAACTTAATAATAAACTAATCAACGGCCTTGATCTTAAGAAATCTACCTGTCCAGATAAAATCTCTGTCATTGTCTTTAAGAATATTAGCCCTGAATTATCCCCGAACTTAGAAAAAATGTTTAACCTGCCTAAAGGAGAAATCCTTCCGTAGCCCATGGAAGGTGTCAAGTGTATGTGCTGTTTCCAAGAATGTGGGTGAGCGCCCAGCTCGGTCTTAGTATCGGCCCATCCATAGTGAGGCTATAATTAACAAAAAGTGACAACCACTTGAGCGACAAACAATACGGATTCAATCGGTTCGCTTCACTAATGATATCATGTTATTATTCACAGAATGAGTGAAGCATTAGGCAATAAATACACCAGGAGGATGATCGCATTAGAAATATCAAAGGCCTTTGACAATGTGTCTTATAGGTAGTTGTTAAACAATCTTTCCAGTTATGGAATCACTGGAAGAGACTTTTCAATTATCAAAAGTCCTTCTTAGCAGGTAAATCCATGAAAAGGTTTCATTAATAAGTTGTTGTTAATGGATAGTCCCCCCGAGACCATGAAGATCAATTCAGTCATCCTCCAAGGCACGCTTTTTGGTTTGACTTTCTTTCTGCTTTACATTAATGATCTACCGAAGAGTATACTTCGATCATTTGCGAATATCTATGCAGATGATACAACGTTATATGGATACAACACCCAAATTGCAGATGACCAACCAGAGGCTGGAAGCTGATCTCTCTTCTGACCTATCTCTAACAGAACAATGGGAGAAAATTGGATATCACATTCAAAACTATCATCACTAAGCAGATCCTGATTTTCATCTATGGCAATGGAAGGATTTTTTCTTCAAAAAGCGCCTTGACTTGAATAGCTCGCCCCAGACCTCGTGGAAATCGTATATAAAGTCCAATGTTAAAGATGCTGGAAAAATGGTCGATTCCTTGTACCGCTCCAGTAAGTACCTGTCTCCTCCTGCTTTGATTTATTTTTACTAGACACAAATCAGACCATAAATGGAGTACTGTTGCCATATATGGGCTAGAACTGCTCAGTCTTTCCACTTTCCATTTCAAATGTGTCTATGCGGCATTGTGGGTAATGAATTGTTTTTCATCTTACAACCTCTTTCCCACAGACGAAACACTGCAAATTACTCTATCGCTATTTCCTTGGAAAAGATTCAGATGAGCTTATTTCCACCAACTTTAATCTTCACAGCAAAGACCAGCCACACAGCCCACATCGAGGCGAACCACTCTCATTCCTTTTGTATTCCATTAGTGAGAAGTAAGTTCCACTCGTATAGCTTTTTTCAGAAATGCTTTATCGACTATATTTATCTTAACCTATTCATGTCTAGGGTCAATCGTTCTTTCCTACATATTGTCATAAAATGCGCCTCTTACCTGAAGCCACAAGTTGTTTCAGTAACCTTCTACTTCGAGTGGCTCTTGAGCCTTGTATAAAGTGAAAATTAGTAAAATAAATATAGTCTGTTTGAAGTCAGTAGAAATGAGATGAAAATTCTATCATCAAATAATATTGCTTTTCTGCTGTTATTCGACCAAACATTTTATAGTTTTGCTTTCTCTGAATAAATCAGTGTTGCGTTCGGTCATTCTTGTACAGTGTTTATAATTTTCAATTGATTTATATCTAATATTGGAATGCACTGCAGAGATTTAATTAAAATCCTTGGTAATGGAAAGTTTTGATTTGGGATCGATTAACTATGGCTTTTGGCTGTGCTTCCTTTTCGTTACGGGAAGATTTACGAAGCGATTATAAATGTCTTTTCCATATTGTGTAACAACGATCAAAATGTAAAGTCCAAATGTGGTGAATCAAAACCAATGTTTTGATTCACCACATTTCTGAAAAGGAGGTTTGTTTGTATGAATGGGAATTGGCATTGTATTCGAAAAAACCACGAACAATATTGTGAAAAGTACCCCCTCCAAAAAAAAAACAAAAACAAAACAAAAAAAACAAACAAAACAATTATCTCTGTCTCCATTCGGCCAGGTCTTTTGAAGGATGAATGGTATATGATAAAGAACCCTTTCTATATATTCTACTTATAAATACGGGAAAAAGCAAGAATCACCGAGATCAATAATGTTAGTCAATTTTAATGATTTAAAATTGAGAATTTCTCAAAAGTTTAATTTTCTAATGGATCAGATATTGGAATAATATTATTTTACGAAAGCAATGTTTTAAATATTGAAAAAGGAAAATCGAGATAGCTGACAATGATTATTTATAGGAAACAAGGAAATAAGATATCGAATAGCCTGCGTGAAAGATAGTTTTGCCCAATAAAAAAACAACAAACTTTAACCTAAAAACTCAAGTCATATTCTTAAATAGCTTCGTTAGATGGATGTCATACATGATGCCAAATCCGTTCAGAAATATCTAAACTGTCAGCTTTCGTAAATCAATGGTTAAAACAGCTTTGAGTGAGTGAAACCTGTGGGTCTTGACGAAGGCAATCCTTCTTCGAACCTTGTGGACTGGCGCTACATAATCACAAAGAACTGCACCAAATAACAAAAACAAAATCACTTGAAGACTACAAAAAGTTGCAGCAACTCGAATAGAAAATAATGACATAATCAAGATGTTGACACTCCATATTACTTCAGATAAAAGGTTAGGAAGGAAACCTCCATCAACACTGGAAAGAGAGATAAAAGCTATTGTACTATTTTCCAGAAAAATTGTTTTCCATAAAAGGAAACGGCTAACATTACCATTTAAAACATGTTGAAATCTTTTCCTTTCTGACAACGTCTTGATTTCATTATTTATAATTATGAATTCAGAAATGTAAAAAATCTTTGCATTTGCAATTGAGTTACACAAGCTAGTGAATAGGTACAATAAAGTACCAAAAGTCATGGTATGGTATCCTCTATGGCGCGTTTGAACCTGCGAAACACCGTAATTCGACTTAGTTCCACAAGCAGTCGGAAGACTTTTGAACTGAATCTGAGTCGTACCATCTCGATGACTCTCCACCGCTCTTTGATATTTACAGATGAAGGATCTTGCACTGCATCCCAATATAGGAAAATGATAAAAGAAAGTAAAAAAAACAACAGATAAATGTTAAAAACGCACACAAAAAATCCTATTACAACATTGCTTCAAAGTGCTGACCATTTGTTTTAATGCACTTTATATTATAAAATTTTGTTTTACAGATTGGTCTACTTCTTTATATATTCCTGAAGGTTTAGAAGAAATAAAAGGAAATCCAATTAACGATTGAATAAGGATTCTGTGATGCACAATATTATTAGCTTCCCTATTCCTTCTGTCCTAACCAGATTTTTTGCGATGATTTTCAATTTGGTTTTGTAATGGATATTAAATTAGAAGAATCCAGCTAACCAGCTGTAGGGAAATTATTTGAATTTATTGCTTTGTTCAATGGGACCAAAATATCAAAATAGTTTCAAAGACTGAGATACAGAGTGTGTCGACTAAACTTCTCTTCATGTTGTTCTTGTTTTTTATCCATTCAATTTGAATTAAGAACTAAGAAGTTAGAAATAAATTTGGAAAGAGCCGATGACAAAAAAAAAAAAAAAGATTGTTCTCGTTGTTCTGTCCGAGGGAAATCTCGTCTTGTATTTATTTAGTAGCACTCTTGTCATTTCTCGCCCTGTTTCAACTGAATATAGACATAAACTTAAAGTACGTGAAGAAGTCCGTAGAACACAATAGTTGAAACGTTGTGATTACAGCAAAAATGAGGGTATTAGTCCGAATATAAATAATGTAAATCATTTATACATGTTTCCAGTATAGGAATACATTCTCGGCGATACATATATATATATATATATATATATATATATATATATATATATATATATATATATATATATATATATGCTTATATAGTTGGCGAGAAAGACTTTTGATGCTTACTGGATTTATTTCTATCGAACAGACTTCTAATTACATAAAATAATTCTTGCTCGTCGCTCTTCACTTCATAGATAAGGGAATTTTTTGCCAAAAGCGAACAGCATAACAATGGTGGATAAGAAAATAAACGAAAAAAAAGAATTATCAAAGAATAAACAAATATAACTTCTTGTAATGTTTCCGGTAATTGTCCAGGTAAATGATAAGATAGGAAAGACGGGGACGTAAATCTCTTTGGCAAGAATTCACGCGGAGATCTTCGATTTGGAGGATTTAGTCTTAAAGTTAAAATATCCAGTTATTGCTTTCTTCATTGGCGTTGATTAGCGTAAGTTTTCTTGTTGAGTATCGTACAATGAAAACAGAAAGATGTTGATGATGGAAGCCTTCGATTTAGATAAGTTATCAAGAAAGTTCCTATCCTTTGGAGATATTTAGATGTTTCTGTCTAGACATCTATGTTTGCGTTCATTTATTTAAAAAAAACAAAAACTAAAAAACAATGATGCTCATTCCTACAAATCACCTTTATTTTTGCTTCTACTCATGGGGCATCTGTTCTAAGCTCGAATTATCGAGGCTTTTCTTTAATTAAGCCTTACTCTCTATAAAGAAATGATGCACTGTATGGAAATCCTTGTCTTTCTATCGTTTTTTTCCATGATTGGGTAACTGATACCAAGATATATACGTATATCCAAAACTGGACACATTTCTTTCTAGTATATTTGTATTTCTAAACTTGATCCCTACAAGGTTTGCGGATTTGACGGTATCCCTACAATTGTCCTAAAGTAATGTGCTTCTGAAATGACGCCTGATATCTCCAAACTTTACCTCGCTACTTCTTGCTTTGCACCTTCTCCTCTGTTGTCTCTAAAACCTCTGCGGGAACCTTCTGACCACTCGAATTATCGCCCTCTTTTTGATAAAGTACTAGACACTGAATTTCCTAAGCACATCACTTTACACGACCAACATTCTGATAAACAATATGGCTTCCGTTTCTCTAGATCAACCACCAATATGTTAACGGATATCACTGAATTTGTCTATCAGGCTTTAGATAATAACGGCTTCAGATTTCTCGAAAGTCGTTCGACAGGGTTTCGTATGCTGCCTAAATCTCCGTGCCACTGAACGAATAATTGGCTTAATCCAATCATTCCAAACAAATCATTTAATGAAGGTTGTGTTGAACGGACACGCTTCCAGATCATTTCACATTAATGCGGGGTTCCGCCAGGTCTCTATCCTTGGACATATATTGTTTCTTATCTTCATCAACGACAGTACCGATATCAGCACTTCCCAACTAGCTATTTATTTTGATAACACAAGTATTTATTCCTGTCTTAGTAGCAAGTTCGACATATCCGACAAAGTAAAACTGGCCACTACTCACGAAAAGGATGTGCAATTAGCAAGAATTGGTTTGTAAATTTTAACGCCTCCAAAACAAAAATGTTTACACTTAATCATCACAGAAAACTTATTCTTCCTGCCATCATCATAGCCGATACTAACCTCTAAAAAGGCAACTCTTTGTGCCATCTTGGGCTCACATTTTCCACTTAAATGAAGTGGAGCGATTTTATTGAATCAATTACCAGGTCTCTACTGCTAGAAGAGTTGCTTTAATGTGTCGTGACAGACAATATTTCTCATTAGAATCCATCTTGAACATTTATAAATTTACCATTCGTCCGTGCATTGAATATTACTGCCATATCTGTTCTATTATATAACTCGAGTTTCTTGACAAAATTCAAAAAACTTCTGCAATGTAATCGACCCTAACCTGGCATCACGGCTGACGTGACTTCTACAAAAATTTTCATAGAAATTCCTTTGAAGATATTTCCTTCTTGGTGTCTCGACTGCATGAATTTAAGCGTGCTACTAGATTAGTAACTCGGTATTACCGTTTTACTGTTGAACAAGCTAGATATGACCGCATGCAAGGTGATAATACCACTAGGATACAAAAGGTTACTGAGAGTGGAAGAGGATGATTTGGGTTTGTTAATTGTTTTTGTTTAAAGATATGGCAAAATCTAAATGTTTTGTAAGCATTTTTTAGATAATAACGGATTAGTGATACAAGTTTTACTAATTAATCCATAGCTGGGGGGAGAGTATGTGGATTCATACTTTTCCCAAGGGTATTTGCGCGTAAAGTGAACATAAAGAACTCAAATGGAATTTAAACTCTGCTCTCAGATGAACAATTCCGAGCCATTATCCATTACACCACCCGCAAATCCAAGCTTACAGTACCTGGTCTTCCCAAGTGGTCATCTGTCGAGTACTGACTAGGCCCTACATTGCTTAATTTCGGGGATCGAGAGCCGGTGTTTCAACGTGATGTGGCCGTGAGAGAATGAGAAGACTTTAGTGGAGAGAAAGGAAAATAGAAGAATAGGATTCAGCAAGACAAACCATTGCGATTGTCATTGCATTTAAGTTTTTGAAGATTGTAGTTGGTAGAGAAGCAATAAATACAGGCGAGATGTAGAATTTAGTTTTCAGCATGTCAAAGCGAAAAACAAAAGCAATCAACCAACCCAAACCATTCTCTTTCACCATTTGTATTCTAGTGACATTATCACCTTGCCTTGAAATGATAAAAACAAAAACGCATATATGCATAAATGTCATATTAGGTAACATCTGGCATGTTATGTTTGAATGCACATATTGAGTAACGTAAAAGGTTTGATAAGTTCTGTAAGTAAAAATGAGGCATTTTTAAATTTTTTACATTTTTTCTCATTAACTTTATTGCACAATATATTTATGTAATATCTTTTTCCATCTCTCAGGAGATTTCATAATTTGATTCCCTTCGTAATCTCCTACAACTGTTTTCAGATATATTTAGAAGTTTTCCAGAGAAATTAATTCTTTTTATTAAGATAATTTTAAAAAGACAAGAATAAATATTAATCATTAAATATTTTCATAAGGATATACAATTTTATTATGGCTACTAAAATACTAAAACAGACATTTTATGGAAGAGCGCGAAAAAAGAAAAGATAAAAGAAGCCGAAAAGAAAAGAGACAAAAAGTTGACTGATTTTTTTTAAGCATTTCACCCCAAGCAAGGCGGGATACCACTAGTATGCAAGGGTTTACAGAGTGGGAATGAGAGTAAAGAGGTGTGATGGCGGAAAGGATGAAGAGAAGGGCAGGGGATAGTTCAGGACATCTGCAGATATCGATGGACATTACATTTTAATAGTTGGAGATTATAGCTATCATGAAAACAAGTAATAGGAAGGGAATTCCACAGACGGGAGGTGCGAGACATGAAGCTATTGGAGTAGAAGAGACGGCCATATTTAACCATTTCGACAGTGAAAGGGTGTGACCGTGATGCCAGCCTAGTAGCACGCTTAAATTCATACAGTCTAGGAACTAGCAAATGTAGCTCGTCGGAGCTGTTACCATGAAAGTATTTGTAGAAAAGACAGAGGGAGGCGACGGCACATCTGTGAGAGAGCGACTGAAAACGAGATGCCAGATTAGAACCAACTACATTGCTTATCCGTTTTTGGATCTTGTCGAGGACCTTAAAGCGAACAGCGGGACACCAGACCATATATGGCAGCAGTATTCCATATAAGGGCGAATGGTTGATTTGAAGGATGGACTCAGCCGAGAAAAACTTTTTGGCGCGACACAGGGAATCAGCTTTCTTTGCGGTGGATGTAGCTATTGATTCAATGTAATTGTTCCATCTCAGGTTAGCGGACAGCAGTCGTAAAGAGGTGCTCTCGTCGTATTGAGCATCAGACGTTCAATGGGCGGCAGGGATGGTTCCTTGTGGTGAGTAATAGAGAGCAGTTTTGTTTTAGGGGCATTAATGTTAACCAGCCAATTCTTGCCCCAGGACCAATTGGAGGTCCTTTTCGAGACTAACAGCCAGCATAGTTTTGTCAGTGATACCAGATTTGCTATTGAAGCAGGAGTAAATAGTAGTGCCGTCAGCATAGATGCCTACTTGGGAACTAATGACATCGGTGTGTGTGTGGGGGGGTCGTTAATGAAGATAAGGAACAGAGTAGGGCCTAGGATAGAGCCTTGGGGAACACCTGCGTTCGTGGGAAAAGAACCGGACACGGTTTGACAGGAATTATCGTATTACTTTCTTCTTTTTTCAGAGCTCGATCGAAGAAAGAAAGCAAATGGGTCCAAGGACTAAAATAAGGAAAATATAAGGATATACATATATATTGATCATCTTCGAAATAAATAAGTAGTACATTCTGTCTGTCCGCCCGTTTGTCTGAAACCCCTCTAACTCGGGCAACACTATTTTACTACATAGACATTTTACACCTTTTTGGAATCAGGATGATCCTGAGAATGAAAAACTGTCCTTCATCTGGTGCTTGCGCATCCATCATTGGGATTTGTGTCCGGATGAGGAGAGAATAGTTAAATATTCAAATTTTAAAATAAATAAGAAAAATAGTGATTTTAAAAGTTTTTAATTTATATTGAGTTTAAAGTGACACAAAATTTCATTTTTGTTTTAAATTCAGTTTAAAATATCATCAAAGCTTTGTGAATTAAGAAAATCAATTTTATTTCTTCAGAATCCCAAGGAATCAAAGTGTGACGTTTCGTGATGTAAGGTTTTGAAGTTCTGCTGAGTTTGTGATTTGAAGAACTCAATTTTCAGCCTGAAGTGGAATTTCGGCCCAAATCGGTCTTTTGACTGGAATTGGACTTATAGTCCAAATCAGGGATAAAGTGAAGTTTTGAATTTACATGGAGTGAATTGTGGAATTCATTATTATTTCTTCTAAATTATCATTGCTGATTTCTAACTTCGATCAGTGGTCTCTTTATGTTTGGACTGGCGACCCTCCACGGGAGCTAGTTTATAAGTTAGCATGGAGTGCGTTTTTTTAAGCTAGTATGGCATTATATGCATATAAATCATAAACAAATCACCATGAGACCCAACGGCCGCTGTTTACAAAGAAAAGGCCGTCACGATTTAATACATATGTTCTCTAAAACTTTCTAAACCATATAGATATATATTAAGTGTTGCATATGAATTTAGGAATGTAAAATTTATTCCAACAGATAAACACTAAAGTGACAATTTATTAGATTCAACAAGAAAAGTATTTGCAGTTTATCCCCCTATATTAAGTTTTTGAGGTAAAAAAAGCAAACTTATCTCAATTCGCAACCCAGTATGGAATCTACAAAAAAAGAAAGAAAAAAAACGGTAAGTAAATCTTCAAATGATTTTTATCTGTATATTTTTTAGAAACCAATTCCATGAAATAGGAAATATCGAGTGAATTTGAAAATAGCATCAACTGATGTATTTTCCTTCTTTATTTTATATAATTCTACCAATTCTGCATATAATTCTTGTAATTCTGTATAATTATAGATGCAATGTGTTTTTATAAATTGTAAAATACCATAATTATTCGTTCATTTCGATAATTACTAAATCCTCTAGCCATTTTCGTCAACAAAACATTGTCCTTCAAGTAATAAGTGTTTATGAGTTCATAATGTCACATTGCTATGTATCACTTTAAAGTCCTCATGAATCTTAGAGTCTATTTTACACTATAGTGAACAATGGCTTTCAACCAAAGCCACTGAGTTGTAGGATTTTTTGCAGCATTATCCAGTGGAGTTTGCATTTGAGTTTTAAGTAAGCTGCACTTTTCTGTTTCATAGACAGTAAACGAGCTTTCCATATACCTAGGATTGTTGGCTCACACTGACATACAACATGTAAAAGTAGACTAATTCCTCTATTTACACAACTGAAAATTCATTTCGTATATTACGGTTTTTCATTTGCGAAAATCACAAAAAGATTCTTCTGGGCGTCTTGGATGGTAACATTCGTTGCCTCATGACACAGAAATAAAGAGGTTGATGGATTTCCATGGCAAAGAAATGTAGGTTGATGGATTTCCGTTGCAAAGTACTGCGAGAACTGTTATCTTCCGTTTCAAATTTCTCTTCACGTGTTTTTAGTCTTAAACATTGTGCACATAAAACTCTGATTAATTTGTTGTTACGAGGCCATTTACTTTTTGGTGTATGCTCAAAATAACAAACCAATATTTACTGAAAACTGCACTTGTTCATTAACCTCTTGCAACTTCTCAATGTACCTGTTGTCTCCAAAACGTTCGATTTGATTCTGTTGAAGTGCTAGTGATCCGGATGAAATTTTTTTTCTGATTGTCGTTAGCTTTCGATTTTGGCAGAAACACTTTCTTCTTGATTGCAATTAAAACGCATTCTCTGATTACATGTTTTCACACATCGAGGAAATCAAATTATTATCATTTCCAGTTTTCCTGATTTGCTGTTTCATAAAACCTTTTATCTCTCGGAAGGGATTGGCTCAAGACACGTCACATGATGAGCACAGCAAGAAGACGTTCTTATCTGGGACTTGTGTGCCGACGTGAAGAAGAAGAAGAAGAAGAAGGTCCTTTTCTTATTGGGACTTGAAAGTTATTGTTATGGGAACTTACCTATAACGATAATGGACTCTTCCTGACGCTATAAATACTGCGCCTCTCAAGAGGTATAAGGGTTGAATGGTGTAACGAGTCGAGACAATATTAGTTCACTCTAAACCAGACGGACAGTCATTACTAACAACTTCAACTTGTACTATATTTCTGTTGTAATATATCTTTGTTATTCTACTCTTGTGTTAGTGTTGTTCTTCCTTGGTTCTAACCTTGGACCATAACTGTGGTGAGAGGATATTCGACCATAACAGTGGTGACGAGGAACTGAAGAAACGAATTCTACGCGGAGGACAATTTTTTTTTTTTTGCTATCCGTCGGCCATAACAGTGGCGACAAAAAACTGAAGAAACAAACTCTACGCGGAGAACCTAAAAAAAAAGTATACCCAAGAAACAAGTTCTACGCGGAGAATCTACAAAAAACCTTTTGCTATCGGTCGTTCATAACAGAGGCGACGTAGGTAGTGAGAACACCCCACACTCACCAAAAAAAAAAAAAAAAAAAAAATCAAGTTCTACACAATCATAATAAAAAGAAAAGAGAAAATTTTCTTTTTAGACAGCAACATTACAGTAGTAACAAAGATACAAGATCTACACAGGAATTTTTTTCCGTACTAAGGTTTCAGAATAACAGACAACAAAGACCTGAAGTCTAAACTAAAAGAAAAATACTTACACATAATTACGCTAAATATGGAAGATTTTAAGGCAACCATATTGGAACTTATGAAAATACAATTTGAGAATCAACAGAAAAACGAACAGAAGCATCTGGAACTACAAGAATTATTGCTACGGGTAATAACAAATAAAGGGCAAAATTCCGAAAATGAAACAGTTCTCTCGCAAAATACTATATGGAACTCTATCGAAGATTTCACGTATAAACCAGACGAAGACAAAACCTTCGCAGCTTCCTTCAGAAGGTACGAAGATTTATATGAGTTTGATTGCGGGAATTGGTCAGACGCGAGAAAAGTACATCTACTACTAAGAAAATTAGGGTCCTGCGAACACACTAAATTCGTAGACTGCATCCCTTCAAGGAAAACAAATGAGTTAACTTTCAAGGAAGCCATAAAACTGTTAACAGAACTATTTAGTCCAAATACCTCATTATTCCACAAAAGATGGAAATGCCTGAATCTAACAAAAAAAGACATCGAAGACTTTATAACATTCGTTTCGATTGTAAATAAACACTGTGATGACTTTAAGTTATCTGAACTCAGCCCAGACAATTTTAAATGTTTAACATTCGTTCAAGGCCTGGTTTCGACGAAAGACGCGCAGATCAGACGCAGAATTCTTACAAAACTGGAGAGTGAACCAGATTTGACGCTACAAAAAATGGCTGAAGACTGTCAGATATGTATATGCGCGAAGAAGGACTCGAAAGATATAGAAGAATCTGGCATCGCGCACGTACGTGAAGTACAACGATCATCCATAAGCCATAGACAGAGACAGATCGACCGTGGTCAAGAATCCATATAGACTTCGCAGGTCCAATAGATGGTCTCTACTATTTCTACAGTTTTTGCAAATGGCCAGAAGTGTTTCGTTGCAGAAAACCTATATCTGAAACTACCATAAATTGCCTCCACGAGCTGTTTGCTCGCTTCGGAGTGGTTGATTGTCTAGTCACTGATAATGGGACACTATTCACATCCGCGGACTTTCAAGAATTTTGTGAAATTTTTCAAGTTAAACATATCAAATCCCCGCCATATCACCCAAGATCAAACAGGCAAGCGGAGAGATTTGTAGACACACTCAGAAGAGCGTTAAGGAAAGCATATGATGTGCCAGCAAAAAAGGCGTTGCAACAATTTTTACAAGTATATCGAATTACATCAAACAGTGCTACGCCATCGGCATTATCACCCGCGGAAGTGATGTTAGCCCGAAAAATCTGATCAGTATTGGACAAATTGCTACCAAAACAAACAAAGCAAATACCGATATCGTCCGTACCAAAAAGAAAATTTCACCCAGGAGAGAAAGTTTTTTTTTTAAGATATATAAAAACAATACGTCCTACTGGGAGCAAACTACAATTGAAAAAAGAATCGGGAACATCGTTTACATAGTACAGGGCCCGAAATTCTCACATAAAAGACATGTAAATCAAATAAGAAAGAGGCTGTTAGATGATTCTAACGGTTCACCTCAAGAAGAAGAAGTGATGGATACAATATTCGACACATTTGATATGCAAAGGCCGCAAACAATGTCTGAACCACGAAAATCGACCAGGAAAAGAAAAGTCACAGAGCCTTTGATAATAAATCCAAAGAGGAAAAATACTAAAGACCCCTGAGACGCAAAAGCTTTGAAAGTGCGGTGTTATGGGAACTTACCTATAACGATAATGGACTCTTCTTGACACTATAAATACTGCGCCTCTCAAGAGGTATAATGAATGAATGGTGTAACGAGCACCAGGTCATGACTGTTGAGCTCTCTGCTTTGGCAGAGAGGAACCCAGACGAAGCTTTGCCGAAGGGCAAGGTTTCGTCCGGGGAGGTAGACAGGCCCTGAACCCGTCTAGGCGGGTTCAAAGGGTATATTTTTGGCCGAGCCTACGGGCTCGGGAAACCCACGTTAAAACCCACGTTGTGCCACATGCAACCCACGTGGAGTGGGTGGCTAGATACCGAATGAATGGTGTAACGAGTCGAGACAATATTAGTTCACTCTAAACCATCCTATTTGGAGCGGCACATGATAAACAGTTTTTTTAATCCTTCTATCTATTCTTCATAACTTTTTAGATTTCAGTTTATATCGTTGAAGGTGTATGCAAAAAATTGGTATTCTCACGTAATAACTTTAAATTTTCTATTTTTGCTTACTTCAGTTTTATTTTCCGCCCTTACTTACCTAAAACTTTCTTTTCTGACTTAGATAAAAATTCATTTTTGTATAGTAGATGAAGATGATATTACTATTACTACTACTACTGAAAACACTGCAAATGTTGGAGATGGAAACAAAATAGCAACTGTTCATAACCAATGTTTGGAGTGTACGACTAGTCTCAAAGAATGCTGTCTTCTGTAAATGTTCATTCATAACATTGATCGTAATCTTTTCCAGCCATTTCGTGAGCACCAATAATAATGGCGATTATTTCCACTCTTTTCATTGAGTGCAATTTGTACTTTTGTACTTTTCTACCCTTCCTACTTATCAAAGTGTAAAATGTACAAAATGTGACACTATTTAGGGTTGCGTGAAAAAAAAAGACGAGAATTAAATTAGGTGATAAGAAGCTATCACGAAAAGACACTGAGCGATGTTATTTTTTCTAACAAAGAAAAGTGGTAAAGATTTTATTTTCATTAGCGAAGAAAGTAAGATACCGGATTTAATTTGATTTATGTTACGGGGCGGCAAATAGGATATAGCCATCTGCCCATGGCAATAATGAAAGTTTCAAATTGGCCGAGTGGCCTACGGGACAGAATGCTAAGAGATAAAAATTAATTGGGTCGTGCTCTGACCGCGAAAAATGTCCGCTGGACCACCCGCAGAGTACAAGAAAGGAAAAATTAAACCTTTAACTATCTGCGGAAATATAATTTGAAAAAGAGCACCTGGTTTGTGTCGGAACTGGCCATGATAAAAAAATTATTTTATCAGAACGAATAATTGGCACCAGGGTCGCCAGATGACCACCCACTTGATGCTGGCAAAAATCTCGTTGATGAGTTCCAGACGACATTCGGTTAAGATAAGAGTCGTAGGGTTTGTTGTCGGGAAGAAGAAAAGAAAGAGAAGAAAAAAGAAAGGGAAGATAATTTTTTTTTCTTTGAGCGAGATTTTTTTTAAACCGAGGCCAGTCGAGCCACACCCATGGTGGCGTGAGCGGTAGGCGAAGGTAATCATGTGAAGAAGGAGGGAAGGCTTGTTGACGCTCCCCTGAAGGGACCGGTGTGAGATGCCACTGTGAGAAAGAGGGGAAACCTGTTGATGCCTCTGAAGGGATTGGTATGAGATGCCAACATGAGAAAGGAAGAATTTGGGAGGACGATTCCCTTGAACTAGAATTAAGGGCTTCCAAAAATGGAAAGTAATAAATTTTCCTGACCGAAAACAAAGGAAATCCTTGATGCGGATTTAGAATTATCAAGGAACCTCAAACCGCGACAAGCCCACCTCGGTTTTGGTCGGCGTCCATATAAGCAGAGTCGCAGCGAGTGGACGTCAGTTCGCAGTTGAGTTGAGTTAGTTGGGGTTGGAAAGACAGGCAAGCAAAGCTGACTTAAGATCCACGCATTCTCGACCTCAACTTCTAACCAAGAACAATTTATTTTTGAAGAACGACTTAGACTCACACCACCAAAACAAGTTTTACGAATATCGCCTGAAGATACACCAAAAACCAGTTTCTTAAAATAACGACTTAAGATGTTAAGACTCGTCTAACAAACGCAAAGTGTCACGTATCCATATAAGCGGGTTGGTAGAAAGACACAGTCCTGTATTCAGCAACCAGATATAAAATATTGTTATTCCTTTTTAACACATTTGAACTTTTCGAGTTATTACTTTATTTTCTTTTACATATACTTGTGCGGTGTTACCCTTGTTCGGACTCGACTTGCATTACGGCCCGGCGACTGATTGATTTCGTCTACCTAAGATCAAATCACAACGTGGGTAGGTTAGACTAGAAATCAAAGCAGTTACTTCGGTAACCAGATGTTGGAGGCGAGCTGGGAACGACAGGGCTGATACCGAATCTCACCAGATTCCCATCCGAATCAGCAAAAGGTTAGAACGTCACATTTGGTGCCGCGACCAATACCAATACCTGGTCGTCACAGGACAGGATAGGACGGCGACGGCGCGGAGTCAGACTGGGTGACGTCACAATTGGTGGCCGTGACCAGGATAGCACGGCGGGCGCGGCCAGGCAGACGTCACATTTGGCGCAGCGACCCCGGGGTGACGCCACAAAAAGTTATTTTTTATTTTCTTCATTTTTGTCAACTGAGTAGTTGACAAAAATGAAGAAAATAAAAAATATCATCAACGCGACTTGCAGTGTCTATGATGTTGAATGTTCTTTTTTCTTTATCTACCATCCCAATAATTTGCTTTCTGTGGAATACTTCATAGTCACATTGGAGCATGAAATCACACAAATTATCCTTGTCATTTCAATGACACTTTCTAGAGTTTTCTGCCTTCTATAATTTATACTTGCAGAATAATTCCCAATATCTCGTTCTTTCAACATTATCCTGCCTCCTTTTGTATTCCCTCTGTGATAATTTTGTGCATTCAATGATAACATGCCACACTCCTTCTATTTTATTACTACACATTTCCGGGTCCCAATCAGAGACCTAAGATCAGAAATGGTATCATGACATTTCCCACTGAGCATGTTTTGAGGAAAATAAAACTCTAAGATCACACATATTTTACATAGATAAAGCCCTTCGTAAGCTGTAAAGTACAATTTTTGTACTTCTTTAAGAGGCTGCCAGGAATCTCTTCAATGAGTCTATCGGAACCTTTTTCCAATCAATCCAAGAATTACAACTACAACTGGAATTGATGTCCTCATGGGCCACATTTTTGATATTTCGATTTCAAGCTGCTGGTTTTTTTATAGTTTTTATTATTATTATTATTTGTGTATGTTATGTTTCCTGCTTTGTATCCTGTAGAGCTGGGTCCAAACTATGGCCCTTAGGCCCTATAGAAGAATCATCATTTAATAGATAGCACTTTTCTTAGTATATGGGATGTTCCGAGTAAGGCGATCTTCTGGGCAACTTGTATGTTGATGTTACCTGGGACACTTTAGTAAAATTGTTCATTCCTTTTTTCAGTCTTCATTCCCCACATCCTGCTAATCTCGATATCTAGGTCCTTATATTTGGACAATTTCTCGATCATTTTCATGGAGGTGTTTCTCTCAGATGGTACTACTCTTTCAATAAGAAAACACTTACTGAATTTCTTATCTTTTATGATGATATCGGGTCTGATGGCTTTTATTTTCCTGAGAGTTTGAATTGGCATGTTTCAAAAGATAGTTATATCGTTATTTTGGGTAGCTGCTTGGTGCTCATACCATCTCTCAGTGGTTTTGATTTTGTGCTTCTTGCATATCTTCTAGCGCACATGTTATGTCTGTGAGTATATTCATTTTCTTGCTAGTTCCGGACATCCTGAGATAATATGATGGACAGTTTCAACATATTTTCCGCAGATCCTGCGTTTCGGGTTAGTTCCATTCTTGATTATGTGACAGTGATAGGATTTGGTTGCGAGGCTTTGGTCCTGAGCTGCAAGAATTAGGCCTTCTGTTTCAGCTTTCAGCCTGGTAATCCTCAGCTAATGATGTGTTTTCTGTTACTCCACATCTGCTTCTTTCGTTCTTTTTTAGGTTTTTGCAATGCAACTCCTTGTCCTCCCAGTTTTTGTTTGTAATTTCATTTGGCCAAGTCGTTTTGCTTTCTTTTTAACTCGTTTGGCATAAATGGTATTCGCTTCGTTTTTTCTTGGTAGGATTTCAAGTATATTAAGCTGTTTCGTGAAGAGTTCAGATTCTTTGTTGATGGAGTGGATTTGCTGTTTTACTATTTGTAGGAGAGAATCATTAGATTATGTGAAGTATGCTTCCAATCCGATTGTTGTAGTTTGCAGAGTTAGTTCAAGTTGGATTATACCTTGGCCTCCGAAAGATCTTGGTACGTACAACCCATCAACATCTGATTTCGGGCGGTGCATCCTCATTTGGGTAAGCATTTTTCTGGTCTTGGTGTTCAATCTTTTAATGTCATTCAACTTCTATTTAATAATGTTGAAGCTGTATGTTACTAGCGATATAGCTAGTAACATACAGCCGTCATTTTATTAACATATAGCTAGTAACATTGATAGCCGTCATTTTATTGGTCCCATTAAGTTTGATTTCTGATATTAGACGCACTCTCCTATAATATTCCTTTCGGATCTTTTTTCATAATTGAATGTTGTATTCCGTCTCCTCCATTAATTCCTAAACATCTTAGACTAGTTCCTTACTTTTGTTGTTAATACCAAGGTCTGTAGTTTTCACCTCTGAAGGTGGCCTTGGCACATTTTTCGATTCCGAACTCCATCCTAATGTCTTCGTTGAAGGTTTTGAAAATGGTGAGTAGGTTTTTCTGTTGGTTGTCATACTTGGCAGACAGTTTAAAATCATTAATATAGAATAGGTGATTCAGTTTGCCATTCTGTGATTTGTATCCATAGCTATTGTTATTCAGTAGGCAGCTGAGTGGTGCTAATGAAATTCAGAAGAGTAGTGACGACAATGGATCTCCTTGGAAGATGCCGCTTTTGGTGCTGATTGGTCTCGATATTAATGACCCATTCGTATGGTTTATATTTAGTGTAGTCTTCCGGTTTTTCATGTTCTCCATTATGAATTTGACCTTTATAGGGCATACTCTGTATATTTTTAGGCTCTTCTCTATCCATGAGTGTAGTACACTCCCGAGCGCATTTCTGTAGTCGATGTTATCGATAAGTTTCTTTTCCTTGTTTTCACTTTTCCAATATTATTTTATTAATAATTAGTTGGCCCTTGCACCCGTAATTTCCCCTTCTACATCTCTTCTAGTCTGCTAGGAGTTTTTCTCAAGGAAGTCGTATGTCCTCTCGGTTATGATAGAAGTGAGGATCTTGTACATTGTTGGTAGGCAGGTAATGGGTCTATAGTTCTTCGGGTTCTGCAAGCTTTCTGTTTTTAGGAGTAGGTATGATACTCCTCACGTGAGCCATTTGGGGCATTTTCCTGGGTTTATAATTATATTATTGTATGTCCGTACGAGATCTTGGTTGGTTAGATTTTTTATCCAAAAATTGGCTATTCAGTCTATTCCTAGTGTTTTTTAATTTTTGATTTTGCTGATGGCAACGGTTTTTTCAGTAATTTTGATATCCATCCATTTTTGGTATTCTATGTGTGTGTTGATCTTGTTGCTTGATTTGTATCTCTTTCATTGTCTATTTTGCAGTTTTTCCACATCTTACACAAGAACTCCACGGCTTCCTGGATATTATTAGGTGGGTCATTTATCTCTATTTTATTTTTCCCAGTTGTCGATATAGTTTCTTGGCATCTTTGAAGATCTTGTTTTGCCAGAAGAACCTGTTTCTTTTTTTATAACGCCCGATTCTTTGTGCCTTCGCTTTAATTTGTGTTTCAGCTTCTCTTTAATTTTGGTACGTCACTCTAATGTCAAGGCTTCGTTTGAGTTGTCTCCTTTTTCTTGTCTACTTCACTTAGAATTGACAATTGTCCTTGTAGTTTATTTATTTCGGTTTCCATTTTTTTTCCAGGCTGGCATTTTTCTTTTTTCTTTACGTCGTGTTTTTAATTTTTTACCTATTGTTTCTGCGATCGTTGCCGAAGCTGCGTATATAAAATGATTAATTTCTGTCAAGTTCATCGACCTTTTAGTTTGGTCCCTTATTTTTCTCATTGCTTGGTTAATACGGTTGATGTTTTTTTTTTAATTGACGGTTCTTTCATACTTTTGGAATTGTTGGCCTTTCCTCGAAAGGCATTTTCTTTATATTCGCACATTTATAACGAATGTTTTTCAGCACATCCTTTTATTTTTTTGTAAAGTCGAAGATTTAAAATATTTAGTTTCTAATCAATGAAAAATTATCCATTGAGCTAATTGGAATAATTAGATATTTATTAAAAGCCGGATAATCCTTAAAATAACGAGGAATTTTCTTCATTAAAACAGAAAACTCAATGTTAATATTCTTAAGGACAACTACTGGGATTTTATCTGGATGGATAGTTCAATACTTTTGATAGGCTTTCAAACTTCCGGGAATGTGATAAAAATTTAATTGAAATTGTGCTCAGTGAGAGGGGGAAATCTGGAAGGGGATAGCCTTTATTAATTAATGTTTAATTAGTGCAAAAAATCATGACCAAATTCTTTCGTTATCCGACGAGGATCAAATGACGTCAGGGTCATTTATAATAGTCGGCACTAACGCTTTACCTCTATTCAGAATTTGGTTGGAGATCTTCCAGAACTCCAGGAAACCAAGTCGTTTGCATTCGACCTTGACCTAGATTGCTTGTGCATAGCTGCACTATGCATTTTCTAGAACTCTCTTGCAATGATTGTGGACAGTTCTGAAAACAGCAAGTGTCCTACTACACCGTTCCCTGTGACAGATATTGCAGTAGTGGTTACGGTGAGTTATGGCTGCAGCATATTCGTAAGTGAACCAGGGCTGGCGTTTTGGTTTTTGCTGGAATTTTTTCTGGAGTATAAAATTCTCTATTTCAAAAAGGATTTATTTCGAGATGAAGGAGGCCTTTTTTGTCAGTATGTTTCAAAAAATGTGCAAGAGGAGCTTCCGCCATGTAAGATCTGAAGTGGTACCAGTCTGCTTTCATGCATCGAAAAATCGTTCTATGCAACGGCATATCATCGGATGTCTTTAGTTTGGCATCATCTTTGACACTGACTAGTGAATAATCTGAAGTGTCTAAGTGGTGGGGGGATTCAACGAAACATTTTTCAGCATAAGATATGAAGAAGAGGTTAAGGTGGTTCGCCTAATATTCTGTTGCATCAAGGCGGTTTTTTAATCTGAGTTAGTTCGTAGATGGTGATATTGTGGACAAGTGCCAGGCGGAAGCACATATACGGTAGATTAGGGTCCTTCTTTCTGGGGTTTCTGCCATATGTGAACCCGTCCTTAATATAAGCGCTGAGTCCTTGGCCGTGTGTCGGCTGGGATTGCGAATTTCTGCACTGGGATAGATGGATCGATACCAATTTCAGATAGGAACAGGAGATCAGGTTTTGTATTGAGAAGATGGAGTTCTGCATTTGGAAAATTGGAACGTAGACTTCTCACACGAGTGTAGGAGATGGTGAACCTGAGATCTTGTAAGAAATTCTGCAATTTAAGCGCCTATTGGCTAATTTTGTAACGACCAATCTCATTGGTCGAACTTTGACTTGGTTTTTTCGCGGGCATTTCAGAACGGCCCGCACCCTTTTGAATCTGTTGCGGATTAGCTTTGAAAGTGTCCGGAGCCTATTGTCAGGTCTCTTTGAAAGTGTTTGATTCTATTGTCAGGTCTATTAGCGCCCAAGCCTAAATAATTAGGCATTGAATGTCCTTCAGCAACCAAAATGGTAATGCTTCAGAGACAGTTACGGAATATTATTGGAATGGTCCGGACTCAAGTTTGAATTTCTTGCACAGCCTTTTAAGTCCAAGCCTAATAATTAGGCATTGGAGATTCTTTCAGCAACCAAATGGTAATGCTTCAGTCGACTTCAAATCCCATCTTATTCCTTCAAGGGAGTAGGAGATTCTGTCAGCAACCAAATGGTAAGGCTTCAGTCGACTTCATGTCCCATCTTATTTCCTTCAAGGCTGTAGAAGATTCCTTTCAGCAACCATATGGAAATTGCTTCAGAGACGAAGTCATGTTCAGCATCCTATTTCCTTCAAGGCTGTATAATTCATTCATTTATTGACTGTCGTCAAATGTGTACGTTTACACGAAGAACTTTATGAACAAACTCGACTATAGCCGAGTTTCAACTTCAGCAACCGAAATGGTAATGCTCCAGCAACGACCAGCTAATGACTGCTTTTCTAACCTTGTAGTGATCGATCGTGTTATACAGAAGTAAAAGACACTACCTATTCATTGAAGAACTACCCTACCCTGTTCCCAGGGGCAAAAAAGGGCAAAATCTTTTTTTGCAAGGATACAATAAAATTTGTTTTAAGTTTTAAGGTAGGCCTTGTTGAATTGTTTGTCCTTCTTGTCTCTGTCAAGGGTTAAACTGTGTGAGAAGAAATTCTCACAATCTACTTTTGTTTTTAGGGAGTTGGGGTTGATTTTTTGTGATCATGTTTAAGAATAAGTGTATTCCGGTGAAGACTAGGTAGTGAGACAGTCACATTCATGGGATATACGTACATCAACAACCTGTATTGAAATATTTGAAGGTACAGCCGTAACAGTACCCTTCATCTTGGCATAGAGAAGCCCCACCGGAGTCTATTGCATGATCCAGAACCCATTCACAAAATCATAGTACAACAGCTCCGATATTATACATCTGTTGATAGGATACTCACCTTTGAAGTTACTCAAAAATTCGGATTCTGTTACGAATAACGCCTGAACCCAGAAAACGTTTACATAATGAAGGAATAAATAATGCAGTAAAGAAAATACAGGCACGATACCCTGAAAGTACATGTCTCGTCTATCCAGAATGAGACAGAAATATCGTACCGGATTGAGACCTCAGGTGCCGAGAGAAGCTCATATACGAGGACTAAAAAGATCCACTATGTGTGTGTGTGTGGGGGGGGTAACATTAGCACCCCCTACCCCGATTGGATTTAATATTATAGTAGAAACAAAATTTTGTGGAAGAGAGCTCGCATTAGAAAATATGTATTTGTGGGAGAAGAAAAGAAAAAAATGAAACTATTGCTAATTTGGGAATTGGACAAAAAAAAAAAAAAAATCAGAATTAAGAAAAAAAAGAAGTAAAAAAAAATAACCAAAAACTCTTGAAATAGGAACGAAAATAAATTTAAAATTTCAGAAAACGTATGCTACATTTTGCTAAACAGATTAAATAATAATTATCACAAACGCATATAATATAGTCAGATATATAAATGTGCAGAACCCAACACACCTGTATATATAAACAGCAGAGGAAGTTTTATGCATGATTAAAGTTTTAACTTTATTAAATTCTCGTTAGGCACTAACCGAGAAAAATGAACACGCAAAACTATTTTTATTTATCCAGCATTCGTAGAAGAAAATAATGAATTAAATGAATAAAAAACATAAAATTTACAAAATTTTAAATTTAAATCTACATATCCCCCACCAAAAAAAAAAAAAGATCAACAAGATTGCTCAGTACAGTTGCTGAATAAATTGTTTCAAATGAACAATTATTTTCAACAAACTGATAATATTTTGCCCTGCCAACCACCTTAAAAGACCTTTCTATCCATCCTTAATGAAGGTCTACTTTTTGGAGCCAAGGTTGGTGGGTTCATTTCTCTCCCTAACTTCCCTGTCAGGACAAACCTTTTTACATTTATTTTTCTTTTCTTTTTTTTTTAGCAAGAAATTAATGAAATAAATAAATCAATTAGTAATATTTCGATAAGTTTAATTAGACAAGTCAATTTGTGATATGTTTTAGAACCTGCTTTAATTAGAATCAATTTTTGCCTAATTCTTATTCCAATTAAGTTTATCAGAGTCTTATCTTATTTTCTTTTCTTGATAAGAAAGAAACGCCATTCAGTTGATAAGCTTTGATAGTCATGAGTGATTTGTTATTCATTATTTCACGAATCTTTCTTAATAAAGTTATCTTCATTATTCCTATACTTTCACTTTATTACACATTTCCTAATCTCAACTTGTAATAATTTATTTTATTGACATTAGATAAAGAAATAGTCCTCTTGGTGGCTTTATTTGATTGATTCATTCGTTTTCCCCGGTTTGTCAATCCTTTGTAGGTTATTTAAGGCCAGAAAATAATTTTATATTGTAAGAATTTTTTGAAGCAATAATAGTTTGACGACACAAGTCTTATTAATTAACCCATAGCGGGGGAAAGAGGTGGATTCCTACCTTTCCCAAGGGTATTTGCGCGTAAGAGAATATAACAAAGACAAATGGAATTGGAACTTCACTCACCGATTAACAATACCTGAGTCATTATCCATTACATCACCCGCATTTAAGTTTACAGCACCTGGTATTCCCAAGCAGTCACCCATCTAGGTACTGGCCAGGATCTACGTTGTTTAACTTCGGTGATCGTACGAGAAATCGGCTCTCCGATTAACAATTCAGAGTCATTATCCATTACATCACCCGCATTTAAGTTTACAGCACCTGGTATTCCCAAGCGGTCACCCATCTAGGTACTGGCCAGGCTCTACGTTGCTTAACTTCGTTTAGAATTCTGAACGAAACAGATTACATATGTTATTAATTGTAACCGAATAGTTCTAATCTATTCAAAGGAGGATATGCAATTATTCTGTATTGTTGAAGACCAAAGAACGGTGATTGAGTGTTTAACTATATGAAATAATCATAAACATATAAGGATGGATTAATGCCTGTAGCATGACACAAATATTAGCAAACTTTTGATTCATGCCAATAAATACAACACTAAGCTAATCCTAACCATATGATTATCTGTAAAGTTAACACAAACTTTAATCCTGACACAAGATCTAATCCTAACTATAAGAACAATAATAATCACTGAGCTAAAGGCACTGACAAGTATAACGATAATCGTCATTCGTTTCAAAGAGAACACGAGACTTAATCTCTCATTATTTACATTACATTTTATTCAAATCCAGAGTTCGCTATCTACTGTCGACCAGTAAGTGTATGAGCCTGGAATCTTCTCCGAATGTTGACTCTTTTTTTTTTTTTAGGTGGTTGCTTATACATCGACCTGTCATACGGTTTTTTCTACGCATGCACATCTTTAGCACATTTCGGTCGACTACGTATTTACCTGTCAGGTAATTAAATATTATGTGAACACGGATATGCACTTAGTAGCTAAGAGATCAAACTATTGCTGAGCTGGGTTTACATTGCGGATAAAACCAATTTTGTCATCATCATCATCATCACATACATAAGAAATAAATAAACCCGTGGAAAAATAACATGTAAACTTACACTTAATCCTAACCAACACTTTAGCTAAAACAATAGCACAAATTATACTTCAAATATAAGCGTAAACTATAACTATGGCCCTGTCAAGTACAACAATAAAATTTGGTAAATGAAAAACATTTGGAAATAACATGTAGCCTTAACTCTAACCCTAAATATATAACTGATGAGAAAAATAAGTACTGTGATTATTAGACTGAAAAGAATGAGATTATGTTGATAAAAATTTGCGTAATTAACATGTAACACAAATACTTATGTTTAACACAAACTGTACAGCTAAACCTGTTTCTAAACATAAGCATTACCCCACCAGAAAAACAAACAAAATACCTAAAACAGACACTCACAAAATGCATTGAAAGGGAAAGAACGTATGACATTAAAGAAAGCTTTGTATAATCAACATGTAATATAAAAACTAACCAAAGACCTTTTCATTAATTTTGATGAAGAAAAATTAAACAAATGTTGGGAAAGGTGTATTGAAAAACCGATGATATTCTTGATAAATAAATCTATCAATAAAATGTTACCCTAAACTTAACCTAACCCTGAATACAAAGCCTAAACTTGACCCAGGCTCTAATCCTATTCCTGACACTAGCCTATGCTCTAACTCTAGCATTAACCCTAACTGTAGCCCGTAAGTATTAATAATCACTGGGGCAATTGCAATGAAAATAAAGAAAAAAAGAACTATTCCACATGTTAGCCATTTTTATTTTAAGAAATTATCTTGCGACTGAAAAAAAAAAGTAAGATATATTGTGTTACCGAAAGTGTCAAAAGTGAGAAGTTTTGGCTGAACGATCAAGTAGATTGATTGTGACCAGAAGAATACATTACTTTATGAACAATATACGACACGAGAAACATGCTCAAAATATGCAAATATTGAGTCTTGGTTTTAATATAGTCAACCAATAAAAAAAATATGCAATAAAACCAAACCTACTGGTTTGTATTTAAACGTTTCGTTTTTAAAATTATAGCGTTTAATAAAAAGTGGATAACTTATAACAATGCAGAATACAAGAGTGGGTAGGGTAAGCAAAACGAACTGTCATTAATCATATCAATGTTTATAGGGTGGGGGATTTTAAAGGAGTCGCCTAAAGTTAGTCCATTGCAGAAAACCAAAAGAATTATTCAAACAAATATTGCTGCGTTCACTGCATCTTTGGATTTCCATCTATTTCCACCTTTACAGAATTTTTTAAAAAGTCTCCCTTACAGATAACGATTTTAATAAAGATAAATGGATACATTTATGAAGTTATCTAAGAGATGGCATAAAATAGTAGAACGGAACGCATGTGAATATGTGTTAATGGCATTTGTAAACCAATGTTACAGAATGCTTAAGCTAGAAAAAATGACAAACCCTCTTGTACAGGTCAGAAGTTTCACAAGCCAAGCTGAGTGCGAGTGGTTTTTGAAATCTGTGGTGGGGAATCATGACAGTGATGAATTGTCTTTGTATATGGTTTTAATATACGAAAATGGTTGCTACTTTTGCAGGAATAGAGGAATGAAGATGTTTCCCGCCCCCAAATTCCCCAGAGTGAGATACACCTCCACGTGAATATGACAGGTAACTGGCCGACATGTTGACACCTGTTCTCTCTAGCTCTCTCATCTACTCTCTTCCTCTAAGGAAAGACACCTGTTACTATGTACCTTCTGTAATAAAGCGAATGAAAAAAAAATGAAAAAAATTATTGATCTTTCAGTCTGTCATGCATCGTTGGGGTACCTACTGAGGAATTGCCGATAAATCGTTGGAATCTAGAGATGACACACAACGCAAAAAATTGTGACTATGATTTTAAAAAAAGGTGTTTAAGGGGTCCACCAATGAGTGTGTACATTTGCGTGATCTCATTCAGTTTTATGTGCACGCGCGCACACTGAAACACCTACACACATTCCATGGAAAATGTTCGTATTTAAATGTTCGTCTATTCATCGAACGGTCATGAAATGACTGTTGTGGTCAACAAAAAGTCCCAAATTATACAAATTGAAAACCTCTTTCAGAAAATCAGTTATTGATGGTGACTAGTTTTGATAAAGTCCTATATTCATGCAAACATTGTCTTTTTGACGAATTACTGCCATTAGTCACGTGTTCACGTCACTGATCATTATTAACTACAAGTGACAAGAGAGTTACGTTTCGTGTCGTTTGTTTCTGTCTATATTTTTGACCAAGTACAATATTTTCCATCGATCATTCAGCCCATATTTTGCTGAAGCAAATCAGATATTATTAGAGTTTTCTCTTGGCTGTTATCAGCAAGCGCCAATTCACAATATAATCTATTAACTGTGCATAGGCAATCACGTCTTCATCGGTAGGATTGTGTTTCCTATATTCATATTGAAAATGGTTCCGTTACTCCGTTTCGACAACTACTTGCTAAACAAACCAGGCAGCATTGGTCAGAGGACTTATCTTTTGTAAATAAATACACATTTATGCGTACACATAAGTATATGAGAACTGATAATAGAGGAGCTAGAAAATTTGCATTGCACACAAATGTAGTTCATTCCTCTCTACCTGATCTGCAATAGTGACATTAAACAGATTCGATCGAGAATGCTGGAAAAATATTTTACATATATCTTATCGTCAACTCATACGTACGGTGAGAGAGAGAGAGAGAGAGAGAGAGAGAGAGAGAGAGAGAGAGAGAGAGAGAGAGAGAGAGAGAACGTGACATTGAAGCCATAGGAATCAATACTGCATAGTGACTGAAGTTTTTATTGACGCGTGAAATTTACAGTCATAATTTCTATGTCTATAAACGCTTTATCTCCGATATTGAACCCTCTTATCCTATACAAAAAAGTTTAAATACACACGCGCGACAAGACGAAGAGCATTCAGGGCAACCAATTAACAAAAAATCTCAGAAAATGCGAATTCCCTACCAAGATAAGTCCCTCAATGACGTGGCTGTGTTCCTCAAAATGAAATTGAAACTTGAGGAGCGCCGTTCGAATACCAATAATAAAATTGAATGGAAATCGCAGAAGGTATTAGAAAACCTTCAAAAGAGACACTAGGATAGCTTTATACATTCACAAGGGGAATATTACAAGTGGTCAAAATACATATAGCAATGGTAAGATAACCGTTTTCATGCAGGAAACATTTGGTATTTATTGACCAAACAGCGTTACTGTCGCATGAAATCCTTCTATTGTAACAGCTTTTTAGTGAAATAAGTTTCTCAAATCCCCTGACCGTTGTCACACATTCCAGTTGTAACGTAAGTTTCCTTCCAAACCTTTTGTCTAAGGTAGTGTCGAAAGTCAAAATTTTGAGTATATGTTTATTTTCCTTTAATTCCTGAAATAAATAGATATGTTTCATCAGATGATCAAACTATATTTGTAAGATTTTAAATCTTTTCGAATAACGAAAATTTAATAAGATTTCTGCATGGCTGTTTGAGGTTTCTGTTTCAAAGTAGGACAATATTTCTATGAAATGAACCCTGTTAATATTCTTTTTCTTTTCTATTTCACATAGTCCTCTGTTTTCAGTTGGCGCATAGGCTGCTATCTTACGGATTTTACAGCCACACACAATTCTATCTGCAGCCGTCAATCTTTCTGATTGGTGTAAGATATTGTTTATTAGAATATCTGATGATGTGCATATTGCAATTTCAAATCTTTGTTGTCTTTTCACCGTCAGACCAGTTCAATATAAATTGTATCCTAAATATCAAATGAACATTTGTCTTGCATGCAAAAACGTGAAGAGTAACATTTATTCTGAAATCATCTGATTCTGATTGGACATTGATTTGTTCTCTCTTTATCTCTTTACACACACACGCACACACACGCACACACACACACACACACACATATAAATATATATAGACGCAGAGCCATATACGCACCTTGAAATTTATTAGCTGAATTTTAGATCTGATTTTTGTGCACAAGCGAGAGGGAGAAAAAATAACAATGAGAAAGTCGTTGAACGTTTTCAGTTGTTCTGAACGGCTGGAGATTTCATCTTAAGCAACCGTGAAGAAAATATTGCATTCAGATAACAACAGTAATAATATAGCTAAATATTCATCACATGTCTTAAGCGTACACCCCTTTACTAATTGGGATGAACATATCTTTATTTATTAGAGTTTTTTGATGATGTTACTGATAAAAACATCTATTTACTCATGTAATTTTGTTCTTTAAGAAAATCAGCTGAACAGAGAAATGAAACTTATTATATCCCCGCCATCCACGGGAGAGAATTTAATGTATTTACAGATTATAATCTTATACTCTACTCTAATCACACGGATTTTTTTATAATATATAAATGTTACATATATAAGTTTTCTATATAATGCGGCTAGTGTTTTTTCGGTAATGTCTGTAACTGAAGTTATCTCCAGTGCATTAAGGGCATATTTATTTATTTATTGACCCAAATCCAAAAACATTATTGTAATAAGAAAACTAGTATTGGAATGATTGTTGGTGAATACATTCAACTTTAATGTTCCAATATAGCATTACCTGAGATATAGAAAAACTGTTTATAGACTAAGACACACACACACACACACACATATATATATATATATATATATATATATATATATATATATATATATATATATATATACATAAAAATGACAATAGAAAAACTGGTAATTGCTGACGCGTTTCGTTAATGGATTTTATCAAAGCAAAATACGTATTTCGTATTTTGCTTTGATAAAGTCCACAAACGCGTCAGCAATTACCAGTTTTCCTATTGTCATTTTTATTCATAAATATTGTCTTCTCTACTGGTTAAATCGGAGAAATTTTCATATTTATATATATTTATGATAAGATACGTTTTCTAAATATTTACAAACTTGCCGTAAAATTTTATTCAGACAGTGAAATAGACAAGCATTAAGAGACACAGAAAAATGTATTAAATTGGCATGTTCATGCCTGCAGTCAGTGACTTTGCCTTGGTCATATCAGGCAAGAGTAAAATGATGGTCTGGAAATACATGTGTTGTTGCTCTGAAGTTTCGTGCTTCACTCGGGATTGCCACCGGATGTATTTTTACCCTTTTGACATGTACGCAAATTAGAACTGAATCATGGATAGAGAACCAAGTTTTGTAAGGCTATACTAATATTCTATTAATTTAGTAAACATTAGTAATAATTAGTAATAAATTGGACATCACCAGAATTATTATATACTTACGGAGGGCTAATTGGGCTTCCGACCCAGAAGTAATAGGACCTCTGATCCAGCTTAGAAAACAGCAATGATAATTTTGAAGAAATAAAATTGATTTCCTCAATTCACAAAGTTTTGGAGATATTTTAAACTGAATTCAAAACAACATTTTTAAATTTACAAAGTTTTTGTGCTACTTTAAACATAATATAAATTAAAAACTTTAATAATCACTAATTTTTTTCAGTTATTTTAAAATTTGAATTTTTGACAGTTCCTTCCTCACCCAGACACAAATCCCAGTGTTGGATTTTGAAGCACCAGATAAAGGGTCAGGTTTTTAATCCCGGAATGATACTTGATTCCAAAAAGGTAAAAGATTTGTATGGAGAGCAAGTCTGGCCCGAGTTTGTGGCGTGGAGTTTCAGACACACGTACAGACAGACAGAATTTGTTGTTTACTTAGATTATAAGGAAGTATTATATATTATATTAAAAGATTTAAAGTATAGAATCATTTTTGACAACATTGGTAATCGATTAATGCCAATAATAACAGCAGTAACAGCAGCAAGAACAACAATAAATATATCTGCTTGGTTATCATCGTTTGAAAAGCTACAATTCGATTGTGGTTCCCTGTTGATTACAGGAATTACAAACATAGATAACGTTTCTCAATGCATCAGAAAAGAAAATCCTTGACCAATATTTTGTTATCCATATTTCGATTTTTATCAAATTTTATTAACGAATCGCTTTCACCATCCACTTTTAGATAATAATCATTTATCTGCGTTATTGTTCACTGCCTTTACGCTGAAAGGTTTTCAAAATAAAATGTTCACCAGTGAGAATGGTAATTCTTGTGCTACACCATCTACATTTGTTCAGTCGTATCCAGTACCAGTCTCTTGTAAATCAGAGGTTATGCCAGCCGCTAGGAATATTCAACCAATGGCATGGGATTACATATGGATTTTAACGAAAACGGTTAGCGCTCAGGCTGGGTAAATAAATCGAATGAACCCAGTGTATACATTGGTCATTAATTGAGTGAACTTGATTGGAGGTTGATCAATGAGTGGAGAAAGCAACTCCATGAACTAGATGAAAAAGGCAGGAGAAGGTGGATGAGACTAAGAAAGAGATATAGATGAAGTGGATGCGTCTGGTGTCAGGTGCGACATGGTTAATTTATTTTGGGCCTTCGTTGTCAATTACAAAGCGCGCAAGTTTTGTCATTGTTGATATTAAGAAGAGAGGAAATAATTAAGAAAAATTGATAAACTGTTGAAAATATTGCCAAGGTGTTTCGACTCTCATTAATTTTAAATATTTCTATCCAGCTGAAATTGTTGACCACAACCAAATGTTATTTGTTCAGAAAAACGCATTCTGATATTTATATAAATGTTATTAAGAATAACAATTCTGATTCCATCTCGATGTAAGAGTGTTTGTTATCAGCTTTAAATAATCCCACAATCGCAGAAGACTTTCTAATGTTGCACTTTAGTGTTTACTGCGTCAGATTTCATTGATTCCAACTTTAATTGTTGACCAGGAGGCACAACAGGATTCCTATAAGTACTGAAGATAAATATCATATATATTACGGACAAAATGACCTTTACAGGCTTACCTGTTGTCTGAAGTTAACACTCATAGATGATGTACTATTCTTTTTTTTTCATTTTACAATGTGAAATTTGGGAGAGGGGAGGATTTTGAATCTATCCCCTTAGTAGCGACTAGAAAAAAATGTTTTTGCTGTACATTACATTTGTAGCACGTTCCCATTTATTTCGCCATTCAATCATTTGTAGTCAAGAAAACACTCCGTGCATCCTCGTGCAAGAGGACCAATGGGGTCACATGTTTACCGTATCTGTATCTCTGTTTTTTGACTCTCGATCAAACCAAAACTATGCAGATTGGACAACAGTTTATAGGTACCCACCCCCAAATCTGAATGATCTCTGACCGCATCCTGCTGGCTCAATGGAGAAGGACTGGCTTGTAAAATTCAATACATCCAAAACCAAACTAGTATTACCGAGCAGATATTGAACTTTCATGATGGATATTGTTTTCTCAAGGAGAGACTCTTTGCATTAAACGCCTATTAGGACTAATGCTCACCTCAGAGCTCAAGTGGAACGCATATCTATTGTTAAAGGTGCTGTCCATTCCAGTAAATATCTGATTCCTCTTGCAAACCAGGACAAAAATGGAGTATTGCTGCCATATCTGGGTTGGAGCTGTTCAGTCTTCACTTGCCTATCTTGAAAGAATTCAAAAGCATCACCTTGTGGGTGATGAATTATTTTCAACCCTCTCTCCCATTTTCCACAGATGAAATGTGGGATGCCTCTCGCTACCCTGTTTCCGTGGCAAACTGCCCTTCTTGTCGCCTCCTCTTACACTCATGCAACACCATACATAAACTCTCTATCTTGAGTGGCTCTTGGGTCTTGTATTTGGTGAACATTAGAATAGAATATCTACCATTGTATTGTTTATAAAAAAAACAAAACAAAACCCGCCAGAATTCGACATTAAATAACCTAGAAAATGCCAATATATTATAAAAACAAACCAAGCGGAACCTTTTATTTCGATTTTTTCAATCACAAAAAGAACCTAACAAAATTACGCAAGAAAAAGTAATTCTGTTGTTGTAAATAAATAAATAAAAATCACACACAGCACGCTCTTCATTCAGTTATCATCATAAAAACATGGAGAACATATTTCAGAGGAAAGAAAAAATATCTATCAGGTTTATTTGGCGAAAAGTCAACTGTAAGTTGATACCAAATGAAGAACATTCACTCACTGAGTTTTTGAATAATTAATTAGGACTGAGTTTAGCAACTTCGTAAAATGTCTCTGCAAACAAATGAGAGGGTTTCTCGAAAATGCAACTCAATCAAATATTTGAGACGTCTTTGAAGAGAAAAGATGGAATCTTAGACAAAAATAATTGTTGATTCTATTTTTTGAAGCACTCTATAATCTTTTTTCTTCCTTAAGAAATGAAAAACATTAATACTTTTCTTCATTATCAGAATTAAACTTGATTTAATCCGAATTAATCTCGATAAGTGAAACAAAAACGTTAATCTGAGTGCAAATATTATTCACTTGTTGATTTATGACGAAATATGGAGGAAATACGCACAATTGTATCGATTTCACACTTTTCCTTTTTCTTGGTTTTTTGAAAAAAAAAAATTCTCCTTTCAGTTTGGTTAGCTAAGTGACAAACAAACAAGCAACCATATTTCCACCTCAATATTTATGTTTGCTTGTCATTTATGGCTTTTTATACATAATTCGGTGTCACATGGAGTCACACGGCTTTCACAATCATTTATTTATTCATTATAAAAAATAACGTTTTGGAGCATAAAATAAACTGATATATTATCAACTTGACTAAAACAGCCCACTTAATAAAAATAGACCCCTTGAAAATTTTATAGCATTTAGTTGACTTAATTAATCTCGAGTCTGTATAAGCATGGCCCCTAACAGCGCTTATTAGTTTCTGAAAAAACTCTCCATTTATTTATTTTCGTGGTAGCAATGTTTGAATTGTTTGTCGACATCTTTGAATGTCAGATTACACGAGCAGATTTCCACTTTTGCAGTCTAGGAACTTCTATGAAGAGTGGTCAACGCAAAATCTATGCACTTCGATTTTCTAAATCGTGGATGAAAGGATAATATCACTGAATTTCTGAATAAATGCTTTTCAAACACCATTGTCCTTGCAGGAATTTGAGATAATGAAAAAGAAAATAATGATGGGGTATTACTTGACAGAATGCAGCAAGTATTTGACGAGTGTCATTCATGCCTTTTCGTAAATAGTTCGTGGCTTTATAAAACAACACAGGAAATTCTGTCAAGAGAAGAAGAACAAATTATAGGGTATTATAAACAGGATTTGTAAGGTAAAAAATTTGCGGTAAAAAGTTTGATATAGAAAAATATTTTAACTTTCATTATGTTTATATCATACTTTCATTCAAATAAACTAAATTCGAAATGAATTCTAACCCCTACACAGATATTTCAAGCCCCCACTTCTGCTAATAAGATTTTGAAAAGAATTTCCAACGTCCCGTTTATTCCAACTCCCATCTTTTATTAAAGACCTCCGAGTGCTTATTACACTGTCAAGTTGTATTGTGCTTTCGTTGCAAGTTGGTGTGTTTTGTTGCGCGAAGATAGATTTCGTCATGATAATAATACGTATCAGCAAAATGTCTGTCAGCAAAATGCTGTTCTCTTTAGAAAATTGTAAATGACTTTTATGAAAACCCTATGAATCCAGTAAAAATATGGGAATTGCTTCTACAAAAATTTTGGAATCTGAATTATCTCTCAGTGTCAGTGATGATAAAAAAACTGTATTGTTGTCGATAGACTCCTTATTTGAAGAGTGTCGAACATCAGATTCACTAGACGTTTGGTATGTGTAGTAATCGATGACTTTGTGGTGGGGATTGATATTCTTGAAAATGACCAACAGATTTATCTTTGTAAGAATCTCCTGGATATTCACTTGACATTGTATCCTGAAATTATTTCACCAAATGAACTTTTTAACATGAGAGCTAAATGCATAAAAAAAGAGAAATCAAATCCGATAGACTAATAGGAAGAATTAGTTTTGTTTGCTGAACGAGCTTTACTCTGCTGTTTTTTTATATTGAAAGTCAGAATTAAATTAATATGTATTTAATAGCTTGATCGTTTTAGGCATTGAGAATGTAGCGTTATACTACACATTATGGCTTATCCTTTCGTTATAAATGGAGTAATGACATACGAAAAAGAATTTGATTCCGCAAAAAAGCTGAGCTCACTTTAGGCAAGAAAAAAGTAAGTTAATTTTAACGAGAAGAATCAGTGATAAGACTGAAGGAAATATGTGAATATTGAATCCAGTTTCTTTGAAGTTCAATCGAAATGTTTATTATGTTCAGTTATGACCATTCTGTAGAGTTTTCATTCATTGGGCACAAACAAATGGTTCATTTTAATATTAAAACTTAATCTTTATAATTCATAATTCAATAAATGTTTTGAACATGCTTTGAAAATGTATTTTAAAACGAAAATAATTCTAATTATTAAGAGTTTGTGTATAAAAATCTTCATTGCTATATTAGCATAGAAACAATGGGAGAGCTTTACCGTTTAAAGACACACGCACAGATAGATATATTTAGGTTCACTTCTATAGATAAATACTCGCAGTTGTGGAAAATCTTCGTATACGCATATATATATATATATATATATATATATATATATATATATATATGAGAGAGAGAGAGAGAGAAAAAAAAGAAAAAGAAAGAAATAGCGAGATATACGCTTTCACATTTTCCATTTTAAAAATTGCCAAACTATTTAGCTTCCACAATTTTACAGCACTTCCAACGTTCGCTAACCAAGTCACGTTCTCTTCTCGTTCCTCCTCCGAGAATCAATGTCTCTTCCAGCTGCGCCTCCTGGTGGTGTGCAAAATGGCCGACGCTCTTTCTAATATAAAAGGTTATAACAGTGCAGTAGTTTTTGAGGGGACATTTCTTCCGAGCCAAAATTTGTGAAATCTCCTTGAGACGAACGACTGGATCTGATACATCATGCTACTATTCCTACAGTTTGCCAGAAGTTATTTATAATTTATATTTTATATAACAAGTGATGGTGGTTTTTATGAAAGGTGGTATGGATCTTAAATATTCCAATCTTAACAACTGCTGCTATACTTACAAATTCATTCCGCTCACGTTATTTTACCTCAAAGTTTATTTTGTTTAAAATGGGTTAAAATGGATAAAATTGATGAAGAACTTGGTCAAAATTCTATGAGCAGGGTGAAACTGAAATCAAGTTTTTAGCGTTATTTAAAAGTGATTAACAATGAAACCATTTTTTTTTGTGTGCGTGAATGACAAATCAAAATCATAACATCTGATATGAAATCCGAACCTAACATTTTGATGTGAAGCCAGCAGACATGAATCTTTATTCAAGTACTCTTCACTTACCGCCATAGCCTCAACATCAGCTGAAGAATTCATTTGCGACTTCGTAAGTGGCTACCAAAAATAGTGAACATTTCTTGACATGTTTTGCGTATGACTTCTTCGTGTATGTTTGGGGGACCTTATCGAAGTGGAATTTTTTTTCTATTTTCTTGACACAGTAGTTGAACCCAATAAGAATTTTTCTGTTGAAAATACCACATTGTAAAAAACCACAAAAACATCTAATTTCGGGAATGAAAAAGAATCATTGTATGCAGTTTTCTTCGGAGTAATTTCCTCGGTTTTTCTTTCACAAAGTTTCGGCTGTGTATTCTTCGGCCTTCTTTGGACGACAGTTGTCTTCTGAAGTGTTGTCGAGAGCAAGCGTTTGCGCTTTTACCTTATTTCACAAAAACAGAAATAACGACAACCCCAAGAATTCACAATCGCCTCACCGATCGAAACATGTATTAGAATGCAAACGTATGCTTGACTAAGGATATTCAAAAAACGATGGGGACCAGAGATTACAATGCGGAAACGTTGTGATAAAAAACCCAACAAAGATGAGAGAATTAATCCGATCAAATCCACATGCAATTATGAAAAAAAAAAAAAAAACAAGCAAAAAACCAAGAACATAATGCAAATAGACAAGTGTAAGTGTAAAAATTTCACTTCGTTAAATATCTCTACCCTAAAAGGAAGATTCGAAAAGGAAGCTCATTAACATCACAGAGGTTTTCTAGTAATACTGTTACGTCATTTTCAATTATAATAACCTTAGAAATCCTAAATTTTCAATGGCTTGTGCAATTTCAAGTCACTTGCTATTGAAAAAGAAATTGGGCACAGAGAGAGAAAGAGGGAGAGAGAAAAAGAGAGAGACAGTGAGAGAGAGAGAGAAATAGTATCTCTCTCTCACTGCGTCTACAGAGACGTAGTAAGAGAGAAGGATCACAGGGAGAGAGAGAGTGAGTGAGTGAGTGAGTGAGTGAGTGAGTGAGTGAGTGAGTGAGAAGCAGTCAGTCAGAGAGAGAAAGAGTAAACTCTCTGATTGCAAAATTCATGAACACCATTCCTGCCTATTTTCAGCCGCCATACGTTTATTTCTGACGCAGACAATTCGCATTGATGCATTAAGAACGTAATTATTTTATACGTAAAGAATATTCACCACTTAAGGATTTCCTGATTTGGTGACAGAACAAATATATAAATCTTTTAAAATATCAATAAAAATACAACGCTATTTTGTACATTGTTTCATTCAGGGGTCAAAATTGGTTGTTCAAAGATGAGTAGTTTCAAAAGGGTGAAACTATAGAGAAAGTATACATCTATTGGAAGATCACAATCCAGTTTATGGGACATACTGTTGGTTTGTACTGGGAAAAAATAAAAACGTTGCGAAATAAGAGAAATTAATTCAAGAATTCTTTCAACAATTTGACTCATCGGGCGATTTTGCATTGAATATTATAAATTAATTTCATTATATTTTAGCTTCAAAAATAATAAAAAAAATAATCTTTAGGTTAAACGAAGCCGCAATTAAACCATGTTGTGAATTTTTCCTTTCGGCTTATCTTTCAACACGAAAAGTTATCAGTGCAAGTTTCTATTGTATGCATCTTTGGGTCCAGTGTGGGAACAATTCGATATTCTTTGATTTTCTGAAATTTGATGTTTCTCTTCTGTGATTAGTCTTAGATTTAGTCTTTGCTACTACCATCTCCGAATGAGAAGAGAAAGTGAGTGATGAAGAAAACTGTTGTATTGTATAGTTCTACGACACGTGATCAGTAATCAACTTCCCCCAATTGTTTGGGGTATGCCATAACAAAAATTTTCATTATAGCTTCACAATCTGCCGAAGTTAGAAAGTGGTCAGTTATTTCATTTTCTCCCTCCCTTGCATGATGGTCTTTCAATTTTTTTTAGCCCTAGCCTGGGCTGCAAAACAACGGATCCAAGTCTCAACAAATTCTGGTTCATCCAAGCGACTTAAACATCCTATCGGCCACGACACCATAAAAAACTTTAAATTTCTGATGAGTATCAACGTCTTATTTGGAAAAATAAGCGAATTCCATATAAACTGGAAATTGGATGTATTGAATAATTTCTTTGAATGAATATTCCGTTGCAACTAAAATTGGAAAAGAAACAACCATTTTAATTATACATTATTTAGACATTTCATAAATGAATAAATATTTAGATATTTCATAGAAAAAATATATTTTGATTTTTTATACTTGAAAATAAATTTCTAATTTCCGTCTTCGAAAATTGTCTTAATTACATAAGAATAATAAGAGCACTTCTGTTATTTGTCGGCTACAAGTATTTGTGGAGGGGTTCACCAATTAGTTGTTATTTAGAATTGTGATTAATTAACTTCTTAATTCAGGTCATTGTTGCAAATTTTGTATAACAAAAGTTAGATGAAGATTTGTTCATACAATGGCCATCTTATTGTGTTTATCTCGCATAATCCGTTGCATATCTCTGCACTTTTGAGTTCGCAAAGATTCCTTCAATGCACGATGAGAGTTGAAGTCAGGCTGCTCAGAAAATAACGACTAATTTGCAATAATATTTGCTAATCTTGTCAACTCGTGGGATATTTTCATTCTGCTTACATGTAAGACTTGCTTCATTTTAACAAAGCACTTTTTCATTTGAATCGTCATTTAATTGTTTGTAATTGAATAATTTCTCTATTCATTTCCTTATTAAGTCACATATCTTCTTCATACAACTAAAACAACTGAAGATTAATCAACTGCATAGAATCTTATGCATATAATTGCAATTTATTAACTGATCGACCATGTATTTTGGTACACTTGCATGTCGTTTAGTCTACCAACTGGCGTGTCGACTTACATTTATATCTTGGTCAGCCTATGAACTTTCCGTCCGACACTTGTACATTAATATAATGATTATTATTCATACAAAGAAAATCTAAAATTTTAAAATGATCTGCCATAAATTGAGACTTGAATGCCATTCGAACTAAGCTCCAGTGATTTTCGAATAAATTCTTTCAAAGCAGACACGGATTGTTTATTCTATTTCCATTCAGGCTATGTTCTCAACTTTATTGTTATCAAAACGATGTTCTTACCACGGCCTTCATCAGATTTGGGTAACCTAAAGAGAATTGTGAACTGAAACTTTTATTTAATCTAGGGGCGGTGGGTAGACTGTCCTTGTTTCACTGCCCATGTCTCGGGATATCTCGTCTAGTTCTTATTTCTTTAGTACTGCTCAATTATTGTTCGCCCTACTACCTGGCGTAGGGAACTAACAATTACTATGTCACCAAATTTACGAACCAACACTTTAATCCATTAGTCTATTGAGTCGTAGGAGAACTTGGAGCCTTCAACCTAACCTGACTGCTGATGAGTGTTGCGGCTGCTGCTGCTCGTCTTCACTCACTGAAACTTTTCTCTTTTGTTACAACTGCAGCAGCAGCAGCAGCAACAACAGCCTTCTTCGAATACTGCAATATAACACACATTCTCCCTACCAAACTCAGCTTATTAAATATTTGATATTGCTCCATTTACTTTACTATTTCTGTAGCATTTTACATACAAGACGATCGGAATGAGTAAAAGGCTCGAATCATTTCTATGATCTTTAATCTAATGGGATTCGTACAGAAGTAATTTTGTCGTTTCCAGGACTTTCGGCGACCAATCAAAGAGTCTCATTTATTGTTATCGTTTTGGAATTAGGGGTCCAGTTGTATATGGTAGCCTCAATTCAGGATGACCAAATATCTGATATATTTTATAATTAGTTAATTCGTTCAACATCTGTCTTACCAGACAGAATTCGTTAAGCAATTTCCGGATTCTTAACAAGAGGAACAAATCTGATTTGCCAAATAAACAAAGAAATTACAAACCATCAGTTATGTGGCAGCCACTCAGGTTGCATTCCAACCTGCCAACATTCGTCGATGAAGTAATTTGTTTGTTCGAAAGCCAGACATGCAACGAAAAACATTTGTTTTTTTTTCGCCGAATGCACCTGTTTGAATGGCCGATGTAGTTCATCGTCTGCACATCTAAAAAAATTCAACATGAGATGCCAGACTTGCTAAGAGAAGTAAAATACTCGAAGAATAGTAGAGGCGCTGATGTTACAAACATCTCTTTTCATTCACCAGCTTTACAATTATCGGCTTCACAAACGCCATTTTCTATAGGAAAACCTCAGCATTTCACCACAACGACAATCAATAAAACTGCAACAACCAACCTGAAGTTTGATTTTATAAATCATACCTCATGAAATTTTGGGCGGGAATTCTGCTCCTTCTGTCTTTCTCATGATGTTGTATCAAATTGAATCTGTTTATTTGTCTTCTATTCTTTTCTTGTTTCTCGAATAATCAGTCAATCAGTAAAAGATTGTCTTTCGATAAAAAACAAACAAACATAAACGCTTAATTACGAAATCTGCTTATCAAGATAGTTTTGTGATGCATGATCTTCTAGTTTCATCAGCAGGCAATAGATACGGCAATATTCAAATGATCTATCTATCTATCTATCTATCTATCTATCTATCTATCTATGCGTGTATATATACATTTATACACGCATATGGAAAAGTATAATATAGATTTTAAAAATCCACATTATAGCCAAAAACGTTGGCAGCTTACTCTACTCTTTAAAATAGACACTTTTTTCTTGTTGGGACAAATATAACCTCTCCCTTATATATCTATATCTATATACATACACGCACAGATAGAAATATTTCCCACTTCAACATTGTCCCCGTCCCCTGTCTGATCCTTCTTTCTTATCTATCTATCTATCTATCTATCTATCTATCTATCTATCTATCTATCTATGCGTGATATACAGTCACACACACACACTCGCACGCACACACACGCATATATATATACATCTATGTACGGATAGACAGAAATATTATCCATTTTAGCGTTGTCTCTCTCCTTATCTGTCTCTTCCTACCTTATTTCCTTCCTTGCTATCTATCTCTCTATCTATCTATACAAGCATATGTACAAATATACAAGTACACGCATAAACAGACAAACAGACAGACAGACAGATAGTGTGTTTGTCTTTGTCCCCTTTAGTACTCTCTCCGTACCTAATTCTGTTTCTTCCTTCCTTCCCATAAAATAACTTCAATATATATTTCAAATCAGTAAGAACACAAGAAAAATGTATGTACAACAAAAGAGTCAATCAATAAAACAAACAACAGAGTTAAAACAAACTGGAAGACATTCGTAAACAACTAATATGTAGGCGCAGTCCGAACATATTTCTATTGATTTGTGCAGAGCGACGCGCATTTCGGCTACTCGCTTCTGTGTAGCGTCACAGACACTTGTCAACAAGACTGAATGATTTCAATTTCTTTTTGCCACTTGGCATGTTTTTATCCTGTGTTTATTTATCTAATATTAGTTTTTAATGCAAAATGAATGTTTGCGAGTTATCATGTGCGTATTTGAATGTATAAATCATCTTATTGAGAACGTGTCTGTGATTTTATTGTAGCTGATGTATTTGCATATGCAAGTAAAATCATTGTCATTAAGCTATGTGGTTTCACATTCGGCATTAACTGCTAAATTCGGCACTTTGAAATTCTCACTCATACAAACACATTCTGTAAAACACAGGAACACACGAAAACAACAAATTCATTTATAATAATCAGAAAATTTTGATTCGTCAAGAGATTTTCTTCAACTGTGACGCAGTCAGTTTTATCTCCAAATTTCGAAACCTTTTGTAACACCATGTGAACTATCGCCACAACAAAGAAAAAGGCGAGAAAGTTGTTTAAATATAAAAATATAAAATATTTATATTTACAACTAAATTTTTCGTAGCGTGTATAAGTATTCTTACTATAGTCCTTGTTGCTGTTTGCTAAGATGAAAATATATGTGATTTCGTCGCGTATATACATATCCTCATAATAGGCACATCCTACTTCCTCCTTCTCTTGCACCAATCTCACTCAATAATGTTCTAGAGGCTTTTCGGCCTTGTATTGAGTGAACTAAAGTAAAATACACACACACACACACACACACACACACACACACACACACACACACACATATATATAGTGTATGTGTGAGAAAAAAAGAGGCTAGGGAGAAAGTGAGGAGGAAAGCGCCATGTATATTGGTGAGTAAGAGTGTAAGTGTCACATTGCTGGTGAGGAAGAGTGTACGTAGCTTGGCGAGGGAGACGACTGAATGAGCAAAATAATTTCTTTGAAGCGTCTGTCGTGGTGAACTGTTACCGCATGTATCTTCTCCTTTGTCTGATCTAGAAAACTTAGCTTACATACTCTTCACGAAGTATGTTTTTGTTTTATTGTCGGCGGGAACGCGACCTATTGGTTGAAAAATGTTAAATATTTATTTTCAAAGGATTAATTTATTAACTGGAAGAATGCTCGAATCCTCCGACTGAGAAACCATTTTTTGTCATGGTGTTTGATTGTCTTGCTGTTTATTTCCATCTTCGCTCCACAAAACTACTCCGCTCATTCCAGTATCATTTAAACTTGTATTTATTAACATTTTTTATTATTATCTTTTACGAGAACTTTCTTTGCAAAATGTTTTATGACAATAAATTTTTATTTCAAAATTAATCTTGTACCTTTATACGAATATTTTTTCGTTTTTATCAAATCTTTGTTCTCAGGGCAGACTGATCTTCCTACCGCTCCTTACAATTGCTTTTCTCGCAGTATAGCTATACAGAGAACAATCCATCTGCCTCTAGGTTTAACATTCGATAGTGAAATGCCCTAAACTGATTGAAACGACCAACCATAATGTAAACTATAATGATATTTTCAGCCCTTCGAGCAAAATAAGGAATAAAATTGTATTGTGTAAATGTGAATGACTGCAAGTTGTTACACTTCATAAATCAAATCGGTAGTTTAGCTGTCATGGAATGCAAGCTCTCGTGTATAGGGATACGAGTTCGAGTCTTATAAAGTATTTCCGCTTCAGGTTGTTGACTAATGGCTCGGGAATGACGATAAAGAAGTTGCGATAAAATTAATTGTAATTAGAAGCGGAAATCGGCGATCAATTCAACTGACAATTTTATCAGGAAATCTGGGTTGTGTGCATGGAATATCTATTTCTATATCTGTGCCTGTTTCCAATGGCTTGTTTAAATAATAGTTTAGACAAGGAGAGTAATGTCAGTGTGTTGGTGTGAAGCTGATTACGTATAATCTTGAGTTACTTAAGGATTCTGGGAATAAATGTTCTATACTTCCGCTCAAAAACTTTGACAAATTTCTTCTTAGATTTTTAACTGGTATTTGTTGCATTTAATTCACCTTTTATATATATATATATATATATATATATATATATATATATATATATATATATATATATATATATATATATACTGCCGATAAAACTAACATTAGTCTTTTTCCAAGGACGAAATGCATAAGGTAGTAGTTTTTTCATTTCGTCATTCAATTACCCATTATTAGTCTGATATATACAGTTGTATATTCCATCTTCTACAAATTTCTTCGTATGAACTTAACATCACATTCTTACATATATTCTATGATCTTATTATCGAAGCACGCAATAAAAATCGAACGTCGTATCAGTTATTTATTAAGCGTCATTTCCAAGTATTCGATTTATATTTTAATGAGTATAACGAAGACCAAACACGTAAAGGCGAAATAACAAATTTTAGTGCCGGGGCCTCTTCAGTTAAGTCGACCGACTGATAGATACATATATACTGAAGGACCAAATATATTGACCACATTTGCCCAATAATGCCTTAGTGCAAAACTGTTAAACCTAATCAGATATTAACTCTACAAGACCATGAAAATCTTTCCTCTTCGATATTGTGACAGAATCTTAACAATAGGTCCTTTAACTACTGCAAGTTGCGTAGTAGAGGAATTTGTGCCAACATCTCCCTTAAGTGTTCAAAGGGGTTTAGAGCTGGGAGTTTGATGACTAGGATAACATAGTCATAATTCTTCTTCATGTTCCTGAAACTATTCTCGTACAACATGTACAGGTAATTCTAATGAAAATATTTGTCGCGTGTCTTCGGGTCTTAACATTTGCCTCATCACTTCAGATCTTGACAAATACTTGCCTTGTCTCCTCGGATCTTAACTGTAGAAATTTAACTTTGTAGAAAATTGTTGCCATGAAGAAGTGTACCGTCTCTTCAATGATTTTGATGTGGGTGGTACGCGATGAAGTACCTTCCACATGAATTATACGACCACGTGTTTTGCAACAGAACATTTCTCAAGCCATCAACCTGCCTCCAACGGCTTGTTGTCTTCTCACATTGCATCTTAAAGCCATCGATTTCCCTAAAAAGAGACAAGATATATTGCCATATTGGAATATGCCCCCCCCCCACCGTTGTTATATAGGATTGTTACCATAAAGGGTGATATCTCGTCTTCAGTAATGTTTAGGTAATTAGTACGGAAAGCTTACGTTCAATTCAATAAAGCTTAGCATCTGAAATCCTTTGTCGCGAGTTGATGCTGTTTCCAGACCACTGCCGATAAGTCCTCACCATAACTAAACATAAGCACCCCACAAGTCATGCCCTTTCAGAAATGCTCGGACCTCGTCTAATGGTTATATCAATTATTTATCAAAGTTAAATAAATTTTCCTACTTGCCCATAACTCTGGCATTCAGCATATTAAAATGAAATACTCCCAGTCAGTTTTCTCCGACATGTACACTTGTTACTAAACAGTGGTTGTCATTCTTGGCACTTGGCATTGGTCCCAGTATTTGGATTTATCAGTATATCAGAAACATAGATCTTGTTATGAGCGCATGCAAGGCTTAACAGTTAAATTGTTATTAATTTTCCTCTGCCACAGGAAATTTATTGGTAACATTACTAGATTTTAGTCTGGGTCAAGCTTGTAATATCCCCCGTAAAACCAAATAAGAAAGTTCTTAATTTTTACAGGGAAGAAGACAATATTTTAAAAATAATTCAAGATAATATTGGTACCATTAATACTATTAATATAAATAAAGTAATAGAAATTAAAATGAAATAAATACTAGTCAAGAATTAATAATGGTTAACAAAAAATCAAGCTGTAGAGTATTTGAAATTATTTTAACGATTGTCTAAACCAAGATGAGAAACATTTCCCTGTAATATTTCATCGTAGGATGTATTAAGAACAAGAACAGATTTCCATTTTATAAATAATAGTTATAGTTGTACAATTTAGATTTACAGATAAGAAGAACGTCCAGATTCGAAAATTAAATGTAAAAAGTTATTTTTTATCAAAATCTCTAAAGTAGACATCGTTTTATATATATATATATATTTTTTTATTTCAATAAACTAACATCTCGTCTATTTGCCATCCATTAATATTTTCATAATTCTCTTATTTTTTTTAGCAGCTTCAATTATATTTAATGATTTTTATTAAAAATCACCAGTTAGCCTTTTACTTTAAGAAGCTTTTCAATTTTCAATCTTTTCTTTCAGATATTTTCCAACGTTTACATATTTGCATTGCTTAAAATGTTTATTACTTCGAAATCAGCTTTACTGGAAAATTGCCATCCTTAAAACAATTAAAATGTTGCTCATGAATTAGTAAATATCAACCAAAAAAATCACCATTTCTGTTCCATATACATATGTATAAATATTATATAAATTAAATTTAAATTTTGTTGTTCAATACATTGGGATATTTAACTATGTCTATATCTGGCATTTTTATGGTGTATGGTTTCGTTTATTCCAAATAGTAGTATGTCTTTGTAAGTGTATATGTATACATACATACATACATGTGCACACACACACACATATACATATATGCATACACACACACACACATATATATATATATGTGTGTATGTGTGTGAGAGAGAGAGAAAAAATGGGGAAATAGTGGGGAGATAGAGATAGAGAAGTTATTTCTTTAATATTTATATTATATCTTATTCATTTCTATTCCAGTTTGAACTTTTTTTCTATTTTCCAGACAGAGTTTGAATATAAATTATAAAATGTGTACAACTCTCAAAAAATTGTGGGTTAAAAATATTGTGTCTAAAGTGCATGGTGTTTTGTTCGTCTTCGTTATCGTGTTTTCATAGTTGCTATCAATCTGTAAACAACTTACTTATATCTAACTATCTGGGTAGCTACTGAGGTCAACAATGAGTGGCGACAATGCTTACTCTTATATTTATACACGTTCTGTTTATGATATTAAGCACTTTTATCAATAAATAATACATACCTTAAAATTAATTTTTTCTTGATACACACGCTTCTTTACTTGATCTCTTTCTTACCTCTTCTATGGACTCATGTCGTGCTCTGCAAGCTCTGTCTTCTTGGCACGCAGCAGTGTTTGTCGATGTCTCTGCTCTCCTATCAGGTAAGAACTCTCTATTAACAGAATATATTTCTGTTGTCAACGTACTGATAGGGACTGGTTTTCTTCGCGATACCCCGCTGGAAAGATATTTTTAATCATCATGTTGAGAAATTTGCCACCGCGTTTCCTTCTTGGGTGAAAACCAACTTTGAAACTTTCGTGCCGACACAGAAATACTAAGTGAAATCACAATCTTCTTAGTTCTCTCCTATCTGATCAGCCGCTATATGAAACACCTCTGGCTATATCAGAGCAACAGGTCCGATTATAACAGCTATCTCTTTGTCGTGTCCTCAAAGAAGCAAAGTCACTATTTACTGATAGAATGAGGTATCGTATAGCCTCACACAAGTTTGTTTCTAGAGATTACTGGCAGCTCTGTAAGAGTGTAATGAACAAGAAAATATCTTCAGTCTCTCCAGACAATCAACTTGAAGTAGTTTTTCTACAGAAGATAGAGCAGAGTGCTTTGCTCGGATATTCTCTTCCAACTCCACTTTAGACACATTTGGAGTATATCTGTCTGATTCTCGCCACCCTAGAACAGAATATCTATTGAGAGATATGCACATAGTTTCTGCTATCGTTTCTAAACTAGATCCCTATAAGGATTACGAATTCGACAGTATCTCTACAATTGTCCTAAAGAAATGTGCTCTTGAACTGGCTCCTGTTCTATCCAAACTTTATAATAAATGCCTTGCTACTTCTTGCTTTCCAGCTTGTTGGAAGTCTTCCTTTGTATTCCCTGTCCTTAAGTACCCTGGGGAATCTTCTGACCTCTCAAATTATCACCCCATTAGTCTCTTATCTTTTTAGCAAAGTATTGGAGGCTCTAATCAACGCTTTCAGATAAACAATATGACGGCTCTTACTGAATCTATCTATCAAGCTTTAGATAAGAAAGTCGAAATTTGGGCTGTGGTTCTAGATATCTCAAAGGCTAGTCTTAGACATCCTGGTGTTCTCAAGCTCATGGTCTACAATATCTCTTGAAGAATATTTACATGAATCCAAACATTCCTAGAAAAATAGTGTAATGAAGATCATGTTGAATGGGTCCACTTCTAGACATACTGGGGTCCCCCAGGGCTCTATCTTTGGATCTATGTTGTTTTTGATTTACATCAACGACTTTCCCAATGTAATCAGTTCCCAACTAGGTATTTAGGCAGAAGATAGATCTGCTGTCTTAGCTTAGTAGAAAATTCGTCAAATCCAACAAAGTAAAATTGGCAACTGTTCTCTAAAGGTTACTAAAACTTTTGTATCTCATCTCTGATTTTCTACAAATACTTTCATGGTAATTGTACCGATGAGATTCTCAGTGTCTCGATTGCATAGATTTAAACGTACTGTTAAATTGGCCGGTAGGTCTCATCATTTTACTGATTGCTAAATGTAAGTTCTATGCTGATAGTATCTTCTTTCCTGTCAACTACAATCTTCAGAAATTTAAATTTAGTCGTCATTTTATCTCTCCTTGACCGTGGTCTTTTAATGTCCTCTCTGTATTAAAAGTTTTCTCAGTTTTTTCATTCTTTTGCATCTTAGCGGCTTGCTTGGGGTGAAACGATTAAAAGAAATTATACGAAATTCAAGTTTTGTTCATGTATCTTTGAGAATCATTATCAACAACTGATTATTATTATTATTACTATTAGATTAGACAGCATTTTGGGCCATATACTTACATTTTGAAATGAAACAAAGACAAGATCAATTTTCTCAAAACATATAAATAGACTTATGACAGCTAATAACGCCGAAGTTGGATATTCACACAAATTGTTGATGATTTTGATCGTCCACCAAATTTTGTGTGAGTATTTATTCAACGATCGTTAATAATTAGCGTGAATTGAAAATAAGGAATAAGCTTTCGGTTAAATTGAAACATGATTTCCATTTCTTCGCATACTTGCCTAACCGTGGCAGCTGTTTTACTGATTATGCCACAAAGCAACATGTATTTAGTTTTTATTATTTCTAAACTAACGATTGACGGTCATCTTATTTCTTTTGAAATGTTTACATAAACATATTATAATTAGTATTTACTTTTGAATGTATTATTATTATTATTATTATTGAGTGAAACATTATCAATTATTATTTTTTTATTAATATTTCTTTATTTTTTTTTTTATTTCTGTTGCTTTTTCTCGCAACTGTCAGATTAGCATTCTATGGTTGTTAATAATAAAAAATAAATATCAGTCGAGATTTGAACTTCCAGTCCGCTGTACTTTACATAGACCACCAGTTATAGACGTTTGTTTTGACATTTTCTAAATGTAACAAGAGAAACATTGCTTTTCGGATTATGGTTTCCGTTCTTAGGCCTAACAGACTCGTCTAAATCTCTCAAGTGATGAAATGTTTTAAGAAAACACCTATATAAATAAATGCGTATGTCAGTGTGTCACACTTTTTCAACTTTACGCCCAGAGGCCGTAATCGAACATATCATACCATTTTTGGAATCATGACAACACCGCGAGCAAATTAAAAACATTTCGGGCTGGATCCAGATCCGCAATCCTGAAATTTCAGATTTTCAAGTTTTCATTACTGCCATTGTTATTCGGCGATTTTTACGTGATTTTTTTACGACGAAGTTTTTGTCCGATAACAATTTTTATAACAGAAATAAATTTGGGAATAACTGAAATTAATTCCGAAATCCAGCAAAAGTCACCCATGATATAAAAATAATTGTCTGCAAAGTAAGGACCTATGTACATCAAATTGCCTTTAAATTAAGTGGCGACAGAAGAATTATCGTTGAACTTTTAAAAGATAAGCTTAAATATTAATATAATACTTAAATGCAGCGATCAATTTTGAGTTTATTGTTGCTTATCACATACGGCAGCAGCATGCATCGCAAAATAATTCTCCGGCAACAGAGAACCAGATTGCAATCAAAAGAACCAAGGCTGCAGCGAGGAAAAGAAAGTCCCTTACAAATGAAAACCCAGATCAAACGGAAGCCAGGAGAGCTTCCAATGCTGAGAATATGCAATGACTGAAGGACTCTCAAACTCTTGAATAAGCCGAAGACTCAATCGAGAGCCCTCCGCAGGTGCTAATTAAATATCGCCCGATTAAGCTAGTTCATAATAAAATCTGGGAAAATGTATTTTAAAACGGATTGAGGTATTCAATATACGTTGATGTTTTTTTTTTTTACTCTGGTGATACACAGAGAAAAGGTTTTACACAATTTATAATATATTTCTTGCAGATTTAAATTTGAAGAAAAAGTAACTGATTTTGTTTTCATCCAAGACGGCTAATATTAAAAACGTCGCCTACATTAAAATAAATCGTTTTTTTGCCAATTTTTTGGTCTAAAACATATTCTTGCATCTAATTGGATAAACACCAAAAGAGGATTGTGTTTAATTTCTTGATTCTTAAATTGGATTCCTCTGATAAAATTTTTAAGCAGATCAAGTTTTCAACTAACTTTTGATATTTGTGAATAAAAAGAATGTATTTAAAATGACTTTTTTTAGCGTCTCATTTATCAAATTAACGTTATTTTATTTTCCATTAAATATATATATATATATATATATATATATATATATATATATATATATATATATATATATGAAAAGAAAGAACAGTAAGATATATAATCCGGTATTCTTATAGATATTTTTATTTTTACAAAATAGTGCTCAATGTAAATTTACAGAGCATTAATATTATAAATTAATTGATTTAAAATGATTTTTTTTCGCCACAAAGTTCTAACCATGTTTCAAAAATGGAAGCTGAAAGCTCCGAATTTAATTTTGTAATTAAATTAAAGATGTTAGTTTCATTTCATCCTCAAGCGAATTTTGGAGTAACTTTTAAAATTACTGGGTTTTAAAGACACAGCAAAAATCATAATTCACGTTTCCAAGGATACAGAGAAATCCATTCAACCAGACTAGGGGTGTTTGCATGTTCATTATCGCTGTATTTTGTTGTGTCAGTTATTAGTTACGTTTTGGTAGGGGGTAGGGATGTATTTTTCAATGAAATCTGACATCCGTTAAATGCATGTCATCTGGATTTTTAAAAAAATTTTTATTGTTAACGGCAAAAATTCTTACGGCATTTTTTTCTATTTGTATATTTAACGATTTTTGGGGGTGTTTAGGTTAGAATACGTTTTATTTAACTTCGATTTGAAAAATATTTTCACTTTTAATTTTTAATATACTATATTTCTTTTAAAAACAAGTAAATATATTAGAATCACTTACAGTATGTAGAATTATTTTCACATCAAGTATAAGTATGTATATTATTAGGTCACAATTTTTTTTTAAATTTATATTTAAATATTATTTAAGTAAAATCTATGACAATGACGGCAAAAATAGCTAATTAATTTCACTGATTTAGTAAACTTTTATTTTTTTTATAAACTTAGTAATATATTGTTTCTCATGTAAGTACAAAGGACATGGGTCATTCAATAGCTTACATCTTCTAGCTTTTCATATTAATTTCATTTTACTGTAGGTTTTTTTATTGGATTCTTTTAAGTGCTTGTAGTACTTTGAGGGAGGTCTTTAGGTTAGAATACGTTTTATATAATTACAATTTTAAAAGTTGTTTAGGTTAGAATTCGTTTTATTTAACTACAATTTTAAATACAACTGTAAAATATTTTCACTGTTAGTTTTAATAGACTATATTTCTTTTTAAAAGAAGTAAATGTATTAGAATTACTTACAGTAAGTAAAATTATTTTTCCATATCAAGTATATAAGTATGTATATTACGATTTTTAAAATTTTATATTTAAATATTATTTAAGTAAAATTTATGACAATTACAGCAAAATTAGCTAATTCATTTCTCTGATTTAGTAAACTTTATTTTTTTTTATAATTATCCATATTTCTAATAATTATCAATATCAAACTGCATTAGTGTACAGTTGTTTTTTTTTTCTTTTATGTAAGTAAACCAGTTTATCACTTCTTTGGTATTAATCCAAAGTTTGATATTGATAATTATTACCAATCAATATCTAAAGAACTATTTATGAATGCGTTGAACTTTGCCACCCACTATACTGATATTACAGATGAAGAAAAGAACATTATTGTAAATGCGAAAAAATTGGTACTGATACATAAAGGTGAGCAATGGTTAAAGAATTCTTATGACCCCTTTGACATCACAATGGGATCACTAGACTCAGCTGAGCCTTCTGATCTCATAGGACTTTTTATATTATACAACATTACAGCGCACCGTGATATTAATATAACTGGCATTGGTTTGTACAGAGACGATGGCCTTATGGTTATTAGAAACTCAACTAACTTCAAAATAGATAAAATTAGAAAGGTATTATATAAAGAATTTGAAAGCATGGGCTTAAAAATTACGGTTAGCACTAAATTAAAAAAGTGAACTTCCTTGATATAACATTAGATTTAAATAAAAATACATACACACCTTATTAAAAAAACCCAACACCAATCCTTTTTATATACACCCTAAATCAAATCACCCTCCATCTATAATTAAACATATACCGTTAAAAACTTTTCTGTTGCTGTTAAGTTCACACTTTGTAATTAATTTCTTTCGCAAAAATTATATTTCAGCAATAGTTTTCACTAGACCAGTAACCTTCTTCGAGTAAGTTTGTCTATTGGCGTTCGTCATTGAACCTCTGATAACAGAAAGTAATAGAAACGGTCTGAAACCGGAATATTTAGAAATAATCGTTAATCTTATCTATATTACGTAGGAGAATGATAATATTAAACTAAATTGATATGTAAAGTTTCAGTGTCGAATTTGGTGTTACGATGCCTGATTATAAGGAAAAAGCAACATCAAGAAAAACATGAAAACATTTGCATAAAGAAAAATATAACTTCTTTCACAAGTTTGTAAACATTTTATTTCTGTTTATGAAAAATCATAGAGAAAGGATGCAGCAGAAGGAAATTAGAGGTGGGGAAGGGTCATAAAGATGAAAAGAAAGCGAAGGAAATAAGAGCAGAAAGAAAGAGATATAAGGAAGAGAAGAAAGAAAAAGACGTCAAAAAGCGAAGAAAGATGAAAGAAAAAGAGAAATATAAATAAAAGCCGATGAAGAAAATCAGGGAGAATGAAAAAGGACATTTAGAAAACAAAGTAACTTTCAAATGTCTTTCAGGAACATAGAAAATGAAAATGGAAATACAACAATGAAAAAGAAACAGGAACTCGTGTGAAGAAAGAATTAGAAGAATGAAATTCAGAGAAAAAATGAGGATTTTATTAGAGAGAGAGAGAGAGAGAGAGAGAGAGAGGGAACGAATGAAAATAAAAGAAAATAAACTAAAGTGATAGAGAAAGATAGAATCAAATAGAGAAAGGAGTAGAAAAGTGAATGCGGGAAATACATGTAAATGTACAGATATTTTAATAGTTTTAGATTAAAAACGAATATTTGGTTCCTTTCTGCTTTCATTCAAACAGACTACAATACAACAAAGCATTTGTATATAACTAAGTAGCTTTTTAAATGACAACTGAAATTACCTCGGGTAATGAAAACCATTTCAAATCACATTAAGATTATTAGAGATTAACTCTACCAAACCAAGGCTCTTTCAACTCGCACCAAGCGAGTCTAATAAATAAAGTAACAAAGATCACTAACATGATATTTTTTATATGATTGAAGATATAGGTCAGGCAAAGACTCAGAGGTTTTTGCTTGGAACAATCGGTTGAAACTGTTGCCTGAAGCCTCTGTCTAAATCTAAAAAATTATTTATTTTTTAAATTATTCATGTGAGAGTTAACAATCCAGAAACTATAACAGAGAATAAAGAGATAAACAAAATTTTCTGTGTCAACTTCATATAGGATAAATTTGAATAACATAACAAGAAAAACAATGATTTCAGAAATGCTTTTGCTTTTGTATATTCCATAATCTCAAAAAATGTAGAAAAAAAAAACCAAAACAATAAAACAAAAAAAACAAAAAACAAAAAAAATCAATTGAATGCAAGGCCCATCGCGGTAAGTAAAAATTATTTGTAAGTAAAAATTTCAATTGATGCCTAGAGAAAACAAAGCAAATAGATGGATAAAGTTGAAAAATAACTTTTCTAACAGGGATACATTGATACGTATAAGTGGAGGTTCATTGATTCTCTTGCATTCAGTTCATCAAAGAATAGTTTGTTTGATATTAAAGCACTGAGTGATTTGCGCATGCGTTTTGCTCTTTCTATACTCGTATATAATTTCCTATCGTTGATTATCTGGAAATTATGAACTTCCCAATCAGTGAATACCATCCATATTCATGTATTTTATAAGCTAGATTCATAATGCATCGCAGCTATTCTTTGATTAATTTTTTATTGTCATTTTTGTTCAGTAATCCGATTATAAAGAATCTTTGGGCCTCTTGCATTTATTTATGTTTAAAACAAAGAATTGTTAATAGTGCTAGATCCATCCTAGTCTGTGTAAAAATTTTCTACGAACCTTTAGCTTGTCGTCTGCAATTTTCAGTAATTCTATACTAACGGCTAATCTCCAGAGAGCAACAATATGGATGTAAAAATGTCGGCTGCTTATATTATGTAATATTATTACCGTCAGTTCCTTTGATTAATATTTGTAATTGTTTATTAACTATTTGCTTTAAGAGTAAATCTGATTTTCAAGACAATGGTTAGTAAAATTAAGAAATGTTTCTTTTTTCTAAAACTGATAATAGTTTGTTTATTCCCAGTTATTCATTTTGCTTATTTTCAAATGATCTGATGCTCTTTTAACTAATTGGTTCCATCCTTGTATATAATTTGTTTTTCTGCAAGTGTTTTCACTTGTTTCTTGTTTGGCGGATACTAAATTGCTTTTTGTTTGAATGATCCAGTAAAGAAATCAATGTTTTATCTTTTAAATCAGTGTGCGCTTTGCAATGTTTATGTAAAAGTTAAATATTTCTTCTGAAGTGAAATAAGTCAAGTTTTATGATTAGTTCCTCATCACATTTCTTATTTTCATATTTTATAATATTTATTTTATTTCAAACATTTTAAAACGTTTATGTTAGTATTCATTTAATACTGATTTCTTTGGGTGCACTTTTTTATTATTTGGGGTTATTATACCCGATGCAGACTGGATCTGATCTCACATATGGAGGCACAAGTTACACTGTTAAGTAATTAATGAAAAGCATTTTGATAATTTGTTTAATGGTTACATTCTATCCACACTGTTTTAGTAGAGCAGCAACTGAACTGATTAAATTCTTTTCATCATCAGGAAGAGACCATTAATTCGGTATGCAATTCTACTTTTTCTTTTTCATTTCTCTTTCGAAAGTTCGAAACTGTCAGATGATGTTTTATGATGATGCCAATCCGTTCTAATTCCATTCCAGAAGCATTCACAGTGAATTGGAATGTTTTTAATGAAATGTGCCCAGTATTATTTGGTGAGAAGCTCATTGAAGTTAATTTGTTCTTGCAAATAAATGAAATTGGAATTATTTTCTCATTATGAAAGGAAGAATAAAAGTTGATCAGATATATCTTCAGCAGTATATATATGTATTGTATAGAAAAGACAGAATGTGAAGGAACTATTTGGAAACTATGATATTTGAAGAAAATGGTTATCGATGGGACGATATGTAATCAATTAGAAATCGATTCTTTTAAGGTAATGTCTGCTTAATTGGTGTTCTTCTCAATCCTTTTTCGTACAATGATAAAATGCCAATAAATGTGACGATAAATTTAGATGAGAAAAGAGAAGTGACCGTTCGACTAGAAGTCCCACCCAAAATCAAAATTCGGAGGTTTTGGTAAAATAATAACTTCACAGCTTTATAACTAAAAAAGCAACAAATATTTTTAAACACGATATCACGATGTATTTCCTTGTTTTTTTTGTTTTTTTTTTAAATGCACTTACACTACAGACAAAACATTAAATCATAAAAATCAACTAAAATCTATGTCAGGGTACGAATTTATTGATACGTCCTTATATATATATATATATATATATATATATATATATATATATATATATATATATATATATATATATTTGACATCTATTTGTGTGTCTGTGTATTTGTGTGTGAGATTGATGAATTTGAAGTGAGGATTTTGATAATCTCCGAATTTCAGTAACGCACACATACATACGTACAGAGGACGTACTTTAAATCCATCTCTACACATATATTACAAGCATATTTTTGCAGCGTTATATAGTGGTTGCTAAATAATATTATCAAATCAAATTGCAAGGATTAATGTATTGCCGACGTTTTTTTGACTGTTAGTAAAATAAATATTTGTTTTCTCTCATGCCAGTGTGTTCACAATCTGACGACGTTTGAGCAAAATGAATTCATCTTACATGACAACTGAAATCAGTCTTCAAACACAAATTGCTAATGTTGATAGAAAATTGTGAAACTTACGAAAAGTCGTTGAAATAACGAAACGATTATAAAGAAATATTTTCCCATTGAATTTGTTATTAAATTGTCGTTAGTATTGGAACTCAAATAATTATTAATATTTCCATCTTCATTATAAATATAATAAAAACTTTGTCCCTGCGTTTTGTGCATAAATATTAAGATATATGTCATAATATTTATGTATAAAATACAAAGAAATAAATGGATGCATATGTAAAGTTAAGTAAGTTTCTATAAAGATGTTATAAACTCCTTAATGATTAGGATGAGAGGATTTTCTAATCCATCATTGGCCAATGATTTGAGCCTACAGATCATTTTTCATAAAGATTATCAATAATAATAAAAACAAAAATAATAATGAAGAAATATAATTTTCGTTTTTGACATTATTTTCCTCACCGAGATGATGATGATGATGATGATGATGATGATGATGATGATGACAGTAATTATGAAGTGATAATGATAACCATAACAACAACATTAACAAATAGTAAGATAAAGGTCCCGTTAATTTTGATGGCGACAAGGAAAACAAAAGTAATATAAAATTCATTGTAATAATATTATTGCAAAAACAACGATAATTATCCTCAATTAAAAACTGATCTCAGTAAAGAGAGACTGAATTAAATTAATAGATCAAGTAATTAAATAGCAATAATAAGAGTCAAAATTGGTTTATGAAAAAAATGATGTTCACAAGGATTTTATTGAATTTGGTAATAAAGGTAGTAATAATAGTAATACATTGATACAATTGATAATAATTACACTAATACTAATAAGTCTTGACGTCTATTAATTACAACTGAAATTATCTAGACGACAGCATTAAAAGAAGCATGAAGAATATTTCAGTGCACCAGTTATTACTACTACTACTACTACTACTACTACCAATAATAATAACAATTATTATTATCATCATCATTATCATTATTATTATTGTTGTTGTTGCTGTTGTTGTAACTAGAATCGAAATCAGTTGAATTAGAAATTGTAAGAAGTATTGAGATTGTCCAGACACTACGACAGTGCTGGGGTCTGCGAGAAAACTGAGAAAGTTGGTAGAGGTTTGAGGAGATTTGCAGTCATTTAATCCCTAGTGATAACCAACGAACATTAACATGCAAATCTATCTACTACTACTACTACTAATAATAATAATAATAATAATAATAATAATAATAGATCGCAAAAAATTGAGATGACTTTAATAAACGAAGTAAGAGTGATAAAAACAGTAAGAATATTAATAGTAATCAGACTAATCAAGAACTACTTAAAAAAAGAGCCAATGTCATGAAATATTATCATTGGCAAAGATGGAAGCTCTCAGAATTGTGTGAAAATAATTTGAAAGGTGTAAATTTCTTTCATATATATCATGTAAAAGAAAATGAATATATATATATATATATATATATATATATATATATATATATATATATATAAAGTTCAAATATATTTATGTTCAGACCAAAAGAAAATACCCATATTGACGTCTAATGTTCATGTTGCATACAAGGGCGAAAATGTACTCACGTCTCAACCACGTGACGCATTATCTTATCGTGAACATTCAATAATCATATTTACAATCAACAAGTATATGGAAATGCTTACATATTTTATAAACTACATGTTACAAAAGAACACAAAGACAGGTTTTTTTTTAATTTGCTGTGTGAATCTTTCTTGCTGGCAATGAAAATAGACTTGAAAAGTTTGCTGTTGCTCGACAATCAATGTTTCCTCGGAATCTTCCTTCATACATGAAGTTTTACAGAGAATTAATCTAGACAAGATGCAAACAAGGAAAATGAATTCGGTGATTAGGACAAAGGCGATTCTCTTCGACCATAACTTGCTCCACTAGACTACCATGGCCTCACCTAATCATTGAAGGTAAAGAGTATGACAGTGAAAGTAGTACCGATATTAATTGGCATACTTGGAACTGTCCTAAAACCCACACAAACAAGATTGTAGAAATTAAAAATTCAAGCAAGTTTCAAGCGTGTCAGAATGTCGTGGATGCTTTTGTTTCTCGATTCCCAGTTATCTCCCCTAGACTTCTGGTGGTAAAATATAAATGCATAATAATAATCATACAATGAATATTTGCATATATTTGTCAATAATATACGTAGCTTTTAAAGTTGCCAGTGCAAAATAAATATCTCAAGTAATTTCCATTGCGCTGACGATGCCAGGTGGCATTGTCAATGGTGGATAGTTAAAGATGTTCACAAAGCCATGAAGTGAAAATACCGACTCCTTGAAAGAACAGAAGACAACAGCAACAAAAAGTGTACTTAGAGGCTCACATCAATTCCATATATGTTTGTCAGTTTTTACGCCTTTGGTAAACTAATATAATAATAATAATAATAATAATAATAATAATAATAATAATAATAATAAACTTATAAAAACTATTAGTCATTTTAAAATTAATAGTAAATAGTAATATTTACATATACACTGGTGTCTGTGTCTGTATGCTTGTGCATGCATACGCTTCTATGTGTGTGTATGCGTGTTTGTGTAGATGCATTTTAGTATTATCGGTTTCTGGATTTTGTTCAATGAAAAAGAAAAACCAGTCAAGAATATTTGAAAAGCCACAGAATCATTCCTTATTATTGATATTGAAGTCAGTTCTTGAGATGGAATGAATATTTGTGATACTAAAGTCGAATACAGTTCATCATTCTTGGCTATCATATTTGCTTCGTTACCTGTAGCTATATTTGGTCGAGCAAAAAATACAATTGAAAACATTTAAGAAACTCATGAAGACAAAAAATCCTCATCCATTTATTTTGGTAATTGAAATGAACACCTGTTTGTCTATAGTCAATGTTGGAGTCTATAAAAAAGCAACGATTTCGAACCCTGACATTTCTCAATGTTCAATTTAATAGCGTCGTTGTAAAATTTGTATTCGACTCTCTCTCTCTCTCTCTCTCTCTCTGTTTTACTCTTCTCGCCTCTTCCAAACGATTTATTTCTCATAGTGCATTCATAGATAGCGAGTATATTGCTAAAATGGCAGCAGACAGAGTCAATAAATAAGCTGGAATGTCTTCCTGTTCACAAATCGTCAAAGCAAGGGAAACAATATTGTTAGTTGAATAAAATCAAATCGAAATGAAGTAATAGTCCCTGTACAATTTGGAATCAAACAGACAGAAAAATTCCATAAGAAGGTGAAGCAACGAAAAATAAAGATAAAAAAGAAAGTAAAATAAACATAAAAGAAAAGATATAAGCAACTAAAAATTAATCAAAAAAGAAATTAACTGGGAAGATGTGTGAATGAACTTCCGGTTGTCAGCAGAGTTTAGATTCCGGCTGAGACTATCTGTACCGGCTATCACCTATCTGTACTCATTTCGAAACTAATGTCATTGCTAAGTGGATTGAAATACAGTTTCTTTCCATTTCACCAACTATGGGTTAAAAAAGACAGACTAAGTAATTCTAACCATGTTTGGTAGACAATCTAGGAGAAGGAAATCAAAATCGTAGACAGGGCAACTGGAAGAATATTTTCACAAGAAGAATTATTTAACTGCACAGTTTATTGATATTAAAGGAAAGGAAGCTGTGGAGAGTATTATTTTGCTTAAGTTATGAAGAGAGATATTACAGAAAACAGGAGGAATTTGTCAAATTAATTTGGTTAATAAATTTGTTATAAAAGCTCTGTGTGTGTGTGTGATGATACACACACATACACACAGCTTTTATAATTCAAATCAGAATAAAATAACTATAAAAAATGAATGTGCAAATTGTAAAAAAATATATAAAGTCCTGAAATAAACTTATAAACTTGTTCAGTATTTGGAATTTGAAAAAAAGCTAAAGGTACAATAAATAAATCTGTTAAAATGAGATGACAATGTTATTTTTGTTTGTGTGTAATTTAGACCACAGTTTATCAACCGCACTCTCAGTGTGTGTGTGTGCGTGTGTGTGTATACACACACACACACACACACACACACACATATATATATATATATATATATATATATATATATATATATATATATATATATGCTAATTAAATTCTTCTAGGGGACGAAACGCGTTACACAGAAGTTTTATACTTTGTCATTCAAAACACACACATGCACGTACACACACACACACACATATATATATATATATATATGTGTGTGTGTATATTTAGTCAGCATATCTTAATTCAAACATGTTTCCTTGAATAATATGGACATATTGTTTATACTTATTTTTATACTTATCCTTTCCACTTGCCTAATCAGTCTCTTCATGTTGAGATGAATTTCTTCAAGGAAGGCGCCGTAGATTTTTTTTTAACCCGAATACTTTCCACCCTTTTCTAAGATCATCTTCAGAGGTAAATTATAAAGACAAACCATATTGTAATTTCTATTCTCTTGTCATAGTAATTTTTAAAAGCACTCGCGTACGCGCTCCGTTATGGCTATTTTAGAATTTTTACCCCCCCCCCCTACACACACACTTTCTCGTTATGGCATTTCTTTACAAAACAATCGTTTCGATATAAAGGAACTGACCGGGAATTGGTAGAAATGTAAAATGGTATTAGTATATAAATGTTATACGCACTTTAATATGTTGTTGCTATAGTCGTAATAAACTTTGTTGAATATATCTATGAGCGCGTCTATATATTGGGGAGTATCATTTTTTCGTAAATTTGTTTTTATATTTTCATTCGATCTGTACTCTTGTTTTATTTTGAAAATATCTTTAATTTGGCAGATGGGGAAAAGACGCAATGAAGCTAGGACACGTCACCGATGACTAGCCTCAAAACATCATTATGTATTTTTCAATTCATAATAATGCCTCACCTACTCTCGACTTGAGATTTAGAAAACCAGAAGCCGCTTGTCTATGCTTCATTCACAACCACGTTTGCTTATGTATAAAACTATAATTGTTTTTGTTTCTTATTCTTAAATGATGATTTCAGGAGTTTTGTCAACATTAATGAGTTAGAAAAGAAATGGAAATCATGTAAAAGTCGCAGCAGATCTCGCCTGTGTTGTGATCATAATGAGTGATCGGTAGACAATCAATAAGATTCCCTCAGAAATATGGCCTCTCTATATGACACACGGTTTGGTGTCTCATGTATAAATGACTGAAAATCTGGATTTCTTTTGTACTTTTATTTTAGCAAGCCTCTCCGCGAATATCATTTGTAGAAGATGGAATATTTGCTTATTTATGCCTGTATTTAAATACATACATTTTTTTTTTCTTTATGAAGAGAATCATTTAAAAGTAAAGTTTTGTTAGCTGTAATATTGTCGGTTTTGCTTCAATGTTATTGAAGAGAATGTATTTGCAAATTTATGGTCGCATATGTGGGCGTATGAAGTCTCTAAATTATAACGCGTAAAAAGCGAATATTGAATTGATATGCTGAAGCTTGTGTGTGTAAAAGTGAATGTTGTAAAATCTTTTACAAATTAGGTAAATTATATCCGATATATATAGAGGAAATATAATTAGTGAAAATAACACTTTCGGATATATATATATATATATATATATATATATATATATATATATATATATATATATATATTTAAAACAAATTCGGATATCTATTAAGAGACTTACTCCAAGATGAATGAAAGTTAGATTTTAAAAAATACTTTCATCTTACATACTTCTAAGCAAAAATATATGATATCAGAAAAAGAAAAAAAATGTTCACTGAAGTTATTTAAAAAAGAAAAAAAAAATCACCTGACAGGTAAGAAAAGCCCCATCAAAAATCCAGACAAATACGGAAATATGCAGATTAAACATTAAGGATCAGAAGAAATTTAACAAGTTTTCATCGTGAACAAAGTCAAAATACCTGTCATCTGAATAAATAGGAACGTCTTAGTGTGAATGTGGAGGATTTATATCACGCTGAGAAGAAATTAACACCACACATATTAAGTAATTAATGAATCTTTTAATTCAACATTATTTCTTATTTATATTTAATTGGGTATATTTATATTTAGAATTGTCATGCCTCTTGAATTTAATGTCAGTCGATCGAGTCGTCCTATTGAAGAAAGGTGTGCTTCCCGACAGAAATCGAACTAGCATTATCCAATCCCAACAAGGAAATCACTTTTCAAACTAAAACGTTCTCTATCAATTAGGCTACAGGGAAGTACCATGATAAAGCAAGGTTCAAAGCGAATCAAAATTCCAATACTGGATAATCTTCTTCTATAAATATAGCAAATATTAACTCTCTCCTCTCTCCACACACACACACACACACACACACACACACACACACACACACACACACACACACACACACACATACATATATATATATATATATATATATATATATATATATATATATATCTTCATAGGGAATATTTTTTGCATTACATGGTTTTCTTCTGTTCACGTTTTCCACTGACTTGAAGTGGATTGATTATATTGAATCAACTGCTATTTATATATCTACCATACGTCTGTGCATTGAATGTTGCCACCTGTCTGGTCTGGTCTGGTCTGGTCTGGAGATTCTTGACAAAAAGAAGGGTTTGTAACATAATTAATTTTGACCTGGAATCTCGACCTAAGTCTCTTTCCCAAGGCTGCGACGTGGCTTCCCCACACTGCCCTTTGTACAAATATTTTCAAGGTCAGATGAACGTTCCACCCTAGTGCCTCGACTTCATGTATTTAAGCGTACTACTAGATTGGCAATTAGGTCTCATCGTTCTATTGCTGAACTAGCTACATGGAACTGTAAGTTTTATTATTATTTTTTTTTTAATAGTTTCTTTTTTGGTATTTCTCCCCTCTGGAACTTTCATTCGATTTCTTTGTACTATCTGAAATCTTCAAAACTTTAATTACCACGTCAATCGCCAAATCCTGTTCTTTTACTGCCCTTTCTTCTCACTAAAGTCCTGCCATTCTCTTAAAGTCCCAGTAATTCCTTGTGCCTTAGTGACATTATCGCCTTTCTTGGGATGAAATTATTTAAAAAATTAAAACATTATTCATCTATTGTTAATTTGAGTAAAGATATTACGAGTAGCATTTTTGTTTGTTTCTTAAGGCAACACAACAGATATTTTAAACATAGTTGATATACATAATATTTTTCTATAATAATTAAAGGCTGTATCAATAAGTTTGTAGCTATTTATAGGTGATATTTTCACTGTTCGATCGATGTGATAAATATTCACTACTGAATTAAGAGCATCGACAGTGAAAGAGATTATATGGAAACTGAATATTGCTGTGTATAATAAATGCATTTTATCATTATGCTACTGACTCTTTTATGTGAATCTATACGAGATGGTGCTGAAAAGTTATTCACCTGATAATCACATTTCCTAAAACCTGAGCAAATAACCAAATGATTTTTGGAAGGGCTTCATGGTTGAAGCGAAAACTTTTCAGCACCTCATCACACACACATATATATATATATATATATATATATATATATATATATATATATATATATAGCATAATGAGAAGCCACGTATACTTTCTTAATATGTATATATAGAAAAAGTTTCAAATTAAAATGTTTTATTTTATGAAAGTATTTATTTATTTATATATATATTTGATATTTCAAATTGTCCTCAATTTTTCATCAGAAATAACTGTTTGTTACAAATAAATTAAAATTACTGTTTGTTAGCAAGTAGCCTTATAAAATCAATGATTCTATAACATACTTATGTTATAATTTTTTTATAAATAATAATTATATTTGCTCTACTTTGTATTGAGCACTCTTTTAAGAATAGTAATTGTTGGTTATTGGAATTCATTCCGTATATACCAATTATATACTTTATATATATATATATATATATATACATATATATATATATATATATATATATATATATAGAGAGAGAGAGAGAGAGAGAGTTAGAAACAGAGAAAGAGATGAGTATGTGCGGATATAGGAATCAATGCTGCATAGTGATTGTCAGTTTTTCACTGAAAATAGCTTTCACACCATCGTGAAGCGTAACATTGATACTCATCATACATATAAACACACTCTCAGATACTGAGCAGTCATCACTACCAAAATAGGAAATTTTAAACTAATATATATATATATATATATATATATATATATATATATATATATATATATATGATGTCAGTGTAATTTTATAAGCATTCATTGAAAGTATTTAATGTAAATTCTAGACGCCCTTTACCTGAAATTATAATCAAGGATAAGTGAAACGGATTAAAACAGAATCGGTTGAAATTTACTCGGAAATATCAATAGGATTTTGCTTTCAGACATTGGCACATGTAAACTTCTGATGTAAGAATTGTTAAATTAATTTTCGATGCAATATTAAACAATTTGGAAGGGATATATATATATATATATATATATATATATATATATATATATATATATATATATATATATATATTCAGAGAGAAAGAGAAAGAGAAAATGTGGAGAAACTTGTCACTTCACACGGACTGATGCTATTTCAGTCATGACGACTTCGAAGTTTCGTGAGTGCATTGTTGATAACTCTTCAGGGCTATTGGTTTCTCTGCTGTTTCTTCTCAACCTTTTCGTATTTATGTATAGTTTAGTGTAATTTAATATCTTTGCGTGAGTGAATGATTTTTTTTCACTTTATGGATGTTGTATTATCTGTTTTTATCTTTAGTTTTTGGGCTGTTTCTTAAATAGTGGACGGTTTATTTGCTTTGTATTGTGCTGACCGCTTTTGAGCGTGTTTATGTATAGGATTGACCTCTTTTTACCGCGTTTAGTTGACCTTTTTTATCATATCAGTTTATATGGTCGCTTGATTATTTACCTATTTTAAAGTCATGCTTAGTTTGTGCCTGTGCATGTACGTTGTTTTTTGTATATTTGTATGAATATTTCTTTGTGAGTTGGATGTGTATGTGTTTTTGGTGGGTGTTATATTATCTAGTTGTTCCTTTATTCTTTTGTCATCTGGCCATCCTGAAGAGTGAAGGTATTACAACAAAGCGCTCACGAAACTTCGAAGGCGGCAGGACAGAAATAACATCACTCAGTTAAGTGACAAGTTAATCCTATTAACGCTCAAACCTTACCTTTTGATATCGAGCTCTTTAAGAGAGAAAAAATACCTACCTAAAATAATCCTTTTCCATCAGTAAACTACAGAAAAAAGAACCAGTAATTTTGGCACTTAACACACTTACAAATTAATACTATATATATATATATATATATATATATATATATATATATATATATATATATATACTGATACAGAATTATTGTACGCATCAAATTTTTTAAAAAAAAAAATTGTTTATATTGTTGCAACTAATCTAAACATTGGCCTGGTAGAGTAAATACTTAGAATATATGTGTGAAGAGGAATTAAGAAATGTTTACCTAAGTTTCAGTTTTTTTTATCATTAAATTAATTAATTTGATATCAAATAAAACAGAAAACACGCATTTTTTGTGCGTATAAACGAAATTGGATTAAAATTGCAGTTTGGAACTGATTTCTATTAAAATCATTGATTTACATATTTTCACCGACAAGTCAGAGCCCACCATCCACCATAATCAACAACTTGCAACGTCAATGTGTACTATGAACGTCCATCGAAGAGCTGTCTGGAACATGCGAAGTTTTTTTTCTTATTACAAAAGCAAAAATAAAGAAGACCCCCCCCCCCAGTCATGGAATTTAAATATTTAGGTTAGTTGCAATAATACAAATTAATTTTTAAAAATTCTGTTAACTATTCTTTCTTTATATAGATATTACGTATCTAAATCGAAAATGCACACGTTTTCGTACATATATATTAATGCTTTCTTTTTTTAATTACATAACATAAAAGTTCTGAACTTGTAAGTGTGAACTGGTGCAAAATTGAAGTTTTTATTGATTTATTGTTGAACATGTGTACCACAGGCATGTTAAAAAGAAAAAGTATACTTTTTTTTTCTTAATGTGATTGTGGACACTCATATAACAGTTACTGTGTCCAATGTCAGTTCATACAAATCATCCTATGAGAACTGCCTTTATCAAGATAGTAGCCAATGGTCATTATTCCTATTATTTGTAGCCATTTACGAGTTTTCATGATCTGATGAAAATGAATCAAATATTCATCTGTATTTTGTTAAGTACTCTGCTTCATTAACATGTCTCAATTACATTGCTTTTGGCAAACAGCATTTACGCTAAAAATGTGTCTACAATGCCTTGTTTTTAAAGTCAGTTCATTGAATAACCATTGAGAAAGACACTTAATGAGGCACCATTTTTCTCGTGTCCTCCTTAATGTCATTTTAGTGTTAAATGGTCTGAATCTATTGTTTGGATGAGACTAGAGAAAAATTGCCTAAAATTGAATGTAATTCATTTTTAGTTTCTTTGTTTTAAGGTAGATGGTTGGAATTAGAAAAAATGAAAGCTAATCAAAAACTCATTTACAAGCAAAAAAAAAAAATGAGGAAAGAAGAGAAAAGATAAGGAAATTTTGCTCTTGTCCTAAAAAATGATTTTTCTGTGCAATTACAGGGAATCTAAAAAGTTATGCTTATTTTTTGGTAAATGTCTACTGTGACGTTGTATTACTCATTGTCTCTGGTGTTCTATTATATATTGCCACTGAAAGATCTCAGGTATTATTTCAAAAATATCTTTTTTTTAATTCAGATTTTCTCTTTCAGTCTTCTTATTTTATAAATTGTATAGAGAAGCAAGATATACCAAAATTGAGCATTTTAATTTGAGATTCTCCAACAGTTTTCCTCCATAATTTGTCTTTCCATCGATTTGGTTCTAAACAGCAGTATTAAAAAAGACTTATTTCTCCAGGGTGAGCCTGCTTCCAATCGAAAATAAAAGTTTTGAGTAGCACTTGTCTTTATGCAAAGATACGCAAAAGTCAGAATCGGTTTATTCTGTATGGCTGAAAATGAATGGATTCAACTTAAAAATCACGTTTTAATTGCCACAAGCACAACTACAAGAAAAAAAGCTTAAAACATTAAGCTACTACTACTATCATCATCATTGTCACCATTATTATGCTGTATGTTTAGCATGAAAGGTTTCGATTATATTGTATATAAAAGAAATTGTTTTATTTCTGTGAATCAAATCAGTTTTATACCTACTTTAAAGATTCTGCACTACTTTATTCCTCATAGTAGTAGTCGTAGTATTGTTGTTAGGCTTTTCGTATGTAGATGTCACTGAATAATTAGCTTTTCTATTATTTTTGTAACAGTTCTGTGAAATTGGTAAGATTAAGACTAGGAATATTTTGCTAAAACGTAAGGCATCTACTTCTTAGCCGTTGTTCTGGAATAGGAATAAATCCGTACAAATGTTTTACTTTGGTTTGTGCCACCAAAATTATTCTAAGTGTTTTCATTGTGATTACTTCTATCAGAGTAATTAATGCTGTCTTTTTTGTTACTGAAACATAATAACTGCAAATTGACACAGTAGTAATTCTTAGGAGAATGATTGCTTTTTTGTGAGTAAAAAGAGATGCTTAGATTTTAAGTTCTTAACATAAGTCAGCGGATCTTACAAGAGGTTGTAGTATGATTAGATAACATCGTATACGGATTTATAAAGAAATGGCATCACTCTCAGTAAATTAAATATAGTCTCAATTAAACATTCATTATTAAATCGTTAACTTCAATAACCAATGTACGACTAATATTTCTTCCGTTACTTTATTAGGTAAACTAATTTGATTAATTATGTTTATGCTTTGATTCCCCCAAATTAATTTGTTAGGCAACGACCATGAACATCATTTATTCTTCCAGTACTAAAGCTGGTTTTCAGTAAGATTATAAAATATTCTTCATTACTTTTTGCATGAGGCTCTTTTTCTTTCAGTGTCAACGTGGTAGATATGCATAGCAAAGAAACATATTTCTAGAATAATATTGAAATTCGGTAAGACAATTATTTTTAAAATCATAAGAAATTATTTGAGGCCTTAGTCGTCATGACTTACATCGTAAGACGTTGAATCTTTATAAACGAAGAACAGTTGTTACTAATTATGTTGTTTTTCATTAAATTTAAAGTCTTAATTAAATTAAGAATATATAATGGATATACGTATCTAGTCAGACACAGAATTTGCAAAGTAAACGTTAGATAAATAAGGATGTCAAAAGTTTCCATAAAAACCGTTTCATAACTGAATATTTATTGTTGAGTTCTGCAAATTTGAGCAGAAAATAATCTTCATTGGCAGCGAGAGGCAGAATATTCTCAGGCGTTCTGCTCTCGCCAGAATCAGTGAAACAAAGATCAGAAGATGCATTTCTTTCATTACTTTTCTTTCATACATTGCTTGATAAAAATTAATAAGTAAAGAATAATTTCTTTTCAGTTATTGCAGCACAAAGTTGACTGGGCGTTTATTGAGGAAGCAAGTATTTTTGTCTGAAGATAGAGAATCAATTTACAATTATGGTTGTCCCCACACAATAAATGTCTTGTATTGGATTTTTGAATATGGATATTTCTCAAGTACTTCTCAAGAAGAATAAAGTAAAACTTTCGCATGTTGTACACGCAAAAAATACTTCTTTTTTATTCAGTCGGTAATATCATTGTTTTAATTTTCTAGTAAATTAACCTTTCAATTTTATGTCGAAATTATTTCAGAACATTTTTAATAATCATTTTTCTCTTTGTTTTTACTAAACATTTTATATCCGTCATTTTACCTATTAATATAAATTTATTGATTTTTAAAATATACATTAGTATAACTATTTGAAAAACTGTCATATTCAAAAAGAAAGCAAGAAGAAGCTAATGCTTTATTATGAATAATAATAATAATAATAATAATAGTAGTAGTAGTAGTAGTCACCACCATCGTCATCAGTAGCAAAATAGTGAGGAGAGTGCTGGAGTATTGAGAAGATTTACTGTCACTTACTTTCGATCGTGAAACACCAAATACCACGACTGGTGTAAAAATTCAATGGGTACAAAATAATTTTCTTTTAAGAAATTAAAGTTAATACACATATTAAAAATAATACACTGCTTACTTATTTCACGCTTGTGTCTTTGCGCATGCGCATATATACGCAAGCATGAGTGTCGATGCAGTTAGCATAACAGATGGTTATGTGGATATTTTATACATATATACATAATTGTGCGCACGCGCGCCTCTATATGCATATAAATAGACCGTGATGAACTTGTGCTTATGACCATGCGCGAGATCGTTGGTTTTATTCGCGTCAGTTTGAATATATAAATTGATATACAGATTACAGCATTTTGTGATGTACAGGATTCAAACAATTTGATCGAGAGGAGATACAGTGGCTCACATACTGAAAAAATAATCGAAAGCACAGTAGATAGATAGACAGATAGAAACAAGATATCTGCTTGCTGTGCATATATATATATATATATATATATATATATATATATATATATATATATATATATATATATATATATATAAGGGTATTTTAAAGTTCTTACCCGACCAACTGAAAATCAGTATTTCTTTGTCGAAACATCAGAATACTGATTTTTGAGTGGGGCGGACCGTAAAACATTCAGTATACCCACGCATGCATATATATATATATATATATATATATATATATTAAGAAATGGACAAAGTCCGACAATTTATTTTATTAAAGACATTTTTATGTTTAACGTTCTTTTTTATAGATACAAGTATTTAAGTAAATGCTCTGTTTATAATAAATGTTATTTAATACTGTTTATTATAAACAGAGCATTTACTTAAATACTTGTATCTAAAAAAAAGAACGTTAAACATAAAAATGTTTTTATATATATATATATATATATATATATATATATATATATATATATATATATATATATATATATATATAATTATTAAAGAAATTCTTTTGTAATTCAGAGAGAAATAAGTTAAAACAAAATATCTGTCTATCTATCTATATATGAGTATAAGTGCGCTTTTTGCTTTGTTTATTATTATTATGCTGAAAATGTTATCAAATGTAGGGAGATTTTTTGTACACGAAAATTGTCAATGTCTTCAAGTGAAATATTTCTTTTTCCTTTCGTGTTGGCGTCTCTTTGAACCTTCAACTTTGTTGTCATTTCATTAAGCGACCATATCATGATGATGACATCAGGTTTTTTTTCTATCGGGACGCGCCGGAATATTTACTTCGTTGCTCATGATCAGTAAGTGATCACGAACAACGGAGCTAAGGCAGTAAACACGGTGAGCAGAGTCGCTATCAGGGAAAACCAACACCCGAGATTCTTAGACAGGAACAACTTTCGGCGTTTCCTTTCCAGCCTCCGACGATGGAATTTTCTCTGTTCTCGCTGTGACACTATGGCGTTGATAAAGTTCTCCATGCCGCCAGGTGGCCCACTACCCCCGCAACCTTCTTCGCCGGAACTACTTTGCTGGTGGCGGAGATAATCCACCATAACATAGCTTTCTAATTTATCGGCACTGTTGCCAGTGGCACCCGAACAGCTAGCTCCGGCTGTCAGGGTGGCGTCTAGCGGTACAGTCAGGCTGCTGTCATCGTTGAAACTGCTGCTGCTCAAACCTGATTTGCTCATGCCACTGCTTCCATAGCAGGCCTTGGAGTGCATGATACGGAGCTGGATGGCAGAAATCCACACTGTCGCCGTACTGATCACCAAAAAGATGGTCAGACACACTCCTGAAACGAAAAGAAATAATATTTTAATCAATATTAAATTTAAACAATAATATCTCTCTCTCATATATATATATATATATATATATATATATATATATATATATATATATATATATATATATATATATAGGCTGGTTAATAAATTATACATATTATAAGTACACATATCTGTATCTCTTACACAGACACACACACGTTACGTTAAAAATGACTGACAAGGTGCTGCGGTTTCCTTTTTGGCTGCCGGTTAATGTGATTTAATAATTGTGTATTTGGACAGCAATCCCTATTTTATATAAGTGAGTAAAGTAAATAAAAAAAAACTTAACCTCAGTACTTTGTCAGTCATTTTTCAACGAATCTTGTATAAAAGTGGGACTGCTGCTCAAATACACAATATATATATATATATATATGTATATATATATATATATATATATATATATATGGCTAGCTGTTACAGTTCATATCGATTATAAGCGAATCAAGTGATTTTCCATCTGTATTTTTGATGGAAGAGAAAAGATGCAACTTCATGCTAAAAAAGGTGAAGTAATAATATGATCTATGATTAATATGTGTCTTTTACAATAGATATTGCCATTTGTATTTTGATCAAAGAGAAAAAATGTAGCATGATACTAAAAATGGTGGGGTAAACACTTCTGATCATCTCATTTAAGTACATCTTATGTTTAAAAGAATTATAAAATTGTATCCTTATGAAAAAATATTACAGTATGTTAATTTGATTAATTCGGTGGATCCAATTAATATTTCTTGTGACTTTGATAACTGTTTCAAAATGTCAAGGAGGGAATGCATACAATTACTTCAGCATCTATAGATCTATCATATTTTTCATGCTCTGTGCTATGTTGTACAGGATAAAATGGGTAATTAATTGTCGCCATTTTATATTTTTAATTTTTCGCATGCGTTGATTTTTTTTGTTGACTGCTCAGTATAGTAGGGTTAGGGTTAGGGTTAGTTGTTTGTAAGAAAAAGAGTACCATGACGTAATTCACTCCGCAAGAATTTTGGAAACGGCACGCTTGGCATTGCTTGGCATTGCTTGGCATTGCTTGGCATTGCTTGGCATTCGTATCGGAAGCTCCAATACGAAAATTTCAGAGTGTTTAGGTGTTAATATGAGAACACTGCAGAGGATTCGGAAAGAGTTGGATGAGTCTAATGATGATTACGAAGGTATAGCAGTTCGGAAAATTCATTTGATCTTTCCGATAACAAAAGTGCTCCCGAATTTGTTGGTGAGGGCCCCAAACTAAACACAGAGGCCTACATCAAACGCCTTGAGGAGGTTTCCTGCCCTGGTTCAAGAGGGTGGCTGCTGGAAGACACTATGTCTAGCAACAGAACTCTGCACTATACCACACAAGCAGGAGAATCCAATCATGGCTGTCAGACAATTTTTACGACCACATCACCCTTACATTTGACTACCTAACTCCCCAGACTGAAAAACCCTGATTATTATGTGGGACGCAGTTGAACGAGAGAACAATAAAACTCCTTGTTACACCAAAGGTGAACTGAAGGCAAGGATTATGGCAGCATTCACCAGCTTAAACAAAGAGATTGTTCAGAAGAGTTGCAGGAGATTCCGAAGTCGTCTGTAGATCGTGGTTAGAACCTTTGGCGATTTTATTGAATAAATTTAATATTATTTCAAGATAATTTTGTGTAAATTTGGTAAATATATTTGTTAAAATGAGGTGTCAGTGTTATTTTCATTTTTTACGACAATTTATCCATCGCACCCTGTACATGATCAGTTTGGTCAGACATCTAAATCAAGTGAATGCTTTTGTTTTTACGTAATTATTTATGCTAATCACTTCCATCACTTTCCTTCTTTTGTTTTGTTTGCTTAAAATGTCAGACTTTTCTTGACAAATTTAACTGTTTATTTTGAGGTTTTGATGACACTTTGTTAGAATAGTTTCATCAATGAACACAATATTCTAAAGTTGTATATTATAAGGTTTATAACTCTGCCTAAATTTTGTCTTTCAATTCTTTTTTTTGTTGTTCACACTAATTTCTTCAGCTGATTTGTACATTCATCAATACATATTCTCAAATGATACATTTACTGGTATGTATTGATGCTAAACTAAAAAAAAAGCACATTTTTCTAATCATTTTCTCTTTTTGGATATTAGAATTTTGGATGTTTCTATGCTATCTGCATAAATTTTATCTTGATTGCTCAAATATATTTACAATCTTTATCTTTAATTTTGATAGTTTCCTCATGAATTTAGGAAATGAGTAGATTTTTTGAAATTGTAGATTTTAACAAAAATAAAAGACGTTTGGTGCGGTTGCAAAAGAAAAGTAGCATTCTATTATTGATGGATTTTTTGATCAGGAAGTTAAAGAGGCAAGTAAAATGTGTGAGCATCCGAAAATAAGATGAAAAATTTGATAACTGGAATTGTTTCAAAGTAAAAATTCATATAAAAGGAATAAAACCTTTCATCAAGTAAACCATGCTTCTGGTATGTTCAATTTCTGTGTTGTTTGTTTTCCATTGGTTAAGCAGACCTCACGAGCATTTTGCCTCTAAAACAGAATTCGCGCGTAAGGTTGTGTGTGTAAGTAATTATAGTTTTCCTATGCGGGTTCAGATGATAATGTGTATGTGTGTATAGTAAGCATTTTTATTTATATATGGTGGTAGTTGTCCGCATGTTGATTTGGGCACGTTTTTATGTAACATCGTTTGTCGTAGTGGTAGCTAAACATAATTAAGTTTCTTTAAGTATGGATTTCATAAAATTTGTTGATGTCATGTTTATAAATATTAGAATTTTTTCTCTTTCATTCTTTTTCTCCATCTCATTCTATGATGAAACGAAATATGTTAGATTTATAAACGTTTCGTACTTGTTCTTTATGTTGTCATCAGTAGCTTTATAACCTGACAATGAAAGAGAATTTTTTTTTATTTCACAGGCTAAACTATTTTCTTATCAATTAACTTAAACCAACTGTTCCCCTTTAATTATATAGATATAACGGTGAAAATTTATGCTCAATGTTCATATAATAACAGTGTTAGGCTACGGACTTAAGTTAAAATTTCTCTCTCTCTCTCTCTCTCTCTCTCTGTATATATATATATATATATATATATATATATATAAAGAGAGAGAATGTGAACATAGGAATCAACATTGCATGATAAGTCTCTGTTTCACGCTTCAATATGATCTTCAGACTAAGCTATGCTATGTTGATTCCTATATCTACGCTCTATATCTATAAATATTCTATCTTTGATATTGAATAATTTTTAAACACATACACATGCATACATACATATTGACAGCAACAACCATGTGAATAAAATGATAAAACATTCAAGAAAGATACAAATATGAGGGAGTCTTCTTGATCGAAAATTATATTGATCACTTGATTTATGTAATTTCTGAAATATAAAGCTTTACTCGTAACACCATTTTTCGAAATATCAAACAAATTTGGTCGCATACTTGAAGAACGTTTGTCAATATAAGTGACCAATTTTAAATGTGATGATTTGAATAAAAATACAACAAAAAACAGAAGATGGGTATCACACAATGAATTTTGTTGTAACATCGCGAAACTATTTCAACAACGATTATTATTTGTTGCAAAGATTTTTTTGTTCAATTTATTGAACTGTCATCAAATTATTTGTGTTGCAAAGTGAGTTTTACGATTGTCTCTTGCAACACAATGGATTTGTTTTCGTTATATTCACATTTCATTGTTATGACAATTTGAATAATGCAGTTGAAATCTGTCTAAAGAGAGAAAACAGTGTGTGAGAGAGGAGAGAGAGAGGAGAGAGAGGGTAAGAGAGAGAGAGGGGGTAAGAGAGAGGAGAGAGAGAGTGTAAGAGAGAGAGAGGGGGGTAAGAGAGAGAGAGAGGGTAAGAGAGAGAGAGGGGTAAGAGAGAGAGGGTAGAGAGAGAGAGAGAGGGTAAGAGAGAGAGGGGGGTAAGAGAGAGAGGGTAAGAGAGAGAGAGAGAGAGAGGGTAAGAGAGAGAGAGAGAGGAGAGAGAGGGTAAGAGAGAGAGAGGAGAGGGGGGTAAGAGAGAGTGCTCTTGTCGTATTCAGTTCTCTCTTGTTCACCCAAACTGATTTATTCTCTTTTATCCACCTGTCTGTCAGTTTTGCTAAGCGCTTCATTATACTTATTCATTCTATGTTGTCATAAAGTCGTGTAGGAAAGATACTTTAGAGAACCCTAACCTTTATGTGAATAACAAGAAGTTTTAAGTTCAATTTTATTTGAAGTGTTAAACTAATCTTTTGCACGAAGGACGTTTGTTGCGTTCACCTTGAACAAGCAAAGAATGGCACTGGATGTTGCAATTGTTAGCATTCATTCGACTTCTCTGTCAATGGACCAAAAATTCGGATGATGTTACATGATTGACAAGAATTTACGAGGGTTGGCGGTTCAAGGCAGAATAGATCAAGGGTGGCGGAAATCTGCACGGCAGTCAGTAAATAGAAATCGAAAGGCTGGGGTGGAAAACTTTCCGATGTTGGGCGGAATGAGAACCAGAAGAAACTAGCTGAAAGGTGAAGATGAATTTTGAGTAATAGATTTTGACATAATAGGGAATTGAAAAGAAAGAAAGATTATAGAAAAGGGGAAGAAAATGATCAGAAACGAGAAATGTAAAGATTTTATCTTTCTCGACTGACAAGGTGAAGATAATTGTAGAACTCTTAGCGAATGGCTTCATTATGAAGGACAAATATAAGGATGGGGGAGACTTTTGTCGATAGGAGGAAAGAGGAATGGGTAGGAAGGAAAAGTAAAAAGTTATGAAGGTAAAAATGGAGTAAGAGAGAGAGAAAGAGAGAGAGAGAGGGGTGGGGCGAATGTTGGATGGAAATACTTTACAAAAGTTCATTTGATCACAATAAGAGAATAAAACTTCAGAGAGAGATAAAGAGAGAGTGGAAGAGAAGAAGGAGATGGCTGAGAGAAAGAGAAATATGAAGAGAGATGGTTGGAAGAGAGAGAGATATATATAAAGGGAGTTGGTTGAAAGAGACAGAAGTGTAACAGTTTACTAAAGAAAAATAACTACAAATAGGCGTGCGCACCGAGAGGCATAGATAGATACGCGGGCACACACACACAAACACATCCGGTAAATATAATTAATACTGTTTAATATATACATATATATAGATGTATATTGTTCTATTCGCCAGCTTCCACCTTTTGATAAAGTGCTTCAAGGTAACATGAATTCTTCTTTATTTCAGGCAGCGTTGATGAAAACGTTGCAGTATCTTCTGATGCCTGCGATAGACTACCCATGAATATAGCTGAGATGACATAAAGCAGGCATTATATATTTTAATTTTTGCCTGCTTTTTTATGTTCTTCTGAATCCAGACACGGACTTTGAGTGCTGCAAATGCATCGGAGGCCTTCTTAATCTGTAACGCTATTTCATTGTCAAGAGGCCAGTGGCGGTTGAGGGTGCTACCAAACTATAAAAATGTGTCTACTACCCCAAATTGACTTCCATCAACGTAAATTGATAGCTCTATGTACTGAATTCTTCGGACAGGTTGATACATCAACCCTGTCTTGTCAAGGCTGATGGACAATCCAAAAGCCTTACATGACTCTGGACCCTGATAGTCGATCCATGAACTCCTGTGCATGCTGAATTGTGTGTGAGACCAGGTCACATTCGTCGGCATAGAGAAGGTTACGCACTAAACTCAAAAAGATTTTTGTTCTTGCTGCAAACCTACGTATGTTGAAAAGCTTGCCAGTTGACCTGTACGTTATCATAATGTCATCATGGCAGTCCCAGAATGCATCAAGCAATACAATTGCAAAGTAGATAGAAAACAGTGACTCCATTTTCAACAATGATGGGCCCCGTAAGCATACCGCCCAAACTGATACAGGCTTTCATTCCATCATGGAAGAACCTCAGAATCTTGAGAAAGTGTGTGTGTGGGGGGGGTGCAGTCCAATTTTGAGAGGATTTTTCAGAGACCAGCACGATTAACAGTGTCAAAAGCCTACAAATATTTGATAAAGGTTCATTTGTTGTGCACAGCTCTTTTCCTGGATTTATCATGCCGTGAAAATTATATCTGCGGTCCCTCTGTGTTGGTTGAAACCATACTGTGACTCAGGCAGTATATTGTCAACTATTCTCTGGGCTAATCTTAATAGAACAGAGGCTAAGATCTTATCTGCCGAAGAAAGGAAAGAAATCCCTCTATAATTACCACATATTTCCTGGGTACCTTTACCCTTATAGATAAGTATCATTATTGCATCCCTCCAATCTTTTGGCACTTCTCCATCTCTCCAAACCTTTACAATAAGATCATGTATAAGTTGACTTAAATGTGTTCCACCGTAACAGAATATCTCAGCAGAAAGGCATTCAAACCCAACAGCCCTACCTATGTTGAGTCGGTCCATGCTACGCAGAACCTCGCCCAGCGATGGTTGGTTGTCAAGTTCTACCACTATGGGTCTTTGGGGTATTTTCTCGAGAGCCTTAAGGCCCACATCTGAAAACCTGTTCAGTAGTTCATCAAAGTGTTTCTTCTATCTTTTGGGCATGCCATCCATGTCTGAGAGGTGATCATTGCCGTCCTCTGTTCCGAGAGGAGAGATTTCGGTGGATCTGGGGCCCCTTCATATATATTCTTCTACAAGGAGTGTCACATGAGGATGTACCATTGATTTCAGAAAGTCGTTGTTTTAGTGATTCCTGCGTTTCCAGGGAGTGCAGTTTTGTCACATTCTGACATGCAGGAAGCTTTCCATTGTTTTGTCTAGTCGCTGTTTTAAGAAAAAAGTTCATTTTGACCCTCACTAGGGCATGAACAGTTCAAAGATTTACACCACGCATAGATTTAACAATATGGACATCCTGCATATATCTCTTTCGGACGATGACATAATCAATATGATGCCACTGGATGGAACGGGGATGCACCCACGTAGTAACATTATTATCCCTGTGCTTCAATTGAGTGCTGGAGGTAAAAAGATTAAACTCGGTGAAGAGTTCAAGAAGCATTAAACCATTGGTGTTGATTTTCTCGACACCATATTTCCCCAAAATATTCCAGGTCTCCCAATCCGCACTAACTCGGGCGTTGAAGTCACCGAGGATGACAATCTTGTCATCTTTTGGAATCATGTAGAGTATACTTCTCAAGGACTCATAGAACTGAGCCTTTAAAAATATCGGTACTGTCCATTGTTGCAACGTACTCTCTCTCTCTCTCTCTCTCTCTCTCTCTCTCTATATATATATATATATATATATATATATATATATATATATATATATATATACATATATATATATATAGTACTAATAAAATAAGCATAAATAAGCAAAAAAAACAAGTAAAAATAATCAATCTAAATAAATAAATTAAAAACTGCCCACCCGCCAAAATAACATAATTAACTACGGCAAGAAATCTAAACATTGGATGAATAAATAGCTTTAATTATCTTCCCAGACCAAAACAAACTATTAAATAAGTGACCTAAGCACATCCCACCCACCTATCAAAAAAAATTTACTACGTTAACAAAACATAATGAACGGAAAAAAATAAATAATACAAAATGTAAGTGAAAAACAAGTAAAATAAATTAACCCAAACAAATAAATAAATAATTAAAGCCACTCTTTTAAAAATAACCGCCAGAATAGATTACCCACAATGCACCACTGACACATATATATAAACAGCCGAGGAAAAATCCAGCATTTGCGGCCTGACGATTGCGTTCAGCATGAAACAGCCTGTCGCCTCTGATTGTTAACTTCAATGTTCACATTTATATTTATATTTACATACTCTCTATCTCTGATACTGAACATTTTATTCCATAACATAGCACGCCTTAAAACTATATTTCTTCATATTTATATATATATATATATATATATATGTGTGTGTGTGTGTGTGTGTGTGTGTGTGTGTGTGTGTGTGTATTTATTTATATATATATATATATATATGTATTTATATATGTATATATATATATACACACACACACACATATATATATATATATATATATATATATATATATATATATATATATATATATATATATATATACATATATATATATATATATATATATATATATATATATATATATTGTGTGCATATGCATGCATGTAGAAAATTCACAAAAAGGAAATATTGAAAAGACCTGTAAGCATTTGAAATACTAAAAACAGAGACCTAAAGATAACAAATCTTATGAGAGAGGGAGGGAGGGAGGAGAGAGAGAGAGAGGGGGGAATAAAAAGAAGAGGGAGGAAGTCGTGTTGGCGGTTATAAAAAAATCCTTGAGAAGTTGGAATAATCAAGAGATGAAGAACGTCTAAAGGATTTGGCGCGCGTCCATACAAAAGAGTTAACAAGAGAAATGCTGATGCAATGTATAGTGACTGAACGTATTTTTTGTTCATAAGCAAAAAACATATATGAAATTCGGCAGTTCCGACAATAAATAGAACCATTCTTCGTGGCCAGTATTCGCCTTTCGCAAACATCATAAAAGTCGAAGAGCTATATTAAAACATATTCCCCCTTAAAACGTATCGGATTTCATTATCTTGGAAAATAGTTAAGACTCACGACAATTTTACGTTGAAAAATATATCGATATTCACAATCACATAAACCAAAATCTATGTCTATGTACACTGAGAGATAGACTGACTGACAAATGCACAGATATTTAGATATTTACTAAGCTTTGTTTAATCTGGACATTAAACGAAGATCAAATTTAAAATCAATGGCCACCACTTACCTTAGATAGTTTTATTACTCCAGAATCAAAAAAAAAAAATGTTTTAGTCTATACCCGTGTTTGAGTAGACGCATAGTCTTTTTTAAACAGTGTAAATAACGTATACTGGCTTATGCATTCGAAAGACTTAATAAAGATAATAATGAGCTCTCCGACATGATTCGAACCTGCTTCCCGTTTTGTAGTGAGAAACCACCATCTGATAAGAGTGTTTTAGATCGTTCGGCCACAACGAAACAACACCGAAAAGCACATTATCTCGAATGCATAGGCCGGGAGACGTATTTTGCACTATTTAAAAACAGGGCGTCTACTTAAACATTGCCATCCACTAAAATAACGTTTCGAGTCATTAGGAATAATATCAGATTGAAAGTAAAATATGTTAATTCTTTAGCAATTGTTGAGATATGTTTTACACACACACGTACGTGTGTGTGTGTGTGTGTGTGTGTGCGCTTTCTTAAATCCCACGACCCTTCAAGACATAAGTCGTCATGGATCTCTGGAGCTTCCTTTTACTTTAAAACCTGTTAACTGTCACGATTTTTCTTTTGAAAAACAGTTGATTGGTTTTCCTGTTTCCTTCTCCACAGTTATTATTTCTCCCTAGACTGATTGACATCCAGTTGACTTTGCTATTTAACTCATGGAGAAAGAAAAGATTGATTTATGCCTTTCCTGAGGTTTTTGTGCAAAGTAAAAGTAATAGATTTGGACAGAATTTGAACAAGGTGCACTTCCTATACATAATCATGATGAAATAAGATTATATATTAAGAAATACACATGCCAAGACAACACAAACATATATTTTACACACACACACAAACACAAACACACACACACATATATATATGGAGTACATATGTATGACAAGCTGGAAAAAGTTTTCGTGTGACGAGTTTCGTCCCATCGCTGTGAATTATTTATTTTTGAGAAGTAGATTTTTTAATTATTTTTATTATAATTAAAATTTTATTGTAATTATAATAAAATAGTCTTGCTCAGCATCCGTCTCATACTGTTCTCGTTTGCTAATGACGTGTAAAAGTAGATACCTCCACGAAATCGCAAAAAAAAGAGCATAGCTTGATGAAAAAGACGCCAACCTTGCCGAAGACAAAATTTTATAGTCTATATGCTTATGTTATTATTAAGAGGAAAGACCAAAGTTTTTAAAAAATTTTTCCTTCTTTTTAGAACATTCTAAATTTTGATTAAAAAAACCTTGTTTCTCTTTGTATCACCGGAACTAGTAAAATAAGATAGATAGTTTTTTTTGGTATGACACACATTAATTTGGAAAATCTTGCATTAATAAAAATACTTGTCGGATGTTAATGATACTTTCAGAAACTATTCACAGATGATCCGAATTATTATAAATATGTTGTTTGTTTTTTTTATCAAAGTCATGGCAGAAATATTTTTTTTATATTTATTACCCCCTGCATAACTAATTTTATGAAAAAGCTAGAAATTCGATCGCGTCAGGTTTAGTGATTACAATATTTAAAAGCAAAGGGCTTTGAGGAATGCAAATCATGTTTTTTTTGTTTTTAATTGGACACCCCTACCTGAAAATCAGCTTTGAATTGTAACATACAAACAAAGATATTATTCAATTTCAAATGCTTTTATTTACTTTTAGTTGTTTTTATGAATATGGACAATATTTTCTGAAAGCAAAAACATTTTTCGATGAAAAATGAATTTTTAATACAATTATTTGTTATTTCGTAATTATAATAGATTTTTACATTTAAGTTGTTAAAATATTATAAAATTAGTTAAAAGCCGCATCAGGTTTCCTACGTGTCCTTATGAGATAGATCTTTTTTAGTGCTTTGTAAATTGTATCATTTTGACTAATCGGAAGATCCGCAGTAATTAAAAAATGTAATTTTGTGTTTATAATCGGGCTGTAATTATAAAGTACGGAAGACTAACCAGAATACAATTAAGTTGCGTTTATTTGATTTAAGCATTGTTCTCCGCTGTTAAGGCCTTTACTTTTGCGAAACATGAGTGGAGAAGTTAATTTGATTTTTCAATTTCAACTGAGAAGGGTACCTACAAGTATCAGTATCATCTTATGAAATTTATATGATCTTATTTTTATATTAATTTCAGTTATGACATTTTTCCATAAATGAAATATCAAAATTAATAATAAAATGAATGGAAATACAAATAACACAGTAAAATGTAATAAATGTACATAAAATTATAGTATTTTATGTACACTTCTGGTAAAATTTCATAAGAACGGTACCTATAAATTAATTAGATACCTTTCTTATGAAATATGAAATTTAATCTCACTCTTAACAATCTTATTTTAATTTCTTTATAATATATTTTCCATAAAGCACTGTAAACGTAAAGGTGAAAGCTAAGTACAAAAAAGAAAAAAAAATAGAGCGCTGAAAGTTTTCTTTAATAATAACGAGGCAAATAATTTGTTCACTTAAATGTAAATTATTTCTCTTTTCTCCTTCCGTAGAACAAATTAATCTCACGGAATCCGTCAATATGTCATTCATTACCTGTCAAGTGACGCGAAAGCTTATGACCTGCTTTGTTTTATTTTCAAATTACATCTTTTCGGCGCAAAAGCTAAGTTAAGCTTGGTTCAAAACATTATAATTTCTGATTTTCTTAAAATAAGTTTTGAAAAAATGATAATTGATATTTAAAAGAATTTCAAACGGAGATTTCCAGTTTTTTTATAAAATGGAAAAAATGGTCAATTTTGCTGACTCAAAAAAAAAAAACAAAACAAGATTTTTAACGACGTGCTAAAAACGATTAAAAAATGTGTAAAAATACCCCAAAATACTTTGATCTTTCCTCTTAATAATAACATAAACATTTAGACGATAAAATTTTGTTTTCGTCAAGTTTGGTGACTTTATCATCATGGTATGCTCTTTTTTTAGCGATCTCGTGGAGGTACCTATGTAAAAGCCAGTGTTAATATTTAGTGGATTAGATTTATTTATTCTATTTGCTTATTCCCTATTTGTGGACAGCATGTGATTGCTTTGAAATGACCACATTTAGACTTGTTTATCAGAAAACATCAGTGCTTCAGGCTCAGATAAAATCATTTACAACGCACTTGATTACGTGTTTCTTTTAAACCAATCGATATACTGATTCATATACTTACGTAGGTTGCTCTACTGAATAATCACCAACACTTGGAAAATCATACGTTATAATTTTACAAATTTCAAATCAGAATACAAATTTAATTTTGAGCAACAGTATTTCTTAGGCTAGTGTCGCTAGAGTAGATGACAAAGAGTCGGTTGTAAGTTGCAGCTGAAATACTAAAAACGGAGACACAAAGATAAAAATCTTATGAGAGAAGGAGAAATGGTGCGAGACAGAGAGAGAGAGAGAGAGAGAGAGAGAGAGAGGGAGAGAAAGAGAAGTAAAAAGAAGAGGGAGGAAGTCGTGTTGGCAGTTATAAAAAACTCCTTGAGAAATTGGAATAATCTAGAGATGAAGAACGTCGAAAGGGTCGACGTACGTCCATACAAAAGAGTTAAGAGAAATGCAGAAGCAATTTCTATTCTTATTTTAACAAAATTCCATAGATGCTGGAAGAATCTGAGAATAAAAAAAAGTACGTGCAGAAGCAGTTACAAATTGGAAGTACTTACAGGAGAAATTGACGAAAGAAAAAGTAAGTTAAAGATGTTCGATGTGTACACAGCTACACCAACTCCTTACCTATTACGTCACAAATACATCAACCAGCTGAGACTGTTTCTACAAAGAGAAGAGCGAAACCATGCAGTGTACTATAACTGTTTTGTACTTCAGTTTATATAGTTGAATGTGTGTAGTAGAAATACAGCCAACAGTTGGCTTGGTTGATTTTGTGGCATATCAACCTCTATGGGTTATTTAATGCCGAAATCTGAATATTTTTAACAATTTTGTGGCTTCAACTAAATGTATTTTTAACGCAATTCTATGCCTTCAAATTTCATAACGTTTTGTTTTTTGTTTTTGTTTAGAGGTTCAACCATTTGCCCTTAGATGGGACCCTAGCGTGCAACCACCCCGGGTCAGGGTGGACTTGGGAACAACAGGAATTAAGGGGTGGTTCCACGCTCCTCAAAACCGCCAGTCTCTCGATCTTGCTGCCGGATGTATTTTATCGTCATACTCAGAACTAATATATATATACACACGGATACATCTGTGTTCAATGGCTTCGGTTCATACTTGTAAAAATAAACTTTTTTCGTTTATTTTTAGTGATTAATTATCGCTTTTGTCGGCCATCAAGCAAAACAGAAAATTGGAAATAAAGATTCAGAAATGAAAATATATTCTATAAATAAAGAAGGACGGAATAACATTTTCCATTGCGATTTTCCGGTTGGATATAATTTTTTTTTTATTATTACTTATCGACTTTCACCAAATTGGAAGATTGGTGATACAAAATAGTTCGACCGAAGTCAATGCATTCAACTTCTCGAAGAATTTGTACCTTTCATTGCCATCAGTCATATTTATGAGTATTTTATTCTGTGTTGATGATCGATAATCAGGAATATAGGAAAGTAATGATGCAATAGTAGTAGCTTGATTAAAAATGAAAAAAACAAGAAGTGCCGGGTGAAGAAGAAAGATGCATGAATACGGATCCTATCTCGCTCCTCTTTAGCATCCTCCTCCAGGGCGGGAAAGAAACAACATGAAGGAGATCATTCGGCAGCTGTACAAACAATAGCTGCATTAATCAACGGCCATTGTTTGACAGGGTCAATTTATTACTTTTGTTCTATTTACCAGTTGTACTAGATTCTTAATAATGAAATACTTATTTTATGACTTTGCTTTGTAATTGCCTTGCACGCAAGAGAGAAATCTTCGTTTCATGACTTTAGACTCCATTATTAATATTTTTAAATGAGAAAATAGCAACTCAAAGAAGTGATGCTGGGGTACAAATATACGAAACCCAATATAATCATCATGACATACAGTCTGATAATTGTACACAAGTATCACAGCCAAATGTGAGCGATATATTGACAAGTTTTTGATATCTTTATAGGTGGAGTTCAGTTAGAAATGACTTCAGGTTGGGCAATCCAGTCCACTCAGATGGTATTCGATTGAGATTAATTAGATATTACTTTCAAGTTGCCCAGGCTGTCTCACCCTTCAAACTTAACAAAAACACCACTCTTGACAAGCAATCATGATGGTTCCATATTACTCTCGCTTGATGAAGAGAGATGTACAGTGCGTCAACCCCGAAGGAATATGCCCAAGTGGTTAAGGACAGGCAACTGAATAACAAATCAATGGTAATCAATGAGAATAGACCATTTTTATCCATGAAGACAAAACATATACATGAATGTTAATATGTATATATAATCAATTAGGATCAAAAGCTATAACCGGTGCAGAAACAGGCTATTTATTCATTCTTCTATATTATTATTAATGTTTGATCTCACATACATAAATCTCTTTCTTTTGTCTTCTGTGTGCCATGTCTTTTTAGGATGGGGGGGGGGGCGAATATGCCTCTTCCCAACTTCCGATGTTTTGGAGCCTTAAACAATGTTTGCTGCATCACTAACCTCTAGCAATGCATGTTTTGCGACCCATTTACACAAAACACGTCAGGTAGGCTACTCGTTCTTTTTTTTTCTATATCCTTCTTACATTCCATATGTCTTCATCATCGTGTCTCAAAAATTGTTTTTGATGAAAAAGATATGAACAACTATTAATTTTTCGACATAATCTTATTTTCATGACGCTTCCCCATTAATCATATTGAAAAAGAAATAAAATCACAAACAACTTATATATAAGACTGTTCTCATACGTTACTTTATAAACACTGCACTAGAAATCATGCAACTTTGTCAGTTTCGAATCACTACTTACATGGCAGCTGTTTATCTAAGAAAATCAAGAAATTGCAATAAACAAATCTACAATTTTTAGTATATTTAAACTTCTGTGAAATTGAATTAATTTTTTCAGTCAAAATAATAGAAATGATTTCGTAAATTTCTATTCTCACCATAACAAAATAAAATCCTGAATAATTAATTCATTCTATTTAAGAGGACTCAGACTTTGTAGCACTCGATATATAAATGACGAGGAAAAAATACTTTTAAGCACCTCCAATAGCCTAATTATTTCATATTCAACACGAAATAGAACGCTTGTTAAATATTACAAAATAAAAGAATGAAATATTCAAACAAACCCAACGAATCAATATATATAGTTCTACCTATCAACTATCACAACTCAAAATGACCAGAATTTATCTAAGCTTAAAATGGATTACACCGATAAGAGACTTAATGCAAAAAATAATATTAACCTGAAACTTGAAAGGGAAATTTACTCTGTTACCTATAATGATTGCTAGAAGGAATCGCGTTTCACTGAAGAAACCTCGATAAATTTAAATAAAAGATTATATTAAAATTAAAAGAGAAAGCATTTAACAAAAGAGTATAGAAAATGTTTTGATTATTAATGGTAAATTGGCGCCCAGTTTCTTACAGCATTTCATCTTTCTAGGCAGATCTTCTATCTTCAAAATCTGGAATACTTGATAGAAAAACAAAAAAACAAAATCATAAGGAAAATGAATAAAATCGGCTAAACTAAAAGCCAAGACACGTTTGAACAAAATTAAATTTCAAATTTCAGCGCTTCCTGTCGATACTTAATTATAACTGACGTTTCCGGTGTGATATCTATCCTACGCATATATAATTCCATCAACAAAAAACATTATTTTAATCTGAAGAAGTCCTTCTAGAGGACGAAACGTTTTACATAGATTTTTTTTTCACTTTGTCATTCATTTACCTTACATTGTTTTGATCTATAGAAAATTATATCACATATTTTCTCATCTAACTCGGCACGTCCTCATCTATCTACCTATCTATCTCGGTACATCCACATCTACCTACCTATCTATCTCGGTACGCCCTCAGCTATTTATCTATTGCTATATTTTCTATTTATCTGCACATCGAAGTACTTGTAGAAGCTGGACAGAATTTATATTACTTTTTGCCGAGTGAACATTGAGAATATGGTTCGTGGTACCCCAAATAGAAAACACTTGAAAGTGCCTGGATCAGTGGACGGAAGAGCGTTAGGACTGGAGAGGGACGCGCTACAGTTTCCTTCCAATCAAGCGTGTGGTAAAAAAAACCCAGCAAAACCTTAAAGGGGAAACTATTTTTGCCCTAAGACGTTGCTTTTTCTTCTATTAAAGGTATTTCTCGGAGTAGCATGAAACGGGGAGAAAATAACAGGCAGGTTAAGAGGGAAAGAGAAAAATGTTCTTTTCAATGAAGAAGGAGGTTGGTTCCAAAGAAAAAACACTATCAGTAAGAGAGACGATAAATGTTAGGAAACTAAAACTAAAAAGATTAATATAGGTATATTTTGTCGCTACGCGGGTTGCGAAGGGGCGTGCGCGTGCACACACATATATTTTTTAAAATACTTAAATATTTAAAAAAATTCTAACACGATCAAATAAAAACCTAGTTAAATAATATAAATCTGCTATCTCATCATCAGTCAATGCTATTTCAAATATAATAACAATTTTTATAAAAAAAATATGGATTACTAATGGGATCATTTCTAAATGGGGTGAGGTATGTATCTTAGAATTTCTAATCTGGTTCTTTCCAAAATATTTTACCTAAACAATCCACATACTCCCGATATATTGGTGATGTTCTATTAATATATCCCCGTGATACTGATTTACCTGTCATTGTAGATAAACTAAACAATGTCAAACATATAATAGAATCTATATATGAAATGAAAAAACAATACTTTCCGAGACATCAGTCTGCACCGGGTTAACAATAGCTTCAAATTTAGAGTTCACCGAAAATCAACGAATCAAAATGATCTCATAAATTTCTATTCCCAACATAACAACCAAAATAAAATCCGGAATAATCATCGGATTCTTTTTAAGAGCATGAAGAGAAGAAATACATTGAAAATACTTTCAAGCTCCTTCAATACCTTAACAATTTCATATTCAATACGAAACAAAAGGCTAGAAATATTCCAGTGACTCTTCCTGACAAATCCACCAAAACAAAAAGGTATAATGTCCTATCCACTAAATATATCACAACTACAATTGAAAAGAATTTATCTAAATGCAATATATAATATGTCGCAACGAGCTCTAAAAGAATAAAAGACTTAATACAAAACAAAAAATAAGCTAAAACTTGAAGGAAGAATTTACTCTATTACCTGTAATCATTTCCACAAGGAATATATCGGAGAAACCTCAAGGAATTTAAATAAAAGAACACAAAAACGATATTTTACAAAACATCACGCTAAATGTAATAGTTGCTCACCGTAACGAAACAATCACATTTTTGATATAAAAACGCTGCACTAATTAAAAGAGAAAACAATTCACTATGATGAAAATTTATAAAAAGTGCTTTAATCGCTAGATCATGCACGTTAAATTTATGTCAGGTTCTTACTATATTTCCCCATTCTTGACAGATCTTCTATTATCACAATGTGCGATATTTAATAACAACAGTGATAGAAACCAAAAGAAAAAGAATCTAAATGAAATCAGGAAGGTTATAGACCCAAAATACACACACACACACACACACACACACACACACACAGACACACACAAATCATCTTTAAATTCTCGTTTCTCGTTAGTGCTCATGTGTAGTCGCATCAATTTCAGTCCGATAAAGTTCTAAGAAACGAAAGCTTTTTCAACTTTGTCATACATCTTTCCCAAAAATTTTTCTTGATATATAAAAATTTATACATACTATATATATATATATATATATATATATATATATATATATATATATATATATATATATATATGCTTAAGTGATCATTAGACTATAGTGACTCTAATCTAAAGATCCCTTAAGGCGTGACTTTATTTCTCAATCTGTTCATATCTCTATATTGGTTTGTTGACATCTATCTATCAAACATTTTGTTCCTTTGTGCGTTGAGGGTCAATCAATGTTCGTAGCCTGACATAGTTGTTTGATTTTGATCTGAAATTTTCGCCGTATAATGTTCGCTATATTTGGTCTATGGAGGAGCATTAGAAAGAAATTATAAATAAATATTTATTGGTTAAAATAAATATTTTTCCTGCTTAGGCTACGTTCTTATTGATTTATCTACTCAAGTTCAATGAGTTTGTAACAAAGTCGGAAGTTTGTAAGGAAAAAGGGGAACGAAAGCAAGAGAAAAAGAGTCGAAAATTCCTCCTCTATTCCCTTATTGTTGCTTTTTTTTTATCTTTCTCATCTTCATACAACCAGAGAGTCTTAAGCTGTTTCTCGGGGTTTCCTTTATAGTTACACATGATTCTTGTTTTCATATTCCTGAAAAATTTAATTAAATCCTGTTTTATAAAAAAATATTGGCTACTTCCATAGAGATTTGGGTTTGTATGGAGCATGTAAATGAAAATATTCTGGCTTAACAATTATCAAATAATCTGAAGAGGAAAGGAGAGTTGCTGAAGAGGGAAAAAAGATGATGAGAACTGGAAGAGAAAGAGGAAGAAGGACAGGAAATAAGTAGACATGATTAGGTTTTGTAGGTATGTAGACAATCTATGTATTGTTATATCCCAGGAATAACACAATCATTAACAGCACATGGATCCAAGGATCTTTCAGAATATTAAAATGTCTTCCATCGATATTTATAGAGAAAGAAGATTGTTTTGTTTGAAATTCAAGGGTTGAAACTTGCTCTTTAACTGAATTGGAACAGCAAGAAGAGTGATACCGGAAGGAAAGTAACTACCTTGAAGGTAGATTTTGAAGAGATTTACAAATCGATTGTTTGTCAATAGAAAACAGAAAAATATTGATTTGTTGTTTGTGACAAGACAAGTACAAAAGAATGGAAACATGCCGACTTCTGTAAGAATATGAAATCGAGACAAATATTACAGGACCATGTCAAATAAAATCCTCAAGTGTTTGACAAATGGGAACGAAGCTTTTCCTTTTCTGTTATGGGGATTTCAATATGAAGCATTTTGCGGTCGAGGTTTTCTTAGTTTGGTTTGTTGTGACATGTTTTATATGTTTATATGTCAATGTGATTTTAGTGTTGCTGTGATTCTCAAAGTCGCTTTGACACAGTAAATCTGAATACGCACAACACAAATGCTCGCCTCTCTTTATATATGGATATATATATTAAATAATTTCCTCCATGCAAAGTGATAAAGCCAGTAAGTCACATGGGGTTACCGAAAGTGAAGGAAACTGAGAAAATGTTATTGAGGAGAGAAGACAATAAAAGAACAGGTTTTAATGAGACAGGCGATGGTGATTGACGTTGTATTTACATTTTTGAACATCGTAGTTGTCCGGAAAGCAGAAAGTGGGAAATGATTTTAACAAGCAAGAAATACGAGAGAAGAAACTACTACCGAAGTTACATCAAATAATTTTGATTGTTAAATGATAAAACCTAACTGCCAATCTAGTACTGCGTTTAAATTGATGAAGCCCAGGTAGCAAAAAGAAAGGCTCATCAATACAATTACAGTGAAAATATTTATAGAAAAGGAACGTGGAAGCTACGCTATAGCGATGGGAATGTGACTGAAGCCGAAATGCGTGGTTAGGACCAATAATATTGCAGATTATCCTTTGGATTTTGACAAGAATCTCAAGATACATAACAGGAGCATCAAACCAGATGTGACAGCAATATTCAATGTCCGGACAAATGAGAGATTTATAAAAGTGAACGATAGATTCTGATGAGAAAAATTTTCTAGCATGAAACAGTGAGCCATGTTAACTAGTAGCAGACCTAATAATTGGTTCAATCTAATCTTTCAACTTCATATCAGTGGAAAACGTTATACCGAGAAGGCGTAATTAGTTAATCTCCTAGTGGTTCGCATCACCCATGCTGATGGAAGTCAAAAAAGGTTCCCTCAGGCGGTTAAAAGAGAACAGTTTAGTTTAGGAATGGCTAAAGTTAACAAGTCATTTCTTGCTCCAGTTAACATTAGACTGAAGGACATTTTTTAGATCAGATGCAAATAGATTTCATCTTTGTTTAAAGAACCCGGCCTTTTAGCATATCATGGACCAAAGAACCTTAAGGAAATCATAGGTGATAATCAGGTTTCGGACAATAAAGTATTACGTAATAGACCAAGAATAAAAAAAACAATAGTATTTTCACAACCATGTAACAACAAAAGGAGCCTATGTGGTAGCCAATATTAAGCACACCAATTCATTCAATATCTCGGTCACTGGCACTACTTTCAAAATCTACCACAACTCTAACTGTAGAAGTCATAACATAATTTACTTATTAGAATGGACACTATGCCAGAAACAATATGTGGGAAAATCTGAATGGCCCTCTTACTAAAGAATTAATAATTATCATAATCGGATTAAGTTGAGTCACCACGAAAGATTATTACCTGTAGAATAACATTCCTGCCTAGAAAAATATGATTTTAATCGCCATGAAAAATCCTCTATTATTGAAAGAATAGAAATAGACACAAAAGATAAACTTAGGAAAATACTAGAATATGAAGACAAATGGATTTTGCATCTCAAAACACTTTCTCCGGACAGACTTAACAACAGACTAAAGAGCACAGATAGAATATATAATACCATAGGTCAACTCTCAACTCATATTTCTCAACCACACTAGACAAACATGGTAGCAGAGGTTTTGAGGTCTCCCACATACACAAACTCAGACAAATATATACACATACACACATCACACACACTCCCATAAAACTAAAAGATAACAACACATAACACATCCCCTTCTCAGCAACCAATAAAGCTGCCAGAATGACTAAGGAGGGAAATCTAAGACTCATGAATCTCCCAGCCTTTCCTTAAAATCTTGATTGAGGTCTTTTGACCAATGCAAGGGCTGACCAAAATTAACGATACCCCCCCCCAAAGAAAAACAAAAATAAAAACAAGCAAAAAACAAAACAAAGAAAACAAAAAACAAATGAAAACTACAGACAAAGTTTCCTTTCTTCAGAGACAGCCATCCACCCCGTAGTTCACTGCTACTAACAAGGAGGACTTTTTTCTCCTGATGATGGCCGAAGCTAGTCGAGGAATCTAATTTGAATAATAAAACAAAAAAATATTAATATACAACCCAGTGGGTCAAACATTTTTATTTTTTACATTTTTTTATTGTTCAACACACACACACACACACACACACACACACACACACACACACACATATATATATATATAAATCAGTAGAAGTTCATTTAGGTATAAATGAAAAAATTAAATTCACATTTGCCCAATTCATGGAAATTATTATGCATTTGTAATTGGAAATATTTTAATTCGGTACGGTGCAAACAGATTCAAGTTCAAGCCCGTTAGCAAATGGGTACATTTTGAATTGGTCTATTAGTTTACTAATAAATATAAATGAAAGTTTTTATATAGCAATACTTAAGTATAGAGTTCGGATTTCACTGAATTATATCCATCTGTTCGACTTGGGTAAGTTTATCATATATCCAATTCAAAATATAAATGTAAATTACTTGTATATGAGAGTTAATAACGAAATGATATAAAATATTGTCAAAATCTGGTTATTTTTTTAATTGATTCTAACAGTGAAAGTGGAAGAAAATGGGCCCCAGTTTTGGTATATTATGCTTGTTTATTCAGCTTGACTACCGATCCTTGCAGGTAGACAGAGACTAAAATAAATCAGTTGACTAAACGGAAATGATAAACACACGTACAATGCTGATAATTACGATGGCGAAGAAAGATGAATTCAGAGAAAGTCTAACAACTAATAATTTAAATAAGATAACCTTGTCTATTATTGCGTTAGATTTGTTTTCAATAAGAAATTATATTTAAATTAATTATAATTAACGTTAGATAAGAATAGCAACAATAATTCAATTATAGTGATCAGATTGTTTAATCAAGCCTGAGGTGTCTTTTTCGAATATATCTTGATGTGATTGCATCACTATTTTAGTCAATTAGGCTTATTCCATTTACTCTGTTGTTTTACTCATGTCGTTGTCTACCTCCAGGCCCGTGGGCCCAGTAAATGGTAGCCAATCTGTTTATTCTAAGAAAAGTGATTTGTGAAGTTTTGTGTAGGAAATTACTTTGATCTGAAATTTAGCTTAAGCAATAAAATATGTAAAAACTATAACGGGCCACATTTACGATGTGATTCATTACTGAAACGTTTTTAATTTGCTTAATGTTTTTTTTTAAGCAAAATGTGACGGGCAATGAAAGAAGATGCATTACAACAAGAACGCAAGAGATCATCGGACAGGTGAAAAGAACTACTACTTGTACCAGTATTCATTCAAAGAATCTATGAAATACCACAAAAAGAGCAGTTCTTTAATGTGTCATAGGAGGCTGGTACTATGATGTTAGTTAAAAGCAGAAGATAGTTTGTAAATATATTGATTGAGTTAACGCCACAAATAAATTAGCTCTTTCGTTAAGAATCCGAATAAACATTTTCACTACTCGGTATTATAAAGAGTATAAACTGAAACGATATTTTTGGTACCGAAATGTGTACAAAAATTTGCTTAAAGGATCTGATGCAAAATAAACGTTAAGTTTATTTCAATTAAAACGGTATCAACAGATATTTAATGTTTGATGAAAAAATCGTTCAGTATTTAATATAAATGAATCATTAAAGAGTGTCGAAAAACACTTTATACTGTGCTTTACATTGAATATATAACACGAAAAAGAATGGACATTTGAGGGAATGGAAAAGATAAAGTCCTTTCATTGGCACGAAAACGTCTAATATTCAGTGTTGTTGCTGTTTCCTATGATATTATTTTGCTATCTACATTTTAGAAATCAGCCTAACAGATATAAGCTACAGCTTGACCAGCGTTGGTCACTACTTAATTATAAAGTTTGAACTTATGATTGCATGAACTATGTTTGGTATATTCATACTTTGTTGTTTATTCATTATATAAATGGAACAATCAAGAACCGTTATGGGGAAGGTAAAATAATCCGGCTTAACATTAAGGGACGTTGTTTTGGATTGTCCTCGTCCATTGTAATAATCCTATAGAAGCAAAATGTTTTCTGTGATTTTGAAATTGCAAGAGGATTATTTTAGAGTAGAATGGAAACTACAAAGCTCCTCGATGAAGTTGTTGGTTTTGTAGGAATCAATAAAATTGCTTTACGCACGACGGAAACACAATCAGGTTATTATCATCCGTAATGGCTCTTCCGTGCTAATATCAATCACGTCTATTTTCAAGCGCGCTCAAATGTTGACCCTTGATAGCTTAAGATTCTTTTCATCGTATTGTGAGGAAAATCTTATTTTCCCCAGGTTCTGCTATGGACAAGTTATTTTTCTCAGTCTGTCTTTTGTTTTGAGAGATATAAACAAAAGTAGTTTATTGCGTTTAAATGATTCGATACTATAAACACTTTTAACATGCTAACAATATTAAATTCTTGACGTCTTCTCCAAATAAAGCCACTTGTACGTTACGCGTTTATTTAAATTTGAAATAGATCGTTTAAAAAATTTTCAGAATGTAAGTAACAAAACTTTTCGCTATCAAACTGATAAGATTTGGCTCTTGATAATGACCGAGTCTGTCGAAAGTACTAGAAAAAAAAGCAAAAATCAATAACAAGAGCTTTGGAGCAAGGACGAAAAGGAAAAGAAATTAAATAAAATTATTTAGATTATAGCCCCCAAACATATATGAAAAAAAACAAATTTTTCAGAGTCCTCTCTTCTTCGTGCGAATGTGTAGTCACATTAACGTAAACATTCCTTTAGTCTGATAAATTCATAAAAGACGAAACATGTCACACGAAAACTTTTCCACTTTCTCATATTTTATTTGGTCACTTGATAGCTATTCCCTTTGGTACAAATGCATAGACAATTCACGTGCATGTTATAATAACTAGTTTACCCATGCACTTATCACTTATCACCATATTTCCTTACTATTATTAAAAGGATTTCGCATGTGAATCTTTAAATATAGTATCTGTCTATATTTTTGAGACAAGGTATTGTAACTATTTACACTGTTCGGACAGTTGTCTTCATTTTATTGTCATATTCACAACGTTTCGGTCGTTGTACGCTCCGGTCTTCTTTGGAATTTAGAGCTGAACCCTTTATTTCGTCCATCGGAGAAGTTTGTTCTCGCTTCACGTGTCATGCCTTTTCTGGATATCTCTGCTGTGGCCAAGGATTGAACTCACAACTCTTTGGGTCAAGTCACTGGATTATTTCAACAAACTGGTCCAGTGGTAGAATATATTTTTCTAATTATCATATTAATATGCTGTAATTCTGGGCATCAGTTCATTATTTAATAATAGAAAATCGATCCCTCATTTTGAACCCAGAAAAATTATAAATATTAGTTTAGTAAATGAGAAGAAAGGACTAAGAGTTCAAGATGCGAAATACGAGACACTCGGAGACACCAAAATTCAAGTAAGTACGGATTTGTAAATATCTAGGATGTGGTTTAACAGAGGAGGACAGAAAATGTGACATCAAAATCCGAAGACGCATTGGCATAGCGAAAGATGCCTTCCAAAAGCTAAGCAAGGTATTAAGCAACTGGACAATTTCATTAGAAGAAAAGAAAAGAATTTTGACTTTTTATATCTTCCTAGATGACAGAGAATGTCGGACAATATACTCACAAGTGAAGAAGAGAATTTGATGCAGTAGAAATCTGCTTATACAGAATGATGCTGAGAATACCATGGAAGGAGCATGCGAGTAACGAGGAAATTTTAAGGAAAATGGAGAAAAAAATCACACTTTTGCTAAAAATCAGAAAAAGTCAGTTGAAATTTCTAGGACACATAATGAGGAAAGAGTGGTTGGAGAATTTGACACTCACAAGAAATATTGTAGACATGAGGGGGTGGAGGGAAACAGCGAATGATCTATGTAATAAGCTTGCGTAAATGGTTACAGGAGGGATAGCAAAAAACAAAAAACGAAAAAAAAACAAAAAAAACAACCCATACTAAGAGCTACAACAGACAGGAAGTTGTGGAGAGACATGATCACCCACGTCTTGATAAGGTACATTGGAGACGAAAAATGTCGTTAAAAATACGTCATAAAAATACGTCCTGACTATTTAATAACATGTGTGTCGTTGAACATATTATTCTAATTATTATAGTTTACCAACTTGCGCATTCATGCATGAATGTTTTTCGTGCTCTCTTGTTTTTTTTTTTTTTGTTTTTGTTTTTTGTCTTTCCAGATTTTATGTAGCCGATTCTTTATTTGAGTTGGCTGTCGGCCATTTTGTCGGCGTACAAGATTCTGGTGTCGTATCTCCCCTGTACTAGCGACATTAATCGTTACAAACACTACAAACAAAATATATATATATATATATATATATATATATATATATATATACACTTGCCATATTATGAAGTAAGATATAAAATGAGGAGGCTTCATTTTATATTGGTTAACCATAAAAGTAATATTGAAATAAAAATAATAATTTCTCTCCTTAATTTGAACTTTTGAAAGAATAACATTGACTTGCAATTGTTTTTACATGTCTTAACAAGAGATTTTGCAATCCATTCACTGATCCGAGAAAAGCCACTCGCGTTTGAATACATAGCGATATAAATATCACTTTTACTAAATCCGTTTGATTTTATGTACTTTATTTTATTATCTAAAATAAAAAAGACCCAATTTTTCGTCGATAATGTTAGATATATATCTAGTTCATTTTTCTTTTTGTAGGTTTCTTCAGTAGCACCATTCTCCCCTTTATTTTATTTGTCATTACTTGAAAAATATTTGGGTCAAGGATACACCATATAGATATTAAGAGATTGGGAGATAGAGAAAGAGTAAGAGGGATAGATAGATAGATAGATAGATAGATAGATAGATAGATAGATAGATAGATACAAAGAGATAGAATTAGAATTATAAACAGTGAGATAGAAATAGAGAGAAAGAAAAACAGATAGTGATAGAGAAAGAGAGAGAGAGAGAACAAAGATAGTGATAGAGAAAGCGAAAGAGAGAGAGTGAGAGAGAGAGAGAGAGAGAGAGAGAAAGAGATGGTGATAGAAAGAGTTGGAAGTAGAAAGATAGTACTTGTCTGAAAATCCTTGCTAGAAAGTTTAATCGCAAGGAAATGTTCAGTTATGAAAATCTTGGGCCGATATAAAGTTAGAGAAATGTTTCATACAAAATGCTGTCCGTCTCGTGATCATGTTATGATGCATAGCTTGTTTGGGTGATTTGATAATAACATTCACTGGCTTTATGAAAATATCTTTATGGCTAACGCATTCGATGCTAAGAAAAGGCAAAATAAATTCAACAGACGATCAATATTTCTTGTCCAGGTATTTTTTTATTTGCTTATCTGACGATTATTGTTGGATTTATTCCTTTTCTTCTTGTTCAGCAAACGGAGAATGTTGTAAACTTTAAACGTCTGTTATATTTTTCAAACATTTCTTTATTTCTTCCTTTTATTTGCTATTTCTCTTTTTCTCTCTCTATCTCTGTCTCTGTATATATATACACACACATATATAGACACACAAACATATATATATATATATATATATATATATATATATATATATATATATATATATATATATATGTATATATATATATATATATATATATATATATATATATAAATATATATATATATATATATATATATATATATATATATATATTCAAAAAATATACATATCCATATCAATCTAATTTTATTGTGATTAAAGATTTTCCTTTCAAGCAGTTAATTTTAATTTGCGTCTTTCTTTTCTTATATCCCAGCCACTTTTCCATTGATTTGAAATTTTATAAATTGAAATTCAACAGACATCTTCAATTATCCTCCGAGACGGCAACATTTTCAGATTTGTATTTGAGATTATTCACGTAAATTTTTGTTGTAATAGGACTGTCTTTTTTTTAATATCTGGAGACTTGTTTTGAAGTTTTCTTCGCCAGAAGATTTGCCAAATAATACGTTCCTACTACTACTGGTAGCAGTAGTAGTAATAGTAGTAGTACAATTGTTATTATTATTTTCTTTTTTTCTGGCGTTTACACATTTCTTTCCGGGTCCCGCCCAGGGACCTAAGGTTAGAAATGGCATCATGACACTTTCCACTGACAAAAAAAAAAAAAAAAAAAAATTACATAGATAAAGCCTGTCGTAAAGTGTGGGCTGTACTTGTGAGAACATTTTTTTGTATCTCTTTGAGGCATGGACTTCCAGGAATCCCTTTAATTAGTCTACTGCAATCTTTTCCAATCAGTCCTTGGGCTCCAACTACAACAGGGATTGTTGATGTTCCCATATGCCACATTTTTGAGATTTCTATTTCAAGGTCCTTGTATTTTGACAGCTTTTTGAATATCTTCAAAGATACATTGCAGTCAGCAGGGACTGCCATATCAATAAGGAGGCACTTTTTTTGTTTGTGGTCTTTAATAAAAATATCTGGACAGTTGGATTTGATTGTTCTGTCAGTGTGTATTGTGTAGTCCCATAGAATTGTAATAGGTCCTATCTCCGTAACCGGGTCTGGGTGGTGTTCATACCATTTTCTTTCAGTTTCCTTCTCGTAGAAGTTGCAGATTTTCTAGTGCAGATATTGGCCCACTCTGTCATGCCGGGTTTTATATTCAGGGGGTGCCAATATCGTGCAACCTGATACAAGATGATCAATCGTTTCTGGATATTTATCACAGAATCTGCATTTTGGGCTGACAATATTTTAGTATATGTGCTTGATAATTCCTAGTTAGCATTGGTCCTGTGCAGCAAGGATAAAACTTTCAGTTTCAGCTTTCACCCCTGCACTACGTAGCCACTTATTGTATTGGCCATGAAGCAGTTTATCTTGCCATCGCTTCTGTATCTGGTCGGTTGCATTCGTCTTTGCTGTCCTTTTTAATTATTTTATAGTTTCAGCCGGTGTATTGTGCTGTAGTTGCATCTCTACACCCATTTGAAACTCCATTTTGAATTTGTTGGCTTCTTTTATTACGGAGTAAAGACGCTTACTACTTTCATGTTCCTTGACGCATACCATCATCCAGTCTTCCGTAGTTTCCAAGTATCTTTGGAGGCTAATTGTTGTAATTTTGTAGGACAGTTCTAGTTGAACTAATCCTCTGCCTCCTTCGGATCTGGGCACATACAGACGATCAATATCAGCTTTGGGATGATGCATGCGGTAGCAAGTGAGAAGCTTTCTCGTTTTGGCGTCCATTCGCTTAATTTCAGCTATGGTCCAGTTAAGGACATTAAAGCTGTATTGCACTACAGGGACAGCCAATGTGTTTATGGCTGATATTCTGTTTTTTTTTTAGTTTAGCACAGTATTTAGTACCAGGCGTACACGCCTGTAGTACTCTTTTCTTATTTTTTCCTTCATTTGGGGGGTTGTATGCCATCTCCTTCGCTAATTACTACGTACTTATAAGCTTATAAGCATGCTCCAGGTCCCTAATCTTTGTGACAAATCTAAATCTATTAAGGGTGTTTCTGTAATTCTACCTTTCTTGAATGTTACTTTTGCACATTTATCTAATCCGAAGTCCATACCTATGTCGCCACTGAAGTATTTTACAATATTGAGGAGGCCTTTCAACTCATTGTCGTCTTTGGCAAAGAGTTTGAGATCATCCATGTAGAGTAGGTGATTGAATATTTTCTTATTTATTTTGTAACCATAGCTACTGTTGTTCAGTTCATGTGTAAGAGGGGTTAAGGATAAACAAAACAGAAGGGGTGACAGGGAGTCTCCTTGAAAGATTCCACGTCGGATATTCAGACGGTTGGATATGGCAGTGCCCTTGGTGTGACTAAGGTATAGTTTGGTGTTCCACATTCCCATGCTGTGCTTAAGGAAATTTAATACCACAGGGGAGACTTTGTACATTCCCAAAGTCTTAATGATCCAAGAATGTGGAACACTATCAAAGGCTTTACGATAATCAATCCATGCTGCTAAGATTTCTACGTCGTCTCCTGCAATTTTCCAGGATCATTTTATTTATCAGAAGTTGATCTTTGCAGCCATATAAACCTCTTCTGCATCCCTTCTGTTCCAGCGGAAGAATGTTGTTTGTTTCGAAAAAGGAATAAATTCGTCAGTACAGACGTGATCAACTTATACGTTGGGGAGAGACACGTTATCGGTCTATATCGGTATTTTTCGGGTCGTCTGTTTCAGTTGTTTTTGGTATGAGGTATGTAATACCTTCAGTAATCCATTCCGGGCTTTTATTGGGATTATTTACAAGCGTTGATTATGTTTTTGCATTATTATTATTATTATTATTATTATTATTATAATTATTATTATTATTATTATTAGTAGTAGTAGTAGTAGTATTAGAATTATTATTATTAGTAGTAGTAGTAGTAATATTATTATTACAAGTATTATTATTAGTATTATTACATGTATTATTATTAGTAGTATTACAAGTATTATTATTATTATTAGTAGTAGTAGTATTACAAGTATTATTATTAATAATAGCAGTAGTAATAGTATTACATGTCTGATCAGTTTGATAAGGTCAAAATGGCAGCTGATACCAAAACGACCTTCAGTCTGTTGTTAACTGGTGCAATGGATGGCTTGTTAATTTAAAATTAAAAACCAAGCTGCTGTCTAGTAATCATCTGAGATAACCCTACTGCCTTACATTAGAATGGCTGCTACTGACATCCTTCTTGGGCTAACATTCTCGGCTGGCATGAAGTGGAAAGACTATATTGAATCATTTGATAGATCAGCTGCCAAGAAGGTTAGTTGCTCGTGTCGTGCTAGCCAACTTTCCAGCCAACTTTCCAGCCAACTTTGATCTGCCATAGTTTAAATGCAATGTCAGTCGTTATCTGCTATCCTCCTGATTACTCTTTCTTTGTTATCGCTTCTTAGCAATGTTCCTGTTTCCAATTCTTCCACAACCAGTAACCCCTTGTTACGCCCCGGTGGCTTTACTGCCTTGCATCGAGGTGGTACCGATTTAAAAAAAAAGAAAGGAAAAAGTATTCTGTTATTATTATTATTATTATTATTATTAATACTAGTATTACTATTATTATTATTTTTCAGTAGTAGTAGTATTACTATTAATAGTGTTATTATTAGTAGTAGTATTACTATTAGCGTTATTATTATTAGTAGTATTACTATTATTATTAGTAGTAGCAGTAGTAGTAATAGTAGTATTAAATGTATTATTATTATTATTGGTATTGCTACTTCCAGGGAAAAAACAAAAACAAAAAAACTTAACGATCCGGTATGATCGTATCTCTCAAGTAGGTTAAATATGCGAATTTGCTTATCTATCTATCTATCTATCTATCTATCTATCTATCTATCTATCTATGTCAGCATGTTTATCTCTCTCAACCTGTTAATGTCTGTCTATATTTGTCTGTTAATATCTATATAACCAAAGTATATAACATTTACAGTTTTTGCAATCAAAAATAACTCGTGATTATCCAAATCGTTAAACTTTCAAGCCACACATATAAATACATTATTATTATTATTATTATTATTATTATTATTATTATTATTATTATTAAGCTATTAAAATATAAAAATAGTTACATTTCCACCTACAGCTGACATTCTATTTAAACATTAAAAAATCTATATTCCTGTTTTGAGACAACGAAAACCTGATTAGTAATGGCTTCCCACATCTGTTTTTAAAGCACATCAATGTTCGCGTACATTTCTTCCTAGACCGACATAATTAAGAGGCTCTTCAACGAGCAAACCTGACAAAAACAGCAAAGCCATAGTTAATTGCTTTGTTGAGCTTAACGTCAGTGTTTTTTTTTTGTTTTTTTGTTTTTTGTCATTTCAATCTTTGGATCCATTTGTGGAATTTATAGAATATTTGATAAATTCCAGACAAAAAATTAATGACTCACTGCTTCGCATCTTATCCTGTTTAGCAATGCGTACCCATTCATCTTGGGTATTGTGTTCAGTCCTCATTGGGCACCCCACACTTGTGGCCTTGAATTACAATTAGAAAATAATTGCAGTTTAAATGTTATCGGGTTAAGTAAAAACGTATGTGTGATGTAATATTTCGAATGTTTAGCATAACATTGCAATCAGAAAAAACAACAGCACTTCTTTTGTATTATGAAAACATATTTGAAAAATAAAGTATCAATATTTTTTGCAGAAGTTTTTCCTCTGATTTGTATTTGGCATATTTTTATATAGACTATTTTTAATCCATTATCTGAATGAATGCATTTTGTTGAACCTTCTTGACAACAAATGATTACATCCTTTTGTTTCTGCTGCAATCGGTTTATCGTTTTTAATATATCTTAAAGTTTTAGCATGTAAGTACAAAGTGATTGCACTTTGCACTCATATCTAATAATATTTTAGTTAAATTCTATATACTTTGTTCTAAGTGGCATATTGTCTGATAAGATTTAAACATGTACATGAAACCCAAGTTGAAGTTAACGAGCATGAGTTGAGACAAATTTTACAACAGAATGTCCCCGGTTTATGTATGAATCTAAAAAAATACGAAATGTGAAAACTTTGCATAACCTTTAAAATGTGAAGCTTCTTTACAAATACTTTTATGATATTTATTTATTTACGATATTTACTTACATTCCGACAAGAGTTGGATGTGAAGCCACCCATCCCTATCGCGTACGTTTGAACAAGGACAAAAATTATTCAACGCTTGCAATCAGTGCCCAGAAGGCGTTAGAATACACCGACCCTTTCTTTTTTTTACGCAAAGGAGAAGATGCTGCTACAGAGTTTGGATGTTTGGGATTATGATCGCCATGTGTTATACAGTGTAACGCGGATATAAGAGACCCGGATATAAGAGAGATTTTCTCTGGTCCCAAATTAGAGCCTGTGTTCATATATATAAAATAGACCAAACGCAGATATAAGAGGAACCCGGATATCAGAGACTTCTTCTCCGGTCCCGACAACTCTCTTATATCCGGGTTACACTGTATACTGTATTGGAAGACAGGAATATTATCTTGGTTTCCATTCTAAGACAATAACCCAGCTGATGTGAAGAATATTAATTCCAATCTAAAAACCGGGTTTTTATTTTCTGTATTAAGGCACCGAGATAAACTCTCTGCGCAACATGTTTTTCGTGACGTAATATTTATTCTAAAATGTTCGTTTTCGGATTTCTTCAGAAATGCTAATGAGCATATTTTTTATGAGTTTATCGGCTTATGTTTATCTCCGTCCAGCATATATATCTTCTATTATTCACGTCATTCCGTAGGCGGCGATATGTGAATAAATTTACAAATTTGTTTCATTAATAATATTCTACTAAATCGTCATTGATGGCATCACTACAGACACACATTATTTACTATTATCTGTATGAATTTAAAAAGTTATTTCTTTAAATCAAGTGAAAGCAAAAAGAGATTAAAATTAATTATGAAGTCTTTGATTAATAGAATTATTCAAAGTAACTTCACATTTCATTTATAGTCTTGACTATGAATTCAGATTCATCTAAATTTCTTTTTTAATTTTGTTTATTTCTAACATTTCCTAAATATTAAACTGAACTAAAAGTAAAATTATAACTATCCATTTTTTTGTTCACTGGCTACAAATGATAAGGATATTGAGTAAAATTAATTTTAATATATACATTTATTTAAACAGTCTGACTCCATCTACTAAGTAAATCACAGTTTAAGAGATCATGTAACACAATAGGAATATTTTAGGATGTCAACAGAAGAGTTAAATACTTAGGTAGAACATCTATCTCTATGTAATGGCCTTTTCTATGAAATAGAAAGAGTGTGTGTGTGTATGTGTGTGTGTGTGTGTTGGCGCGCACGCGCGTGCGTGAGTAGGTAGTGTCATGGATGGCAGCTAGGAATGAGAAACCGAAAAACCAAGTTCGAATTCCAGTCGAGTTCCTTACAATCACTTACGCGAAATATATTGGGAAAGGCATGAAACCATCTCTTCTTCTCCGAGTGGTAGGATATGACCCGAGGTTAGTTGACTGTCGGATACACCTTCATACAGCCAAGTGCAAAAAAAAAAATGACCCCCAAGTCCCTGCAACTGTTTTCGTGCTGACATCGGTAGTGCAATAGAAGGGTGCTGCTGCCTTAAAGTTGGAAAATCAATTCATTACTCAAGACAGTATCAGCCTTTGCAACCAACTATAGGAATAAATCGAACTTCAGATTGTAAACTTGCAATTCGACAAGTAAAATCTATTTTGACATTATGATTCATTTGTTTAATAAGTTAAAAAATATAAAATGTTCTCTCAAAATATAAAACTTGATAAAAGCTATAAACTAAACAAATTTAAAAGAATACAAAACCTCAAAAGTCTTAGAATAGTAATCGTATTACGCAACGATTTTTGATGATGACGTCAGATTCAATAAGAGGATTGCTTAAAGTTAGTTAAACCGAAACAACGAAGTCTAAAAGCAATATTTAAATTGAAAACTAATTCTACAAAATAATTATCCTCTATTGAGCATCAAAGTTTAAATTGTACAAAATATATTAAAATTTTCAAAATAAATCTTTTTTGGAGAATCGAAAGAAGAATACAGATAGAAAGAAATAAGAGTTTTTGAAATTCCCTGTTGTTTTCGTTCTTATTTAATTGGTACCCAAGTAATGGAAGACCCCCCCTCCCCCGTTTACATTGGAACGGTGAAGCTATCTTCTTTTACATTAGATTAAATTTTATTTTGGTTTCAAACTTTGCGAAAGCATTTTCTTGATTTTATTGTTTGGCATACTAATTTGTTTGCTTGGAGATTCTAAAAGACCAGATGTGTAATCTATTCAGAGTTTTCTAATGAACAAATTAGTGACGCATTTTCCCTGATAAATAGATTGGTGGCAAGGTCATATCCTTTAAAGTTGAAATGGTTAGATGTAACCGTAAGTTCTATACTAACGATGTCTTCTCTCGCACTTTTCGCTTGTGGAAATCTATCCCAGATTCTTGCTTTGATTTTCAAAAATCTAAATGCAATTTCAATCGTTATCTTCTGTATTCTTAATTACTGTTCTGTTGTTGTTCTCTCTCCTTAATAACGTTTTTTGTCTTATATTCTCTTTCACTCAGTAATGTCTTGCGTCTTAGTGGCTTTATGGCCTTACTTAGGGATAAATTATTAAAAAATAAAATAAATTATTTCTTTCTTTCTAATGAATATAAAAAAGTTTCATTTATTTTTACTTTAGTGTTTGTCTTTCACTTCTCATCAAATACATCACAATTTATATTATCATTAATGTTAATTTATTATCATTTATTTTCATCACTTTAGCAGTCACAAATTGTCTTGTTAATAATTGTTAATGTGATACTACGGACACCCCCTTTGAAAGGAAAGAAAGGATTTTATCTCGTTCTCAAGTGTTTCTGTTTCATAGACCAGCCGATGGTCTTTTGGTTAAAGAGAATTACTGTTGTTTTTAAGCAGCATTCAATTTAACCAAAGCGTAATTGGAAATAAAGGGACCGAGGAGAGGTATTAACAGTCATAATTGGGATCTGGTTGAGTTCTGGTCCGCACTTGGCGGGGGACGGACGTGTCCACCGCGTGATCCCGAAGCCTCCATTTTGTATTACCTGGTACCACATAGGAATGAGTAGATGGGCGAGGAGTTGGTAGGGGGAAGAGCTGACATAGTAGAAGTTGTCCCTAGTATCACCCCTCCCTAACCACCAGGAAAAGCAAGCAGTCTCCTGAATAAAACATCTACATATAATATGTATTCGCGTTATTATTTCTCCACATGGCGTTTGTCTTTCATTGCGTCACATTGTGAGCGTGCAACGGGCCCTTCCCCAGCTTTCGGTGCCCGTCGACGAGATCGAGAATTGGAATGCAATGAATCGGGGCGGGGTGGTGGGGATGTGTAATCAGTTCGCCTGTCGGTGGAAATCTTAGACGAGGGTCGTGTTGTGTGTTTACAGTGAACACCAACAGTAATATGCTCCGTTAAAAGTTGTTGTTTACTAAGCTACAAATACAGGATACACCAGGGAAAGACTATAAAAAGAAAAAAATATTTTACATAGGCTCGTCCGCTTTTTGCTAGAAAAATAGCATAGCATGATGAAAAAAGGCCTCAAACTTAATAAAAACAAAGTTTTATCGTCAAAATGTTTCTCATAATTAAGAGGAACTATCAAAGTATTTTTTAATTATTTATACAAAATTTTAAAACCTTTCTCGCACATTCGAAATTTTAGTTACTTCAGCGACGTAAGTAATTTTTACAATGAAGTGTGTTTGCGCTTTTTTCCGATGAAAAACACATTGATTTGGAAATTCTTGCAAAAATCAAATAATTGTCGGATTTTAATGAAAACTTTCAGAACTTATTCACAAATGAATAAAATTATTTTTGAAATGTTTTGTTTCAGAAAATCTTTTTTACTTACTTAATTTTTACTTACTTAATTTCATGAAATTTCGAGAAATTAAATAGTATGTCCTAACTGTTTTCATTAGTTAAAAGTAGGACTCCTTGGAGAATGGAAATCATCCATTATTTTTCAAACTTTTAATCGTTTTCTGAAAGTCTGCTCGAAATGGTAAACTAAAAAATGTAATAAAACTATGATATTTTTAATTAGAAAATATTTTAATTGCTTTTGTAAATGAGTTATATTTAGGACAAATTTCGATGAATAATGAATTTTTACAAGAATTTTTCATTTTTTAAAAATTTTAATTATAATACTTTATCATAATTTAAAAATCTCCCACTCCGTATTTCTTTTAGGTGATGTTGTAATTAAGCGGAAACTATATTTACGAATCAAAAATTGAAAAGTCCTTTTGCAGTTTTAATTTTTTTTTTACTTTAAGCATTCCCATTTTTCATCTATGGTACTAAAATTATTATGACCATTATTATAACATTTATGAAAAGGGTCATGCGTTCTAAGAGTTGTCCTCTTTTTACAGAGAAATTCGCTTGTCTCAATTTCGTTATTCATTGCTTACGTTTCAATAGGTTTTGAACATCATGCCTTCAGTTTTAAAACTTTAAAATTTAAAGTAAATTGTACTTTTTTAATTTCTTTTTCCCGAAATATTTTTATTTTATACATTTATTTCAGTGTGGGTCATAAATTATTAAGTTACCTCTATTACGAGGTTTCATCTCAGTTATTAAATTTTAAAACTGATCTAAGAAAATTTTATAGTATTTTAAATTTTATCATTTTTTCATAAAGCATCTTCAAACGTAACTAAAAGTCAATAAAATATTAGATAATTGCTGAAAATATGTCCATTTGTAAAAATTATTAGGTAGTGACGCCCCCACCCCAAAATGCGTTCACTTAGATCTCGTAAATTTATGTCAATTCTGGTCACCCATACTAGCTGTCAACACCTGGCAGCTTATCAATAACTCAATAAAGATAAAAGAAACCCGTCGTTAAGAAATGCTTGTATACTATTTTTTTATCCTATAAGTACGTAATATTTGTTTCAAATCAGATTAATTTAACTATAAATTTGCTAAATGTACTCAAATAACGTGTCCCAAAAATATATTTTATTTTTGGAAGATTTTTAAAACACATAATTAAATTTTATTTTAAAACTTGTAAAAATGTAAGAAATGGCCGCCAGTAAACAGATTTTTTGAAAACGACCAAATATTGCAATCTATATAATTTCTAATTGAAATACACCAGAGTATTTTACCTACTGGAAACAGTCAATTTAATCCTTTAGCTTTCAATTAAAGATAAAAAGAAATCTTCAAGAATGTGTTTTCAGTTTTAAAAATTCATTTAAAGCCTTAGGTATCGAAAATCTTAGCGGAAAAGTGGAGGTACTTATTTTTACATGTATGTATACCAATTACAAGATTCCATATCAGAAAGACGATTGACTATTATATTTTCTTTCTCTTCCAAATTCTATCATCGCTTTTTGGCTTGTTTGGTTACAAATGTTGATTCTCTTCCTTTTGTTGAGATAGTCACGAAGATCACACGTCAGCTGGTGAATAACGCCAGGAAATAGATTGACGAAGGCAGTTGTGATGTAGAGAGCCCAGGGAAGAAGAACGTCGCTTGCCCACAGAAGTAGGCCTTACCTGGTTCATAGAGAAACCGTCGTCACTTCAGTTTTCACTTTGTGAAAAATTACAAGTAAGGTTCTCTTTATTACACACCGTTTCTGTTTTATATGTTGTAATTTCTGCGTCGGATACGTATATATATATATATATATATATATATATATATATATATATATATATACGTATACATAGCATTATAAACCTCTCCGAGAGCCAAACATGTTTATTATTCTTTTTCTAGTTAGCTATTCCATCCTGTCCGTGAACTTCAATGCTGTTATATCATGGATATGACAATGCCCATAACGACAGAGATCTATTTGAGGAAATAAATATTTTTTCCCTCGCTCTCGTTTCAGGCTGTAGTTCCATGGCAGGCACTGATACGCGCTATCAGTGATGAGTCCACTGGATGCATTTTGTTCGTGGCCAAAACTATCTTTAGCTTTATAAATAATTATTTCTACTTAATCAGTTCCCTTTAGAAATACCAATTTTTAACTGTTCAAAAATTATCAGGATTTAATCCTGAAAATTCTCGCATTTTCAAATTTTTTAATACGATTTTGTTCTACGAATTTTTTTTCAAAAAATGGTTAAAAATCATAAGACGACTTCGTAGAAATTCTGTGCAGTTTCTTTGTTCTTTACTTCTAAAGTATTTTGTATATTTTGTAATAGCAAAACATCATATAAGTTCCTATTTCAAATAGTTAATTAACCATTTATAAATTTATAAGTACTTCACTTATCTGAAAAGTACAACATTCTCTCTTTTCATGTTAGAAATTGATTCAAGCAGAAAAACTGCTTGAAACAATTTTTTCAACTCATACCATTCATGTGGAAAAAAACAATCTTGTCGATGGTTAAATTCCAAGTTATGAATATGATATTCAGAATTTATCAGAATTTGGCACATTAATACGAATGAATAGAATAACACGATTGGTAGGTTCATGCTTAGAATGACTTGTTTCAGTTAGCTGCATTTTTTTTGTAATGATTTATATATTTGAATATTTTCTTCAAGGAAATTTGTCCTATAAAAACACGAAAATATTATTAGCTACTAATGTTCAGTCGTTTTTTTTTATATCGGGAGATTGTATAGTGCAAAACTATATCAGTCGTGTATTTTGGCCAAATTATTCAAGTAGACCATGCCAATATCACCTTACTTCAGGTCAAATCTCCACCTTGAAGTTTTGTCATGTTTACGGGGACATTGCCGTTGTGAGAAACCTCCGCCCTGGTTGCTAAATTCAGTCTAGAATGGCCTCCGCCCAACGGTGTCGTGTCATCACTACTCTAGCTGAATTACATCGCTATTGAGTCCAGTCTAACTTATCGTACTAAGTGGGCGTTGAACCTACTAGAATCTGACCTTTGACAAGTCTTCATTTTTAATCTGACTTAGTATCAACCACCCACATCACTAAAAAAGCATGGTTGGCGGAACCAGTTTATTCGGCGAGGACCCAACTAGTAGTATATGTTTAATATATATGTTAAAGTATAGGACAAAATAAGTAAATGTAAGAATCTTGAAATTTAACTGATATAATGTGTCACCGTAAAATTATTGTTATATCTGTAATAATTGGAGCCCGGGTAGGACCAAGAAAGGTACAGACAAGGACATTAACAAGGTCCCTGCAGCCAGTATTTACAAGATATTAAAAATGTACAGTGTGGAGTTACTCATCTACTCATGAGAGAATTATCGATGGAAAGAAAATATAAACATTATACATGTTATGTATCACATAATTTATGCCAAGAGAATTCACCTGTTTACTACCATTCTTTCCTGTCGGTCTTGGGAAATGACCCGGTAAGGAATCGTACCAAACAGAAAGCAATAATAATAAATAATAATAATGACTATGAAATGAAAAGCCTGATGAAGCTAAGTGATCGGTTAGACGAATAGCAAAAATGTCTCACCGTAGAGCAATGATTAACAAGCGATTTCTAAAACTCATTTCACCCAAAGTAAGGCGGTAATGTGACTAGTACGTAATGGGGGTGGTGCAGAGAGTGAAAGTGAAAGAGAAGACTGAGAATAAGGAAGATTGAAGAAAGGACGAAAGATGAACGGGGTTCAAGAGGACAGAAGATGGCGTTTGACGTTGTATTTAAATTTTTGAACCTTGTAGTTATCAGAGAAGCAAGTAAATGGAAGGGAGTTTCACAGGCGGGAAGTGCGAGAAAAGAAGCTATTGGAGTAGAATTGGCAGTTGCATTTAACTATTTCAACAGTAAAACGTTGAGAAAGTTGACTGAAGCCGAGATGCCTGGATCGATTACATTACAAATCATTCTTTGGATTTTGTCAAGAACCTCGAAATGTACAGCAGCAGCAGCAGTCCAGATATGGCAAAATTATTCATAGCAGATTTGTAAATGTGCAAGATGGATTCTAACGAGAAACATTTTCTGGCACGACACATTAACCCAACATTCCTTGCAGTCTCTTCCCTTCAAATGCGATGTCTAGCGTCAGCCATTCTCGTGGACAACTAGTAAGTTTCTAAGTGAAGTACGATTATTAGTGTCGTGCCTTAAAAAAAATTAAGACAATAGAGAACTTGTATATTAGATTTTGCATATCGTCAAAATGGTTTTTGACGATATGTAAAGAGAAAAGAAAAGAGAAGAATTAGGCAGCTGTTGTTATACAAAGAAAAAAATGAAAGAAGAGCGGAAATAAACGATAAGGATCGGAAAATTGTGAAAGAGAAAATGGAATGAAATGCATGGATTTCTGAGGTTGATTAGTGCAGGGTTGATAGTTAAAGTGAAATGGACTGACACTCAAGACTTTTTTTTCAAGAGAAAACAAAATATTAACGAGTGGACGAAGAAATGGAATATAAAATGAATCATTCAAATGATCAAAATAGAAGATTGATTGGGGTTGAACATGTAATAAAATGTAAATTGTGCAAATAGAATACGAATACAAAATCTGAAATATAAGATAGTGTCATGAAGTAAATATGGAGAGACTATCAAGTAAAATTCAAAATAAAATAAAAATATATACATAGAGAGAGAGAGAGAGAGAGAGAGAGAGAGAGAAGAGATTATGTTACATATTAGAAAGCAGAGACATTGCGAAAGATTGATATAGTGGTTAACAACTAGTCAGTAGGTCATTGCTTACGTAACAAGATCGTTCATCTCGGACTGTCCAATGAACGTCTTGTGTTAGACAAACAGAAATGAGAAACGTTTCCCTTCTTAAAGGAGTTTATGTCGAATCTGTTAAGCAATACTAATAAGATGTGAGAAAATAAAAGAAAGAAAGAAACGGAAGAAGTGTTTAGCATTTATTTCAATGAAATGGAAAAAGTTGTTAATTTTAAATCTTCATTTGTACCTCAGCCTTCTGATTTATGGTTGTTTTTTGCAATATTTTTTTGAAGTTTTTAAGCGCAAATATTTAACTATGCGATAGGTGATTTTTTACGGATATTTTATTGTCATAGAACTCGCCATGAACTTATTCAATCATTAACTGAAGAATTAAGATTCATCAGAAAATTCAAATAGGAAAACCGCGTTTTTTTTTTCACTGGTATTTCTAGTCAATGTGTGAATACACATATGTAAATGTTACACCTATTGAAGCGAATTTAGATTTCTTGTTTATATTTCCGTTCAGCCATATTATTGTCTCTTGCTTTTTTTTCCCCTTTTTCTTTCTTGCAATTTTTTATGTTCATTTACTTATCAAACAGAATTGAATTTTCTTTTCCATCACTCACAACCTATTTATTTATTATTTTGTTTATGACTTCATTCATTAAATTCTTTAAAATAAAATAAATTCTATTGTGCCACTGTCGGATCTTGTCTATTTTTCTCTTGCTTTTTTTTTTTCTCTTTAACTTTTTTTCATTCACACATTTATAAAAGAGGATTTGTTTCCTGTTTATGTGTGTGTGTGTGTTTTATAAACACCATTTTCATACTATTCATGTCTTTTTCTTTCATTATCCTGTCAACTTGCGTCACCGAAACAGGCTCTTTTCAGTGTTAGACTCTCATTGATACAGTTCCAAACTTCTATTTCTCAATAGTTTATTGCTTTATTATGATAATAATAATAATAATAATATATATATATATATATATATATATATATATGTATGCATGTATGTGTGTGTATGTATGTGTATACGTGTGCGCAAATATTCTTATGTGTATTTTTTTCTGTGTTCGCGTGTGGAGCTGAATTCTTGCATCTGTAACTGATTTATTTAAGCATGTGAATAAAACAAAAATGTCTCGTTCTTTGTGCTGTCATTGATTTAAAATAATAAAAAAGAACTTTTAGCGCATTTTATAAATAGAATAACAAGTCGCGATTCACAACCGAGAAAAATACTAAATATGAAAGCATTTTCAGGGATACTGTTCAGATAACAGAGAAATTGATTTGCTTCACTTATTTCACTTTTATGTTTGCTTATCTTTAACCAGTCGTTAGCCTTTATTATGGGGAAATATACATTTAGCCAATAATATTTACTGACACGAGAGGCTAGAAATAAATAGTTACATTCAGTGACCTAACATTATTTAGTCCATTTCATTTATGTCTATTAATTTAGTCTTTCTCCCCATATTCAGATTATAGTATTTCTTTTTTTTCTGTACTCTATCATCTTTATTCTTCATTTCCACTTCCTTTATCATTTTTTTCCGTTCTTACCACAAGACAGAGCATTTTTTCTCCTGATCAACATTTACTATCTACAAATTTTTTTATTACATTTCACAATTTTTTTCTTTATTATCATCTATCTAATATTTTCTTTTGTTGCATTTCCTTTTTCATTACTTTCTCCAATTTACGTCTTTCATTGGAGCTAGCTTTCCTTAATCGTAGCCATCTTATTTTCCTCCTTTTTTTTTACCGCAGCCATATTTCTTTTTACCAATTTTATATCAGTCATCTTCTCTCAATATTCATGTATCGCGATGATTTTGTTTTATCCATTTTTATAATAAATATCTTTCTTTTTACTTCATCCTTTATTGCAGGCATTTCTTCTTTTCTTCCCATTTATCACAGGTAGTTTTTTCTTTTCCTCATATTTTCTTATCCTTTTAATGGTGGCCATTTTTCTTTTCATCTTATTTTTATCGCACCTATTTTCAATTTCACATATTTTAAATTTGCTATCTTTTATCTTTATCGTTTTTATTTTAGTCAACATTTTTTTTAATCCATTTTATTTTAGGTATCTATTTTTAGCTCACTATTATCGCGGCCATATTTCATTTTTATTTCAGTTTTGATTGCGTCTAGATTTCTTTTATATTTCTTTAATCGCAGACATATTTAGAGAAGTTTTCATATTTGTACAGTTTGTATTTTATAGCGCATCCTTTATGACCAGTGGAAACGAAGTCCCGGGAAGACCCGTAAAGAACAACGCACTATTTCTAGACTAATCTTTGGCCATACAAAATCTGCACACTATTTTATGAGCCAACACGAACGAGTGCAGCATACCAGAGATGTATATCAGGTGAAGAACTTCCTGGTCACGTGTGACGATCTTGATCGCGCACTAGACGACGTTTTTATAGCGCGAACAGCAGAGAGCAACTGTTCAATAATGATAGAAACGATTTACTATCCTTCCTAATGACTGCAAGACTAGACTTCAAAATAGGACCTGCTAGGAGGCACTGATTGTTTAAGAGTGATTAACACACACGCGCATGCGCGCACACACACACATATATATATACGAAGAAATATAGTTTTAAGGTGTGCTATGGGATAAAGTGGTCAATATCAGAGATAGAGCGGATGTAAATATAAATATAAATGTGACATTGATATATATATATATATATATATATATATATATATATATATATAATTATCGAGATGTCCTTGTCATCAATTTATGTTGAAAGTCTAACAAGAAAACTATTTACTCATTGTTCTTTTTCCTTTAAGTCACACATTTATTTTTTGATAAAACGAAATGCAAATTCTAAAATAAAGGTAAAAAAGAGGAACTGATTTCAAAACCAATAACAAATTGTCGAAATTATTATCACTGATTAAGAAATTATAGAAACAAAATATAATCCTTTAGTATATTGAATGGAATTTGGTAAGTTCATTAGTATTCAGAATGAATCAAAATACTCGAAGTTTATATTCTTCGGACTGTTGTCCTCATCTTCACGTCTTTTCAGACTTCTTCAGGTAAGAATTAAATTGGAATTTCAAACCTAACTCTTTGTGTAGTCCACTTGGGTAGATTGTTGTAGTTCCACGTGCCATGCCTTTTCTGGATTTCTCAGTTCAACAATTTCCTCTTAGTAACTCATCTCTCCAAGTTTTTTGTTCTACTACTGAACGTACAACTCTTTTGAGTCAAGTCACTGCATTACTTCAACCAAAGCTTTTATCCGCAGGGCCACGTGTCCTTGGGGACAACACTGAATGAAATTTTAGGGATTATAAACCTGATGTCTCTGTTACACTTCTTTGCCAGATCTCATATTACAACTTTTGTTATTATTCTTTTTCTCTAGCACTCATTATTACTGGTTCCCACAATCTATTCATTTCTATGCTTGGTCGGCCTACGAAATTTTTGTGACTTAGTATATTTCTTAAGTTTTCGTATTTTCCAATGATGTTTTCTGTCTATTATTTCACCCTCAATCTACAGAAGTCGTTGATCTCCCGTTTCCCTCATATATGGTCAGTCATGACTGATTTTTGCATTCTCTTTCCATATATGAATTTGTTAGCGTATAAGAATTTATTTCTATGCCCAATTATAATCATACCCATTGATATAAAACCATTAATATTCACATGATATCACATAACAGAAATAAGTATTTACAGTAAGCGTGAAGCCTTCCACTGGTATGCATAAGCTAACATTATTCTTATCCTTGATCAGTTTAATCCTTTTTTCCTTTAGCAATCATCCTATCAATATTAAAAGAATGAAAGCTAAATCCATTCTGAAGGACTTTGAACACTGTACTTTTCAGATTTCAAGCTTTACATCAGTTAGATAATACACATATCTGTAAAAGATGGGTATATCCGCCCGTCTTTTCCATTAATTTCAACTAAACTTTCTCCATGATTTACATGCAGTTCAGGCTTCTTTCATTATGAATTTTGAAGCAGGTTACCAGGGGCGAAACATAGAGAGGCAGACAGAGGCAGCTGTCCCGGGGCGCACCGTCAAGGTTAGATTAAGGTAAACCAAGTTTTAACATATTTATCGGAGAAAATGTCGGGAAATTAATTCAAAAAGTGAACTAAAATTTCCTCTTTTTTATTTACTTTAATATCCTTTTTGTGACTGCCCGCAGATACTTATTTAATTAACAGTGCGTCATGAATTATTTTGGCAATGGCACTCAGTAGTTCTTCGATCATGCGCTGTGCGGACGGATGTTCATGCCGGCCAAAACGTGAAATGTGTTAAAGAAACAACAAAAAGTGTTGTTTAATTCTGTTTTCCCTCGGTTGAGGTCAGATTGAAAACTAATCCATATTAATGTTTTAAGATGTATTCCTGGGATGGTAAATCCAGCGTTTCTTTGTAAAATGATAATAATGGTAATTTTTGTCCTCGCCTCAATTGTTAGATCATAGCATTTCAATAAATATATACAAGATTTAGACAGTGTCGGTTGTCGTTAGCGATGGCAACAGCTTTACAGCTTTTGTAATCTTCGCTGCGTTATTATTATTATTATTATTATATAATTATACTATGCCGAGAAACTGAATGAAGGTTTTGAAGTTTATTACGGTAAACCATGCACTCCCACTGAGAATATAGAAAAAATGCTTTATTGTAACATATTCGGCTGTTAGGATAGATTCTGAGGCAAAACAAACTGTTTTATTGGATGCTTTCCATCAGCGAACATGCTTAATATGATAAAACTAAATATGCAGTATTAACCAAGAAAGATGTAGGTTGCTTAAATTGCGATAAAGGCACAAATTTCTGATGATCTAAGCGTACAGATGGTGAAGATTGGTGTTAAAGCTTTTGAGAACAAAGACGGACCTTTGAAAGTTACAAAAGATCGGGAAGTTATTGAAATCCGACATGTTGAAGAAGCGATGAGAAGTGAAACGAGCACAAAACATGTGGATGTCAACCGCAGTTTCATGAATTACTGGTTTCAAAGAAAACTACAGGATGGGGTTCTATAATTCTGTGTAATTGGTTGTTGTACTCTGTTAAATATGATGCAGTGTATTGTTTTTGTTGTTTATTGTTTTCAATAGCCGCAGTCAACCAAAACAAGGTGTTTTAACAAACATGTGGATTTCGAAAATGAAAAAAATACATCGACAAAATACCAGAATCTGAACAGGCACTCATCACTGTGTGTCATTTATTGCATGAAAGGACTTTGAAAGACACATATCAGAAGGTTCTACGACTGACAGAGTAATACTGAAGCCTATGAACGAATAGAATTAATTGTGGAAGGATCTACTCATGTGTTTTCTGGATTGTGTTAAGTTTTTGTTGACTCAACATCTGGCATTTCGTGGACACCGACAAGTCATTGCATCAAATAATAATCTTAGTAATTTTCTTGCACTCGTTAAGCTATTTAGCAAGTAAGATCCTCTGTTGTAGCGTCACTTGGATTATGTTAACTCGCATCTATATTCTCCAACATTTTTGTCTGGCAAGATACATAAAGAGTTCATTTAGCCACTGGGCAACGAGGTACGTCAGTCTATCCTATAGAGAGTCAAAAGAAGCAGATACTTTGGGATTATGTTCGACATCAAAATTGGAACGAGATGGCCTTGATTTGAACAACAGTCGTGGACAAATGCTGCAACGTTGGCTGGGAAGATGTCCGGTGTCCAGAAACGCATATCACAGAGAAACCCGAAAGCAAGCTTTCTGGATTATGACAACCATTATTTGAAGATCATAGGCAGCATCAGGACAAGTGTTTGCCACATCATGTTTTCAAGTTCTTGATTCATTGTACAATTTTTGTCCAGCTCAACAATACGGTGGGTGAAATTGAAGTTGACAGTAGGGACGGCTGTAAAGCGGCTCCACCCGCTGATACAAGATGGAATGCTAAGCGCGATGTTGCTCACGTTGTAAAACGAAGTTGATGACATAGCTAAATTGTTGGAGGATACCAGCTGCTAGCTGCACAACATGCAAACTTTCAGCTTTCTAACTATGCTACCGTTCTGGGACGACATCATTGCTTTCATCGACCAAGCACAGAAAAGATTCAATGCCCTGAAAATAAACTTCAATGAATTCGAGCTGACATTCGAAGTCTATAGCAATCTGTTATGAGTGAACAGGTTTCTCTCTAAAATTACAAGGGCGAGGAAAATGCTTAGAATGGGGGTATTGACGTTGCTCAATAGAAAAGGGTGTGTCGTAAAAAGAGAATGATTGAAGAGGAGAGAAAAGATGAGCCTTTAAATGTGAGAGAAGAAATGGATGTTACTTTGAAAGCAGTACTGGACAGGTTGAATTACAGAACGAAAAGATTGATTCAGTTACATGAGCAATTTGGGTTCCTCTTGGATATTGAAAGCTTCATTGTCTCGAAAGAAGACGCGGTAGAAAAATACAAAGTAGATGCTACAACAAACGAGGGTGATTTTGATGGGATAAAACTGGGTAGTGAATTGACAGACTGCCGAGTATTAATACCTTCGTTAAACCAAAAACCACAATCGAGCTTTTCAAATTCACAATATCTTATGTTCCCCAATTTAAAAATAGCATTGCGCATACTGTTGATTGTTCCCGTGTCTGTGACATCCGGTGAGCACTATATCAACAAAACTAAAATTAATAAAAAAAAAACTATGTCCGAAGCACAATGGATCAAGAACCCCTAAGCAATTTTGCTTTATTAAGTATCAAAAATGAAGAATTTGGATATATAAATGTGGATAGCGTTATTGACAAATTTTTGTCCACTCAGCCTTGTCGTATGTTTCGTTTTTACGAATTCAAATAAAATGATTTGCTTTAATCTTGACATCTTTTAATTTAGATTTTGTCAATGCACAGTGCTTGTTGCTAAGTGACGGATGAAATAAAAATGTACTTGTATTTAAATACCTTTTTAGAGCATTTGTATTTATATGAAAAGTATTTAGATTTAGATTTTTGCCTAGTTTCAGAATTATTTGTATTTTTAAAATCTGGAATAAAATTACTTGTATTTATATATTTCCAATTATTTTGTATTTCCAATTATATCGCGTCAATAATCGCGAGAAGTATTTGTATTTGAATTTCTAAAAGATTCGTATACGATCCATCCCGGCTTGTTGGTCGCTGCTTGCGTTATGGGGCACCGAGTAAAGCTCTCCCCACTCCCTGGAGCAAAACCTTGAAACGCCACCACAGGTTGCATCAAAAAGAGGAAAAAAAAGTAGGCAGAAACTACATTTGCATCAAGACTGAATCCTGAAATTACAACGATCAAATACAATCGACGTTAAAGATTATATAAAATTTATATTTTACAAAATTAATCAACATTTAAAGATAATAAACATTTGTCATCGATTAGGGTAAATAAATCAATTTTTCTTTTTAATATAAATATGTTTCTTAAATGACACTAGAAAAATATTTAAAAGTGGTCAGTATAGATAGACAATCGGCAGAACAATGAAGAATAGAACAATCAGGGTTGCTTTTTAAATGGCATTTGGCATTGGATTCTTCACAAGTTTCTTGATTAACCAAAAATATGACGCATAAAGAAACTATAACTATTCTTGAACTGAAAATTTATTCAAGCAAAAAAGTTTATATATATATATATATATATATATATATATATATATATATATATATAAACTTTTTGCTTATATAATATATATATATATATATATATATATGTGTGTGTGTGTGTGTGTGTGTGTGTGTGTGTGTGTGTGTGTGTGCGTGCGAACCGAATTGTCATAAAGGCACATAACTGAAACAAACATTTCTAAGCCTTTCATTTGTATGTGTCAGCTAACATCATTCTCATTCTTCAGAGATTCAGTTATTTTTCTCAGTGTCATTCATCATATCAATAGTAAAATAATGAAAAGTTGAATTCATTCTGAAGGGCTTCGAACACTGCACATGAGAGATTTCAAGATAGAAATAAATAAAAGCATCAAACGTTATTTTTTAGTGGATAAAATAGCGGAAATAAACTACCCCCCCCCACATTCCTATTTTAAACAGTGTGTATTATGTCTATCGGTCTGGGCACCCGAGAAAACTTAAAGAAATCGTACGTCATTTTCTTTAATGTGCAGGTACAAAGACGTAATACACACTAAATAAAAAAAAAAAAAAGGAAAAGAAAAGAAAAGAAATGAAAAAAAAAACGGAATTTATTTCAAATATGAATATCCACTAAAAATAACATTTGAAGTAATAAAAATGTTGGATTAAAATAAATCCATTCCATTAATTCTTCATACATATATATATATATATATATATATATATATATATATATATTGATACATGTTTCATTAAATAATATAGACAAGTGTTGTTATTTTATGTAAATTCTTTTCATATCGCCTGATAAGCTTAATAACATTATCATTAAACGAAGAAAGAAAATCACAATATTGATACATATTTTTTAATGCCATCTAAGCTTTCGGCTTACATAAGCCATCATCAAAGATGACAATTACTGTACAATATATTAAGCAATACACGGACAAACATTGATGATAGTCTGTTTCTGTTTACATGGAAGATTTCCAAGCAATCACAAACTCGGGCATATAAGACGTTGGAAGCGAAAATCACACCGCAGCTCATGACGTCACACATGATCACGCGAGAGTGAATTCGAGAAGCATTAAGTATGGGAAGCCGTTGGTATAAACCAATGGCTTCTGTTACCAGTTATAGACATTTAAGAATATTTGTGAAGATTTCATAGTTTATGTTGTTCAGGTTAGGTTTCAACTGTTTTACGTATATAGCTTCAAGCTATATACAAGCTTCTATCTTTGTAATTTTAAATATACTCCTCTCATTCTTTCTATTCTCTTCGAGGTAGAGTTAATTTCTTATGTTTTCTTTTGTCTTTCTTTTCTCTCCTCTTCCTTTTCCTTTTATTGATTTCTTATTTTCTTTCCTTTTTCTTTATAGAATTTTTTTTACCTTTTACTGAAAATCTTCCAAAAACGGAAATGAAGTGATGTTTCATAAATTGCAATTTTAAATAAAATCGTTTATTACCATCATTGATAACTATCTGATGAAACGTTTATTAAACGACGAAACAAAATGTAAAATTTTGTACTAGTAACTTACATGTTCTAATGTAACAGTGTATAATACACACATGGATATATATATAGTCATCCACAGACAGACGGTTTCGCTGTACCACAGCCCATCGGTGTAACTAGACGTCCGATTGCCTCCGGCTAGGATCGAAACCTGACCTAATTGGCGGCAACCAATGGACTCTACCACTAAGTCGTTGGCGCACGGCATGGATGAAGGTGAATTTAAGCGTATTTATTTTTAGATAAACAGTGACTGAGAGGACTCGATTCGATTTACTGGAGTGTCTTGCATAATAGCCGTAATAGTCACTGTTTACAAACTCACACTTCCTCCCCAGAGAAATAACCGAAATAAATATATATATATTATAGGATATATATATATATATATATATATATATATATGAATATGAAAAAGAGAGGGAACGGGAAATGGAAACAGAGGGACGCGACTATATATATTGAGTTATATATTTGAATCACAGTTCAAAGACAATATTTTACCACATTCTCCAAATAATCTGGAATTTGGAGCTGTTTAATTTAAAAGCTCAATATATAAACGTCTAAGAAAACGCTTCCTAATGATGACTTGACAGAATCAATTGTAAATGCGTTCTATGAAAAAGAAAATAAAAAAGTTAAAAAAAACTAACTTCTTGAGCCGAGTTTCAGTTCCGTTCTTATTTTGTGTTATTTTTTAAAATCACCAGGAAATTCATTTTAAATTAAAAACTTATTTTTATTACTGGAGTCTATAGGTTTGTCTTATTGAAATGCACATTCCCTGATGTATTTGTGACTCCAGATTGTCATTTTAAATCTTTTTTCGACATCTTGTATAAGTAATCGGATGAGGTTTATTTTTATAATCATAAATTATATTGATGCGCATCATTGGTGCATCGGGAGCGAGTGTTCCTTGAAACTCACTCTACGGATTCGAAACAAGCATGAGGCGATATTCTTAATGCATAAAAGGTAATTCGTTTGTGGAAAATCTCGGCATCAATATTTTAAAGCAAAACCTCGTGAAGAACAAAATAAATACCAAATTTATCAGGAAAAAAGATAAAATATTTTTTTTTAAATGATATTCAAAATGACTTATTTTTTAATGCCTTTCAATCTGGAAAATATTAAATAATTTAAAATAAAAAAACATTTTACGAAATAAAAGAGTATTAATGAACTAAGAGAATAGAAATGGAAATGATTCTTGAATGAATTAGAAAGTTGAATCCGACTGAAAGACAGCAAAAGGATTCAATGCTGATACACTTGGCGGTATAAACTACCGGGGGTGCAGTAAAACTCTCTGCTCAAAGAAGAAGAATGACCTAGGGACATGAAATGCATATACTATTCTACATATTAATCCCATTTCCCAAGATTTTTTAATCATCTTTTCCAAATTCTGATTGAAATGTTGAGATACTCTTTCATAATTACTAACATATCTATCTATCTATCTATCTATCTATCACCTTTTCTTCTAATTGTCATTTCCATCCACTGGAACAATTGCTGATAGAAGAGGTGATAAATTTACGCCCATTTCCGGTGTTGTGAAGATGTCCGCGGAGATCAATTGTATTCGTTCAGACATAATACATTAAATTATTTTGTTCTTATTTTTAATCTTCAAAGTATTTACAAATGTTACATTGTTCTCACAAAATTCCTAATTAGCGCCTGCTACTTTGTGATGTCTTATTGTTTTGTATATTGCTCCAGATCCTCAAAGGTTTTTGCTTGTCTTTTATTCCTGGTTTTCTTTTCTAAACTGACACTCAAAGTGGCTGCTTTGATCGGACTTGTCTCAATTATGTTTGTGTTGGGCGTCGAAAATACGAAAACTATTCAAGGTTCGTTCAAGAAATCCAAGTGAAGTTTCAGAAAAGTCTTCCATCCATATATATTTGATAAAAATATAGTTTTAAAGGTATTCTATATTTATGGGTTAAAGTGCTCAACGGGAGTATGTAAATATAATACTGGACATTGAAGACAACAACTAGCGGCGACGGTCTGTTTCATGCTTAAATGCAATGTTCGGGTCATTCGCTGCTGGGTGTTCACCTAAGTGTCACACACACACACACACACACACACACACACACGTGTGTGTGTAAAATGGTATATATTTTTTTACATACCAGAAAAATGTTAGGAAAATTAATGACAAAGCGGAAAAGGAGACATTGAAATGTTTAACTTTTAAATTAAATTTTCATTTTGTAGATGTGTTGGGTCAATATTCAAGCCAGTTTCATTAAGTTTCTTTTTGTTTTTATCACTTTTCTTATTAATTATGGCATAATGTGAAAATAGAACATCTGTCTAGAGATAAATACTGCTCTGTATGTAGAGATTCTTGACAGAATCCTAAGAAAGATCTTCAATGTCATCGGTCCGGGCATTGTTGCTTCAGTTAGCTTCCTACTGTCGTAGCATTGTTTGCCTGTGTATTTCTTCTGAATAGTTTACCTCTCTGCTACCACGTCTTTAGTGAGTTAAGCACAGTACTAGATTGACAGATAGATGCCATTTTACAGTTGAAATTGATAAGTAAACATAAGCTAGTGCCTTCTTCTCTCGTACTTCACATTTTTCCAGTTTCTTGCTTTCCTGTCAACGACAATCTTCAAAAATTTAAATGCCACGTCAATCGTCACTTCGTGGCTCCTTGGGTCGTTTAATGATTTTTTAAAATGTTTCTTTCTCGCCTCAACGTTTCTTTACTCTTAGTAAATCCTTTTGTTTTAGTGGCTTGGAGTGAAATGATGTAACACATTAAGGTTATGCATACTACGTGATAAGTATATGCAGAATAATTGTATGCATAGAATGAGATTTAGCACACGCACACACACACACGCGCGCACACATACACACACACACACACACACACACACACAACACAAACACACACGCACCCACACAAATGGGAATAAAATAAAAAAATCGAAAAAAGCTCCACGCTAAATGGCATCAACTAATACGTTTTACCCCAAATATCGAACAGAAAAATATGTATTCATAAGCGGATATGAAAAACCATCAAGAAATAAAATGAAGTAAAATACTGCACAAAACACAAATTTCTCAAATATTATGAATTGTTGATCAAATAATCGACCAAGCAGTGAAATGCGCGCTTCCTTCGTAGACTTAGTGGTGTGTAAGCCTACACATAACACTCGACAGTTCATGTGCTTATAAAATCTGCAATGTTCATTATATATTCACGTAAAAAGCATCCTTATAGAAATATTTCGTTATAGTTACTTCAAAGTTTACTGGCCTTACCGAAAGTTCATTGCAGATTTTACAAGTACAAGAGTCGGAGGCTGAATAGCATAAAACACACTACTAACTCCGAAAACATTCCTCAATCGCATTGTACATTTGACTGAAAAAAAAAACAAAAAAAAAAAAACAAAAAAAAAACAGAATGACATTTCGAAATCCTCTTGGAAGCTCTTTTAAAAATATTTTTCTTGTTTCAATGCTTGCCCTTTTGTCATGCACTGAAAACTTCACCAAAAACAATAATCAGGTTTAGGGATGTTACAACAGTATCACCAATAGCCACAACATCAGGTGGTAGGGAATTAACAAACAAACCAACAGGACTACACAGTGTTGTTCTTAATTTCTGTAGAAAAAAAGCGGCTTTATAAAACATGCACCAATTTGGGCATGCGCAAGAGTGAAGTCGACGGTCGGAATCCATCTTGGAGTTGCTTAGCTCGATATTTGTTTTTGTTTTTGTGAGTTGTGTCGTTAGTTTGCCGCGAATCTACTGACTAGCGGAATTTTGAATAGCAGCCGCGTGTAAAACTCCAGTTTGATGTGGGGCTCTGATGGTGATGATGTTTTAAGAGAAACTCTGTTGCAATGGGAGACAAAATCGATGCTTGTTGAAAGATAAAACGTATCATGAATTAATGTTGCAAATGACAACTCGAAGTACATGGGAAAATATTTTACAAAAAAAAACACGATATAGAAAGAAAGAGACACAAAGATGTAAAAAGAAAGTAAGTGAAAGAGAGAGAGACGAAGAGTGAAGATGAGAGAGAGAAAGCGTGAAATGGAAAGATGGAGGAGGAGTGAGAGGGAGGAAGAGTGAAAGGGAGAGAGAGAGGAAGTGTGAAAGACAGAGAGGAAGTGTGAAATGGAGAGAGAGGGGAAGTGTGAAATGAAGAGAGAGAGAGAGGAAGTGTGAAATGGAGAGTGAAAGGGAAAGAGAGAGGGAGAGTGAAAGGATGGAGAGAGAGTTTGAAAGGGGGGTAGAGGAAGAGGGAAAGGGGGAGTTAGAGGAAGAGTGAAATTGGGTGGGAGACTGCAAAAGCCAAAGAAAAGTCGAAGGAAAAAGAATGCTTGAAGCGAATATTGAGAAGGGCAAAGGTGAATTGAGAGAAGGGCAAAGGTGAATTGAGAGAAGGGCAAAGGTGAATTGAGAGAAGGGCAAAGGTGAATTGAGAGAAGGGCAAAGGTGAATTGAGAGAAAGGCTAAAGTGAATTAAATAAGGTTAACATTGAATTAAGTAAGAGCAAAAGTGAATTAAGTAAAGACAAAAGTGAATCTTTGAGTATGGATAAGTGAATTAGCGGAAAGGATAATATTAGGGTAAAGACAAAAGTGGTTTTCTAGGGTTGGGCAAAGGTGAATTGTGGAAAGGGCAAAAGAAAAATTGAAACACTAGGTAAAATTGTAGAATAATATATCGAAAAAAATTGTTGTCTAAAAAAGAAAAATGGCAAATAAAGCAGAATATGAACAAAAGAATGGAAATTATAAATAAAGTAATTTGTGTGTGTGTTTGTCTTTGGATGGATGGGAAAGAGAGATCTTATGAGAGATTGAAAAAAAAAAGCAATTGTCAATTTCCAAAGCTAATAAGCAAATGCAAAAGGGAAAATAGGACTGAGATGAAAGGAAAGAAATATGAGAGAGAAACGATGTTATAAAACATGTGTTAAAAAGTCAGCAGGTGGTGTAAAGCCAAGCAATTATCCCATGTGATGGACGTCCAACAAAAACCACCAAAGAGAGGGACTTCTCCCCTGGAAAGGAAAACAACCAAATTAAACCAACCGCATTCCACACACACAAAAAAAGAAAAGGAAAAAAACAAAAACAAAAAACAAAACATCACATCAAACACAATTGAGTGGGAGACAAGCACAGACAGGCACAGATCAGGAATATACTGAGAACACTAATTTTAATTTCATATATATATATATATATATATATATATATATATAAACGGGGTGTAATCTATTATTTATATCAATCAATAAATTAGTATATAATATATATTATTTTACATAGATATGCTGTGTATATTTTTGTATGCTTTGTCTCCCTAAACATTGAACGATATCGAATTATAATTACATTTAAATATCTCAATGTCATTAACATTTTCTTTCGGGAATTGTGTATTGCATTAAATATACACCATAGAAATAAATCTCACAAAATGTAGCTTCATATAAAATTAAAAATATAAGTACCGTTTTCTAAATGTCATTAATTAGTTCCCATTAAAGTGTGCATTTTATTCATTTTAAATTCAGTCAATAAACTTGTCATCCAAAAGATTTTGATATTTAGTCCCTTATGTCAAATTGTTATGGAAATCAGAAGTGGAAACTTGTAATCTGTATTCTGAAGAACACTATCTCCAACAAATGTCAGGCAGATAACCGCTAAAAATATTGACCGATGACCACTAGAAATTTACAATGAATTTTTCATAGGAAAATATTTTATTCTAAAATTCATGGAGAAAACTTTATTTGTAAATTATAAAAACATCAGATCATTTTAAATTTGTAACAGTTTCTGCGCGCGAATGAATGCTTTGTCTTATTTCTTCTTTTAAACTATTTAAACTTTTGTAAATCAACTTTTACCCAGATTCGAACGTTAGTTCGTCGTTGATATACAAGATTCTTTTAAGTTGGAAGGTTCATGTCGACAGACAAACACTTTTATTGTGCGAATATTCAAAGCGAATATTTTCGAAGCTTTTCAAGATCAAGACTAGGAAGTTTACACATTAGGACAGGGGTCGATTTTAGAACCGTGATATTGCACACAATTTGAAAGTTGCACTTTGACATGATAAATAATGAAAGAAAAACATTTTTCCAAATCGTTACGGTGTTTTTGAAGAAATGAGTTTAAAGCTTAAGTTTAGGTTCAGAATTGAAGCGTTGGAATTTAATCAGTGAAAGCACAACCTTAAAAAATTTCCAATTGAAATATATGCAGTTGGTTTGAAATTAAAAATGATAATAAATTCCATAACCAACAACTTTATATATTCAACATAATTGAGAGTCTAAAGTCGACCGAAATACAGAATGTTGTATTAAAAATATTAGAGCAAAATACTTTCGTCTTGTTTCCAGAAGATAATCTTTTCTCAATGTTGAAGTCAGATGAACTGGAAGTGAGGGAAGAGGTTATAAAAATGTTGTCCATGAGATAAGTAAAGATTTATTCATAATTAGTTATGTCATTTTGAAAGACTAATTTTAAAATTTCATTCAAATTACATCGCAAATATATAATCAAATCTGAGTAAATTTTCTAATAAAAAAATATTTTTTCTTGTAAGTAACGAGACAACAAAGAAGAAATGTAAAAAAAATGACATTCATCAACCGTGAAGCGAGAAATTGGTCATATTTTAATAACCTTTCAGAAAATGGAGTTTGTGACCACCTTCACTTGCAGAATGGTTTTCAAACAATGAACTTCAAGAGATTTTAATGAATGGAACGACGTTGTAGATGTCGAATTAACCTGCACATTTGCAAGGTGAGGAAAGAGCAGTTAAATTAACTACTAAAGCTTCACGAATTGTATATAGACATGAAGCAAGGTACAAGCACATTATTACTAAATCACTGTGCCATCAAATAAGACCTTCATTTACTTCAAAGGGAAATTATACTGAATGATTTAGCTATATTATGATATGTTATACAACGCAGTAGATTTAATGCGATTTTCAATAAACAAACTTAAAACACTTTGTTTTATAATTTGTGACCAACAGTATTATTATTTTATTTACACTTTAAATCTATTTTTGAAATTAATTCTGACTTAACAAATGGTGTAAGATCTTATTCATTGATTAGCCTTTTTTGTAATCTTACAATTTTTACAGTTTTCACTTATCGAATAGAGTAAAAAATTGCATATTTTGCTTGTGATGAATTCTGGTTTCCATTCAATGTATCTAATGAAAAGGATATCAACTTTATTTGGATTTATTCTTGAAATAGAAAAACTTGTGAAGTCAGTTTGTAAGCAAAAAATCTGCGGAAATTAGGTATTCCTGTACATTTTTTCAGACAAGCTTTAAAACTAAATGCTCAAAGATTGGCAAAAGCTAAGTTTTGGTGTTATCATATTAAACCACAGAATGTGCATCGAGTGCAATATTGGTTTTATTAAAAAAAGGGGAAAACACCCTATCCTACCATACATCTCCAATCAATATGAAATTCTATTAAAATAATCAGCGTTTATCACAATATATATATTTTACTTACATACACGTATACTAATATGAACATTAGTTCATATTAGAACATAGGCGATCATGACTCTTCCTAGTTTTGTTTGATTTATTATATGGGAAGTGTCATGACTTATGGAGTAGTTTTCCGTTTTTCCAATATTTCAAATTCAGAGTAGTCCTCAGAGGCTGGCAGACAACCAAGGCTAGAGATCCCAGTCTACTTGGTTTTTAAATTAGGCTGTCTAAAAATCATGTTCAGAATACTTTTTTTTCCGTCATTTAAAATATTCTCTCTCTCTCACACACACACATACACACATATAGGATAGCATGTATAATCGAAGAGTACTGGTCAGCAAGCTGGTCTCGTATATTATTAATATTAAATAGTTAAATCAATCTTCATTGAGTGTCTCATCCTTGTGGCCTTGTATCAAGACTGAGCTTATATATCGGTACGTCAGCAGCTAATATGATCATTTATTTTACAGAAGAAATATTTTTCCACGTTATTTCTTATCAAAACTCGATTAAAAACTATCAGGTTGCAGACTTACTGATCTATTATGGTATATCATCAAGTATAATGAAATCTATGCCTATATCTAAAAGTAGATGTATAAACAAAATCTAAAACCATTTTAACCACTTGACCAAAACTATCGATTTTTTTTATTTTCGGTGTCACTGTAAAGCGGATTTAAATTATTTGCAATGTGTATATTAACGGTGGAGTAATGGATAGCGGCTCGGATTGTGGTAATTGGAGATCCGATTTCGAATTCCAGTCAAATCCATTACATTCACTTACATGCTAATACCCTTGGGAAAGGTATGAATCCTCTTCTCTCCCCAGTTATGAGTAAATAGCAGGACAGACCAGGTTCTATAGTCTTGGATGGCAACTAGTCTACCGCAGAAAGAAATGGCAACCTAATGCGGGAAAAATCTGCCTCGTCAGTCATATATCGAAAGATAAATGATCGCTTAAGCGTGTATCACGCATGTCACATAACTGAACTGAAGTGTATTGTCACTGAATGAAACATTGCATATTTCGATTTCTGGTCGATTTGCACACACACAATGTTACGGAAACCACTGCATTTCATAAACAAAATTCTCGAGCAGCCGATATGAATCATTTCTTTTAATTAAAGACTCTTGACTGGGAAAAAATACGAGTTAGTGTCTAAAAGTATTTTACTAATTCAAAAAGAAAAAAATTGAATTACTGCTTCAGAATAAATCACCTAAAAACCGAATGTTTTTGATCGCTCGAACTTCTAGTCAAATGCACTTTTCAGAAATAAATAGCATTTGATTTTCTTAATAAAAAGGGCTGTTAAATGAAAGTTGATATTCAGTTGATAAAGTATAAACCTTTTGTTTTTAATAAGCGATTTTATATATAATAGATTCAATTACAAATTCACGTCAAAACATTTGTTTTCAATTATCTTTGAAAATAATTGAAATGTGAAAGAAAGACTAAAAGATTTGTTCCCTAAATTATTTGCTTCAGTCAACGCAAAAGAACTAATTTGAAAGAGGCTTCCAAAAGGGAGTGACTGTCCTCTAAATTATCTCACTGACTTTTGACATTTCGTTTAATTAATTTTATTGATTCAACTTAATCTTTTTAAAATAATATTCTGCACTAAACAGAAGCAAATCGATTCATTTTTTGAATAATACAAAAAAAATATCACATATTTATACGGCTGCAAAATGTTAATTTCGAATATCTCTATATCGAGTAATCCCTAACGGAAATGAAAAGTAATATCTGAAGTTTGTAAAGGAGCCATAGAGACAAAATAACTGAGTGCTATTTACTATAAAAGAACATCATCTTGTGTATCATATGAAATGATATGATTCTTTAATAAGTAAGTGTTTCTCATTTCAAGAGATATTTGTCCGTTTTTTTCTCCAAGAAGAAGATCATAGTACCTGTTGAAAACTCTGAATCTAAGTAGCTGCCTAGGGACTTACACTAAAAGAAGAGACAAGAGTTTTTGTCAATAAGACTAGCGTGTTAGTCGGAAGGGAATCACATTTAAAAACCTGCCTGTCTGTACAGTGCCAGCTCCCATTGAAAGGTCACCAGGTTGGAGAAGAGAACCTTACCTTGAGACGTCCAAAACGACCAATCTGAGAGTGAGAAAAGTAGACAGTAGTTTAGATGAGGCTTTTATTGCCATCATCATCATCATTGGAACCATCATCATGATGGTCATTAAGAAAAAAAATGAAAGAAAAAAGAAATGACGTTTGGTGGAAAAATGTTTGTCACTTGCTTTTCTCTTCTTTTCAGTTGAGATATTAGAAAAAAATCAATCAAGCGAAAAGAACTTCATGCAGAATTTTGCAAGAACGTATCATTAATATACATTAATTTATTTGCGTATACATTTTAAACATGTCTTTTTTCAGCATTTATTGAAGCCATTGTCTTCTTCGGGTGAGCAATCAAGTAAATCATGTCGATATTTCTCGTTGCAATTTCCAGACATCTTCAGAGAATCTTATTGTAAAGAACTCCTGTCTCACTGAGCTTGTTATAAAATGTTTTGTTTAAGAAATGCTTAAAGATGATCAGACATTTATCTGTTAAAACCATTATGTACTTGGAAGAAACCAGTGAAACCTTAAGCCGAACAATACGCACTGAATACCCACTTGAATTTTACAATGTTTCATTATAACTATTCTCTAAAACATCATATTGCAATTTCTTAACATACTGATCAACCGATGAACAAAATATCGTCGTATAAAATAGCAACAGTTTCAACTACAGTCGATCTGAAAATATATATGAAATAAATGAGTTGAAACCAATCGGATTTTTTCTCAGTGTTCTGTGAATCTAAAAGTTCGACTAGCGTAAAATGAGTGACTAATATTAGTATTTACAAAAGCATCTAACCAGTGGTTGCAATTCAGTCATCTTGATTTTGCCGGATGGTGAGAACATTGCAAAGAAACTTGTGTCGCAGGTACAATTTCAACACCAACGATTGCTGCTTCATGAATTCATTAAACAATCTGTTTTTAGGAAGATTCGAGCAACACATATACAATCCTAAGATTCAATTTGAATTAATTCTTTAAAGAATTTTCTCTTTGAAATAGATTAAAATATTATTTCAGTCATTTGAAAAGGCATAGAGGTATAGAGTATTTTTTACCGAAGACAAAAATCTATTAAGAGGATGAAGAATTGATATTGTTACTGATCTATTATGAAAGAAATAAGCATTTATTTCCCCAGTTCAATTTCTATTGACCTAAACTTAAAATTACAAATCTCAGATTAGCTACATCAGCAAAGTTAAAGAGAAATATATAAAACTGAGACGTTGCAAAATTCAGAAACAGGAAGTGTGAAGTTCGAATCAAAAAAATGTCTATCTTTTGGAAATCTAATAATTAGATCAACAGGTGTAAATAAATCAAATCAATCAACAGGTGTAAATAAATCAATAAGTAAGCACAATTCTGAAGCTCAGTTGACAAGATGAAAGGTTTTTATAGAACAAAAAATAAAAGAAAAATTAGGAAAAATGACCAAGAACTGGAAAAATGACTTAAAAATGGTGGAAAAGGAAAGAGTGACGTGGAAATTGTTAGAAAGAAACAGTGGTGTTAATAAGAGGTTAATTTAAAACGAGGATCGAAGATTATCAAATAATAATAAATAAGAGTTAAGAAAGTAAATAAAAATCAAATATTGTAAAAAAGTTCATCATGCGAGATGAAATGCTCTTCTTTCACATGGTGATTGTATCTAGATTTGTCATTTTCTTGACTTACGTGCAGGGCTTAAGGTTCGTGTTTCTGCATTTGTGCTTTTTTAGGTGACAATTAAGAGTAAAACTGGACAGCTATTTATGATCAGATTTGATAGCAGGCATTGAATTAAAGAATGAATATTATAACATTCTGCTAGCAAAATGTTACATGTCCGTGACATCCATCAATATAAGAACAGTCCTGAAATTCCTGCTCATAATTTAGAATTCTGTTTATCATTTTGACTTATTTGCAAACTTTGATTATAGTTTAGGCCTTCTGGGATAAAAAGAGATTGTCGAAGAAAATAAGAGAGAGACAGAAAAAGGCTGGATGTTAAATAAAACAAGCCAATAAAATTATGAATAATAATGAAGAAAAGAATGAAAAAGTAAAGAATTATAAGAACAATAAAGCAACGAAGAAAGAAGGCTGGAAAGGATAAGTATTATCCTCTTGTAAACATTAGCAAAATAATAATTTATTTTCGATATTAATGTTGATTCTAATTGAGTATATAATTATTGACTTTTCCTTTGCTTCCTGTTCTTTGTTATCAGTTGGGACGAATTTAGAATGTTATGCGTAAAAGAAATGAGTAACCAACGTTTCTAAAGTGTAAACAACCCAAACTTTAAGTAATTACTGATCAGTTTTGATCGGAGGAGTAAGCAAACGAAAGACAAAAACAAGACAATAACAAAACAAAACCAACAAAATAATGATAATAAAAAGAAATGAAAAAGGTTGAAAGATTTACTGTGTGGTGAGTAAGATAGAAAAAAAGGGAAAATTAAGTAAGAGAAAGATTTGAAAGCATTAAGATATTAATATTAGTGAAAAAAAGAGGAAAGTTAAAGAGCATATGAGAAAGTGGAAAAAACATGTAAAAAAGAGAAAATCGAAAGAGAAGTAAGATGAAAAAAATAAGAGGAAAAAAAACAAACAAGAACGGAAACTAAGTGAAATAAAAAAAAAAAAAATTTTTTTTTTTATCCAGAGCATTAGAAGATGGATCTAGCATAGGTTATATTATTGATTACTGCTTAAATGATTCCGGTTCTAGACACGATGAATAATTATGAAAATTGTCCAAATCCCCAAATTACACATCAATATTATAACCTATGCTACATTCAGCATCTAATGCTCTGGATGGGACGGCTCGCTGAATGATGTCTTTGCTCTAGGGACCAGTCCTGCGAGATCTGTATGCCTGTATAGTGTCACCAACAGCAAGTTATGAGCTGTGCTATATTACATCTAGTAACATTGTTTCCACCTCGCCAACATAGGCCGTTAATGATATGATGCTTGCATTGTAACCGAGCGGTCCGGGTTCGACTTTCAGAGTCGATAGAAGATGCGTACTGATGATGAGCCGCAAAGTGGACGAAACGATCGCCAAGTGCTCTTCTGCATGTGAATACTTTGAGGATCTCTTTATATATACGCATATATATACATACATATATATATATATATATATATATATATATATATATGTATATATCCATATAAATATATATATATATATATATATATATATATATATATATGTGTGTGTGTGTGTGTGTGTGTGTGTGTGATATATATATATATATATATATATATATATATATATATATATATATATATAAAGATATGTGTATATATATATGTGTATATATATCTTTTATATATATACATACACACATGTTTGTATATATATGTATGTATGTAATGTATATATATGTGTGTATAGATATATATGTATTCATATGTATATAGATATATGTGTATATATATGTATATACATGCATATGTATATATATATGTAAATTTATATTTATATATATATATATGTATGCATACATCTATATATATGTATGCATCAATATATATATATATATATATATATATATATATATATATATATATATATATATATATATATATATAACCTGTAAATATATAGGTGAACCACGGATTTAAAAAAAGGGAAACGGAATGTTTTCTCGGTCTTTACTCAGGGATGAAAACGACACAAAGGGAGTCAGCGAAAAACAGACCTAAGATGATGGATTTCAAAATAAAATATTTATTTATAAATACAGAAAGATGCAAAGAAAGAAAAAAAAATTCGTTTAACATAAAGGAAAGGGATCATGAAAGAACAGAAGGTACTAGCGAATACACACACACACACACGCACACACATATATATATATATATATGTAAAGATCAAGCCAAGAAATCAACTTATCTGTCTTGATGGGTCAGTCGAGATGATATGGCCACACAGAGTTTTAATTTGCTGAAGGGAGAGTTCTTATGCTAAAAGAATATTTTGCCGGGCGGTAATTTTCCTGTAATCTAATTATTTCGGAAATGGTCGGGAATCCACAGCATCGAATACGGGTATTCATTGGCCGATTTACTTTGTTAGCAGTCCCTTCATTCTCTAGTCTTCTTTATTCCGAGGGGCAGTCCATTTAGAATCGGGACGATCCACTCGAAGATGTTAATCTGTCACTGGTCAGACGGGAAACTGAAACTTTTTTATTTTAGATTTTTACCGTCCCCAAAGATCGTCACGTGGATTCCCTCCGTTCTTGACCGGGAACACAAAAGGATGGGGTGCAAATCATGAAATGTGATGGCCAAAGATTCAATAAATCCTCCTTAGGGTCTGATCACATAATCGCAGCATGAAATCCTGATGGTACCTGGAGTTCACTTATGGTCAACCGCCCGATTGTCGCGTGATTTTGGAATCAGTTCATTCTCGCGACGGATCGCTTCACGGACCCTTGGCTTGTAGGTGGGAGAGAAGGGAAAGACAGAAAGAATCGGAAGAGAAGAGGAGGGCAATGCTGATCAGACACCATATTCGCTCGCAAGTTGAAAACATGGTATTTCATTTATTTTTATTTTTTTTATTTATATCTAGAACTAGAAATTTTTTATATATATATATATATATATATATATATATATATATATATTATTTATACATTATATATATATATATATACATTATGGATATATATGTATAAATTTGTGCATATATGTTTGAATACATTTGTACGTATATGTATATGTACATATCTATATATATATATATATGTGTATATCTATACGTATATATATGTATACAAATTTATGTATATATCTACTTATATATATATATATATATATATATATATATATATATATATATACATATATGTATATATCTATACATATATATACAGATATATATATCTATATATATATATATACTTATACATATACATATATACACACACACACATATATATATATATATACATATGCAAATCTAAATATATATCTATATATACATATACATATATAACACACACACACACATATATATATATATATATATATATAATGGACTCTTTCGACGTATGATGATCTGACAACTTAATTGATTCAGTTATGAAATTTTGTGCGATAATCTTAAGTAGCACTTAAGACCTACTAGTAATTTGCAAAGGAGACCGCATATGGAGAAAGAGTAGGGATTGTGGGATGAGATCACTGTTAGATTGGATGACCTTTTAGATTTTGATCTCGCTTCTTGAAGATGATTCAGATAAGCTGATTGCAAACTGCTGAGTCCACTAGAACATGTTGATCTCCATTCTACCGGCTCTAAGGCTAAGCGCTCGAGAGTTTTATGAGGTATATTGACAGCTGACAAATTGCTCTTCAGCTTGTCTTTTTAACTTAGCCATGAGCGTCCTACATTCCTGTAGCTCTGATCTTGGGTATCCTGCCATCAGACATTCTCAACACATGACCATTCCACCGTAACTGAGACTGTATGAGAAAAGTCTCGATTCCTCCAATATTACACCTGTTAAACAGGTCTACGTTAGATGGCCTATATTGAAGGTTAACTCTGTTACGGTTTTTTGGGTATATATACATATAACTAGTGAGCGAGTCAGAATGACTTATTCCCCTTTATAGTCGACCAATGGGAGGTTGACCAATCAGAAGCCGCACAACACTGTATTCGTCGTGTATAAAGGCGGCCATCTTGTTTCGTCTACCAGAAGGACCAAAGGTGACCAGGAGAAGGATGAACTACACTCTGCTGTGATATCCACTGCGAACCTTCACTACGCGTTCCCACTGTCTCCGAAATATTCACTGCCAATCCTTGGATTCAATACTCAAGGACGACCGTCATGGAAATGTCTAACAAACTCCATAGATTGCACGCAGATAGCTTTTATGGAAAACATCCAGATGGCGTATATGGTAGCTGTATGGAATCCACGACCATGAGCCGTACAAAAGTATGGCAAAGATAACAGCGCTGTAAACCCGAATTTTCTTATCCAGTCGACTACCCCACTCATTCCATAAGACGTTTGCCGAAAGCACTGGTAGCCTTAGCAAGCCGATTCATGATTTCATCATCTGTAGTTGACTTTGCTACCAAGATAGGTGAAAGATTTTACATAGTTCAGCGTTTTGTTTTCTACTTTCAATGGTCTCTCTGGAAATTTGTAGACCTGTGGTTTTTGTTTCTCGCCACAGAATTGCTTCGGGGTAAGACAAGGTTGGTGCACTACTTCAGTTTTCTTTATGCTAAGTGTAAGACCAAAGTCCTTTGGTCCAATCCTGCATGTAAACAAAAGTCCAAATCCTGCATGTAAACATGCAGCAGAGAAACGATTTATTAGATGTTGGGCCTCCTGAAATGATGTCGCAACAAAAGCAAAATCATCAGCAAACAACAAATCACGAATAATTTGTGTAAGATGGTGAGTCTTGACTTTGAAGTGCTGATGATTGAAGAGACCACCAGTTGTTCGAAACTGAATGTTGACGTCACTCTTTGTGTCTGCGAGTACATATTTCAGCATCACCGAAAAAAAAGGGCAAAAGGACAGGGGCCATGACACACCCTTGGTTGGTGCCGTTTGTGACATCATACCATCAGACACGATATTAGCTTTCATTCCTTCATGAAAGGAGATGATGACCTTTAGCTTGTTTTCTGGTATGCTGAGTTTCCTCAAGACTTGCCAAAGATCCTCTCAATTCACAGTGTCAAAGGGCTTCGTCAAGTCCACAAACACCATGTACAATTCCTGATTTTTCTTGCGAACCTCTGCAACTTGACGAAGAGAAAATATGTCAATGGTTCCAGACTGTGACTCAGGATAAATGTCGTCAACAAAGGTGTATAATGATTCTATTTAGAATCAGTCTAGCTTAGGATTCTGCCTGCAATTGAAAGTAGTGACATCCCTGATGATTATCACAGACACACCTGGAACCCTTGCTTTTGTAGAAGTGTTTGAGAGAGGCGTGTTTATAATCCTGTGGGACACAGCCTGCCTTCTATATCTCTACGAAAAGGAGATATAACTTTTTTACAAACTTTTGGCCACCATGCTTTTACACTTCGGGTGGAATAGGATCCTTAGGAGTAGGTGATTTTCCAGATGAGATTTGCTTGATGGAGTCAATTACCTCTTGATAAGTAAGTTCAAAATACGACTCCGGAATTTCAGGATTTTGCTCAATTGATGTGATGGCTTCCTCATCTGTAACCGAAGTGGTGTTTAACACAGTTTCGAAATGCTCTTTACAGCGATCTAAAGGGTCTGACTTACCCGTCAAGAGAATTTCACCATCTGCTGTGGAGATTGGAGCATCATCACTTTTTGAGGACTGAATATATATATACATATAGATATTTAAAACACACACACACATATATATATATATATATATATATATTTACATATATATATATATATATACATTTATTCATTTAGATACATATATATATAATATATATATATATATATATATATATATATATATATATATATATATATATATATATATAATTAATTGATCGAGTCTGATAGAAACCTCAACAGAATGCAGGAAGCACTGGATGGCCGTTTCGTCCTATATTTGGGACTCATCGGCTGTGCACATCCACTACCGAGAATTGAATCTCTTCGTCACCGAGGCCCATTTGGAGCAGTTGGTATGTTGTTCGCTTGACAACCCAACTGTCAGGGTTTCAATATATACGACGAAACGGCCGTCCAGTGCTTCCTGCATTCTGTAGAGGTTTTATCAGACTCGATCAATTAATTAAATATAATTATCAAATCCTCCTACTAATTACTATCTGTATCTATACATATCTATATATATACATATCATATATTTATATATATATATATATATATATATATATATATATATATATATATATATATATATATATATATATATATAAATATATGTATCTATAAATATATATATATATATATATATATATATATATATATATATCTATATATATCTTTACATATATATATATATCTATTTGTGCGTGTGTGTGCAAGCGTGTGGGGTGAAAAAGAGTAAGGGTGACGAACATGCATTAGAAATTAACATTTCAATCTCAATTAAATACATTATAAATAACATCTGACAAAAAATAGAATAACCTTTTTCAATAAACTGATTATAAAAAAAGAAAATGAACAAACCAATGTAAAAGAGGTAAGTGATGTATTTTGTCATGAACATTGTCTTGTTAATATTGTTATATGAGAGGAATGAGTGAATATAGAATGTATATGGGGGCGTGGATATTGAACCTGTTCAGTATATACCTACGGCGTTGCAGTGGCGAGTACGTCTTTTCGGAATGGAGTGTTTACCAGCCGATTTTGTGTTAACCCTCTCCGTGACTGATTGCCAACTAGTGTTTGAGAGTCTTGTTTACTTTGTTATTGTCTCCCAGATTAAAAACAAAAACAAATGGATTCATGCCTTTACAAGGATATTTGTGCAAATGCAACATATTCAACTGTATTTTGACCACTGCACGCCAATATTCCTTTTCGCGCCAATGGGATTACGCGCACATTGCTATAATTCTAGTGAAGGATAAAAAAGGAAAACGTGAATGCATTTGAAGCATTAGGATTTCTAAATATGTTTGCAAATATTTACATTTGCTACAATGAAAAAAATAGTTAACAATTCTGAATATTTTTATCTTCGTGTAAATTTTCTTAAATAGAAAACATATAATAGAAAGAAAAGAAAATCTTGCGAATACAAAACCGATAGTTTATGAGCAGAGAGATGACTTTCTTGTACGATGGAGCTTTGGTTAATCATTAATATGGGATTGAAAATCTTGGAAATATAGGATTTCCGATTTTCTCAAAGTTCAGTGTATTCTTGAATTATATATATATATATATATATATATATATATATATATATATATATATATATATATATATATATATACTTGTAAAATAGCCAACAATAAAATTTATTCAACAGAGACTGTAAAGTCGGTACTTGTTAAGCAGTAAGTTTGGTTAAACACAAGAAAAAACATAAATAGGTAATTTGTCTTCGAGATGAATCTCTGAATAGAATGATGGAAATAAGAAAGGTCAGAAAGACAAAAAGAAAAGGAGAAAGAGAAAGGAAAGAAATGAACGAAAGGAGTAGAGAGAAAAATGAAAAAGAAAATGAAAATGAAAGAAAGCAAAGACAGCAATGAAAAGTGCGCTCAAGGAAAAGATTAAACTGATACACAGAAACAAAATCGAATATTAAAGAAGGAAGAAAAGTTTCTTATGATTCGAAGACAGCGACATAAAAACAGAGAAGAATATAGAAAAGAGAATTTCAGGAAAGACTGACACTTTAATAGGAGAGAGAGGAAAGAAAAGGAAAAAAGAAAGAAATTGCTTAATATTTGAGGTAAAAAAAAAAAGAACTTGAAGCAAAAAATGGTGAGTAATGGAGTAGAAGAGAGCATGGAACGTTTAGAAAGAAGGAAAAGAAGAAAACAAAAAGGAAAGAAGAAGACGAAGACAAAGGAAGAAGACAGAAAAAGAAATTGACGAAGAAGAAGGAATAAGCATTAGAAGGAGAAAAGACAAAAAAGAAAGAAAAAAATTATACGAAGAAGAAACAGAACGAAATTTACGAAGGTGAAAGTAAATAGACGAAGAAGAATGAAAAATAAATAGATGAAGAAAAAAGAGAACGAAACAGACGAAGAAGAAAGAAAAAGACACAGATGAATAAGAAAGAAAAAGACATAGATGATAAAAAGGAAAAAGAAACAGAAGAAAGAAAAAGAAACTGATGATGAAGAAGGAAAATATAACAGACAAAGAAGAAGGAAAAAAGAAATAGACGAGGAAGAAAGAAAAAGGAATAAACAATGAAGAAGAGAGAAAAAGAAGTAGACGAAGAAGAAGGAAAAAGAAAAGACGAAACAGAAGGAAAAAGAAATAGACGAGGAAGAAAGAAAAAGAAAAGACGAAACAGAAGGAAAAAGAAATAGACGAGGAAGAAAGAAAAAGAAGTAGTCGAAGAAGATGACAAAAGCAATGAAACTAAGAAGATTGTTGAAAATGAAAACCGAAAGACAACTTTGAGTAATGTGCTTCCACTGTTAACCATTTTAGCAGAAACACTATCCATTTTGTCTGAAAATGGCATTCTGCTATTAATAATGGTAAGGTTAGTACAGATTTTATTATAAGATATAATCAATCTTAGTGTTATTAAATCTTTTATGTACTCATCGTATTGAGTCCTTAAGATTCATTTAAAAACATTAGTTAACGATTGTCATTGTTTATCGTACATCAAAAACGTGTATGAGAGCGGGACGGCTTTTGTTGCTGTTGGACACACGGTAGTGTGTACGAAACTCTTGGGGATTCCCAAGTGGTTAGAATTTCACAATATTTACTCAGGATTGAAATAAAAACATACTAAAATCTGAACGATAACAAACAGAGCGAAGTGGCAAACGTCGAAGTGAAGAAGAAACGGTAAGAAATGAATGAAGGAGAAAAGAAAGAAAATTAACGTTTTAAACAGTTGAAAGTCAACCAAGAAGTGTAAAAAAAAAAGCAAAAGAATGAAAACAAACGAAAAAAGAAGAAGAAAGGAAACTTGATAAGAAATGAAAACAAATGAAAGCAAAAATGAAGCCGAAAAAAAAGGGGGGGAAAAGTCACTGACCGAGGACGGAGGTCGTAGCGGAGTTTCCTGGTATCTTTCGATTGATGTCGTTGAGCAAGACAGCATAAGCAAGCAGCGTGGTAGTGGCTAGCATTAACTTTTCTCCGGACATGACAGGTACCACGTGGGCGGCCAAATTAAGCAGAGCCAATAGTACAAATGGGATGTAAGTAGACACCAAGTGGAAGGTGCGACGCCTCTTCAATTTCAAAGTGAATGCCGCATGGCTGTAGTATCTTTGGTCATCGCCTTTGGATGTGTGAGTTGACTTGAAACTGCCGGTCAGGGTTTTTTCCACCTCCCATTCATTGTTATTCACAAAATGATCAAATTCTGCAAATAGATAAAATAATACAATATAAAGTAATAAACAGAAAAAAAAAATAGATCGCTTTTTTATGCACATCTAATGAAATAAAAGGTCATCCACCATCGACCTGTAAATTATTCTCAACTCCTATATTGTTATATATTCCTATATTAAGAGATTATTTTTGTATTCCTGAATTATCAGTTTTCATATATATTCAATATATATGTATATATCTTCAACCACACGTAACTTCAGTTTAAGAAATATCCGTGCCAACATTGTGTCAAGATTACTCGACAACCAACCTTGCTATTTTCCTTCACTTAATTCTTTTCGAAATAAAGCGACCATTCAAAACTTCAAGAGTTTAACATATCTAACCTATTTTTGAAACCTGTTGTCTTACATTTCACAGAAAATAATCTTTGCAACTAATTTTCAATGATCGATTTCGATATTTTGAATGTCACTAATGTAAATGTTAATTTACATTTAGATAGTGAAGAGTTAGACTCGGTGGAAACAGGAAGAACAAGACGAGATATCCTTAGACATGGACAACAGAGTGAGTAGCACCGGAGGTTAAATAAATGGTTCAGTTCGAAATTCTCTGGAAGTTACTCGTTTCGACATAGAAGGCTGGAAGATAAACGGCCGAAACGCTGTGAGAAAAACGAAATTTTAACCTTCTAATGACCACCGTAAATTTTTTTTAATTAAAATAAAAATCCGATGTTATTAGTTTTATCGAGATTCTGCATATGTGCAGGTGGTTTTGTGAGAAAATGAAATAAAACCAATAGATAAAATAATAATAAAGATTAAAAAATAAATTTATTTTCCCATGATGCAAGTTATAATGAAAGGATTTCTGGTCACGTGTGATTTTATGATTTCACCTCCAGAAAGGATACAATCTTTCTCTTTCCAACGAAATCATTCGAACGTGTTTTCAGCGGCCCTACTCATGAAATAGACATTCGGTCATCCCAACTCAGCACGCGGCTGACTTGACCATTTTTACCCGTTCTTATCCTTACTTCCTGTAAATAATTCTGACCCCAAAAAGGAAAACGGACATAATCAATAGATATTTAACTTTGTTTCAATACAATCAAAATAAAAGAAATAAGTTTTTTTGTGAATCTTCTATTTTCTTTGTTTATATATTGAGCACGCACCTTCATCTAAATATACACACAAAACCCACAACCTTGTTAACACCCAGTGTAATAGAGAGCGGCGAGTTCGTTACATTCACTTACGCGCCATTAAAAAGAGAATCTCTCTCCCTTCAGCTATGGGTTAATAGTAGAAGAGACTGGGTTCTTAATCCTAGATTGGAAACTAGTCTAAGAGAAGACAACTCTGAATTCCAAAACTGTATGTAACTCTGGCGATATACCGCTAATGAAAGGAACGTGGAGTTCACAATGACTCTGATCTCGACTGCGGTCAGTCTTCTTTGATTGTTTAAATTCCGGTAATAATATTCGGTTTATAAATAACCGTTAGGTTTCTATCTATAACACAAACCCCACCGTCTCAAAAATGGGACGGTAGGCATGAAGAGGTTAATGTGCTGTTTATGATCTATGCTGCTTATGGAGAATGCTGATTAAAAGCAATCAAACTAATCAGAAAATGAATAATGTTGACAATCCTTCACGTAAGAAATTCGAAGACTAAAGCTGAAGATATTGACGTTTTTATAAACAAATATTGATCACCTAAAGTAAAACACTAAAGAGAAAAGCATCTGTCACTTCTCTGATAGAATGTTGAAGTAATTAGAGAAACAAAGCGATTGACAAGTTTATGGCTAATCGTTATTGCAGTTTCTAATGTCAGAGTCAAAATCATTTTATTACATCGAAGGACAAAAAAGTTGTGAGGACTTAGAAAGTGTACAATTTTATTAGATTTACGGAAAGTCAATTTCATATTCATGCGCAACAAAGAGCTCGTGGAAAGTTTTGCCAATGATGACGCTGATGCTTTTTATAAAATAAAAATAACCACAAATATGGCGTTATTGAAGACGACAACATCCCTCCCCCCAACAAAAAAAAAAAAATGTTAAAAATGTCTCGGTCTGATCTATTCTTCCAAATCAGTTTTCTGTTTGGTTATTGAAATATTAATTTTTGGATGTGGTCGAGACGAGAACTTTTCAGCAAACTGTCGATGTAAAAATAAAATGAATCAAGGAAGAAGAAGATGATAATGATTTTGATGATGATAATTTTACTCTAGAAAATAACAATGATTGATAATGCAATAGTGATAATGAAAGTTATTCTGAAATGTCAAATGATGTGAATAATATGTTTTTCTTATGAAACAAAATCGTTGGAAAACAATGAAAAACACCAACAGGGAAAATAAACAAAAACAACTTACAAGGCATTAAGACATGAAGTAATTTTTGAAGCCATCCTGTTCTCTGATTAATTAAAGGGATCAATATCCTGATCGAAGAAGGGTGTGGCTAAAAGGAAATGATCAATCGAATATTTTTGTATTGAAATCGATAGGCAAATTTATTGAGTTGCACCTGTAGTTTAGTAAGCATTCACTTCCGAGAATCGAGTAGAATGCGTAGCTGTACCGAGTCGTAGATTTTATCATCGGCCTTTTGTAGAAGACGACATGTTATTCTATTCTTGATCAGCCAAGTTTTCTGACAGCACTAATTACAATACATTTGTCTTAATCAGTTCACCCCAAGCAAGGCGATAATGCCACTAGGACGCAGAGAATTACAGAGAATGAAAGAGAATGAGAAGACGTGAGGAAAAGAACAATAAACGAATAGAATTTAGGAAGACAGAAGATGGCGATTGACGTTGCATTTATTTTCTAAATATTGTAGGTGGCGAGGGAGCATGAAATCTGGAGTTTTATAGACGAGACTTTAGAGAAAAAACTATTAAAATAGAACTAACGGTTGAATTTAGTAACAGTAAAAAGGTGAGACCTAATTGCCAATGTAGTAGAACGCGTAAATTCATGCAGGTGAGGTACAAGGGAGAACAGCTCATCAGAAAAGTTGCCATGAAAATATTTGTCGAAAAGAAAGAGGGAGACCGCATCATGTCGATGGGAAAGTGAGTGAAGTCAAGATGCTAAGTCAGGATCAATTACATTAGAGACTCTTCTCGGAATTTTGTCGTGGATCTATAGATATATAGAAGGAGCAGTAGACCAGATATGGCTGCAGTATTCTACACACGGACGAATGGTAGATTTATAAATGTGCAAAACAGATTCTGACAAGAAGGATTATTTGGCACGACACACGGAACCAACTTTTCTAATACCACAGCTAGCAATTGATTCAATATAATAATTCCACTTTATGTCAAAGTGTTGCTCTCCTAGAGTTTAGCCTCAGCCATGCTGATGGCAAACAGAAAGTGTTTTGTAGTGATTACATGAAAGTCGTTTATATTTGCATGACGCAAATTTCTAGCGAAACTTGTGAATACCGCAAAGTATCCAGTTCTCTTTTCGCTATAGACTGTGTTGAAAAATATTTGTATTGTAAGGATCATGATTAACTGATTCATTTGTTATACTCTATTAAGTGAAATCTAACTGATGTGTAGAAGATCATATTCTGGCTATTCTCCCAACACGATCACTCATTGCAACTGACACTGGTCTTTAGCATGGCTGCCGATAAGAATCAAAGTAAGATTATTTGAGATGTGGTTTATTATGATTTTACAACACCTCTAATGGTTTACGGCCATATCACATTGAAACTCCAGTTCTCGTTAAGCAACATTGAGCCTGGTCAGTACCTAGATGGGTGACCACTTGAGAATACTGAGTGATGTAAAATCGGATATAAAGCCTCGGAATTGAAAATCGGAGAACCGAGTTCCAATCCAGTCGGGTTTGTTATATTAAGTTATGCACAAATATTCTTGGTGGTGATATGAATCCACCTCTTCTCCCCCCATCTATGGGTTAATTAGTAGAACTTGTATCAGTAAAACTCCAAAAGTATTATAATCTAAAAAATATTGAATTTACATTCGGACCTATTCTTTGTTATCACAACGTTTTGGCTGTTGTGCTCTCCGGCCATCCCCATGTGTATATTTCCTGGCTTTAAATAACTCGCAAAAGGTTGAGTAGCTGTAAAAAAAACAAAAAAACAATTCAAACTACTCAATAACACAGGTGATACTAAAACCTTAGGTCTATATTATCAGGTAGACAGACTTTTTTCTTGTTCTGTTTTTTATAATAAGGTTTTCGAGGAAAGAAAGATACTGCGTGTACCGGTATGGACCGAACATAAAACCTTCCCCTTGTCATCAAATAGCTTCGTTACTCTTTTCTATATTTAGTTGATCAATAGAATAAACAAGACAACAGGGGATAAACCTAGACCAGGAGTAATAATTGAAGCAATTAAGTTTCTAATACACGACAAAAACTCCAACGAACACTTTCTAACACAATATTCATGCATGAAACATCTCTTTTGCACTCAGCCATCTATGAAGTGGTGTTGAAAAGTCCTCAACCCTAGCCACTGCCCAAAATAAAACCAAACGACCGAAAATAAAAATACTGAAGGAATCATTTCATCCTTAGGCCTACAACTATACAGCACTCCGTGTATCATCATCATCATCATGGCTTGGCTTTGCAAAACGAATATATAAACGAATATATATATATATATATATATATATATAGAGAGAGAGAGAGAGAGAGAGACTATTCACGTCGACTGCAGGCACGTTTGTTAAGGCCACGGTGGGACAGGCATACACGGTTGCAGCAGTTGCAGCTGTAAGTACTTCCTCCTCTGTTCTTGTTCCCGAGAGCGGCCTGCAGGTATTTTCAAAGGAAAGGTTGGTGATAAGACACCAGGTGTTACGGTTCTCAGCTAGGGTGGACCATCGGCAATCGTTGATGTAACAGGCACCAAAGGATTATTTCAGGCAATCATTGAATCTTTGGTGCCCCTCTGCCCTATACAGCACTCCGTGTATATATATATATATATATATATATATATATATATATATATATATATATATATATATAACGAAGTGAATAGACACTAAAATAGTTCTTTAAAATCGTATGTATTAAAAAGTGCTCAATATCAAGTTACAAAAATCAAACCTGTAGAGCGATTTAATACCCCCGTCATTACTTTCGCATTAAGAAATTCAAATTCTTGCCGTGTTGTCTGTGATTATTTCGCTGAGTTAACCACCTGTATGAGACCTTGGCGGTTGAAAACGTGGTAGTGTTCCATTCAGCGTTTTATTATTTTAGGATATATATATATATATATATGTATGGGACAAAATGATATATACATATACAATGTTAGGAAAATTAATGACTAAATGGAAATTTTGTGTAACGCGTTTCGTCCTTTAGAAGTTCATTGGACTAAAGTGATGTTTAATTTGATGTAAGCAGACATGCGCACGGAGGGGAGCAGTGTCGCTGAAATTTTAAACTTAATCTTTTTTATAATATGAAAAAATATACTCTTAAGATGTCCTATATTTATGGGATAAAGTGCTCAATATCAGAGATAGAGCGTGTATAACTATAAAAGATATCTCTCCCGAGTAAGACCCCCCATAGAGGAAAAAACATAAAGACTGTGTGTACGCTATCCCGTGCAGCTGCGGAAAGGAATATAAAGGAGAGACAGGCCGCCCCTCAAGGTAAGGCTTCAAGAACACCAGAAAGCTGTAACAGGGGAAGTAGAAAAATCAGGTGTGGCTGACCACATATGGAGAGAGAAGGGAGATCACCGCCTGCTGTGGGTTCATGTTGAGATCATAGGCAAGGAACACCATTGGAAAATTCGTAAACTTAAGGAATCAGCACATATGCTAGGCCACAAAATCTCCTGAGCCGACCAAGCATAGAAATAAATACAATATGGGAACCAGTAATAAGGAGTGCCAGAGAAAAGCAATGATAACAACAAAGTTGCAATATGAGCTCTGGTAAAAAACATGAAATGATAACAGCAAAAATTGCAATATGAGCACTGGTGAAAAATTTTGTCATTAATATTCTTGTATATATATATATATATATATATATATATATATATATATATATATGTGTGTGTGTGTGTGTGTGTGTGTGTGTGACACTATTTAGCTATGGTAATTGGCTAACTAATTAACCATAGAAATTAAAAACAGGAAAGACTTAAGGCGAGAAAGAGCTATACCGAAAGATAGACTGAGCGACGTTAAAAAGAAGATTTTATTTTATTTACGAAGAAAGATACTTTTCGCATGAGACAGAAAATCCCTAAGAAAAAGCGAGATATGAGATTCTGTCAAAACTGATTAATGTCATGATAAGGGAATGACGCGCCAAGGGAAACAGAATTCAGAAAGAAAAACAAAGCCGGCCGAAACATGCCGGTCATAAAAAAATTCGGCTTGAGATGACCGCGATACAGGCAGAGAGAATCGATATTAATTATCTTTCAGAGATATCATTTAATTTTGATTCCTGGGTTCAACGAGGGGAAATGATCTGGTATGTGTTAGAATTTTGGTATGAGGAAGAAAATCGTGGAGGAAATTATTATTATTACTTTTTCAAACTGTTGACGTCAGACACAGCGTCGTCGAAAATGCATGTCAATTCACAGATGATGAAGAAAACGAACAAGTGAAGAGTCATGATCGACTACGTCCTAAAAGGATATGACATTAAAAATAATAGAATAAAAAAACGATGTTATTTCTTATCTTAAATATTGGCTTATAGATTTTAAAATCTTGACAAAAATAAATAAATTAATAAAATTTAGACTGCAGGGACATCGGAAAATCGTAATAAGAGTATAACTAGAAAAATCAAACATGGCTGACCATATATGGAGGGTAAAGGGAGATCATAAATATGAATAAAATATGGGAATCAGTAAAACAGAGTGTGCTAGAGAAAAACAACAATAACAAAAATGTAATAAGAACTCTGGTACAAATACTTATTGGGACAGGTTTTGTAAGTCCAAAAATTCATTAACTGATGTCCATAAGTAATTGGTTGAAGTAATCCAGTAACTGGACATAGCAGAGGTGAAAAAAAAAAACTTGGAAAGTTGAGTTATTAAATGGATATCTAGAAAAGGAATGGCACGAACAATCTACCCCAGTGTACTAAATAAAGTGTTCGGTTCGAAAAGGCCGGAGCCCACAACGACCGAAACGTCGTGTATATGACAACAGTCCGAACAATGTAAATAGTTACAATGCCTCATCTTAGAAATATGAACATGAATAAAATATTTCTTAATTTTCATAAACTTCACTTCAAAATTACTTAAAAAAGTTTCAATTTTGTTACATTGGAATATCTTCTGTGCAAGACATTTTTATGGTTAGCAGTTTTTTGTGCTGTAATAAAACCACACGAAGACCTCGATGATTATGGCAAATATATTCTTCAATAATCTTAAAGGAGGGTTGATTAATTCCGCTGAAAATACATAGATTCAAAAAGACAGCTGCTATTTTAATAAACAATGTCTCAAAAATGTGCTAGAAAAATTATCGACGCCGAAAATGCTTATAGAATTGATCAGATTTTGTAAAATATTCCGGCGTGTGAAAATGTTGGCAGTCTCTCAAGAATATGACGGTTAGCGGTCGGAGTCAAACTAAAGAAAGGATTTGGACGTCTGCTAATGGAAGCCACATAAACAAGTAGACCTTTCATAACTGTAAGACAGACATGTATACATTTCAAATATCGATATGGCTGTTGTAAACAACACAGATAATACAAAATGTCTGGCTGTCAAACATCAACGGAATAATCATGAATAACGAAAAGAGAAACTATAAAAAAAAGAAAATTATTCCATTCGACACTGACTAAAGTTTTCATAATGCTGCTTCATTTTTACGCTCATCAAATGTAAACGCAACAAGACTGATCGCATCAGTAAAGGGATCACAATTTTTATATTCTGCCAATTAGCGCAAACTTGAGCAAATTATATTACGAAGTAATTAGTTGGGAAAATAGATTGCTAATTTATTTTGTGATAGAATTTTAATCTACTTTGGTTTCATTTCGGTTCGGTTTGAGTGAATCTTAGATGAAATTAATCCTCCGAAACATCAGGGAGTCACAGGATTCAAAGAGGTAAGTCAGCTTCCTTTCACATCATCTCTATGTTCCGTGTCCCCAGCCCCAAGACATTGGCGATTTATGACTCCCCATAATTTCATGTCCCTAGCAGTACTAAATAAATGATATTTTCCTTATTTCTAAATCCAGTTCCGCCATCCATTTTCTCAAGTTCTTTTAAGTACGTTATGCGTCTTTCCCTCAATTTGTCTTATGAGTATCAGATTTTACAAGCCCTCCTTCCTCATTATGTTCTCCAGAAATTTCAACTGCCTCTTCCTGATGTTAAGTATAAGTTTCCTTTTTGTTTCCATTTTCTCTAAAGCCACGTCGTTGCTCAAAGGTTCAGTCCACAGTATCCTCAGCAGCCTTCTGTAGAACTACATTTCTGTTGCTTCAAGTTGCTTATACATCTTTGAGGAAATTGTTCAGCATTCGCTACCATACAGTACTAGGACAGATATCACGTAACAGTTCAATACTATTTTCTCTGTTTCTAAGGAAATTCTTCTATCTAATCTCTGCTTAGCTTTTAGAAAGCATCTTTGCCATCACTTCGTCTTCGGGTTAGAACACTAGATATTTAAATTTTTGTGCTTGATTGATTTTAATATCTTCGATTTTTAATTTGTATTTTGTGCTTATTCTTTTGCTAATAACCATGCATTTTGTCTGCTTGCAGTTTATGTTTAGTCCTTTCTTCTAGCTTTCATTCATTACCTTCTGCAGGAACTTTTATAGTTTTCTTTCTGTGTCTGCTATCAACATTGTGACATCTAATTCTTTCAGAATTGCCTTGTTGTATAGATTGAATAAGTCCGGTGAGAAGACACATCCTTGTCATACACCCCTTTCTATAATTGTATAATTGCTGAATTCATTATCTATCCGTATGCAGGCGATTTGCTATTCTTATGTCCTCCCCAAATATGTCTAGATTGCTGAGCAATTCCAACAGATCTTCGTGGTGTACTTCATCAAACTCCTTTGCGTAATATATAAAGCAGAGGTATATGTCCTGCATTTGTATTGCTCTTTCTGATAACATTCTGAGAATAGATATTGCGTTTCTTGTTCCAGTGTAATTTGACGAACACGCGCTGTTCCTGTCCTATTTCTGGTTAGATTCTGCTGTGGGCTCTGTTTATCAGAATTTGGATGATGAGTTTTGTTAAATAGCTCAATAGACTGATTGTCCGATGGAGTTCACATTTTTTTGCACTTCGTTTCTCAGGCAATGCTATGAAAATATATCTACTTAGGTCATCCGGTATATCGTCAGTGTTGTAGATTTCATTTATTATTTATGTAATCGTGTCTATGACGAAATCATCTAAGACTGCCAGCATTTCTACTATAATTCCGTCTGGCCCTGCCGCTTTGTTTCTGTTCAATTTGGCCAGTGCAGATTCCACTTCAGATTTTAATAAGAAGGTCCGTCGTTATTTCTGTGCATTGCCGGTTGTTCTCTTTTGTCGTGAAAGATTTCTCCGATATATTCGTTCCATTTTTAAAGTATTTTTTCTTTCCCTAATATCAGCGTTCCGTCTTTGGATTTTATGCAGCCAGTTGATGAGCATATCTTTTGTCATGTTCTCTTATTTGTTATGCTTTATCTGTGATACTCTTTCTATGTGCAGAAGCATATTTTTCGTTGAAATATTCTTCTTTAGTCTGTCTGCGTGCGTTCCTTATTTCTTTGTTTAGCCTCTATATTTTGTTCATGTTTTGGCTTTGTTTTTTGTATCCTTTTCATCATGTTGAGAATCTAATCTGTCTTCCATTCATTTTTTTTTTTCTTCGCCTATTTTCCTTTGGGATGATCTCGTTTGCTGATGTTACTTAAATTTCTCTTGATCTACCTAACTTCCAGTTTTACAATTTACTTCCTTTTGTCCTTCGTATCTGATTTTCCCGCTGTCCATATATTTCTCCTTCAGATTCGGGTGGAGCATTTGTATTCTTAATATTTGCTTAGGTGCGAAACGGGTAAAAAACAGCCTTCAAATCGTAAAGGCTTGTCTGTCTTGAAAATCAGATTTTGACACTTGCTTTCGATTTATTTCAATAAGAAATACACAACTATCTCGGCCTCCGAGCACACTACAGATTGTTTTCAAATGCTCATTTTCAGTGGCTTTAATTTTCTTGATTTTTTATTTGATCTTTGTATCTTATGATGCTTAATCGAAATCAGCATTTATTATTTACGTCCAAGTGAAGGCAGACTTCGAAAAGTGATTATAGTCTAACATCATCCTCTCCATCTTAAGCACTCACGTATTTTAGTGATATCTCAGATACAATGTTTTCTTTCGAATTTTTCAAATAACTCTTTTACTTAACAGAATTTAATAAAATAAAACAATGTTTCTATAAAATCCAATTTGAAGCAAACAGAGGTTTTCTTGGAATGTTGGACAATTCCTGTTCCAAAGAAATCAAATCTTAAAAAATTCGAATAAATTAAACACTAATTCCTCGAAATTTCCATTCTTAATTTCATCCTTATTCTTTCATAGCCAATCGCAAAAGACGTGATCTATAGAAACTGCTTTCATTTATTTCAGAAATGATGCCATGGCTATTTTTCTTTTTGTGTATATTTTAGAAACCCGTCTCATTTAAATGAGTTGAAAGCATGAGTTGCTGTTATTAAGTTAGTTTTCGGGCAAACGCATTGAAGAACACAATTTCTCTAATCTTTTGTATTGGCAGTGATTTATTACGAAATTATGACAGGAAGAATAAATTCTAGAAATATTACCGATTGCAGCATTGGTAAAAGTTGCCGTTCCGCTTCTGAATGGTGAAAAATGGAATTTTTATTTTTATGTGGAAATAGTTTTTGTGGGTTGATATTAATGTGATTGAATACTATATCTATTCCTTTTTAAGATATAACCCCCTCTTACACATACATAACTAGAGGAAAATAATCCATCTTCATTAATTTGTGCAGAGAGAAGGAAAAGGAAAAAAAAATTTTCAGAAGGAGAAACAAACAAAAAAGCGCGTTGGCGTTATAATGTTGTCCCAGGAGAGAAATACTCATCCTTATTGAAATTCTGTTTGTTGATACGGGGGAGGGGGATAATAAATTTGACCGAAATTGTGAAAGAACTAGTTTTGTTTATTTCACTTAAGCATCACAGATTTACAAAACTACAAACTGGTCAGAAGAGATGTAATACTTATATTTTATTAAATATAAGTATTACATCGGTCTCCATCGAAGATTGCAAGCCAACACGTTGAGGTGCTGAGAGTCCTTGTTTCAGGATTTACAAACAGAAAGGAAAGGCCAATAATATTTCAAGTTTCATCAATATATATCATAAATAATATTTAAGGATCATGCAGTAAACGGAAACTTTGGTTGTCCAGCATAACGCAAAGATGTTATATCGCAACAAACGACAGGCGTCTATAGTTTGTTTAAAAAGTCAACATTTGAAAATGATCTTTAGATTTCATCACTAAATGGCGCTAAAATCATTCATCCTCGGTTTTTTTTCTTGAAAAGTCCTCGAAAATATCAGTCAAAAAATATTTCTGCTATTGTGTATTCCCAGTTTCTGTAGTACATTAACTGAATTCGTACCACAGGCTCAGATTTAGGGTATATTTGTCTTCAAGGAAATTACTTCGGGTTCATTCAGAAAAGGAGAACAAGAGAAGAAAAACTCAGAAAATGATGGGAAAAAATAGACTGAATTTGATATTTGCTAACCAATGTTATCACATCAAATCTGTCACGTGATAAACTTAAAATCATATTCTTAGCTGTACGCAGGCGGTGAAAATGGAAAAAGCCATGTTCAAACATAGAAAAATGTCTAAAGGAAGAGAAGGTGAAAATAAAATAAAACACAGACTCATGAAGAAAAAAAAAATAAAAAAGACAATAAATAAAACTTAAAAGGAAAAATTGGACTGAAAAATTAGAAAAAACGGAGACTGAAAAAAAATGATGAAGGAAAGAAAAATGTTAGCTGTGAGTGAATGAAGAAAGTGACACAATTGAACGAAATTAACAAAAGAAGGAAAAAGGAATAAAATAAAAAAAATAAATATGAAAGAAAATGAAATAAATTGAAAAAAGATGAAATATAAACATTAAAAATCGCAGGTATAAAGAGATGAAATGCAAAATAAAAGGGGAAAATCCAAAAAGGAAGTTTTCAAGCAGGAAAATTAGAAAAAGAAAGCAATTCAGAAAAGAGCCAAACAGAACGTGACAGTTTCAGCCATTATTTTTTGCCTCGTTTTTTTCTTTTTACGATTGCGCATGACAGCGTGAGAAAGTAGCGCCTGTCAAATTCGTTGGCCATTTTGGCACGAAAGCGTATTTTATAGCTGAACCGAAAGCAAGTGATTCAGATTGATAAGAGAAAAGAGACCGCAAAAAGAGTATCCGAAGGAAAAGAAAAAAAAATAGAAAAGTTTGTGTGTGTGTATAATGGGAAAAAGAAAGGAGAAAGAAAGAACGGATGAAAGTTTATTGATGTCTAATCGTTATGAAACTATGGGACATTGTCCCGTTTGTTTTTCGTAGATTTTAGAAGGAAAGGTAGGGATAAAGATGGCCGATTTCTTTCGGATCTTGTCAGAGAGAAAGACAAATATATAACCAGCCTTCGTAAGCATAAGGAAATCGAAAAAAAAGATAGGAATAAATATAAAATTTATAAAATATACAATAAATAATTACTATAAAGGAAGATATGTACTGACTTATATCGAGAAAATGAAGAAAGGGTGAGAGTGAATCAAAAGATAAAAAAAAATCAGACATCAATGCAAGTTAAAGGAAAAAAAGCATAAAGTCGACAGCAAGACGAAAAACTGAAAGACAATAAGAAAAATGAAACTTAAGAAAAGGAGACATGAAAATATATAAAAAGAAAGTAAAATAAAAAAAAAACAAATAAAAGCTAATTATCTAGTAAAGATGTGAAAATCTAAATTTAAGAAAAATAGGAAGCTTTACTGTAAAGAGGAAACGTGTCACAAAAATGAAAGAAATCAAGGAATAAAATAAAGAAAGATAAACTCAGGATGGAAATGATTAATTTTACGGCTTATCAACATTTTGCAGTTTGTTTAAAGGAAGTAACTTTGTAGATTGTAAGATTTCTTTTGGAGGGAATGTTTTATTGATATAAGTTCTAATTTATCAATAGCTGGGGGAGAGAAGTGCTGGATTTATATCTTTCTTAGGACTATTAGTGCGTAAGTGATCAGAAAATCGACTGGAATTGAAACTCTAATTACCAATTCCGAGCCGTAATCCATTACACTACCCGCACATCCACAATTACGGCATTTAATATTCCCAAGTGGTCCGCCATCTTACTACTGACCAGATTCGACGTTGCTTAACTTCGGTGATCGTACGAAAAGCGGTGTTTCAACGTGATGTGGCCGTAAGCTAGAGCATGTAAAAGAAGCGAAAGTTGCATATCATAGAAAACAAGGGAACAGCATCAATGCACAGAGTAGGTGAAAAGTACGGCTAAAATATAAATAAATAAGTAAATAACAAAAAGAAGTATCTGTAAATAGTGTCCATTAACAGAGTTTAACCATAATCATTTCCAAGTTCAAGGAGCCATCTTTCAACAGTTTCGCCTAAAAAGAAATAAATGCATTAATCTTATATGAAACTCTTTTTCTATTTGATTTTTCATTGATGTTTCTTTATTTGAATGATTGGAGGAGAATGTAGAGGCAAGAGGCGCCTCTGCCTGCCAATTTAGGCCACCCTAGGGATGACAATTGGTGCCGTTTCGTCTCATTCACGATACGGTTAAGAATGCGGAACGGAAGACCATCAATCTTCATGAAGAACCAATTGAAAATGAACGAATCAATAAAAAAATGGATTCCGAGAAGTATGTGGATTGTCAGTACGCAGTTTGCTTATGTACTATCTGAAATTATTTATATTAACGACATTCAATGTTTACATTTATTGATAGCGAACTAGTGAACCATCTATCCATTCATACCTGTAAGTAAGAAATAGAATCCGAACAAAAATATAGAAATGAAACGAAGTGGAAAACGTTTTTAATGACGACGCGTTTAGCTTTTTTTGTGGTATGTTAGCGTCTTTAGGTCCGAATCTATTCCCCCTCGAAAACGCCAACCCATGATATGTAATTACAAAAAGAAATTAAAAAAAAAGCAAAAACACACCCACTGTTTCTCGCTGCTTCATGTTTTGCTGATATATAAAATAGTTATTTATTTATTTGGGATCTAAATGTTTATACCTTAAGTAATGGTTACATCTATATGCGCATTTAAGATGAAAGCCGATTTATCTGCGCAGATATAAAAGAAAGGGCAGCTATTTGTATCAAATTTCTGAATTTATAATTTACAAATTAACAATTATGTTACAAAATTCCTTTGTTTAGTAAGAAGTTGTGTAACTGCGTTGAAATCACATTCAGCTACATAAGAAATTGGGAAAGCAATGAAGAAAAGTTTGACAGCTTTAGATACCTTTTAGAAATTTCCTTTTATAGTCAATATTGAATAATGTTTGAAAATTTGAATAAAAAATCGATAAATAAATAAAAAAGTGTTGAAAATTTGGAAAATTGTTAGTGTCAAAGAAGTCCCCGGTGATATTAAGAACAATGATCCACTGTAAAAGTGATATCGAATTTAGATGAATATCTGATATTTTATTCTAATTTTGAAAAAATAGAAGCATTAGCACAATGAGAATTAAATTTAACAGTTAAATAATTTAAAACGAATTCTTGTCTAGCCGTTGAATATACATGCAATTGTTTAATTGATGTTTGTAGATATTTGCTAAGTAGTGGATTTAATTTTATTACTCTTGGTGAATCTACAACATACTATTTATAAAATGAATTAAAAAAATTAAGATAAGGTGATGGAGGTTCATATTTTATAAGAGAGCAAAATGTTATTGAAAAATAATGTCATAAGTTTGATGTTAAAGAATACAACTTAGATCCAGGACATAACTGCTCAATATGTGAATAGTTGCTGGATGAAATGTCATGCCAAACTTTTGATAACTTACAAGAACTTGGAACTAAGATTTCTAACGATATTAATATATTACTTATGTATATAAAATGTTAGAAAAATATTAAATAACACACGTTATTATGTACATTATTTGGACTATTGTCCTCATCTTTGTCGCCATATTTAGCACAAGTCCGGCCATCTTCAGGTGGTTGGGATGTCGAACTGAACCCTTTATTTCGCTCACTGGGGTAGACTGCTCTAGTGCCATGTTTTGACGGATGTCCTGCTAATTTTCCCCCTGAAAGTTCTCCACTGCCTTAACCAGGTATTGAACTCACACTCTTTGGGTCCTGTTACAGGATCTAACCAACGCCTTTATCCACTGTGCCATGTGTCCTTGATAATATCTGGGTATGAATTTATGGGTATTATAAACATAATGACTTCAGCAACCATTTTTACCAGTGCTCATATTGCAATTTTTGCTGTTATCATTACATGTTTTTACCAGAGCTCATATTGCAACTTTTTGTTGTTATCATTGCTTTTTTCTGGCACTCCTTATTACTGGTTCCCATATTGTATTTATTTCTATGCTTCCAACCACCTGAAGAAGGCCGGAGCGTACAACGGCCGAAACGTTGTGATAAATATGGCGACTAAGATGAGGAAAATAGTTCGAATAATGTAAATAATGTATAATACCTCATCTCAGAAATATAGAGAGACTCACAAGTTATTATGTTCAAGGGTCGATTTTTTTTAAAGAAAATCTATTGGTTACCACAGTTTCACGAGATGTTTTGTTTTATGTTAAATTGAAATCTTTTAGGGATTCTTTGACAAAAATATTGAAAAGTAAAATTTAAATATTATAATATTTAAATATTAAACAACAGCATGGGATTATATTGTCAAATCTATTTTTCAAAAACGGTTTGTTTGATTTTTCTAACTCAAGAAAGGCACGAAAGACTTTGAAATTATCTGAAAATTTAATTTATAAAATGTTTATACAATTCCCTTCTACAATTACGAAACAATATTAAAAATTAAGACACAATATTAAACATTCATATTTTTCAACTATCAAATACATATACAGAAAGCTACGTGAAGCTAGATTAAAAAAATGGCATCCATTCTGTGAAACCAGCTAATTTTGAGGGAATGGTAACTGACAAGAACTAATATGACTGGTTATGGGTTACTGTGCCTAAATAAACCTTATTTTTTGCCATGTTTTAAGTAAAAAATATTTTTGTGATCAGAAAAGCATAAAAATAGTGGTGTTGATAACTTTTCTGCAATATATCATTTACACATCTATTTTTTTAGCAGGAAAAAAGGATTAAAGAAAAAAATGGCAGCAAGCAAGTCGTAATGAAAAGATTCTATCTATTTATTGTTTTCTTGATTTGTAGGGGTTCAGGTCATCATCTTACTTCAGAGGGAAAAGAAAAAAAATATACTATATCACTCGCACTCTTTTTATTTTTTATCCTCTCTTTATCTCGCCTACTCTCCCTATATATCTCTCTCTCTCCCTCGCGCGCGTGCGCGTAATCTCTCTCTCTCTCTCTCTCTCTGTTTCTCATGTACTTTCTGTCTATTTCATTCTCTTTCTTTCTCCTTCTCTTTCTCTGCCCTCTATCTCTCTCTCTCTCGCTTGCCCTTCTCACTCTCTTTTCTTTACCAACCTCACGGCCTATCCCGATTCGCGTGAATAAGATTCTCTTTTCCTCTTCCGTTTCCCTCCAACCAATTTCTCATAATGCAAACCATTTCTTCCTTTAACGTAATAAATTCACCCCTCCCATGATTTCTAATTTCTTTCATTTTCCTTCTAGAATGGTTCATTCACAGGAAAGAAGGTAAGTTTATTTTCGCGCCACAATTTTTACAAAACACCATTAATTTATCGTTAAACTATCAATATAACCCGCGTTTGACTGGGGATTTTTGCCGTTCAATTGGAGCAGTTTATATTTAAAGTCAGCCTACCCGAAAATCAATATTATTAACAACAATTGGGTGAGACTGAGGCACATCCCCAAGTGTGTGTGTGTGTGTGTGTGTGTGTGTGTGTGTGTGTAAGAATTTGAATGGGGGCTGAAAAGGGCCGTTTTGCGTTCTTAATCTGGTTGCAGCAGTTGAAGAGACGTTTCTCCTAAGCCGTTGCGTTCTTTGATCAGCAGTTTCAGCCTCACGCGCAGCAGCAGTTAAAAGGGAGTTACTTCTCAGCAGTTGTCCTTTGATCATCATTTTCAGCCTCGCGCGCAGAAGCGTTCAGGTTTGCTCTTCTGGAAAGCCGATAGCTACGTTGATCTTCGGAAACAGTGGCTCTGATTGAAGCATTCCGAGAGGCAAACTGAACGTTCTAAAGACGATTCGTTATCTCTTATTCGCATGACGGACCTGGTGGCGGTGGTTTTGCGACCTAGGCAAGTTCTTTTCTTTGGTGGCATGTCTTAGGCAAGTATGAATTGGCAAATAGAAGGCGTGGGTAAATACAAGAAGAGAACGCTGAAAAGCTACAGGAATAGATTTAGGAAGGTTGTAAAAATAAATGTTGAATAATAAAAAAGCAAGCTTACTAATTACTACGGTGAATGCAATGCAAAAACTAGCAGGACAATAAAAAAATTGTTGGGAACGGCTATAAACGACAATAAAAGCAACGCCTTAAAACTGTAGTAGCAGGCTTTATGCAACAAAAAGGTAACCTCACTAGAGAGAGATTGAACGCTTGGCCAAGAGAAGTGGGGATGTGTAAAAGCAGGGCTGGACGTACAGAAGTAGAAGCGGAATTGTGGAATTAAGAGGTAGCAATGAGTTTAGGACTGCATAGACAATCATTATGATACGGCGACGTTTGATTGGACGTGTAGAGGGCTTTCATACAGGCAATGGGCAACTCGAACAGGTGTCACGTGCATCAGAGCGTGTATCAGCGCGTGAAACATAGCGTGTTGCAGGGCCACACGTACACGCATTGTTGCACGCGTTAATTATCAAGGTCAGCAGCAACCGATGGGCAACGTGTGGAGGTATGAATCACGTCGACACAGCATGAGGTAGGAGTGGAAGGTTATGTGTGAAAAAGTAATATTAGGAAATGTATTAGGCGAATGAAACTGAGAACATGAACAAACAAACACTTGGCAAATGGACACATAGAGTCGCAGAATTAGTGTATTTACTCGCATGCAGACAGAATGGAGACTAAACGTTGAGGTAACGGGGCACATCACTGATGTCTTGCACCAGTAAAATTTATTTACAATTCAGCGGTTGTTTCACAAGAAAAATCACGAAAATAGGATGTCCCTGACAAAAGTTATCTTGCTTGAGGCATCATCACTCCGTCCCACAAAATGTTATTTTGCATGTCTGTTGCCTCGTAGAGACGGGGATTGAACACCCCAGCAAATGCTACATGACCGTCTCTTCATTGCCCATCTTTTGCGTTAGATTTCATCTTTCTAAATTCAGTGTACGCTGTTTTCTACAGACATTACATTTTAATTTTTGCGCAAAGTATAAAAAATCAGTTTTTTTTAGATTTTTCACTTTCAAGATTGTAATTTTTTCCAGCCAATTTGGACTCAAAACTGGCACTAAAGAATTATCTATCAAAAAAAAAAAAAAAATTCATCGAAATCGGATGAAAACTGTAGAAACGCATAAACATTCGATCGCACGCACACGCATACATACACACACATTTTGAGAATTATAGATATAGATTGAATTTGAAATAAAACTCTAAGAAAAATAAGAAAATATTTTTAAATTTGTTGTTTTCATCGCTTGGCAATGGCAGTCCTGTGAGTAACCGAGTCAATGTCTGAAATCCTTATTTCAGTAAAATTATTCCTTTTGGCATATTAGGTTTAGGCTATAATTTTTTACAATAAAACCAGAATGTAACTTTAAAGATATTTCAATTATTTAAAAAACGTCTTTTAGTAAATACCTAGTATTACATAGTTGGTAATCTGCCACGTTAGGCATCTAAAAAGCGTGCGGGAAACTGAATTAACTACGAAGGACTGAAAATATAAGAATCTAGAAAACTGATTTTCATGTTTAAAAATACAGTGTTTAACTATGCATAACAAATAGTTTATGAATATATTCAAGCTTTTATGAAACTTAGGAAAATGAATAATTTAGTTTTTATATCACAATAGGCATATAAAAACTCAAAGAATAGTTAAATGATTAAAAGGTTAAGTTTAATTCTCGTTCATTGCATATGTTTTGTTTTATTTCCTATTTGCAGTCATGAAATATTTAATTGCATCCAATGAAGTATTTTTTTTTAAATTCTTCTGATTATAAAATTTATTAAATTAAGATTGGGACAAATTGGTAATTGTTTAATTGATATTGTTAATCGATTGAATTCACAGATTATGGAATTTTCCTTTTTTGTAATGCTGTACAAAAATATTCCTACAGTTGCAAAACTGAAATAAAATTTTGAAAATGGTTACCACACTAAAATAGCATTAAACATGTTTCGATTCTGCCAGTGTCTTTGTTTAATAAAAAAATCTTGTTGGGAACAGCAAGTGAATGAATTTGAAGAAGTGTGCAAGAGGAGAACAACACTCAGAAAAAAACAGCTTCGGTCTGTGAAGCAATTATCAGAAAACATGCAAAAGATCTGTGATCCATATAACATCAGAACGGCCTTCAAAAGAGGTTCATCACTTCCGAGACTCCTCTTCCGAGTAAGAACCCCCATAGAGGAGAACAGGATTAAAGACTGTGTAAACAGTGGTAAGAAATATAAAGTAGAAACAGGCCGCTCCTTAAGTTAAGGCTGCAAGAACATCGTAACGCCTTACGACGAGGGGAAATAGAATAATCAGGTGTAGCTGACCGCATATGGAAGGAAAAGGGAGATCAGCACTCCTGTGGAATGAGGTTAAAATAATAGACAGAGCACATATGCTAGGCCACAAAAATATCCTAAGCCGGCCAAGAATAGAAATAAATACAATATGGGAACCAGTAATACGGAGTGCTAGAGAAAAGTAATAGTAACAACAGAAAATTGCAATATGAGCTCTGGTAAAATATTGTTACCGAGACATTAATTTTATAAGTCCCAAAAATTCATACACTGATGTCCTCAAGGACACTTGGTCTAGTGTATAAAAGTGTTAGTTGGATCTAGTGATTTGATCCAAAGAGTTGTGAGTTCAATACCTGGTGAACAAAATCTTGGAGTTGATTTAAAGGCAGACAACTGAGACACCTGGAAGAGGCATGGCACGTGGAACTAGAACAATCTACCCCGGTGGAGGAAATAAAGGGTTCAGTTCGAAATTCCAATTACCTGAAGAAGGCCGGAACGTATAACTGTCGAAACGTTTTGAATATGGCAATAAAGATGAGGACAACAGTCCGAACAATTTAAATCGTTACAATACCTCATCTCAGAAATATAGACAGATTTTATAAAGTTAATTTTCAGCAGTTCCACACTTGATATAGACAATTTTCTTAACTGAAATAACATTTTCAGGGATTCTTTTATATAAAGAAAAACATTTCGCGAATCCCCTCTCAAGATACTTACGATATAATGAAAGGGTCACTGATAAAATGACCATTTCTAAAATAATATCCTATTCAGCATACAATTTATTCATTACTACTGAAAAATTGCATTTAAATCTGATAACTTTCTTATTTTAGATAATTTGTTTTAGCGTTCATTATCTATAATAGGGACCCTATATCTAGCATATACAGTGACACGCATACGTATTGGTTACATGTTATTTTCTGTTATGTTCGCCATTTTGCCTGAAATTTGGTAAGTAATATCTCGTAAAGTTGTTTTAGTTGTATGCTTAAGGAAAATTAAAAACTCATGGTTGAATCCATTTTTTTTATCAAAGTTCAAAATTACCCTATGCAGTATTGGATACATGACAGTTTTTTCAAATTTCCAATCGAAACTTTGTATTTTAAAAGACTTTAAATATTCAAATTTTCGATAGTATTGGAATGTTACCAATCAGAGAAGCACACATTTGTTTATAAGATAGTACTACTAATCATCTGACTCTTTGATGTGCATTCTGCAATTCAAGGATTAAAAATGGCAAAAACTAAAGAATTATCCAGAGATATGCGAGATAGAATCATTGAACGTCACAAAGGAGGACAAGGTTACCGAAAAATTAGCAAAAAATCAATTTTGCACTAAGTACAGTAGGAAATATCACCAGAAAGTATAAGAAGTATGGCGACGGTACAGCAAAACCTCCAAGAAATGGAAGACCGAGAAAATAAATGAGAGTACTTCAAGGCGTATCAGCAGAAATGTGCAAAAAAAAAAAAAAAAAAACCCTTCATTACTCGTTCTGAAATTAAAACTGATCTTGAGGGTGCTGGAATTAATGTAAGTAAGAATACCATTAGCAGAGCTCTATATCTTACAGGCTTTCATTCAAGATCACCAAGAAAAGTGCCTTTACTGAAAACCAAACATGTCAAAGACCGATTAAAGTTTGTCGAAACTTATGAAAAGAAAGGTATGCAGTTTTGGGAAAAGGTAATCTAGTCGGATGAAACGAAAGTTGAACTATTCGGAAGGAACACAGCGACAAGTGTTTGGCTAAAAAATGGCACTCCCTTCAACAAGCACAATAGCATCCCCACAGTTAAGTTTGGGGGTGCTTCCATTATGATATGGGGATGCTTTTCATCCAAGGGCACTGGTGAGTTACAAGTTATCCATGGTAGAATGAATGGTAGCATGTACAGAGAGATTCTAAAGAAGAACCTTCAGAAATTTGCAACTTCTTTAGGACATGGTCGGAATTTCGTGCTTCAACACGACAATGATCCCAAACATACCGCAAAACTTAAAAAGGAATGGTTTGAGAATAATGGTATTAGTACTCTCACTTGGCTAAGTCAGTCTCCTGACTTGAATCCAATTGAGAATTTGTGGAATACTTTGAAGGTTAAAGTTCATATGCGTGTCACTGTATGCGCATTTAAAGTCATACGCAACCAAAGCGCGAGGGAAAAAGAATAAGTTTTTGTTTTATAATAGAGATTAGAGAATTCTGTTTACAAAGTTCCTGTAGGTACGTCCACGGAAAGAATATCTGGTCGGAAGTGGGAGCAAAGTCGGTTACATTTGCCAGTTTACAATCTTCAGCCTTTTAAACTGTGGCGATTATTCAAGGGAGAAAAAACCACGTCCCCTGTGGAAAGAGGTTTGATCTCAACTTGTTTAAAGTGTTCCAAACATTAACAAACAGCGAGGAAAAAAGGACAGTGTGAAGACAGGAAAGATAATTGCAACAAATTCCCTTTGGGGTTTGGGTTATCAGAATGAAATGTCTCTTAAGGCAGTGAACTTATGGGGAAAAAGTGTAAAAAAGCACTTTAGTTAATAATGATAAAAAATACTGCAAGTAATTTTAGTGGAAACAAGAATCCAACCAGGAAGAGTTTCAGGAATGGAAAATGGCTAAGTAGGACTTTGAAAAAGAAGACAAGGAAGACTGAAAGAGAACAAGTTTTTATAACAAATAGACTACACCTGATCGGTTAATGCAGATTAGATAAGTGTAAATGGGAAGTTTGGGTGCATGGAACAATATTTGTGCGATTGCAACTAGTTTGGTTAAAAGATAAGACATTCCCGCTGTTGGCCTTGTGCCATATTTGTGTATATTTATGCAATAAATATTTTCAGCTGTCAAAGTAACGTTTTCTTATAATGTTTCCAGAAAAACAAATCCAGTGTGCATAATTCATTTTTTAATTATATTTTTATATTGAACATGTTCAAACATTTGAAGCAAAAAAAGAACATCTGTAAATTTTGAATGAATGCAGAATACAATCAAAGGTTTTTCGAGGATTGTAAGTTCTAGATTTTCACGAACTGTACGAAAAATATTCCGCCATTTTGAATATCTCCTCTGTCTATTCTTCACACCTCGTACTTAGTATTTTGATAAAAACATCTATCAGCCGACATACAGACTAGGTTTGGTTCTGTGAATATTGGCTTTTCCTAAACTAAAACGGACCGTTAAAAGAGCAGTGATTTCAAACCATTGAAGCTTGAATAAGCATGGAATAATAATAATACAACACAAAATGTACGTAAAAAAATGTATTGAAACAATGAAAAAAAGGTACACAATATTTACAGGTAGTTTTGGTATATTCTTGGGAAGACTGTTCCTGCAGAATGGGTTGACTAAGTCGCAGTCGGGCAGAGTCTCTGGATTCGATCTCTTAATCTATTATTTATTGCACATATGTACAAATGTGGCACAAGGCCGAAAAGGGGATTGGGGTAAAGGACGGTCATCACTAGTCTTAGATTAAACTTAGCTAGCCACAATCACTGACCCTATCATACAGAACAATATTCCTTTCACCAAAAAACAACACATTTATCCATACCTTTCTTACTACAAACACCAAAATGCCTCTCTGACTCCATGAAAAAACCTAAATAATCCCCTTATGTACAAAATATTGTCTGTGGGGGGAGGGGCATAAAAACAACAACTTTTAAAAATGAACCCCAATGAAAATATACAAAATGACAAAATATATTTACAAGAAACCAAATAAAATTAGTGTTAGTAATAAAAAACCCCCACAAACTAATGAAAGTGGCAGAAATATCAGTTAACCGGACGAAAACGATGCGGGACTTATGAAAATAAGACCACACTCATTCTTCCCAAGCATTCACACAGGCACACACTCATTCATACACAACAACAAATACGAAAAAACACACACACGAAACGAAAGGCGCCCGCATCTACCAGAGAACTGACATCACTGACCACCTAAAAAACGAGGGAGGGGATGGGGAGTTAAACTAAAGGAAAAGAAAATAGGGACAGAAATAAAAGGGGGACCAATGAGCAAATACACCCTAGCTAAGTTTACCGGAATAGAAAAACTAAAAAGAAAAAATACAAAAACCTAATCTAACCTAACTCCGGGATGGGTCGCCTATGTTAAACCCAGGAAAACAATATCCTTAAAGCCAACCGGCATCCAGATGCCACTCAAGGTCAGCCCTTTTACTCGGCACATTCGCGCAAGAATCACCCACCTTTTGCTGAATTCCGATGAGGTGAGCCGCCGTTTTTCTGTCCTGATCTTGACTTTAAGCTGATGCTTAAAGTACAAGATCAGTTGGGAAGAAGTGAACTTCTCGCCCTCATGGAATCCCTTCTGACGCGTCGTCCAAATCACGACTCTCATAACCCCTAGTAAAGCAACAGAACACATAGTGTTCAGCCTTCGTCATCTGCGGCACCACATTGCTACAAACAGAACTGGCTTCCAGGACAAAGAACTTTCCGCGCAGCATGCGAACCATGAGGCCTTCAACAAACTTGCAATAACGGCACTACCGCCTTGCACTGAAAGAAGGCGTGACCAATAGTCTCGACTTCCCCGCACAGCGACGGCAGTTTGGATATTTCTCCAAGCCTGCTGAACAAAGTCTCTTGCCGACCCAGAGGGCTTCACGAATCACCAGCCAGGTGAGTGATGCCTCATCGTTATTGAGGCATTTCAACCCGGGCGCCCAAGGCCATATCGAGCGAGCCTCCTGCTTCGTAAGACCGAGCTCGCCAATCAGCTCATCTTGTACGGACCCCCTAACTAAAACTTGATATAATGCCTTGCGAGACAACGCCTGGGCGTTGGAGAGGCCATCCGAAGCCCGTAAGAGGAGCTTCAGAGCGCGACGACATTCACGATAAAAAGGGCACTCGGCACGTGGTAAACGGCCGGCCTCTTCTTCGCACGAGTGCACACTTTTCAGGGACGGGAAATGTTTCTGGACGTCTTCTTTCCAAAAGGCACCCTCCTCATTCGACCCACGACACATTCGGTCTAGAAAGGTAATGCGAAGCATATATTGACGGATCTCAATGCTAGGCATCCCCAGACCGCCCTCAGAGGGATGGAGGCAACAGACCTCGCGAGATACCATAGGGGCCTTGCCCTTCCATAAGAAAGAGAACAAGGTCCGGACTAATGACATTAGCCGGGCATACGGGAGTGGAAGCACAGAGAGTCGGTAGAGGAGGATCGGATAGATGTGAAACACATACTTCCGCCCTTCCCTTCAGGGAAAGTCTCCTCCGAGACCACAAATTAATCGCGATCTCGGCCTTCCCTTGAACCTCCGACCAGTTCATTTCCAACTGGAGATCAGGACCGAACCAGACGCCGAGTATCTTGATCGGCCCATCCGTCCAGAGGAAAGGTCCGGGAAGAGAAACTCCCTTCCACGCACCCAACCGCAAGCCCACAGACTTATCACGGTTGATCCTGGCCCCTGTTACCATCTCATACCCACTTATTTCTTTGCTGACTTCGTCAATCTCGGCTCTGCTCGACACAAGAGCCGAAACGTCGTCAGCATAGGCAGAATACCTGGCCGAGGTGGTAGCGCCAGGCAGGGTAATTCCGCGCAGGACCGGATTCGCCTTTAACTTGCGAAGGAATGGTTCCAACGCAAGAACGTAAAGCAAGGGCGATAGCGGACAACCTTGACGAATGGAGCGAGACAATACGAAAGGCTCCGACCTTACCCCATTCACTTCCACCAGCGCACCGGGGGACGCATACAAGAGTCGGATCCAGGAGCGAAAGTCGGCCCGAAACCGGCCGCCGACAGGACAGCCTCCAGAAACCGATGGTCAACCCTATCGAAGGCCTTGGACTGATCTAAATTGATCAGCGCGGATTCACTGTCGACTTGCTCTAAGATCAAGCGTACCATATGAAGGTTATCCTGAATCGTCCTGCCCTTCACAGCACAAGTCTGTTCGGGGCCAATCAGACGAGACAGGACAAGCTGCAAACGGTTGGCTAAGATCTTCGCCAAAATCTTTAAGTCAGTATTTAACATCGTCAAAGGGCGAAAGTTCCCTAACCCATCCCCACCGTTCTTGTCCTTACGCAGCAACTTGATCACCCCTGGTGAAGCGTCGAGGTAAAGACCCCTGCCTCATCCAGTGGTTGTAAATCAGCTGCAGCAAAGGAACAAAAAATGGGCGACAGCCTCAAAGTACACTTCGTAGGGAAGTCCATCTAGTCCCGGAGACTTATCCAGGCCAACCTGCTTCAGCGCATCCCAGATTTCCGACTCTGTTATGGGACCCTCGCACCTAGCCGCTTCAGCTGCCTCAAGGCAGGGAAAGTCAGCCAAATAGGCATCGAACTGAGCAGAGTTCAGACCGGGCTCCCTGGTGAAAAGATCCTGAAAATAAAGCCGAAAGGCCTCGCATATGCCCGCGCTTGTAGTCACGGTCCGCTTATCCGGCAATGTGACGCACGCTATATGTCGCTTATCCGCGTTCCTATTCTCCTCTGCACGCAAATTCAGCGGCCATATTCGCCGCCTCAGAAGACATTCTTTTTAGCCTAGCCCTAACTACCAGAGCTTGATCCTTCTTGATAAGCAAGGAGGCCAACTCTGCCTTAGCTAAGACTACGTCCCCACTAACACGGGATTTCACAGCCCGATCAACTTTTTCTTCTAAAGCCGTTTGCGCCGCTAGTCTATCTAGATTGAGTCGACGACTAAAATCGGCAGCAAACGTTCTAATTTTTGATTTTAATTTTCCCCACCAGGCGTTACCCACAACCGCCCCCGTCAATTCCCTCTGAATCATTAGTAGCAGCTGGTCCCGGAAATCCTGTTCACCGAAAAGTGAACAGTTAAATTTCCAGTAACCAGCCAATCTAACCTTAGGCTTATCTAAGTTTACACGGACCCGGACAAGCCTATGATCCGTGTAAACTATATAATGGAAACTTGGACACTCTAAGAGCCCTACGTCGACTCTCCTAACTAACACTCGGTCCAGGTAGCTCGCAAGCGAGCCAGGAGCCGAGTCGCCACTAGTTGTCCAAGTCCATGCTACCTCCTGAGGGTGCTCATTCCGGTACTTATCGACAAGATCAAACCTGCCGATAAAGTCCTGAAATGCCTTCACATCAGGATTTTTAGTACCCGGTGTTTTACCTATACGATCTATCTCAGGGTCAAGGACGGCATTCCAATCCCCCGCTAAGACTACCCGACGAGAAGTCTTCAAAAACGGCTCGATCTGCCGAAACAAAGCAGGCCGCTCAGCATGACTATTGGGCGCATAAACCCCAATGAGACGTAAAGCCTTATCCTTTATAGTAACATCCAGCACACAAAGCCTGCCCGCCGGATCTGCGAAGACAAGGGAACATGCAGCCTCCAAAGACTTGCTCACTAGCCAAGAGACACCCCTCGAACGACCATCAAAACATGCTGAAAAAAGGGCGAACCCTTAGACAGTTTATCCTCACGGTCATGAGAAGAAAAACGGGTCTCTTGCACACAACAAACATTCACCCCGAGGCGCTGAAGGTCACGAGAGAGCCTCGCCCTGCGAGACTCGGACCTCAGGCCCCGCACATTTAACGTAGCTAACCAGAGAGACATGAGAAGTCCGATTAGGGTTGTTTACCAGCATTAAACATGGTTGGGGTAAGGATACCGACAGCGTCTCCCATAGACCCATGGCCCATCTCATTCTTGATGGTGCCGTCTTGGGAGATACCGCCGATATCCCAGGGGAATGTCAATTTAAGAGCTCTATATAGGGATGGGTGAACTAAAACGGGGACCCTCCCTGCACAGAACTGTTGTAACTTTTTTAATTTGTCGTTTTCCACTATGGCGATGGGCAAAGCCATCTTACAGGCATTTACGGCTTCCTCCACCATCGCCCAAGTTTGATTGGCCGCAGGTCCTGACCTAATAACTGTCAGGACCCTCTGGGCATTTGGGAAGTTTTTAGGCTCCTCAATGTCTAGGTCGGCAAACTGTTTAATTGAGAGCAGGAACTTCAGATCTTTGACCCTGTTACTATAGTCCCGGGCTCTCTCGGCCTGGGCAGGGGAAATACGGCACACCTCCTCTCCTGTGTTGAAAATAAATCTTCTCTTTCTTTCTTTTTTTTCTTCTTTTGCCTGTTGTGTTGGGCTTCTTTGCCGCTTGGGAGCAGGAGGAGGCATCTCGGCATTTTTTTGCCGGTGATTGCTTGGGGGTATGAAGGGGTGGGTTTTTGTTTAACGGGGAAGGTGGGTGTGTTCATGGGGGTATAAAAAGATCTGTGTCTATAGGGGCTGGGATCTCTACTGGTGGGTTTGGCCTTAGATGGTGAAATAGCAGGCGATGAAGGGGTTGTTTCTTTGGAGAAGGGGTGGGTCTATTAGAGGACGTAGAAGGGATTGGTTCTTTTTTTCTTTCTGAATCCAGTCGCTTTTTCAATTCTTTTAATTTCTCGGATTTTTTCAAAACCGGGGATCAAATCTCTTTTGTTTTTCTTGAAATGTTTCTTCAGAGGCCGAGGCATCGCCCTTAACGTTGTTAGAGGGAGTGGGGCTGTATGTGCCTTTCTTCCTAGGGGCTTCAGGGGACTGAGGACCCGCTGTCCGGCGCTTCCCTCTGGCCTTACCAGCAACCAGCCATTCCCCCTCCCCCTTCTCCACAACTGCACCGGCAGCGGGCGAAGGCTCTTTGGGGAATGTGGCTTTCGATGTCGCGCCGACCGGAGGATTAACCGACCCGGTCCCGGAGGCTGGTACGCCCATTACAGGCGAGGCGGAATTTAGAGACGCGGTCAGAGGGGGATCTTGGGTAACTGGCGCTTGACTTCCAGAGGCCTTCTTCTCTGGGCAGGAGGAGGAGAGATGACCAGTCACTCCACACCTCCAGCATACCGGTCTTCGACCCGTCACAATGACCGGTAATTTCAAGACGCCAACATCCAGACAGTTGGGGATGGAGCGGAAGGCTTTCTCGTCCAACATGATGTCAAAGCTCCACCCCCGCTCAGGCTATCACAGGAAGCTCCCAGAATTTCGCCATACTGAGAGAAGAACGCAGCGAGATGTTCCCCGATAACCTGAGGAGGGACCTCGTATACCGTTACACTGGTCTTACGTCGGCCTTCGTACTCTGTACGCAGTATTATTTCTTTTGTTAATTAGCTCACGGCTGGCCGCGGCGACGCAATCTTCTGATGTGGGCAACAGTACGTCCCACATGAAAAATTTAGCACCCTTAACTATTCTAAGGGGCTTGAACCCAAAGGATTCCAGTGCTTTTAACACTGTGTTTTTCGTCGAGCGACAAATTTTGCGCGTACGCTTGTCCACGACGAAAACCGACACTATTCTTTTGTCAATTTTTTTCAATTCTTGGGGGTCTTCCAAAAGTCCACCTTCTACAACAAGGTGTGCGTAACTTTTGGCACGCTCCAAGAACTCCGCTAAATTGATAATGCACTTAGGAGGGGACGACCAACAAGAGGGCGATTCCCCGGCCTCAGGCTCAGTTTGCGGTTCATTTTTGGATTTTTCAGAATCTTGGCCATTATTGGCCTCCATAGTTGATTCCTTGTTGTTGCCATTCTTAGCTTCCGTAGAAGTAATTTTTCCATTTTCATTGACTTTTTCCCCAACAGTTTCCACATTGCTAGGGGAAGAGGTATTAAGAGCTGGAAACTCCTCCAAACTGTCTTTGTCCGGGGGGTCTTTTTTGGTTGGGTTGAAAAGGTGTTTTCGAATAGCCTTTTTGGGCTTTTTTTTAATAGCCAAAAAGGAGGGTGGTTTTTTTTCCTTTTTTTTCTCCATTTTTAAATAATAAGAGGGGAGGGGTAAATACGGGTGGGGAACCGCCTTATAGGCGGAGGGAGGGAGAGAAAAAAAATAAAAGGGGAGGGTAAAAATAAAGTTTGGCCTATCAGCAAGACAACAATTAAACAAATATCAACAGACAAAAAAAAAACAAACAGAAGGACGTGTGCAAAAATTATAACCACAAATGTAAACAGGTAAAAAAAAAAAAAAACCGCAAAACAAATATACAGACGAGAAAATGTGAACAAGGTTCACAAAAACGAAGAAAGAACAAAAATTTAAAGGACAACAGACAAGAAAGCAACAAATTACACAATAAAACTAATAGTTATAAACGGAAAAGAGAAAACGCAATACGTACGAAACAAAAAAAGTTACAATTTACAAAATGGCTGCCGCTAAAAAACGGTCAACCCAATAAAGAAAAAACGTTAAAAAAAAGAGGAGGGACAGAGATTACAAAAATTAAAACAAATATTATAAACACGTAGACTTTTTTTTTTTTTTTTTTAAACGGGTAATACAGAAATAATTAACACGTAAAAATTAAAAAGGTCAAACGAGAAACGAAAAATAAACAGAAAAACTCCGGGGTGTGGGTACTGAAAAAAAATAGACTTAACACGTAAATAAAAATCAAAACAGAAATAATTAATAACAAAAAAGAAGTAACGGTTAAAAGGGAAAGGAAATGAAAAGGAAAAAACAAAAGGTCAAAATAAGAAAGTTCGAAAAATGACAAATTTAACAAAAGAGTCAAAAAAAAATCACGATAGAAAAATGGTAAATAATTAAATCAAAAAACTTAACTAAATTAAGACAGTCAGAAAAGTTGAAAAAAAATAGTCCTTTGGTAGACAGCAAATATGTCTAGCACCGGTCAGGAGAAGAAACGGTGTAAACGCAAAAAAAGGTCGCTGAATCTATTATTTATTGCACATATGTACAAATGTGGCACAAGGCCGAAAAGGGGATTGGGGTAAAGGACGGTCATCACTAGTCTTAGATTAAACTTAGCTAGCCACATTCACTGACCCTATCATACAGAACAATATTCCTTTCACCAAAACAACACATTTATCCATACCTTTCTTACTACAAACACCAAAATGCCTCTCTGACTCCATGAAAAAACCTAAATAATCCCCTTATGTACAAAATATTTGTCTGTGGGGGGAGGGGCATAAAAACAACAACTTTTAAAAATGAACCCCAATGAATATATACAAAATGACAAAATATATTTACAAGAAACCAAATAAAATTAGTGTTAGTAATAAAAACCCCCACAAACTCTTGAATGTGGCAGAAATATCAGTTAACTGGACGAAAACGATGCGGGACTTATGAAAATAAGACCACACTCATTCATCCCAAGCATTCACACAGGCACACACTCATTCATACACAACAACAAATACGAAAAACACAATATTTACGAAACGAAAGGCGCCCCTGCATCTACCAGAGAACTGACATCACTGACCACCTAAAAAACGAGGGAGGGGATGGGGAGTTACAACTAAAGGAAAAAAAAAGGGGACAGAAATAAAAGGGGACCAATGAGCAAATACACCTTAGCTAAGTTTACCGGAATAGAAAAACTAAAAAGAAAAAATACAAAAAACCTAATCTAACCTAACTCCGGGTTGGGTCGCCTATGTTAAACCCAGGAAAACAATATCCTTAAGTTTCAACCGGCATCCAGATGCCACTCAAGGTCAGCCCTTTACTCGGCACATTCGCGCAAGAATCACCCACCTTTTGCTGAATTCCGATGAGGTGAGCCGCCGTTTTTCCGTCCTGATCTTGACTTTAAGCTGATGCCCAAAGTACAAGATCAGTTGGGAAGAAGTGAACTTCTCGCCCTCATGGAATCCCTTCTGACGCGTCGTCCAAATCACGACTCTCATAACCCCTAGTAAGCAGCAGAACACATAGTGTTCAGCCTTCGTCATCTGCGGCACCACATTGCTACAAACAGAACTGGCTTCCAGGACAAAGAACTTTCCGCGCAGCATGCGAACCATGAGGCCTTCAACAAACTTGCACAACGGCACTACCGCCTTGCACTGAAAGAAGGCGTGACCAATAGTTTCGACTTCCCCCGCACAGCGACGGCAGTTTGATATTTCTCCAAGCCTGCTGAACAAAGTCTCTTGCCGACCCAGAGGGCTTCACGAATCACCAGCCAGGTGAGTGATGCCTCATCGTTATTGAGGCATTTCAACCCGGGCGCCCAAGGCCATATCGAGCGAGCCTCCTGCTTCGTAAGACCGAGCTCGCCAATCAGCTCATCTTGTACGGACCCCCTAACTAAAACTTGATATAATGCCTTGCGAGACAACGCCTGGGCGTTGGAGAGGCCATCCGAAGCCCGTAAGAGGAGCTTCAGAGCGCGACGACATTCACGATAAAAAGGGCACTCGGCACGTGGTAAACGGCCGGCCTCTTCTTCGCACGAGTGCACACTTTTTCAGGGACGGGAAATGTTTCTGGACGTCTTCTTTCCAAAAGGCATCCTCCTCATTCGACCCACGACACATTCGGTCTAAAAGGTAATGCGAAGCATATATTGACGGATCTCAATGCTAGGCATCCCCAGACCGCCCTCAGAGGGATGGAGGCAACAGACCTCGCGAGATACCATAGGGGCCTTGCCCTTCCATAAGAAAGAGAACAAGGTCCGGACTAATGACATTAGCCGGGCATACGGGAGTGGAAGCACAGAGAGTCGGTAGAGGAGGATCGGATAGATGTGTGAAACACATACTTCCGCCCTTCCCTTCAGGGAAAGTCTCCTCCGAGACCACAAATTAATCGCGATCTCGGCCTTCCCTTGTACCTCCGACCAGTTCATTTCCAACTGGAGATCAGGACCGAACCAGACGCCGAGTATCTTGATCGGCCCATCCGTTCAGAGGAAAGGTCCGGGAAGAGAAACTCCCTTCCACGCACCCAACCGCAAGCCAACAGACTTATCACGGTTGATCCTGGCCCCTGTTACCATCTCATACCCACTTATTTCTTTGCTGACTTCGTCAATCTCGGCTCTGCTCGACACAAGAGCCGAAACATCGTCAGCATAGGCAGAATACCTGGCCGAGGTGGTAGCGCCAGGCCGGGTAATTCCGCGCAGGACCGGATTCGCCTTTAACTTGCGAAGGAATGGTTCCAACGCAAGAACGTAAAGCAAGGGCGATAGCGGACAACCTTGACGAATGGAGCGAGACAATACGAAAGGCTCCGACCTTACCCCATTCACTTCCACCAGCGCACCGGGGACGCATACAAGAGTCGGATCCAGGAGCGAAAGTAGGCTCGAAACCGGCCGCCGACAGGACAGCCTCCAGAAACCGATGGTCAACCCTATCAAAGGCCTTGGACTGATCTAAATTGATCAGCGCGGCTTCACTGTCGAGATCGCTTAATCTTCCGTCGTCTTCCGGTACCAACCCATATTTATATGGTCGGTACTCCACTTATGTAAATTAGGTGTATCATACACAACACTATCCCTTTCCACTTTCTGTTCTGCCTGCTATTCACACAGACCCGTTTGGTCATTCGTCTTTTTGTCCCTCTTACTTCCAATATGTCCAGTGAGTGTCAAATTTTCTAAGCTTGGTTTCCAAGAAATTAACTGTTTCTTTCTGATTCTATGCATAAGTTTTATTTTTGTTTGTTACTATTTTACTTACAACCTCCTCGTTGTTTACATGCTCTGTCCATGGTATTCTCAGCATAGTTCTGGAGAACCGCCATCTGTTGCTTTAAGTCTCCTCTTCATCTGTGATGAAATCGTCCAGCATTTCCTCCCATATAGGACAGCATATCTTACTCGCCGTTCAGTAGTTTTTCTTTCTAACGACATTTTCCCGTTTCTTAACATTTTCTTTTGGAAAGCTCTTTACGTCATCTTGTTTCCTGGTATTTAAATTTTCTGTATTTGCTCCATTTTGACATCTTTCTCTTAATTACAACCATACATTACTTTACAATTTCCGCCGCTTTTTTTTACTATCTTCTGTATGAGTTCCTCTCGTCCCCATTCCGGGTCTGCTATAAACAATGTGTCATCTACATATATAATGTGAAGATTGTGTTCACCAATAGTAAATCCTGCTAAGATTTCTTTCTATCATTGGATTGGCTGGCTGTAAAAGTTCAATAAATCCGGCGGGTCTTTGTCTTACGCCTCTTTCTATTTTTGTGTATTTATTTAATTCATTTTTTGTCCGTATGCAGGCGATTTGCTTCCCATATATCTTCTGGATTATTGTAATATCTTTCCTAAATAAACTTTTCTAAATAAACTTTCCTAAATAAACTTTTCCTATCAGTTCAAATAGTTCTGCCATACCTTTTTTGCGTAAAATGTAGATATACGTCTTCTGCATAAATACATGAATATACATGCATGAATATTACATGAATATACATGCTTGAAAAGATATTGAAATCCCTATTTGTCTCACTTGCTAAAAACTTTCTTCTTAGTAAATTACTTTCTCTTTTAATTAGAGTAGCAGTTTTAAATAAAAATTATGGCCACTCTCATTACAGTGATCAATTAATTAATTTAGTGTAATGATAACTTTGATGTTCATATAATCTTTTATTTAAATTCCTTGAGGTTTATCCTATGTATTCCTTGTGACAATCATTACAGGTGAAAATTCGTTCAAGTTTTAGCTTATTTTGATTGGTATTAAGTTTTTTTTATTGTTTTACAAGTAGTCGTAACAAATTGTTGTTTAGAAAAATTATTTTCAATTGAAGTTGGTGGGTAGAATATATTTTAATTCGTTAGGTTTGTCAGGAAGGGCCGCTTTCCTATTTTGAAATATTTTTTTAGAAATTGCTTTTTTACCGCTAGATCAGGTTATTCCGTTTCACCATTCTTGGCAGATATTCTGTTATTACAGTGTGGGATATTTAATAAAATTAAATGTGATGGAAACAAAGAAAAAGAAATGAAATCGGCTAGATTCTCTACGCAAAACATATATGAAAAAAAAAAAAATTCTCAGCGTTCTCCTTCTTTTATGCGCATGTGCAGTCCCATGAATGTAATTATAATGAAATCATAAAGGACGGAAGCCGTCACAGGAAAACATTTCCCACTTTGTCATAGGCTTTGTCCCTAAAATTGTTCTTAGTATATAAATATTAATATACTAAATTTCTTTCCATTAATCATCTGAAAGACCTCTTGATGCCTTCCATGGACATGGATGATGCTATCCTCCAGGAAATTAACTCATTACGCCCTTTCGGGCTCACGTTCTCTGGTGGAAAGACTATATTGAATCATTTGCTAGGTCAGCTGCTAAGAAAGTCAGTACACTATGTAGGGAGAGACATTTTTTTTACTCCAGAAACTACCTTATATATATATATATATATATATATATATATATATATATATATATATATATAAGTGTAACATTCGTCCCTCTTTAGAATATTGCTGTCATATATAGTCCGGTGCCCCTGCTATTTATTTTGAGCTCCTAGATAAGATCCAAAGAAGAATTTGCAATATTACTGGTCCTTCTCTAGCGGCCCAGCTCCAGTAAGGTTGCCTGCATTTTCTATAAATATTTTCATGGTAATTGATCGGATTAACTCTTCGCTATGGTACCTAGAGTTTTAAAAAAATTTAAGTGCATCACTAGACTGGCATCAAGATCTTATCAATTTATAGTTGAGCTGGGTTTTTTTGTAGCCGTAAATTCTATGCTAACAATTTTCTTTTTCGCACTTCTCGCTTGAGAAACTACCTTTCGACTCCATGCTTTTCAACCAACTTTAATCTGCAAAAAATTAAATGCAATGTCAATCACTATCTACTCTCCTCCTGATTACTCTCTTCTCTTTCTGCTCATCATTAATGTTTCTGTTTCTAATTCTTCCCTCACCCTGTAACCACTTGTGTTTTAGTGGTATTACTGCCTTGCTTGGGGTGATTCCGATTTAAAAAAAATATCTATCTATCTATCTATCTATCTATCTATCTATCTATCTCATTTTCCCATATATACCTTGTGCCAGACTAGTTTTAATTCTAAAAAAATATCCATTTGTTGGAATACAAGTATATCGATAGTTGGAAACGAAATTAATGTTAATAAGGAAATTTTGCTCCAAGAGAAGTTGATCAATGATGGCCCCAATGTATCCTAGGCTCTAGAAGGTGCACTCAGTGCCACACCAAATCATCCGAGTACAAAAGTGCATCAGGAGGTTGATCAGGAAGATGTCTTCATAGCCACGAGTGACAGATTAATGTGTCACGACATTTTCGTGGTTGACCCAGCTGCTCTTAGGATTTGCACACGCGAGACAATTGGATGTGATATATATATATATATATATATATATATATATATATATATATATATATATATATATATATGGCTTCACCTAGGTGGCAGAAATACAGAATAAGGATATTCGCGTTTGAAGAAATATTCAACCTTAAATCCAAACATCTACTCACCAATATTAAATAATGAACTCCGGAGATGAATATTAAAAAAATAAAAACTTTACTTTTGAAAGAATTAGTTTCGTCATCTTAGTCTCTACAACGATAACATTACGCTCATAAGTATCCTTTAGGCCAGCGCTTCTTAGAGCAGCTGGGTCAACCACTAGTCGCAACTATGTGTCTCAACTCCATTTGGGGTCGCCAAACGAAATGCCGGGGTAGCAAAAGTTAAATTCAAACCCTGACTTTCAGTTTCTATGTTATTTTACAAACGCACAATATTTAACGTTGATGCGCCATTCATATGCTGCGGTAATAAAATTCGATGCGGCGCCGTTGCGACTAGGTGCATTGACAACGTAGGTATTTTCAGTGTAGTTGGTTAATGCCTGGGGTGGAGAAAAATCTCGTCACGAATGAGAAAATTTTAAGAAGAACTGCTTTAGACATTGTGCAAATGTACATCTATGCATGTATGTATTTCTGTCTTCGCTTGGTTGTTAGATGCATTTGCTTTTACCCCTTCTGATAGAAGTTGTAAAACGCAAAAATTTTGACCGGTGGTTCTTGCAGTTGAAACGAAAGACCTCCCCAGTTAAAGATTAAAAGGCACAATGACTTAACGACGCAAAGAGTTCACACATGCCTTGCACGTAAAATATCCAGAAAAGAAAATGGCTATCCTTTGAGTCAAAATATTCACAGTATTGTCACGCGATATATAACGCGAAACCAAATTACTGTGGGACCATTTAATTTCTTAGTCTAGTGAATAGTTTGAGCTGTTGTCGCTGGTGTGACTCTGTCGCTAACGTAAATTGTTCGTGAACTGTTTTTTTGGTGTTCCCAACGAACCTGTTTGCCACCGACGGTAGAAACTTTCTCAACGCATTTGGTTTCAACTCTTAAACCAGAAAATTTGATGTAACACAATCTTAACAATTCTTCAAAATCAGTTTATTTATGTACCTGTAAAATGAGCCATAATTATAGTGTCCAAATATCTATGTAAATAATTTAGTTAATCTTTTTCATTTTTAACGTAATCTGAGTTTAATCAGTCTGAGAGTTTGAACTTTTTTTTTTTTAAAATCTGTCTTAATCTGGAAAGTTCAATAAACCGTTAAAAGTAAAGAAAATGAAACCAAAAAGTAAGAATGCAATCGATTGTTCGATCGAATAATCAATCGAGCTTTTTCAAATATATTCAATTTTTTTTCAATTCTCACCGATTTTTTTTTGCTGCGGGGTTTAAACAAAATGGCTGCTGCATCTTCCGTCCATGACCCAAACACTATATTGCAAGTTTGTCGGTCGAACGGGAAACTTGTGATGTTCAGTTGGCACGACACAGTCATCTGGCCGCCTGGGGACCATTCCACTTCGCCATTCCAGTAGACTTTCAGTTGAAGTTTCTCTTTCGTTAATTCTTTGAAGCTGCTCGCCCTACGGTAAAGAGAAAAGAGAAGGAAAATTAAAAGAAAAAAATACAATATCGCTCGGGCATTTTACTGTTGTTCAAATGCTGAGAACAGGTACGATGTATTTAAAAACACTGAAACGAAAAAGTATCATTCATTTACAGCATACAAATCGAGTATATAAAGTTTTTAGCAACAGTTTTTGAGTTAGGGAGTTTATTGATTGTTATATCTGCCTGTTTGGCTTCAAAACGTTGTTGTGTGTTTCAAGAAGTGAGGCGGAGTCGTGATTACATTTTGCCGAATAGCCTACCGTGCAAGAATGAGTTTTCAGTTCAACACGCCTGACGCGTATTTTCTGGTGTCTCTCCCCGCCTCTCTCTCTCTCGCGCGTGCACACATTATCTCCCTGTATCTCTCCCTCGTTCTCTCTATCTCACTCTCTCTGGCGTTCTATCTATCTATCTATCTCACGCGTTCTCTCTGTCTCTGTCTCTCATACTCGCTTCCTCTCTTTCCCCACGTTCTCTCACTCTCTCGCGTTCTTTATCTTGCACTCGCGTTCTCTCTGTCTCTCTCGCGTTCTCTCTGTCTTGCGTTCTCTCTCTCTCTTACTTTCTCTCCCAGTCGCGTTCTCCCTCTCACGTTCTCTATCTCTCACTCGCGTTGTCTCACTACCGCGTTCCATCAGTCTCTTTCTCTTTTTAACTCGCGTTCTCTCTCCCCCACCTTCTCTCTGTCTCTCTCTATCTCACGCGTTCTCTCTCGTACTCTCTCTCTCTCTCTCTCTTGCGCCCGTCCTCTCTTTCTGGCGTTCTCTATCGTGCGCGTTCTCTCTCTTTCTCTTTCTCTATCTGGTGTTCTCTCTTTATCTCTCTCTCTCTTTCTCTGGTGTTCTCTCTTGCATACTATGTCTGTCTCTTTGTTTCTCGCGTACCTTCTCTTTCCCTCTATTTCTTTCTTTCTTTGTTTCTCTCTCTCTCTCTATCTATATCTTTCTCTCTATATCTCTCTTTCTTTATATATCTCTTTCTCTATCTTTATGTATCTCTCTTTCTCTCTCTCTCGTGTTTTTTCTTTCTTTCTCTCTTTATCTCTCGTGTTGTCTTTCTGCTCTCACTCTCTTTCTCTCTCGTGTTGTCTACCTGTCCTTCACTCTCTCTCTCTCTCGTGTTGTCTATCTGTATCTCACTCTCTCTCTCTCTCTTTAGCTCTCGTGTTGTCTAGGCGTGTCTAACTCTTTGTCTATCTCTCGTATTTTCTCTCACTCTCACTCTCTATCTCTCGTGTTGTCTCTCACTCTTACTCTCTATCTCACGTGTTGTCTATCTGTCTGTCACGTTCTCTCTCTCTTTATCTCTCATGTTGTCTATCTCTCTCTCATTCTCTATCCTACGTGTTGTCTCCCACTCTCACTCTATCTTCATCTCTCGTATTGTCTGTCTCTCATTTTTCTCTCTATCTCTCGCGTTGTCTGTCAGTCTCTCACTTTCTCTCTCTCTTGCTTTATCTCTCGTGTTGTCTACTTATCTCTCAATGTATCTCTCTCTTTATTTCTTGTGTTGTCTATCTGTCTCTCCCCCTCTCTCTCTCTCCCTCTCTCTCTCCCCTCTCTCTCTCACCCTCTCTCTCTCCCCCTCTCTCTCTCGTTTTGTTTATCTGGCTCTTTTTGGTCTTTAATTTATTAACATCTTGATACTTTTGTAATTTTAATGCTAATGTTTTTTTTAGTTTGGTACAAAGTCGCAGTGCAGAACAAATTCTCTACTCAATGATTAACCAAACTAACTCGCCGATCACGCACCAAAATATCCTAATCATCTGAAAAGTGAAATATTTGCGGATACAAACACTGAGAAGGGATTTTTTATTATAAAATATTGTTTAGAATAACCACGAGAATAATTAAACTGTAGGGAAAATGTGTTAGGATTGAAAGAAAATGTTATTGACATACAAACAGACTAATTAAAATATTCTGAGAATACTTGCCAAGTTTAGAACAGAATCAAACCAAATTTGAAGAGAAATGATGATGATGATGATGATGATGATGATGATGATGATGCCAATGTAAAAAATGATGATGATGTCAAGGGAAGAAATGAAGGATTACTTTAAAAAACAGCATTCAAAATTATAGCTTTTTGATGAAAATCGATTGCCAGGAACAGATTCGCAACTTTCTCATTCCCCAACCAGGATAACTAGTAGACAGGCACAAAGACAAACGAATAGGTTACCCAATGAGGATCGAACTCAAAACAAAAGTCAGTCTGTGTGGATATCTCTCATTTACGACAGATGCTGAGGTTAGCGTCAGCATAGCGACATATTTAGAGAGGATGGAATTTAGTCTGTAAAGACAATTTGATCAAGACCATGGCGAGTTTTTTTTTTTTTTTTTTGCAATTTATGTATCTAGACATTCATTGCCTTTTTTACAATATAAACGAATGAAGATACATCTCCATAACTCCGTCTTTTGTTACACTATGTAATTATTGACCATTTACCCCACCGGCTTTGTTCCTCATTAAGCAGTTTACTCTCTTGCTTCTCGGGGTCTTCAATAGGTTAAATTCTGTAGGCCTACTTTCCTTACACCCGAGACATTTCAACTATAAGTATGCTTTTTTTTGTTCATATATTCAAAAATCTCTTGTTACTCACATGTTTTATCTATACAACTTCGACAGTAGGACATCATCTCTCACTTTAAGTCTATTTTACATCTGCTAAGAAATCATCCGAGATTCACTGTTATAACATGAAATTAGATATTACATCGCAGTCCACCATTCTGTTTTTAACAATGTTCTCCTGTTTCAGTACTTTGCTTAGTTTCTTGAACGCATCTTTTGCTATTCCTTGGCATTTCAGATTTCTATGTCATTTTCTATCGTCACTACACTAGTCAGTTAACAATTTGCAATTGTTTGATCGTGACGTTTAAAATATGAAATTTGGGTTGTCAGTGTCACCCCGGTATCATAAATTATGGTAAGATTTATAGTTCTTTGGATCGTTTAGTCATATCCCTTGAATAAATCCGGTGAAAAAGCGCATTCTTGCCTTACCCATCTTATGCAAAGAGAGTATGAATTGGCAAAGATTTTTGAAGATTATTATTTTTTTTTTTTTTTTTCTTTTATTTAAAAAAATAACGTTCACCCTGTACAAGACCCGGGGCCACTCGAGGTAGAGGGTTACGTTAAGGTGTAATTTATATAGATAGGAGGGAAGATAACGGTTAACCGTAGACTTGAACAGGTTAAAATTGTAGGGATCCGGGAAACATCATCTTGGGAGTCTGTTCCACAGGGCAGTGGTTCGCGGGAAGAATCTGTTTGAGTGGAATTTACTTCTCACCGATGGAATACGGGGGGGATGTGGGTGGTTTGCTTCTATGTAAGTGGCATGGCGGGTCCTAGACATCAAGGTTAGACCTGTTCGAACCTAAGAATGTAGTTCGTCCAAGCATTTTCCATGGTATAGACGATAGGGCAGTGAGAGGCTCGCCATATCCCACTTGTGTGTGTGTGTGTGTGTGTGTGTGTGTGTGTGTGTGTGTGTGTGTGTGTGTGTGTGAGAGAGAGAGAGAGGTTGGAGTTTGGAAAATAATTCTTCAATAAAGACGCGGAGATGGTTTTGAACTTTATCAAGACTGACAAATGGGGTTGGGCAGCCGCCACTAAAATATGGCAACGTTGCTCCATTTTCGGCCTGATTTGGCTCTTACAAATATAAAAGATAACATGAGGAGTCAGGTACTTACTGGAACGGTAAGGGAGTCGATCATTTTACCTGCATCTTTAGTGATAGATCGTATATATGTAGAATATAAGAGTTCCACTTGAAGTCGGGTGTGAGTTTGACTCCCAATATCTTCTAAAGACACGGGGCCTCTCTGAGGGAGTCATCCGTTCATCGTGACTTGCGGTAGTTCAGGGTCTGATCGGCGGTGATGGAATGTAACAAGTTTGGTTTTCGAGGCAATGGATGTAACCAGCCAGATTTTTCCCTACTGGAAAGTAAGTATTAGATCGGAAGAGAGAACAGCTGCCAATCTCTGATCGTCAAGAGTTTTAAAGGTGCGCCCGTATATCGTCGTAGATGATTGGAGTATATTCTAGGGCAGATCATTTATGTAAATCAGAAAGAGGATTGGTCCGAGAAGTGACCCCCGGAGGACGCCTGAGTTGACTGCTAAGGCCTCGGAGTATTAGCTGTTAATTACTTTCAGTAGTAATCTACCTGTTAAGAAGGATCTTATAATTGAGAAAAAGCTTCCATGTTTTGAACAATAAAAAAATTAAAAAAATAAAATCATCAGACACACTGGGTTGTATATTAATACTATTTCGTTTTTATTATTTCAGTTAGATTCCTCGACTAGTTTTGGTTAGCATGTCCATCATCAGGATAAAAAAATTATTTTTTTTATCCTGATGATGGACATGCTTGTTAGTAGCAGTGAACTACAGAAATGAATGACTTGATGGAGAAAATGAACTTTTGTCTGTAGTTTTCATTTTTTTAAATTTTTTTTTATCATGAATTTTGTCAGTTCTTGTGTTTTATTTAAGATAAGAGCTGGATGGATTCATGCTGCTCTGAATTCCCTTGGTCATTTTGACAGTTTTATTGGTTCCTGGAAAAGGATGTATCTCTGTTAAGTGTGTGTGTTATTTAGTTCTTAGGGAGTGAGTGAGTATGATGTGTGTAAGTGTGTATATTGGTATGGGTGTGTGTTATCATTTGGCTCATTAGGGAGTGAGTGAGTATGATGTATGTAAGTGTGTATATTAGTATGGGTGTGTGTATAAGTGTGAGGCCTCAACACCTCCACAAGCATGTCTGTCTTGTGTGGATGAGAAACTTGGGTAGGGCCTGATTTGTGGGGTTATATATTAATTGTATCTGTGTTGTTAAATTTGTGATTAAGCCCGTCTGGGTAGATCGTTTTTAGGCGCAGAATTCACTTATCTTCATGGTCTTCTAAAATCTTTCTAATGTTATCTGCTCTGAACTTTTCTGTTTTCTCAATTATAGTGAATTTGGCATGGGTTTTAAAATCGTGTTTTTCAAGGCGGAAATGTTGTTTTACAGGTAATAATCTTTCATGGGGAGCCAACTTAATTCGATTGCGATGATTATTAATTCTGTAGTGAAAGAGCCATTCAGATTTTCCTATATATTGTTTCTGGTATAGTGTGCATTCTAGGAGGTAAATTATGTTATGACTTCTACAGTTAGAATCGTGGTAGATTTTGAAAGTAGATTTAGAGACTGAGCTATTGAAAAAAATTGCTGTGTCTAATTGTGTCTAATGTGGTTACACCATATATATATATATATATATATATATATATATATATATATATATATATATATATATATATACAGGTGTGTGCATTTAATTGTATGTATTTATCAGTCTTCGTTTAAGCCTTGAAATATATTTTCCGACTCACACAAATCTGCCGATACATCAATAAGTCAATCAATAATCCACTGATGAAAAAGTATTTATTTTACAAAACCTAATCATTTTCAATGCACTTCATTAATAACATAGATCGGATATTATACACTCGACATTTCAGATCGAAATTCAGTTAATAATAATTACTTGCTATGCTGTGGACTTATTCCGAAGAGACAATAAAAAGAAAAATTAAATTGAGAAATGTAAAAATAGAGTAAGAAATAATGTTCAGAGTTGGCTAAATGGAATGAAGCGGTAAGTCAGCTTAATAGACATCGGCAGAACGATTTAGAATTGAAGACAAATGAATAAGTTCATAAACAAATATAAAGAAATTATTATTTCATTATAAACTAGTAAACTTGCATTTTCAAATAAAATGAGAATGGATACTTGGGCAACAATCATAAAAATATAGATCGAAATATAGACACTTATAAAAACTATCACCTCATCCATGAAAGATATGAGACAAAAGAGATAAGTTGTACAAGTATTTGTCGAAATGAACGGGTAAATGATTGGTGGAACGTTTCACTTACGAGTTATCAAGAAGTAGCTGTGGAGTCCATACTTTATCCGTCGGCAGAACGAGATGTTTCAGGCCGCCATATCGCTCAGGGTCCCATTTTAATTGATGATCTGTCCAGTCCTGGAGGAAATAGATTAAAACAAATTATAATATGTCTAATTATAAGAAATTAAAGAAAACGTTTGAGAAAATAATAAACAAACAGCCGAAAACAGTAAAAACACATGAAATTATTTATCAATCATTGTTTTTCGGACTTTTGTTATGCTTTCATTTATTAATTACGCGGCTCTAGTGACACGGTGTTTGGAACGGTGTGGGCATTGAAAGTTGATGGCGAATATTATGACTCACCTGCCGACGTTTGGCCTTGATAAGCATTGATTCAATACTAATGGAGTCATTGCGATTCAGGCAAGATCGGTAATATGAATCTCCCACCAGATTTTGAGTATAGACCGAAGAGCCAATACACAGAAGTTTTCCAATTTCCCGATGTACTAGTAACTTAGTCCACCATTTAGATTTAAAGAAATAAAAGAAGATTTTCAGCGTTTTTGATAAGCGTTTAGTGTACTAGTTGAGCACTTACAATTTCCTCAAAGCCTGGTTGCTATGCTTATACGAGCATCAATTTCTTTGTCCAAGGAGCCGTCGTGGGAGATTATTTTTCATATCCTTAAAACTCCTACCAAAGAAATTTGGGTACAGTCAGTAGAGATATCTTGCACTGGATGGTCAGTATTTGGAGCATTTCAGTTTCTTCCTAGACTAATTACCAATCTGCGAGAAGAGATCGAATATCAGTTACAGGATGTATTCAGTCATCGACCTGGAGCGTAGTCATCGGCGAAAAGAGTCTTCCGGAAAACTTGAAAGGTGTTCATAATAATAATAATAATAATAATAATAATAATAATGTGACAAAGATCAAGAAGGGAGCCATTCAGCTCGTATCAAATGTACACCCTCTTCTTCAGACCTCAGTCTGCGTTAGAAAACACGCACATAGATGAAAGACTAGCAGTAGAGCCCGGCGTTGCCCGGGGATGTAACAGTAAGAGATAGATCAAGTATCGACCATCATAAAGACTGAAAAATAAAATTGACAAAGATTATTGTTTAAGGTTGATGGACACGCATATCTTAATTAGTTTTTTTTTTTTTTTTTTTTTTACGAATTGGTCAAACCCAAATTCAAACAAAAACATTGTTTACAATCGTTATGAGTCTATCGATTGGTGAATAGAATTTTATTATAAACAATTGTTTTGTAAATGGAATTTTTAAAGCATTCTGAATGTAAAAATAAAGAAAAAAATGTGCAAGACAATAAGAAACACTATCTGCCAAAAAAAAAGTGAAGTTTTGTTGAAATCGGTTGAAAAATGTAGGTAGCCTTTCTCTGTAATCTTTTACAATTTATGATTTTTACTTATTGAATACAGTAAAAAAAATTGCATATTTTGCTTGTGGTGATTCATAATTAGAATTCTGATTTGAATATATTTTCCACTCGTTGTTTCTAATACAAAAATATTAACTTTATTTGGGTTTATTAATTTATTACAAGTACTGTGTTCTTTCCTTAAATAATTATCATCTTCGAAATATTGTTGTTTTTTCTATCAGATTTCTTACGTCGGCATTTTTAAATTATTTCTTAATACTTTCTTTTAAATATTGAATTAATTTCAAATAGAACCAATGCCTTATTGATCTGCCTTGTAACAAATTGCAAAGGGAATTGTAAAAACGGCCCTAAAATACGTGGAATTATCTTTCCCTTAAGATAAAGAATTATCCGATTTTTCGATTCGTACAATCAGTAGAGATCGTTAGATTATTGTTTAGGTTGACGGACACGCATGTCTTAGTTTTTTTTTTTTTTTACGAATTGGTCAAACTCAAACAAAAACATTTTTTCAATATCGTTATGATGAGTCCCCCGAGTGAATAGAATTAGAATTTTATTATAAACAATTGTCTTGTAAATGGAATTTTTAAAGCATTCTGAATGTATAAATAAAGAAAAAAGTGTGCAAGACAATAAGAAATACTAACTGCCAAAAAAAAAAGTGGATGTTTGTTTTATCGGCTGAAAAATGTAAGAAATCCGATCCCATATATAAAGGAACACACACACACACACACACAAACAAACTGGGTTTTTTAACCTAAGTCACTCCACGGAATCGCTAAAACATAGAGCATAGTCTGATGAAAAAGACGCCAAAGTTTATGAAAACAAAATTTTATCGTCAAAATGCTTATGTTTTTATGAAGAGGATAGACTAAATTTTTTTTTTTTAATTTTTCCATCTTTTTAGAATATTCTAAATTTTGATTTAAAAAACCTTGTTTCTCTTTGTCGCAACAAGGGGTAGTAAATAACATAGATAATTTTTAGCGCGTTTTTTTTTTGTATTTACACACATTAATTTGGAAAATCTTGCAAAAATAAAAATAATTGTACGATGTTAATGAAACTTTCAGAAACTATTCACAGATGATCGAAATTATTATAAATATGTTTTTTTTAAAGTCATGGCAGAAATATTTTTTTTATATTTATTAACACCCCCATAACTAATTTTATGAAAAACTCTAGAAATTCGAGACTATCGGTTTTAATGATTACAAGGCTTTGAAGAATGCAAATCATTTTTTTTTTTTTTTTGGCCAACGTACCTGAAAATCAGCTGTGAATTGTAACATACAAAACTCTATAAAACAAATATATTGTTTAGTTTCAAATGCTTTTATTTGTTTTAATTTGTTTTTATGAATATGGACAATATTTTCTGAAAGCAAAAAATTTTTTCAATGAAAATTGAATTTTTAATACAATTATTTCTTATTTCTTTAATTTTAAAAGATTTTTAAAAATTTTTAAATTGAATTTTTAAAAATATTTTAACATTAGTTAAAAGCAACATCAATCTTTCAAAATGTCCGTGTGAGATTGTCATTGTCTAGCGCTTTGAAAATTGTATAATTTGAACCAATCAGATTAGCCATGGTAATTAAGAAATGTAATTTTTGTGTTTACAGTCGGACAGTAATTATCAAGTACGGAAGACCAACCAGAATACAATTTAGTTGCATTATTTGAGTTCAGCATTGTTCTAAGCCATTTACTTTTGCGAAACACGTATGGAGAAGTTAATTTGAGTTTTCAATTTCAACTGAGAAGGGTACCTACAAGTAACAGTATCATCTTATGAAATTTAACTACTGCTAAACTTTAATTTATATGATCTTATTTTTATATTAATCTCAGTTATGACATTTTTCCGTAAATGAAATATCAAACAAAATTAATAATAAAATGAATGGAAATACAAATAACACAGTAAAATGTAACAAATGTACATAAAATTATAGTATTTTATGTACACTTCTGATAAAATTTCATAAGAAAGGTACCTAAATTAATTAGATACCTTTTTCTTATGAAATTTAATCTCACTATTAACAGTCTTATTTTTGAATTTCTTTATATTTTCCATAAAGCATCGAAAACGTAAAAATGAAAGCTAAGTACAAAAAAAAAATAAAAAATAAAAAGTTAGAGCGCTGAAAGTTTTCCTTAAAAGTAACGAGGTAAATAATTTGTTCACTTAAATAATTTCACTTCCTTCCATCCGTAGACAGAATTATCCTCCCGTAAATTATCTAAACGTCATGAATGTGCCTTTCGTCAAGCGACGCGAAAGGTTATGACCTGCTTTGTTTTATTTTCAAATTACATTTTTTCGGCGCAGAAGCTAAGTTAAGCTTGGTTCAAGATATTTTAAATAAACAGTATAATTTCTGTTTTATTAAAATCAGTTTTGAAAAAATGATAATTGATTTTTAAAAGAATATCAAAGTCAGATTTTAATCGAAAAAAATGATTGATTATCTGTCCTTTTTTTTTACCAAAATAAAACAATATATTTAACGAAAATTTCAGACGTGCTAGGAACGATAAAAAATGTAAAAAAAATACCCCAAAATACTTTGATCTTTCCTCTTTAATAATAATATGAACATTAGACGATAAATTTTCGTTTTCGTCAAGTACGGCTTTTTTTTCATCATGCTATGCTCTTTTGTTTACATTTTCGTGGGTGAGTTGTCCCCCTTTCATTCTCACGATGTGTCTTAATCGTGTTTTCAAATTGATTTTCTTAAAAAACAATTTTGTTTTTCCCATTTTTGGCGCCGTTAGAACCATCACAAGGTAATTTTATGTAGTCCTGTGAAGTTTTGTTGAAATCGGCTAAAAAATGTAGGAAATTCGATCCAAACGTTACAGACACACACACACACACACACACACACACACACACACACACACACACAATCTGCGTTTTATAATAAGTAAGATTACTGGATCGAACACATGTGGCACCATGCATCCAGGCAGAGAAAGAAAGGCAGAAAGGGAAAAGAAAGAAAAGAAGAAAGGAAGGGAAAAGTGAGGCGAGATCCGAATCATAGGTGATAAGCGAACACACACACGGCTAAGAGGCAATAAAAAAAGGGTTATTTTGATAAGTGGCAAATGGCGAAAGAGTGTCATTACAATGACAATGAGATTTGAGTGGGTAGGGAAGTGTTATCTAAGGATATGAAAACAAACTATTGGTACGGGAAGGCATCTTATTATCAACACAGACCACCGGCCAAGGGAAAAATTCAAGTGAAAATGTTATTTCGATAAGTGACGAAAAGAAACAGGCGACTAAAAAAGACTTTGGACAGATATGAAAATTAAAGGCCACCTACGAGTAATCGTTGAGCGATTTTCCTACTTGGCCTGCGCGAATGGAATTGTGTTATCAAGAAATGTTCGCCAAAGAAAGTCCACATGAAAACTTTAATTTTGATAATTGACAAAACACAGGTGTAGCTACAGAGCCTTAGTTAGATATGGAAAATTAAAATCCTACACATGCAGTCTCGCTAACTAAATTCTTTTCGACAAAACATCTTTTGCCTGCGATAATAAATTTATGTTATCAGGAATATGTGCCGAAGGAAAATGGGTGGGGACCCAGGGGTTTTTTTCTTTCTTCCTTGGAGACGTCAGACTGACTGCAAACTTGGGGATAATTCTTTTTTGAGGCCATGTTAAGAATACCAACCATCTTGATAAATTAGCGATAAAAATACCTGACGTAAGCCACGTGTAGAACAAGAATTATGACCCCATTGTTCATATTTTCCCGTTAAGGAAGAAAAGGAAAAGCAAAAGATAATTTTTTTTTAGTTAAGCAAGGTATTTTTTTTTCCGAAACAAAGCCGCGGATTGTTCACGCCCGACTAAGACATCATTGGTCAAGTGGTGATCACGTGACGCACGAAGGAGGAGGAAAGATACCCGACCAAGACCTCATTGGCCGAGACTGATCACGTGAAGCACGAAGAAGGCTGTCGACGCCCCCATCCAGAGTATAAGTATGAGAAGCTGCTACGAAGAAGTGGGGAGGGCAGTTCAGAAGTATGGTGAGAAAGTGGGAGTGAGAAAAAGTTACCAAAAATGGAAAAGAGTGGAAGATCCCTAACCAGAAATAAAAGCTAATGAAATATGCATTTAGAATTATCGAGGAACCCCCGGACGCCAACAGACCCACCCAGGTTTTGATCGGCGTCAATAAAAGCCAGGCCTCAACAGGCAGAAATCAGTTCGGGCCCTGGTGGCAGAGATGAGTGTCCAGAAAGTTCGGGCCCTGGCGGCAGAGATGAGTGTCCAGAAAGTTCGGGCCCTGGCGGCAGAGATGAGTGTCCAGAGAGTTCGAGCTCCAGTTTCCAGAGTTGAAGCCGCCTCGAGATAGCTGACCAAAATTCACGCAAAATTCCGGACTCCTCTTCAACCAAGAACAATTACTTTGAAGAGCGACTTAGGACCAGACCACCGAAATAATTTTTTTTCGACTTTCGTCCAAAGACACACCGAAACACAAATTTCTTAGAGAGCAAACAACTTGAAGCGTTAAAACTTGCCTAGCGAAAACGACGTGTCACAATCCACAGAACGGGTCGGGAGATAGATGCAGTCCTATGTATCGAACAACTAGACATAAAGTTTGTTACCTTTTTCTTTGATACTTTGAACTTTTTGAGTTTTCATTTTATTTTTTTTTATGCATATTTTGTGTTATCACCCCCCTTCCTTGAACTCAATTTGCATTACGGCCCCAACCACTGTTTGATCTCGTCTGTCTAAGATCAATTCACAACGTGGGTAGGCAGGCTGGAGTTCAATGCAGTTACCTTGGTAACCAGGCGTTGGAAGTGAGTTGGGAGCGACGAGGCTGATATAAAATCTAACCAGATTCCCACCCGAATCACCAAAAGGTTAGAACGTCACATTTGGGTGCCGCGACCGATACCAAGCCAGTTGGTCGTCACAGGACGAGACAACACGACTGACGCGACAGGCGGACGTCACGTTTGGAGCAGCGACACCCGGACGGAGCAGCGAGGAGCGAACATCTGGCGCCGCGGCGAAGACGTCACAAGTGGTGCTGTTTGAGGACGTCACAACTGGCGCCGTGGTAGAGCAGGATAGAACGTCACAGTTGGCGCTGCGACCGGGGGACGACGTCACACACAGCTCTTTTACACTATTTGTATATCAAGAAAACTGTTGCCACATTCGCTCTTCAGGGGATTCGGCCGGTCATGACTCCATGAAAAAATATCACATGCTTACGTAAAATAAGTTGCCGCAAACTTCCGATGTATTCTAAAACTGAGCATTCATGTAGACGATTGATGCATTCGTTAAGTTCAATGAAAACACAAAATTGTAAGTTTTGTTTGATGGATTTTTCTTTCACTACGGTGAATAAAAGGAAACAGACACAAGCAAGTAATTAAGAGTGAAAGCGTATATTTTTACAAATTATTTGATTGGAGAAAACTAACTAGAGAGATTAAAAACCTGACTACATGAAATTATAAAAGCCATTTTTTTTTTATTTCTCTGAGAAAGTTTTTTTTTTTAATTTTTGGAACGCTGTGTTACTCGTTAGAAATCCCTAACATTCTTGTCATCGTTTAAAGCCCCATATTAATCGTTAGAAATTACGACTATTCTTGTCTACTATAAAAACCCTGTGTTACTAAATATAAATTATTGTTTTTGTCATCGATTACTTTTTTTGTGTTACTCGGTAGAATTATTGTCTTTAATGTAAGCCTCGTATAATCATTAGAATTTAATCAATGTACTCCATCTGCGCATTATTTTTCCTTACTTTTCTGTAACATTACCCAAAATAATCTCCACGGTGACTTTCATAGATTGTAACTTAGAACTGGTCTGCTGTTTTAATGGCCTTGTGCCAGCTGCCATATGACGGTGGGATACTATCCAATAATTTCCGTACTAACCAATCTGTGATCGATTCAGTATTCAACACCTCTGATGGGTTATAATGGCAACTAGATGCCCATGAGGTCTTGCTGTTGTATGTTGATAAAATCAATCGTATGCCAATCCTTTGAACGTAAGCACATGCAGGTTGTTTGGTATTTACCTGCTGAGTTGTACAGGGTGTGGATGATCTATAGTGTTCTGAACAGTGACTGTCACTGACTTTTTCAACTCCATGTCTCCCAAATACGATTATAAACTTTTTCCCTTTCTTGCGTTGAAATCTCTGAGGAAAACAAATTTGTCTCTTTTTGAAGATTTGCTTGATAAAAAATGTAGAATTGTTATTTAGAGTAATTCGAACTGTTAAGAAGTTTTAAGTGCAAAAAACTTTTTTTAGGGAGGTGTCAGTTCTTGCAGAGGGACATACATAGGTTCAAGACGCGTTCGTTTATCGCAGGTGAGAGCATATCCAAAATTCTAAGGATAATTGTTGCTCTATCTGATCTGTGTTATCTGATGAAATGGCTCTGCCGGCAAGTTCAATATCTTTCGGAAATTGAAAGAAACTGCTTTTTAATAAATTAAAAAAATATCAATATTTCAGCTTGTACGGAATTTAAATATGTTTTAAGATTTGTGGTTACCTTAATCTGAATTAAAGAAAATATTTCACTTGAAACTCTTTTCACCTATTGTAGACAAATAAGACTGCTAGATTTAACGACATAACCATTAATCATTGAAATTACCAGAGAAAATTAATTTCTTCCAGTGTCACGTCTTTTCTTTGCAATTTAAAGAACAATAAATTATCTCTGTGGATTTTCATCTTTGTTTAGAAGCTGAAGCCAATATGGTTGATTCTTGCAATTTTTTTCATTCTCGATCCTTTTCCTGATTTTTATTTTGTTTACATTCCAAACTTTAATTTTATCTGCATTTTTTATTTATTAGTTTTTCTATTCATATTATTGCAATATTTCTTGCTGTTGTCAATTGTTCTTTCACTTGGTTAGCTGGAAATAAAGGCAAGAAAAGAACGCCATTATGTTCGTCATAATCAGTGAATTTTCCCATCAGTAATAACCTGTGGCTTTCACTTAATGATTAACTGACATTTTATCCATTTTTATTAAATGTAATCATTTTAGTTTGTCATTTTACCAATTGTAATGAACTGACAGTTATAAATCAACAGGAATTTATAAAATATTTCATTTTCATGTTTGTTTGGCCAGTAGTCATCGTCTTAGCGGTCGCACCATCGAAATAAAACATAAATAAGTTTTGATGAATTTTAACTTTAAACAAATTTTGAGAGAAACTGAAACTGCATAAACAATGTTTGTTTCTTTGACTGAGCCTCGACTTCTTGAAAAGTTTTAGGATCAGAATTAAATCTGACTCATCTCCAAATGTCTTACTTTGAGCTGGCACTATTCAATGGCCCCTTAAGCTGACCGATATAAGCTGCTCTCTCTCTCTCTCTGTGTTCGTGACTCTCACTCACTCTCTCTCTGACTCTCTATGTCTCTCTGTGTGTTTCTCTCTGTTTGTGTCTGTGACTCTCTCTCTCTCTCTCCTTCTCTATGTGTCCATCACTCTCTCTCTGATCGTCATACACACACACAGACACACTCTCTCTATGTCCGTATCTCTTTCTCTCTGTGTGCGTCCGCGACTCCCTCTCTCTGCCTCACTTCGTCTCTATGACTTTCCCTCACTATCTGACTCACTTTCTTTGTGTCCGTGACACACACACTCTCTCTCTCTGCCCGTTACCCTCGCTCTACCTCTGTGTCCGTTACTCTCGATCTAGCTCTCTGTCCATCACTCTCTCTCTCTCTCCCTCACTCACTCTCTGTCCATGTCTCTCGCTGTGTCTGTCACACACACATTCTCTCTCTCTCTGTCCGTCACATACACGCACACAGATACACTCTCTCGCTCTCTGTATCCACACACACACACACACACACACACACACACACACACACTCTCTCTCTCTCTCTGTCAGTCACACGCACACACACAACTCTCTCTCTCTCTCTCTGTCCATCACACACACATTCTCCCGCTGTCCGTCACACACAACTCTCTCTCTCTCTCCCCGTCACACACACACATTCTGTCTCTGTTCGTCACACTCTATTGCTCTGTGTCCGTCGCATACGCACACACTCTCTCTCTCTATCTCTCTGTGTCCATCAAAACACCCACCCACTATCTTTCTCTCATTGTCCGTCAAAACACACACACACACACACACATACTCTCTCTCTCTGTCCGTTACACACAAACTCTCTCTCTGTATCCGTTAAACACACACACACATACACTCTCTTCCTGTCTCCGTCAATTTCTCTCTCTCTCTCTCTCTCTCTCTGAGTCCGTCGCTCTCTCTAAGTCCGGCATTCTCTCTCTCTCTCTGTGTCAGATACACTCTGTCTCTCTCGATTTATTACTTAAACCCCTGACATTCATGCAATGCATCAAAATATAAAATCCATTACAAATATCATCAAATTGCAAAGGAATTTAACATTGATTAGCAACATGCATGTTTTTCACACTAACTTCCCTCCTTCTTATTAGCAGATGGACAAGTTATAAGTAATTTTACAATCGTCATTTTACTTAGTGGAATTTTTATTTAGTGGAACTTATCGATCGATAATCTATCCAAGTTTTATACCGGAAGACAATGTCTGCTTTCGTAAATTTCATTTCAATTCTGTCTCTATCCATATTCAATTGCAGTTTTGTTCTTGTTTAGTAATGTTATTTCTGTTATTAGTAAAATATTTTGAAAAAAACAAAAACATTTCTTTGTCTTTCTTTGGATTCTTTACTTTCTTCTCTGTAATATATTCTTCTAATAATTGTTTTTAAAATTTCTGTGTTGGATGCAAATGGCAATTTATTGCCATTCTTTGTATAGCGCCAGTGAAAAAAAAAAAAAAAATGCTGAATTATTTTTCTAAAGAAAGTAATGAATTTTTATTAATTTGACAATTTTTTTATCACTTTAAACGTTATTTGGGGGGAGTAGACGCTCCATTTATTTATTAAACAATATATTTATGTATTTTCTTTTACTGGCCTGAGTGTTCGAGAAATCTTATTAAAGTGATAATCGTCTTTCAGATTAATAAAAATCCATTACTTTCGTTAGAAAAATCGCTTTGTTTACGATTGGTAGCAAAGTTTCAAATATGAAAAATGGTAGATCTATGAAAAAAGTTTCGCTTAAAAGCACAATTCGGCCTTATCTGATCGGCTGTTTTCATTGTAACTCAGTTGGTTAGAGCGTACCGGATGCTCAAAGAACATATTTTTTCCTTAAATGTCGAAAATAGAATTATTAATATGAAAGAGGTTAGAGTTAAATAGTCGTGTCTTCAGATGGAAATTGTTTTAGAAATGCCATGTAACGTAGGAAATCATGGGTCTCCACAGATTCCCTTTCTTTATTATCTGAATTGCTATAATTTCTTACAAAAGAATTGTTTTGTCCACTTTTGAAATTCAGTGTTTTCTTTGGTTTTCCTTCTCTTAGAATTCAGTGTTTACATTGGTTTTCCTTCTCTTAGAATCCAGTACACCCATGTTATTTAGCTGGGAGGAGAGATGAGTTCATGTCTTTCCCAAGGGTATTAATATGAAATCGAATGCAACAGATTAAGTTGAAACATGAACTCTGTTCATCGATTCGGGTTTTCCGCGTCGATAACCGCGCATCAGATGTGAATAAATGGTCAGTTTAGATCAACCAGTAATTTAAACAGAAAACATTAATATTGTTCTATTTATTTAAGTCTCTATCGAATCTGACAATATGTAATTAAGGTTCGTTGGCCTGAAGTTTTTACTGATCTAGCGTAAATTTATACTTTTTATTTGTTAAGAATTTTGTCAACAAAGATCTCGATGCTTCTTTTAATATCCCGTCAAGGATTGTAAGTTATATTAATATGACGAATGATTTGATTGGTTTATTCATCCGATGCTGAATATCAGTCCGACTTGTCCTGTGTATTTCTTTCTTTCTTTCTTTCTTTCTTTCTTTCTTTCTTTCTTTCTTTCTTTCTTTCTTTCTTTCTTCAATTCAGCCAATTATTTCGCAGAGTCGAAGGTTACGTAAAGGTTACATAAGTAAAACAACAGTTCGTATTTCAAAATTCTTATGCAATTGACTCACGAAAGTGTTTCTTTGCCATTAACATATTTTGCGAGTCATCAAATTTTATTTACGCTTTTAGAAATCTATCCAGATATTGATTCCGTCGACCTTTATTGCATGTTCATTTATCAGCACTGAAGCCTTCTAAAATAATTGCATTACGATTACACTCTGGGGATCAAAGTTAATGAAATGGCAATGCGGTTTCACGTTTCACATAATGGCGAAATATTCTAAATGGATTGAAATCCGAGATTGGGTTTTGTATTATGGAATCAGAATTCTTAACAGGAGAAGGAATAATAAATTCGCCTTCCATTGACATATGGAATTAAACCCTCTTAATTTTAGTAATTTGATCTCTCTTAGTCTTTGAAGAATTCCCTTCGAACAGACATTCTATAAATTGAACAACAAAAGTGGCATTCAGTAAGTGATGCGATTTAAGCGCTTGTAAGATAATAATTCTCACTGGCTAGCCAGAGGATTTTAAATAAATGGTCGTAAAATTGGCAGATTGTAATATCAGGTAAGATGATTTTGGTCAGCACTTATAATTTCGCTAAGCCAAATGAAATTTGAGAAACCCTTAGGAAATGTGGTCATCTCAAAGCTTCCTCATTTTGAAATGATTCTGTTTGGAGTGAGGATTTCGCAATCTATGGCACGTTGACAGGCAAAAAAAAAAACCCAGAAGTAATAATGAATACGATTGATTAGACACAAAACTTTTGTTTATAAGATGTTCAACCGTTGAACTTATTGAAGTTTTCTCCCTCAGAAGTATTATTTTCTAATAAAATTTCGTATTTTATTAGTTTCTCAAGAATATTTAGAAGAAACAATGTTTCACTGATAAATACATATTTACTATAAAATATTTGATTACACTGACCAGGCTTTTTGTTATTTATTTCTAAAAATGGTAAAATATGTTGAATGTATAGTTTTTGGTGATTTACAATATAATAAAACTGTTATTGACTTACCATATCTAGATAGCCCATGAGTTTTACTGTTTGTTCTTTTTCATCCTGTAAAATAAATCAAATGTGTATACAGAGTTATTAGTTAAATGTAGATTTTATTTTAACAAATAATTATACACTTACCAAATAGGAGGAATCTATTGAATAAAAAATATTTCTATTTGTGCATTTATTGGAAACAAAAAAGCAGATAAAAGCGCAGAAAAGAAATGAAATCTAAATATTCAAAGTCGTAAATAAAGAACATCTAAAAAGGCTTTTGGGTATTTTCTCTTAATTCATCCCAAAATAAAAAGAATTTATATTTACTAAAACTCACACCAAAATTCGGAAAAGTCCTTTAAAATGTGTTCAAAAATGCATTCATTGTTATTTTTTGCTTTCCCCCTCCAAAGTAACACACACAGATAAATCTATGATGTTGCGATGAGTTCCGAACATGAACTTTTCCTTCATTTTTCCAGCTACTTTCGATTGTTTCACTAAGCCAGCAGTACCAACTATCATGTTGATCTGATAAGCTCAAACTCATATCATGTCATATTGAGCATTTCATCGACGTAAGAAGAATATTTATTCTCTGGAAGAGGCGAATACCATTGGCCGTGTCGTTGCATTTTTGTATTAACTCCAGCCGTTGGAGTAATGGATAGCGGCTCGGTTTGGGGATTCGGAGAGCCGAGTTCGAATTCCATTAATTATCCATTATATTCACTTACGTGCTAATATCCTTGGGAAAAAGTATGAATCCTCTGCTTCTTCCCCCTGCTATGCGTAAATAGCAAGACAGACCAGGTAAATCTGAATTTCAAAACCGGCCTGGAGAGAGGCTATCTTGCCCAAGAAACACCACATCTACTGCAACCGCAGTAGTAGATATCGTACTCCCACGACCCCGATAGGTCACGATATTCGCGCGATTAACTCCATCAACTTCATCGCAATCTAGACAAATTTTCATTTATAATTTCAAAAGTGCCAATCATTTAATAAAGAAACAAACATTGATTTAAAAGTTATAATTTCTTGGGGTGAATTAATTAACCTTACATTATTTGGGGTGAATTAATTAACCTTACATTATTTGGGGTGAATTAATAGAAAAGATCCAGGCTCACTCACTCATTCCGGATCAGAAATATCACATGTGCGATTTAGAATAATTTACCTTTTCACCTAACTAGGTGAATACCTTACCTTAGAAATAGATTTAGTGGTTGCCTCTGTTTTACACAAGAATTAATCTTTATTAAGATAATTAAAATACTATTAGGGATCTGTATCCTGATGTTTCTGACAACAACGTTTCACTGATTCCATACTTTAAAATATATATCACGCTTAAATAACTTCATCAGACAGCTACTGATTCGTAAATGAAAGAAACCTCAAAACGCTTACATCTTGAAGGGGGAGATTTACCTTATTCATATGCACACACAAACCTTATAATCAGTGGACGGTGATTGCAAACCATTTTGACAAAAGGTTTACTTGTTTTGATTTGAGTCCTAGTAAATATTGAATTCATTAATAATCTTTCATTTAAAAATAATCTAATATTTCAACCAAATTATGTCTGGTTCTTGGAGACTTTTTCCTTGATTATCTAATAACGTAACTACGAATCTACCTGCATGCAACAGTGACATCAAAAATGAAGACTATAGATATATAGTATATACTGATGATATGTTTTAACATTAATTACAGAAAAGTAATCTTTATTCATTGTTTCATCTGGAAGAGGCCTTAGGTAAGTGGTACTTTGAACATTTTTAGCTGCTACTTCTGATTTGTTTTTCTCACGACAAACTAATGGACCAGATTTTCTTTTCGGCCAACAATGAATCCACTTCTCGTTTTAACGGTCTCTCTCTCTCTCTCTCTCTCTCTCTCTCTCTCTCTCTCTTACTCTCGTGACTTCTATTGTCAATTCTCTCCTATTTTCCGGTCAAGTGGTACTTGATCCCGAAAGTTATTTACTCGTAGAATTCATTTCTCATTTCCCTTTTCCTACTTCTGGTGGGTGGTTTTCTCGCATCTCGATTTTACTGTTATTTGTAATAAAACCACCGGAGTTTTACTCCCCCGCCTCACACACACCAAAATAAATAATTTTACTTGATTACGTTGTAATGTAAACGATAACGTGTCGCATATAATTAATTCAAAACATTTTTGCAGAAATGAATAATTTTTCCTTCAATCTTATCAACAACTTATATAGCATGAGTAATGAGAAATCATTTAATATTTCTATTCATTCATCCCTATACATGAGAAATCTATTACGTAACCGCTATGGGATGAACAAGTTTGCAGTTTGACACGATTATTAGTTAATGTTTGGTTTAAATATTTTGCTGCATAAGATTCATTCTTGGAGAAGCTAGGAGTTAATTTTATTTCCAAGGGAGATTGTTGGAAAATAACAATTTGTTTCATGCTTAGTCTACGTGCTTAATAACAAATGTATGCAAATGATTTTGTTATCAGGCAAAATACAAATGAAAAGTTCAAGTCTGTCACAATATTATGCACTAAACTGTCTAACAAAGGGCTTTTTAGATAAGCATACTCTAAATAACTTTGACGGGACATGTTGTTACACATTGTTTTAAAAATAGGACAAAATAATGAAATAATGCCTGCTGTTTTAGCCTCAAAGCAGAAATCTAAAAAGTATGTGAAGCAAAGAAAATGAAAAACTGCATTATGAAGTTGGTTAGTATTTTGACACAGAGGTCGGTGGCTTTTGGAAAGGAGGGAGAAGCTAGTCTGTTTGATCCAGTTAATGGATCACTGTTGCATTAGCGAGATTAAGCCTGTGCGTTGTGGCCAGGGAATTTTGCAAATGGTGGACGAATCCTATCTAAAGTGATGATCAGTCGGTAGGCAGTGGGGACGGGTAGTCAACTGTTCTGGGAAGTTGGAGTGGGGGTTGGTGGATAACTGGGAGTTAGTCGATTAGTCAGGGGTAAGAAGAGTTGTAAGAAACAGACAAGTGGAGAGAAGGCAATCTCACGCTGCAGTAAAAGGTGATTTTTTTCTGTTTGAATTAAAGATTAGAACTTAAATCTTCGGCAACTGAGGTGGACTCACGTCAATGTAATTAGGACGAGCAAAAAAGTTTTCACTCACTCTTCTTTCTATCGATAGATAGAAAGAGGTGATGGTAGGTATGTATACAGTTTTAAACTTCACACATACGCACTTCATATAAACAAGTCTTACTAAATTCAACTGACAAAGTATGTTTAATTTATTTTTGCAATTTTCCAATAGATCTATTTTGTGAATAATCTGTCCGAAATTCGTTTTGTTCAATGACATTTGACGGTCTCAGTTATCCAGAATCCAGAATTGTCAGTAGATTTTGTTGGGAACAACCTGGCATTTTTTAGAGCGCTAAAATTCGAATTAGTCCAAATCCCATACATAACAGTTAAACGGAGGTAAACTATTAAATATTTATACGTATTATTTTATATACACACTTCCAAATACCTTATCCTGCGTGGAATCATATTTCCTATGGGTTTTTATTTTTCCTAACAATTTATCTTTATGGCGCTGTATACATTCTATAAATATGCCGCCTCTCAGTATTTGAATTTCGTTTTCTTACTATCGATGCCTCGTAAATATTGCTATCTATACACACATTGTCTGTTTGTCTCTTTCCCTGTCTATTCATGCCTTTCTTTCTTAGTCTCTTCCTATGACTGTCTGTTACAATCTATTCCAATATATCTGGCCTTCCTTGTCTATTCATATAAAACAATTTCGATTTTTATAAATCAATCAAGATTTCAATTTCGATTTTTACCTATGTTCATTCTTCCATCCCCGCCTTTCCCAACGTCATTTTTTTTTCGCAATTCTAATGCGACACAACTTAGTGTTTCATTCTCGTTTTTCTGTTTAGTTTTTCTTTCTTTTGGGCTTCGAGTATGAATATTGATATCTTGATGGAAAATATCCTCAAATCAATCAAACACAAAACGTATTGCAACGACGTCAAATAGAATTTCATCGTCAGAAAAACTACGAGACTTTGTTTTTATTCTTCTTCCAAGCGTTTGTTTGCATGCATGTAGTCGAAAATTTTTCCACACAAACTATATCTATACACACACGCCAATCTTTATTCTTGTATGGAGTCGTTACAAAATCTGAAACTTCGAAAGTTACACCTGGAAATGTTGTGATATTTTGGGTCGTTATATATATATATATATATATATATATATATATATATATATATATATATATGTATGAAAACTCCGAATTGTGCAATCAATGTCGTTACAAAATCTGAAACTTCGAAAGTTACACCTTGTTTTAAATATATGGAAATGTTGTGATATTTTTGTTATATATATATATATATATATATATATATATATATATATATATATATATATATAATATATCCTGAATTGTGCAGTCAATGTAGGGTATTATGTATAAACTAAAATATAGATCTGTAAAAGAACAATATGAATAAAGATAAAGTTTCTCTTAACCGGCGCGTTTCGATCACTGATGGACTTTATCAAGGTAAATGTAAGGGTTTTGTTTTGCATCAAATTTATTGCAAAAGAAGTCCATCAGTGGACGAAAATGCGTCTTCTGATAGGATTCGAATCAGCGTTTCCCTTTGTGGCCGAGTTGTTCTAAAGCACGTCGGATCTAGGTTCGAATACGGTCGGAGAGCGCATCATTTCTTTAATAAGATTTCTAGAACATTCAGACCGAAGTAGTTGTAGACGAAGATAAATAAATATACTGTTTGATAAATAAATGGAGCGTCTACACAAATATGGGTATCCACTAAAGAAATAAACATTTAAGTGATAAAATTTATCGGATGAATGAATAAAAAAATCCATTACTTATAAGGACTTTTCACGTTTTTTTTTTTTAATATTCCTTCTCTGGTAACTGATATTAGCAAACAACACGTGAGATTTGGATTTCTTCTACCTCAGAAGTAATAAGCCAAATGATGGAAGAATTTGACAGTTAGACAGCATTGAAGAGCATTCTGTGAACGTCACTGATAACCAATTCTCTGTAGCTTTTAAAATGTTTCATATCACGTCTCCACAGCATTTCCCTTTTTACTTACCTTTTATTTCTGTTTTGCATTCTTCTCTGGGAATTACAAGTTCATAATATGGAAAAGTCGGAAGTTGTTGAATAAGTTTCAATAGAAAATAACTAATTAAAAACTTCTGTATTAAAAAATATATTAGGATGTCCAAAAATTAAGGTAGAAAAGTTTACTAATCCAACAATTTCTATACAAATAAAACCTGCATATGTACAGCATTTCGACGATGTTACTTTATCACGTAGATCGATGCATTTGTTCCGTTGGTGTTCGAGCACATAAATTTTCTCCTCGATGAATGTGGCATTAAGCGACTGGAGCTACCATTGCACATATGCAACAATAGCGTCATCTGTGTAGAACCGCTTTTTGGATAACTGAAGACCCAAAGAGATGAAGTCTATGACTATGCGATGAAAAGTCCCAACTATATTGCCAGAGCAAAGTTTAACTGTGTAAAGAGAAGCGTTGTTGTACAACAGGTTGGCACCCTTGAACAAAATTCTTATTCGACAAATATCTACTCAGTCTGTTCAATGTTTCTCAATATTTGACTGCGTTAACTGACAATGAAGTATATCATCAGCACAACTTTTCAACCCAGAAGACAGTTGCCAAAAATTTCTTCGTTGACTGCTGAACTTAATTTTTGTAGGCGGTTTCATAATTATGGCTGATTTAAGAATAATCAATCAAGCTTTATCTATGGGGTAATAGATCCCATTATGTACCCCAGAAAACTTTCCCATACCATCCCAAAAGTTGAAAAGCGATGTCTAGTCATCGGAACTTGTGTTCTTTAATCAGTTTCTTTGGAACACAAAGCTGAATTATTATTCTTGGTATATCAACTCGCGTCCCTATGTTAGTGCACAGTTTTATTCTAGCAGTCATCTTTGTAGTGACGTCACATATGCATGCGGTAAATATTAAAACTGTTCTGGTTGATAGAAATATTGTATATATCAGATATAAGATTTTCTCAACTGTGCTAACTTCTTTGTCGATATTGAAAACAAATTGAAGACTTTAAAAAATACATTGTTAATTTTTCCCTGTAGCCTGGTTAACGATCTTGGAAAATTATACCAGTAATTTGATATAATTTGAGAGATCTCGGTTTTGGTACTGTATTCGAACTTGTCTGTGGTTTCGAAGCAGCGAAAGAAGAATCTGTTTATGACACCGCTCGCCTATATTATCTTGAGTCTCGTCACTTTATATAAGGAAATTCACGAGCCTCTATCTTTGATTTATGATGTATTAGTACGACATTCATAACCTTTCTTTGTCTAATAACAGATGGATCCCATCGTAATGTGGATAGGCCGAGCTACTGGGCTAAATTTTTGATGATAATGTGAACATTTGTGGGGTCTAATAGTACCTTAAACACTGCAAGAATTCTTGTTTGGAATATTGGAAATTTCTGAAGATCATAAATCTTTGTCATTGTTCTGGAGACAACTGGTTCGTTTGGGGAAGATCTAGTCTTCCTTAATCTTAATGGATTCTACTTGTTTTTTTCGGGTTCAAATCGCCCTTCAAAAATATTTAGTTCTTTCTTTGCTTATTCTTTTCGATGCTTAATTAGTTTCCCTAAATATTTTCACTTTTAATTTAATCATAATTATCTTTTATTTTAAATCGACACTAAGAATTCTAAAACAACAAACGACATACATTCAAAAAACAACTGAACTTATGGTGACTTATTTTCGCAATGCTACTGCGATAAATGAAAAAGATAAAATAATTGATTGTTGAAATTCACACTTGATCAATGAAAATGTTATTGTTTTCCTGGCGTTTTCTAGTGAGTAACACCTCATTTTAAAGATCTATACAAAGAGTAAATTACACGTAAATTTTACACATCATCAATCTTTCTGTGTGAAAATGAAAATGAAAGTGTTTATATTTGAACGCGCTTGTTGCCTTTTCTAGCATGCTAAAGAAAACTGCCTCGACACATTCGCCAGGAAAGTTTGCGAGAAACAAATCGATTCGAGAAATTGGTTCCATTTTGCCTTTATATATTCCTGAGAAAGTCAAACCATTCAAAATCTTCCTGAAGATTTCGATCTATTTTGTTTTTATGCATGTGTGTGGATATAAAATCCTGGCGATTTTTTGTTTTAAATTCGTCTTTTATATTTATTCTTTAAAGGTCTTTGAAAGAAATAAAGATTCCTTAAGCAAAAGATCTGCCATGTTTGCAGTTTAATTTTCGAGTTCTTCACTAATAAGGACTACTTTTTCGCAAAAAATGAAGTTAAAAAGGAGATCATAATAGATCATGTTATTTAAATATATTCTTTTCATCATTTTTGAGAGAATAAATGTTATATTAGACTCTATAACTTAAAATGACTCTTTTTAGAAATGCAAATGTAATTTTTACAAGAAACAGATTGTCTAGTTATTTGCGTTGCAATTTGATTCAAGAATAATTTCTTATTTAATTCCAGAGATGAGTCATTCTAAACATACTTGTATTATTTCGTAATATTTTCTCATCTAACATTTATATCAGTCAAGATGAGAACAATATTTCGAAATAGTACAAGCATATTGATTGAAGAATATTAGGTTTTCTTTGCATTTAACTACAACTGCTTAAAGATGTTTGATATCCGAAAATAAAAATTTTATTACTGTTGAGACTCATGCTGCGGTGTTGATCATTTCAGTTTCTCGTGTCAGTAAATTAAAAAAAAACAAAAGTAAAACTGTGAAGGTGACATATTTAGCGAAACCTTTTGAAAGTATTTCGAACGATTTAAACGTTTTCATCCTGCTAGATGTTTCTGTGTCATCTTATGTTTATCATGGCAAGTAAGATAGTGAGTTCTTATCATTTGAATGAACTTGAAAAGTAATTTGAATAATAAAGAAGGCAACATCTGCTTTGACAAGCATAAATAAAATTAGTGCTATCTTTACAAGTTGCTGTGAAATAGACTGTTTCTGGTCCTCTGTGGTTTAATGGCGTGCGAAAAACGCATTCGACGCCGTCCCTAAAGAAACAAGAAATGAAGTTGATTTAAATGCGAAGTAAAAATGCGGATGACAAGATAAGGTTCCATTGTTTAAGAGATTTTAAAGTGAAAAAAACTAGCGAAAAAGAAACTTGGAAGCAAAGAAGACGCCAAAGAAAGATAAAAAAAGAATGAAGTAGATGTGAGAGTAAAGAATATATAAGTGAAGAAAAATGAGCGTATGAAGCAACAAAATCGTTAAAAGAAAGCTATAAAGGAAAGAAGAAAAGAAAAAAGCGATGAAAAGATGAAATTAGTAAGAAAAAATCTAAAAGAAAATCTGTCGAAAAAATGAAGACTAATAAAGAAATAGATGAAAGCATTGAAGACAAATGAAAAATAGGAATGAAATAAAACTGAAGGAGATTAGAAATAGTAATGAAAAGAAAACTGGTGGGTAGATTAAAAAAAAAAGGTTTCAAATGTAAATAAATGAAAGAATGAAGGAAATAAAAGAGGGTCCATAGGAAAAAGAATAAGGATAGACAAGAAAGAAAATAGATAAAAGGGCAATGACATGAAAGTGAGAATGAATTTCTAAGTAAAAAAAAAAAAATCAATCATTGGAAAAAGAAAGAGATAAAAAAGTAGGAATGGCAGAAAATAAAGAACAGAGCATCAAGAAGGGAGAGAAATCGGGAATCAGAAAACGAAGTCATTTTGTTACGTAATTATACATAATACAGAAATAAAATTACGTTCACGCAAACAAAAGTCGAAGCAAAACAAAACAAAATTTAGTTAAGAACCTGAATTCATGGGAATCTTATCAGGTACCGTTCAATTCCTGACAATATTTGAAATTTTTAATTTATAAAAAAAAAAAAAGATTAAGGATAACGCTGTTTCATATGGTTAGATAATCACAATAACGTATCAGTTGCTGGTAAGTGGTTATGTGTTAAATGGTGCAAATTGATCGCAAAGTGTCATGTTGGTAACCAAGCAAAATGTATTGCATTATATAATAACATTTCTTAAACCAATGTGTAACATTTCATAGCTGTAAAAATAAAAAAGGATGGATTGGTTTTCATATAGGATTTTAGGTCTAAGCTCAGAAAAATGTCGGCATCTTATTACGTAATAAGACAAATATATTTTATCTGTTTATCTATTTGATGTAGTAATATCTCTCACTAACAATGGCTGTTACAAGACGTTTATGGAACTGAAAAATGAAAAGACAAACTCTGTGAAAGAATAAAGTACAACGTTAATAACTGTAATATACAGCTGTGGATGGAATTATTGACTCTCACTTCCATAATTATAAATAAAGCTACAATACCTCAATTTTTCATGGAAACTTCATGTGCATTTGTTCACTAATGATGAAATAATGAATTTGAAAACGTACAGTGATGTCCAAAACAAAATTATTTTAATGTCAAACAATAATACAAAAATACCAAAAAAACTTTTAACATGAGACAAAATTATTGCTCCTCTTGCATCAATAATCAATTATGTAACCTTTATTCTTGATTATTGCCTTTAATCATTTTTTATAGATACTTACAAGATCACTACATACACTGATTGGGATTTTGCTCCATTCTTCCCTGGCAATAGCTTGTAGTTCCGCCAAATTTGAAGAACTTCATTCTCTTATTTTTTTCTTCAAATATACACTTAAACATTCAATGGGGTTTAGGTCAGGCCTTTCTGCATGGTAGGCCAATGCCTTAATTTGGCTGTCATTTAAATATTTTATAACAATTCATGCCGTCTATTTTGAGTCATTTTTATGTAGTAACGTCCAGTGAAGCCCAAAGGCAGCTTTCGTGTACTTTAATTAATATTTTTTTAAAGAATAACCAAATACTGTTCTTTATTCATCATAACCTGTACTCTCACTGGTTTTCCTGGTCCAGAAGCAGCAAAACATTTCCAGAGTACAATGCTTCTACCACCATGATTAATTGTAGGGAGGGTATTTTTTGGTTTGTGAGCTACACTCTGTTTTTTTTTCATTCCTAGCAGCAAATAATTCTAGTTTAGTTTCATCTGACCATAAAACAGAGTTCCAATATTTACGTCTAGTGTTAGATAATCTGTATTTATGTGTTTACCCTTAAGCAGGGAAGTTTTTATTGGGCGACAAGCAGTCCTGCTCGATGAAAGCATCTGACTGTCTTCGTCGATACATTCAAACCTGATGTTTTTAAATAATTGACAATGTCCTTTGTCATTAAGTGCAGATTCTTCGAGACATTTCTGACAAATTTTCTTTTCCATCGTCTCAGAAAGCTTTCTTGTCACGTTCAGCTGTCTTCAGCATGGTTTCATAACGAATGAAGTATCGCAGTACGTGGCACTTACATATTGTCTTCTTCATTACTTTTTAGAACGTTATAGAATCAAGTCAATACTACTTAGATTTCAAAGGGTGTTTATATTAAATGTCAAATTAAAAAAAAACAAAAAACATTACAATAGCCAATATTGCAATATTATTTCATAATTTCCGTAAGGGGGACGAATAATTTGGGACTACACTAAATTTTAGAAACTATAAATGTAATCGAAATTATTCAAAACTAAAAAAAAATTATTTATGGTAAATTTAGTAAGTAATTGCACATATTTGCATTTCGTTAGAAAATATACAAATATTCAGTGCAAAACTGTATATATAATTTAAATGTGAAACTTTAATAATGGTAATGGTTTAACAAAATAGACCGTCATTTTTACGGGTTGGGTAAAAAAGTATGAATTTATAAAGGAGGGTTGAAAGTGATTTTTTGTTAAATACTTATCCCTACCCCTACCTTGAATGACTAAAAATGAATATAATTATTCAGAAGATATATTTAAAACTCATCCATGAAAATCTTATAACCGTAAAAACTTAACATATGTTGTCATTTTTGATGGTATGGAGTAAACCAGTTGGGTGTGAAAACGATTAATCGAAATTCATTTACCGGATAGCAACTTGGTACAAACAATTGTTTTCGGCTGTTTAAGGAGATTGTAATGAATTCTTTGATTGGCGCATTTCCATCGAAATTGTATTCTTTCGCTGATCCTTGTAGTAATTGTATAATGTTACCGAAAATTTTCTCCCATTATTGATAACTAACCAAATAACAGTTGCATCACGACAGTTATGGCAAATTCGATTTTTGGGTTGTTACGGATTGTTGGATAATGAGTGCCAAATTACAGTATTTGGTTGTAAACTAGAGACACCGTCTTGCTAAAGCTTTTAAGTCAGGGATAATGAAAGAGAAAAGACAATGGTTCCCAGGGAAAGATTTTCAAATACAAAAGGGAGACATTTTAGGACGAAGAGAAACTGCGTAGGAATTTCAGTTATTAATAAAAAATATAATGGCGAAAAATGACGAGATAATGCTTCAAAATGGAGGAAAAATTGACGAAAGTTAGAATAGCGAGAAGAATAATGTAACTTGAAACTGTGAGAAGAAATGTTTTAGCCAAATACAAAAAGATAAAGGATGACTTGCTTTAAATCAGAAAACAGTTTTTATTCTAGAGTTATTAAAGTCCTTAATGGAATGATTGTTTTATGAAATTGTTTTGGGAAAGGCACATAAACTCTTCAAATTTAAACAAAAATATTTTTCCAATATTTTAAAATGATGAGAAATTTATTCAAGTTGTTACTTTTGTTAAATGATTACGATTAGAACTTTTAAAAAGCTTTTCCCATTAACTTAAACAAATTAACAAATGCTAAACATAAATTGTTTTAGAATAAATTCAGTGTAAATGAGCTTCAAAATGATACACTAGAAAAGCCAAATAATATTTCAACGTTACTTTTATTCGTTTTAGGTCAAGGCCACAAGTATGGAGCGCTTAGGATCGAAATCCTTAATCACTCGTAATAGTCAACAAAAATAGCTCGTTAACCAGTACTTTACACCAAGGTGCCATATTTCTTAGAGTTGTGGAAGCGAATCTAAATTCAAAGCAAAGAAAAAACATATTGGCCTTTAATGAACGACAGAAAAGGAAACTTTTAAGCTTTAGCCTAAATGGTTGTCTAGAATCATTCAATATTAGAGACATCTCTTTTGAACGCCGAATGGAAAGCGCTTTTACCAAGAAGTAAAAGTTTCACTTTTAAAATCTAGTACTATTTTCCTAATTTTTCTTGGCTCACTAAACTAGAAGTATATGTGAAGATTTAGACATTTCAAGGGCTATGTTAATGAGACTCGTTAATGAAATGAAACATATTAGCAAAAGAAAAGAAAGAAAATATTACGATATCACTGTTCTACTAATACAGGGTGCGGCATAAATACTCCCACCTATACCTCCCACATAATGTTAAGACATTAACTCGATGAAGAGACCATTGCCACTAATGTTTTTTTTTTTTTCATGATCATTGATTGTAATCATTTAACAAAACTAATTCAGTGATGGGACTGACTTCAAGGGAAAGCATCAATCATGAATCACCTCATCGAAAATATATTTGGTTCAGTCATAAGTAATTTTCGTTTTGAACCATCAACTGTAATGATGAATATATAATCTTACGTAATTGTTCCTTAAATATATCATAACAGATGATGAAGAATGGGTTACATAAGGAAAATACTCGACGCAAAGAGCAGTAGATTGATAAGAATAAAATCTATGCTCCATGTCAGAAAGGTTTTGTGTGTGGTGGGTTCATCGGCGTATTATTCATTTAGAATTGTAATATTAAATGCACATTTATACGTCCAGCAGTTTCAAGGTGTCCCTAACTGTTTGTTCGAAAAGCAACCTGTGCTTGTCAATAGGGGAACATGTTGTCCTTCATAACAATGAAATGTTACATACAGCAAGACAGGAAAACAATTTTGAAACTCGGTTGGTCTCTTTTACTTCAACCGGCATATTCACCTGACCATGTCTTCTTTTTTACAGTAAGGTTCACCTTGCACAAGGCCCGGGGGTCACTCGAGGCAGAGGGTTACGCCTCAACTAATTATTACCGTTATTGATCGCTGCAAAACCGTATAATGTTTTCCACATCAAAGAACAAGGAAAGCTTTATCGAAAACCAGATTCCTGAGTTTAAAATTTTCCACATTAAAACCTCATTTTTTTTTACTTAAAATATTGATAAGTGATGACACGATACTGAAAATAACGGTGAATCGATCATTGAATAAAATGCAGTTTTTGAAGAATAAAGTTGATAGACAAAAACGAAAATTATTTATAATTCAACCTAAGATAACATTATGATTTCATTTTATCTAAGACACTTTTTGAAAGCAAGTTGCTGTTAAAAACAGTAAAAAATTTTCATTTATAAATCTGACTAATTCGTTTTCTTGATTTAACAAATCTTGTGTGAAGATTATATTTTAGCAAGACCTGCACGAAGCGAAATGACAATTATCTTATTTAATCAGTGCGTTCACTGTTATTGATAATTTTGATTTCCAGCTGCCAACTTCTTTAACCATTATCTAAAACAATAATTGTAATATTTAAATTAAAGAATATTCCATAAAACGTCACATAAGCATAAATGATGAACGGATTCAATGAGTTTACAAACTGAATTTTGTTTCATTATAACCCTTTTATCAATGTTTTTTTTTTCTCGCTTTTTTAAATTAAAATTTAGCAAGCTCCACCTCACCACCCGTCCATCTGCTGTTCATCATCTAATCATTTTGTAAAACCTTTTTTTTTAATTTTAACATTTTCAGGATTTGATGTACAGGGTGCGGAAGAAATGTCTCCCACATAATGGTTAGAATGTGAGATCGTCTTACGGCCAATATCACGTAAAAATACCGCTTCCTGTCTGATCGTCGAAGTTAAGCAATGTCGAGGCTGGTCAGTACAAAGATGAACGTTTCGAAATATCTGGTACTGTATGCTTTGATGTGCGGGTGGTTTGAAATTGTTAATCGGAGAGCTGAGTTCCAATTCCAGTTGTATTCGTTATATTCACTTATACGCAAATATCATATATATATATATATATATATATATATATATATATATATATATATATGAGAGGAGGTATTGCAACTATTTACACTATTTGCATAGTTCGAACTGGTGAAATGTGCCAACTATATATATAATGAAATTAAAAATATCAATAATTTTACTAATTAATATATTTACAATATTGTTTTTTTTTAATGTTATTCACTCTCTTGTAGATTAAAACTGAAACATTTTTTTTACAGATACAAGCCCTACCATTTAAACCAAAACTTGGGGAGGAGAAGAATTCATAAATTTTCCAAGGTTATTTTCGCATATGTGAATGCATCAAGGTCGAATTGATATCGAACTTGGTACTTCTATTTCTCATTACAAGCCGCTATTTATTACACCACACACACATCCACAATGAACAATCCTTGATTTGTACAACGCAATCTCAAACTAACAATAAGAAATTGTATATATTCCTAATAAAGTCACAATATTATAAACAGAAATACTATAAAATATTAGTATGCCGTGAAAAATTGGTTAATAGCAAGCGAAATAATTTACTTACACTGTTCCCTATTTTATTATGTACGTATCGTCATATTAATTGTACTTTGTCAATATTTTCGCTTTTACCGTTACTTGTTTTTAGGTCTAAGTATTTCACAGATTAGATGACCGTCACTTTCATAATGTATCATATTTTGAAAGATTGATAAGTAAACCAAGGAAGTGACTGTTCCAGTTGAAATATTCCTAATATCGACAATCTTTTTAAGTAAATTTAAAAAAAAATAAAAATGAACTTTTGATGAAATTCATTCACCGATTTAAGAAGAACTTTTTTAAGTTATTTCATAATTTCTTTATTCAAATTTTTGGAACATCTTTATTTTTAGTGATATTACTTTTTGATCGGTACTTTAGATCCATGTTAGTAAAATCAAGTTTTATTACAATCACCAGAATCAAAGATATCATCAATAAAGATCATTCAGTTTTTCTCATCCATCCGCATCTATTTTCATCTGAGCAGGGAGTAAAGTTGAAGTGCGGTTTTCAGGAAAATGTCAGTTCCAACATTAAGACAAAATGTCTCTCCAAGTGTAACACAAGCGGAAGTCTCTCTTACAGGAACAGAGAAGATATTGTACGCAAACGGCACGTGCATTATTAAAGACAAAGTGAAAATACAAGTCAAGCAGTTGTGATTGCATCCTTATGTCATTTTGTCGTAAAAAAGAAATACCTTTCGATTGAAAAGAAATTACTTCTTGAAAAAAAAATTCTTAATATCACCGAATTTCACAAGCAAAAATAATTCAATAAAGCAAAAACAAATAAAATAAAGAAAAATGTTGCATAGAAGGTAGTGAGAATGTGATGAATTGATTTTAACAAGAAATGAGAAGTAATCAAAGCTTTGAGCAAATAAAATGAGATTTTACGAGACTTTAGGGAACATCTGCTGAACATCTGTAAATTTACATAGATTCCTCATCAGAAAAAAGAAAGAAACTAACAAAAGTGACGAGGATTTAGATTCAGAAATTAAAGTTAACAAAAATTAAGGTGATCCAGTAAATGACAAATCTTTAAAAATCATATGCCATGAAAATATTTTTTGTTAATAAGATTTTTTGAATATTCAGGCCGGTAGACAAAAATAAATAAATACGAGCATCCATTAAATATAGTGTTTAAAGTGATAAAATATGCCGGTTTAATAAATAAAAAAAAAAGATTACTTCTTTAGAAAATTGCTTTGTTTATCGTTGGATATGAAACTGAGCAAATATGAAAAAAATTAAGATTGTCTGACGAGAAGAATTTGGCTTAATGCCACTATTCAGCCATGCGCGTATTTTTCTTTAACAGGTTTCTCGAATATTCAGGCCGGTAGACAAAAATAAATAAATCTACTGTTTTAAGTAAATAGAGTTTTTTACTTAACTACGAGTAGCCACTAAAATAACTTTTAAAGTCGCACACACGCACACATACACATACTCACAGTGGTTTTGCTGAATATATATATATATACTTTCATGAATTAACGAAACTTTACACATTTTTGTATTATGAACATATATAGTAAACTAATATAGCTTCAATCAGGTGAACTCACCTGAAATAATATTTGGCCTAAAGAACAGTTTTCTTTTAATTTGACATATTATTGGTATTTGTTACAATTCTTTGAAATATTTTATGCAGAACAGGATTTTCCCTATTTTGACACATTTTACCAAATTCTTCTCTTTTAAGACAAGAAAATTCTTTAAACAGAATAAAGGTTTCTTGCAGCGGAGACGAGAGAAACTGTGACAGGAAAGCAGCTCTTAATCTAATGAAAAATCTACAATGACTGGAATTTGTCGAGGAGCTTGGATTCCTCCTGGATCCTCTTAGGAGGTCGTTGCCTCGCTTAGTCCATGTTCCCAACCTTTTTCTAGATCGGTAGAGGTTGACCCGCTCAGGTGGACGAATTAATAGGTCTTCGAATTTGGGATATGACGTTAAGAATCTCTTTTTACTGGAAAAGAATCCCCTTATCACCAAGTTTATTGTCATGGGCTACCATTCTAGATCTCGTTTTATGTTTGCTTTTCTCTTGACACATTTAGATAATTAAACTAGCATATGTATATCATGCAACTTAACCAATGATTTTGTGTGAATGGATAACAGAGTAGGAACAAGAAGGGATGGTGAATATCCAAGTGTTGCTTAGAGCTACAAATGGCAGGAAGCTGTGAAGAGCCATGATTGATCATGTTCTGAATGAACACAGCACATGATTTGAAGGTGATACATCTGATTTATAGTCATTATTTATAGATTATAACTGTCTTGAAAGAATAAGATTATATGAATTTCATTTGTAGTCGGATTTGTACAAAGGTTTGTTTTATGCTATTATTCTGTTGAATGTCTTGGTGCATTATTGATAAATTCAGCTCACGATTCCTAAAAAAATCATGTTTTCCTGCTTTCTGATTTAGATTGGGTGGTGCAATAGAATCGCAAAATCCCAGTGGATTTTTGTACTTTTTATTTTCCATCTGTCAGTTTACGTTTCATTCTTTGGTTTATATGATGAAAATGTAGTCGTTTGTACGGTTCCTAGTTTCTCGCTACACAATCGACATTTGCTGTTTTCCAATATTGTATTTATCTTGGGCTTTAATATAGTAGGCTATTATGTTTGTGTTTTGATTAAGAATCATTCAGTTTCTCTTTTAAAGTTTCCTCCATATAGCCATGTCCATATCAATTTATCTGTCATTGCCTTAATTCATCAATTGTTTTCCTTTCCTTTTTTTGTATTTTTACTCCTTGTATTTCTTGGATTCCATTTCATTCCTAATTGATGCGAATTGGAAAAACATATGAATTTTCTTAGGTGCTTTCTATTATAATTCACCTAAGGCAATGGAGATTTTTCTAGGGAATTCTAATAAATTTTATTTTCTATAAGAGTAGCAATTTTTGTAATTCAGATAAACATAGGTTTCCTGAGATTTCCTTCTTGTTCATATCAATATTTTTAATTGTTCCTAGTGCTCCTACTACTACTGCAATAACAGTTGTTTGTCTTGTAATTTCTATTTCACGAGGAGTTTATAAAATTCTTATTGCTGAAATATGTTTATCAGATAATATAGTCATATCTATTATGGATAACGTAGAAGCTCTTTAAAGTCTTTTATGACTACATATAGTTTACTAACTTGTACCTTGCGGCTGGTATGGATGTTGAAGTCGCAGAACAAATTGACACCATCAATTCTAATCGGTGAAGGTTATAATGCACGCATATCTTCCAATCAAATAATTACGTTAAATTATCAAGTTTAATTTAAGATTTATTTGCTGCTAGGGTAGAGCAGCTATATATTCTTCTATGTGCTAAGTCCCTTCAGGATGTTGTCGATCGTGGCTCTCCACAATATCTTGTCAGATCTTAATAAATTTTATCTTTATATCTCCTAAACATTGTTTCGCCATCCAATTAAGCAAGCTCGTACGTTATGCGTTGTTTCTCTCTGGTCCTCTTGCTTTCAATTTATCCTGTGAATATCACATTTTCCAAACCCTCTTTCCTCATTATGTGCCATAGAAACTTGAACTCTCTCTCTTCCTCCAAAGTCTCGTTGTTGATCATACGTTCGGTCCATGGTATTTTCAGTATCCAATATTTCTGTTCTTCAAGTCTTCATCCCTGAAGAGATTGTCCATCATTCATTGCCATATATGAGGATTGATACTACGTAAGAGTTCAGTACTCTTTTCTTGTTTCTAACAAAATGTTCCTGTTTTTAATACTTTGCTTAGTTTTTTGAAGGTTTCTTTCGCTATTCTAAATGCGCCTTCGGATTTCAGTGTCGCATTTTCCGTCCACTGTTAAAACACTACATAGATATTTAAATTGTTTTAATGGTTTAATTTTGGTATCTTTAATTAATAATTCGCATGCCGCCCCCACATTAATTGCTAACTATCATGAATTATGTCTTCGTGCAATAGATGTTTAGTCCTTTCTTCTCGCTTTCCTTCACTACCATTTGTAGGAGTTCTTGCAGTTTCGTTTGTATGTCTTCTATCGACACTGTGCTATCTGCATACCTTAAGCTGTTACGATTGTGACCACCAACAATGAATCCTGGTAGGACTTCTAATTCTCTGCGAATCTCTATTCTCTTTTCTATTTTGAATAATTTATTGAACTCCTTATCTATCCGTATCAAGGCTGTTTGCTGCCATTACTTCATTCTTTAAAATGAAAATATGCGAATGGTAAGATCTTGTTAGTAATCTTTGATTTCGATGTTAGAATAAGTCCATGATTTTCTGGTCTCAAGCTGCTGCTGCTACTGCTGCTGCTACTGCTGCTACTACTACTACTACTACTACAATTATTAATAATAATTGTAGTTTACGTGCCTCTGTATAGGAGTGTGCATGTATGCAATTGCTTTCGATACATTTTTTATGTCTATAATCTTATTAGAAACATCAGATGATATTTTTCTTGAACAATAAACAATTACAAAGAAATGAAGAGGAAATAATAAGTGTTCATAAACACCTTTAATGGCACAAATGGTAATCTGGCCATAAAAGACTGAGTAAATACCGGTCCACGTGTGTCTGTTTGTCTGTCTTCTCAGGGAATGATTATGTTAGTCTAGCTACTTACAGTCTAATATTCATTAATTCCGTTTGTGATCTTAAGTTGTACAAATCTATAATAAATATAATTTTCTACGATTCGGTTTCTGTTAATCAGGAGCATTTCGTATGTCATTCTGATGGTGGGAACAGGACAAAGTGATTAATCAAAAGAAGAGAGTAAGTCACAACGTCTATGATTTCGTACGTTCGGTCAGTCAAATTCTTACAAAGTCGAAATTCTGTGATCTTATTATTTTAAAAGGAGAAAAAAAGCAAAATGAGATATGAAGCCGGTGGTAGAAAAATCGTGCAAAAAGTATAACACAGAAAATAGTTTTACATATTTCAGATAAAACTTGTAATCATTTCAGATAAAAATAAATCTGAAATAGTGATATTTAGAGCCTTCTTGACAAGAATTTAGCATATTTATAATTCCCATTCAAAAGGAATGGGCATAATGCCGAGTTTAAAGTGGGAGTCCCATACCTACATGGACTAGTGACGAGAAATTGATTAAGCCCTCCGCCATTACCCATATGGACTCTAGCCCCTCCCAAAATGAGAGATATTAACTGGTAGACGGCCTCCTGTCCTGAGACTTGTGCTGAAAAGTAAGAAGTTAATTTCACCTCCATATGAGTGGAATGCGACAAAATTTGCAAAATTTCGTTTAAATTAGTGACAGTTGAAAGATTTACAACAAAATTCAATTTATTTGAATCTTAACAAAATTTTGTATATTATGAAAATGCTATTGAGATAAAAAAAAAATTATAAAGAAAATTTCGATATATATCTTTTTTAAAATGATAAGATAGCAGAAATGAATTTTGATCGGGAAGCATCTTCGTTGCACCTGAAAAAATATAGAAATCATTTATCTGCATCTTTAAATTTATTTGCTTTTGTATTCTTTCAAAGTGTAAATTCCTGTAAATAATAGCTTACCAAATTTGTTATCGCTGTGACGTAGAGATCCATGTTGATGGTGACGGGCTCGTCCTGGTCTTGAATTGGTCTAACCATTGTATTGTATCGATGGAACAAGTCTCTATGAAGTCTTTGTGTGTCTTCCAGTTTCGCAGCTCCGACTCCACACACAACTGAAAAATGACCAGTGAAAAAATGTACTACGCACATTTTTTTTCTAAGTTACATAAATATAAAACTATAAGAAAATTTTCAGATTATTGCAATACTTTTGAAATCAAAATTCCAACAAGAATTAAAAAAAAACTTGTTACTTGTATCGTTTAAAGGCCGATATTTTCATGATACCTTTTGTTTTATTAATAAATTAATGTTCACATTCTTTGAATATATGAAGTTGATGTCATGTTTTCTTTTTGTTTTTTAAAGCAATCGATAGACAAAATAAGTTTTGCCTAAATGAAAAGGCAAACAAAGACGCCGAGAGAATTATTTTTTGAAAGTTCGGTCAATAGGCAATAATCGTAAAACTGAATATCGATTTTTAGTTATTAGTTTTGTCTAATTAATTTTGGAAGTAACTGAGAAATCCAATTCATCAGACCTACAAATTCAAAAAGCTTTTTGAATTTGTAGGTCTGATGAATTGATCGTGATTATGATTCCAATGTAATAAATTATAACCATGGAATATTAGTGTTTGAGCCTTTTTATATATATATATATATATATATATATATATATATATATATATATATATATATATATATATATATGTGTGTGTGTGTGTGCGTTTAGCATGAGCAGGCTGTCGTCTCTGGGTGTTGACTTCAATGTTCATTTATGTATATGGCTAAATAACACATGCACATACACACACACGCGCGTGCACGAGCGAAGAAAATGACTGAATGGATTTAAATGTCCAAACGCAAGAATGATTTCAGAAGAGGAAAGAATAGAAAGGAATTTGTCGGCAAAAGATTAGCATATTTTTTGCAATCATTGCTTATGACATAATGTTACGCTTTGTTGAAGATTTTTTGCACACATTCTTATCGTTGGGATGTATTCGCTGTTGATTTAATCACATTAACATCATTATCATCATCTATTTGAAACATCAACATTCATCGATACTGTTTTTGCTGATGAGCGTGAAAAAAAAATTCTAACATTGATAAATGTATATTTCAGGATCTGTTCTGACTCGAAAACTTAGAGGAATGGATCCTCTACAAGATGCCAGTGTGATAAATTTGGGAATAAATTCTTTCAATATATCTCATCAACATAAAATTCGAGTTAAGTTTTCATGTAAATCACAAATTTCTTAAAACTTTGAAAAATCTATTACTTGGAGTTAGTTCCAGTGCTTCAATTATCATAGGCACTATTGTAACTTCAGAATATTCTAAATCTTTGCTAATTGCCTCTTTGTAAACTTTCCTTTTTTTTCTATTGTCTTTTTCAGTCATATATTTATACTGGTCGACGTGCTTTTCATTATATTCCAATTTTTAATCTGTTTAATCGTTTCATTAACATAACTTTATCTGGTTTTTGTTCAAATTCTTACTTCATTTTTGAAGATTAAATAATATATTTATATTTTTCTTGAGTTTATCTTAGAAAATCACAACGCGTCGTTGAAAATAGACTTTATTATACAGTACTATGCAAAAAAAGTGACTCAGCAATAATTTTTCAAATATTTTTAACTTAAAGTACAAAAATTTTTTTATTTATTCTTTCAATTAAAAATATACATATTATTAGTAAACTTAAAAAATAATTAGGAACTATTATTTTCTTGAAAAAAATTACTGTTTTTGAACATTTAGCATGTTCTCTACTGTGCAAAAAGTGACTCATTAAAAAAATGTGTCATTATTTTAAAACAATTAATTGTAATTTTATTTCCATAATTTATTTCAGAATATTCTTAAAAATTCTAAAATGTTCTATAATTATATTTAAAGTATATATAAAAAAATATAATTAATTAGTGATTTCTTATGAAAAACTATAATCTGTTAAAGTTGCAATAGTTGCCCAATCAAAAACTGGTAAATCGACTCGAGAAATTGCAAATAGTGTCAACACTTCTCAATCAACTGTCTCGAGGGTTTTGAGGAGGCTCAATTCCATTGAAACATTTGTCAAATTAGAAAACAGGAGTAGAAAATACAAGATCGATAAGAGAACCGACCGCAAAATCATTAGAGAAATTAACCAAATCCGGTTAATTACCAGTACAGAAATTGCTGCTACCTTGAAAAATGATCTCGAATAAGTGTCAACTCCTCTACTGTACGCTGACGGCTCTTGAACGAAGTTTTTAAGCCACTGCTAAATAAAACGCATAAGGCGTTTAGCATGGGAAAACACTTACAAGTCCTTCATTGAGTCTGCTTAGAAAAATGTTCTTTTCTTCGACGAGACAAAAATTGGAATGTTTCCAAGACAAAAGAACGAAAATCAGACTGAGGAGGGAAGAAAACTCTTTGAAAAAGACATTTATACTGTGAAGCCTCCTGTCAATTTTATGGTTTGGGGTTGCTTCTCATTCAATAGGATTGAATTTTTCAAACCAGTAGACAAAACGCTGAACAGCACTCAATACTCAAAAATATTGGACCCATGCTTGCTGCCATCTACCGAAAAACTCTAAATTGATCAATCAAAGCTAATTTTTATGTAAGACAATGCACCATCAATCACATCAAAACAGATGAAAAATTACTTTTTCAAAAAAATATCAATGTTATGACCTAAACCCAATCAAGAATTTATCGAGCGTAATAAAATTGAGACTTTCGAAGAAAAACATTCAAAACAAAGAAGCTTTGATTGAAAATTTTATTGTGGAGTGGAGCAGTTAGCTACGAGATGACATCTGCAAAAATCTCATTAAGTGTATGCCGGAGCGAGTCAGTTCTGAAAAACAAAGGTGGAAGCATAAATTACTAATAAAATTTTTATTTTGTCTTTTTATTTTACTAAATTTTATTTTTAAGAAAATATTAGATTAATTCTTTACATAATTAATACAATATAAAAAGTGAGTCACTTTTTTGCACAGTAAATACCTTAAAAACAAAAAGATAATATGCATTAGGTTAGTTTCTTAAGAATTTTTTTGTAAAATTGCAGACAATGTATCATTTCCCTTCCTTATATACAAATTTATTTATAACTCTATTTTTTATCTAAAATATTAAGAAAAACAAATGTCTTTTTTCCAAAAAAATTGACTGAGCGCTGTATATTGCTGTATTATATATTTACATAAGAAGATGCTTTCATTCTATTCCAGCCGAATCCTTTCCATTGGCAAAAGCGTTATAAATCATTACTGAAAATAAAACGATAATAGAAGCATTATAACTTTGGTTATTAAAGTTTTCGGTCTGGCTCAAAGTATTGTGATGTTTGTTTACTTGAATACGGATTATTAAAATCTGACGAAATATCACATCTTTTGGGAGAACTAAGAACTTTCAGTAACTTGGAGATTATATAAATATGGAATTTGTAAAAAACAGATGTTTAAATGTTATGTTCTGTTAACTCTGTACAGGCATTATCAAAAATTTTAAAAATCGTTACTATAGTAACCTTACTTATATCATAATTGATTACTCTTCCTATATATATATAAAAAAACATTTATTTCTCTCTGCCTCTATGTATATAAGCGGAGAAATCAACACGCCTTAATCGTTCGACGCCTTAATCGTTTGACACCTTAATGGTTTGACACCTTAACCGTTTGACGCCTTAATCGTTTGGCGCCTTAATCTTTTAACGCCTTAACCGTTTGACGCCTTAACCGTTTGACGCTTTAATCGTTTGACACCATAGCCGTTTAACGCCTTAATCGTTTGACGCTTTAATCATTTGACGCCTTAATCGTTTGACACCTTAACCGTTTGACACCTTAACCGTTTATCAAACCATTCGCCTTGTTTATATGGACATGCGAAACATTCCCGATATTGAGCATTGTTTCGCTAAGAAACAATTTTTGAAAACTAAAGAGTGAATTTTGATGTGCTTACACACACACACACACACACACACACACACACATATATATATATATATATATTATGCATGCTATGTTTATGGCTTAAAGTGCTTATATCAGGAATAGAGCATATGTAAATATAAAAGTGGACATTGGAGTCAACACACAGAGCCGACAGTTTGTTGCTTAAACGCAATTGTGAGGCCTGACACCACTTGGTGTTGATTTCAATACCCACATACACTGAAATTCAAGTAGGTGGCAACCTGTGAATTTGTTAAGGTACTATTTTTTATCATGCTTGTTTTTCTTCATTAAAAGCGATTTCGTTTTACGTGAAACGTTTCGAATTTCCTCTCTTCAATCGCTTAGAAAGCAATGATCATAATTCAGTGTCACTTACCTTCCCCGTCACACAATTGTATTTGATTTTCTGCCAGCAGATCTACCCCTAAACCTAAATTTATCATTACCATATTCGTTCCATTAATCTTTTACTATCATCCACTCGATCATATCAAGTTGGCCATCTTGCAACATCAAGGGCTTCGAAATAGATGCTAATGAAAAGATTTATTGTTTACTTTAATAGTCATAAGTATATAATTTTCATCAAAAGTTTAAAAGTTGATAATTAAGTTTTGATTCCATATTAGATAGAAATGTTCTGAAAAGAAGAATTTCCGATTTCCAATCACTGCAAAAGATCGATCATTCTGTTAACGAAATATTCTAACACGAAACATTAACAAAATATCTTCATACGAATTCGTTTAAGTTTTGCATCAATGTACCGTCCATCATCACATTTTTAGATTCACTCTCATTGATACGTTCATTCGATTATTGTGGATTCACTAATCTACAACGACGACGACGACGAGATGTGATTGCATTTAAAGAAATTAGATCGCACTAATGAATTTTGTTGATTGATTTTTATTTTAAAGGCTCAGTTCGTCACGTTAAAGATTCGCAGGCATGGCTATAAAGCTTAGTGGTCAGTATATTTGACATGAAAGTCGGTTTTTATCATTTACACGAAATACTTTTATCTACATCCATAGAGAAATAAGTAAAATTGAAATGATGATCACTTAGGAAATGTGTCAGGAAAATAGTTTACATAAGACAAAATATGAAAACGAGGCAATGTTTCCAGTTTCATTCTGTTAAAATATTTTTCCTTATTTTCTCGAATAACTCGAAAACAAAGGAATTCAATATGCAAGAAAGAATGCGGCGTGTTCATCTGAAAAAGCAAAATTGAATAAAACATACATTTCGTAATTATGTGAATCCGAATCTTGTTTAAACCGTCTGCTTTAATTTTTTCCCTTTTTTTTTCCTATGAACTTAGTATAACATGAATGTTTGAGTTATAAAAGATGTACATATCTATTTGTAATTAGTCAATGAGATTTCTATTTTCTGTGTATTTTGCTAGGAAGATTGATTGTGTAAGAAGAAATTGAATATTTCAAGTTCTCTGTTTTAACAAAAGGAGAGAAGCAAAACTTATTTAAAATTAAGGATTTGCGATATCAAGTTTTGCTTGTTACTAAACAGATAAAAATCTCAAAGCTATTTACACCTCATCTATCAGAATTCAGCAGAAAAAAAAACATGGTGGTGTTTAAAATAAGAAACCCAGCGATCGAACAGATTTGTTTTCCACTTGACCTTCAACTTTCTTGGCATTTTATCTTCACTTGGTATCAAATCCTCAGTTGTGTTTCCTGATGTTGATTAAGCCCCATTTTTATTTGGTATAAGAGAAAGAGGGGAAATGCCAAGAAGAAATTCGAGAGGTCATATTTTAATTAAAAAACTAGTCTGAAATATTTTCTTGTGGGTAAATATATATTTTCCATTAGGTTAACATTTTTATATAATTTCGGTTTCTAGTTTTCTTAGACATATAAGAAATTTTATTTATTTATTTAGTACACGTATATAAAAAAAAGTTTCGTTGTCTTCTAAAAGGAAATTAACATCTACCGACCGAATAATCGAAAGTTTTAGAAAATATGCTTCCTGACAGGAATCGAACCCGAAATCGCTTTAAACTGGGAACTACCTTCAAGTTACGCGTTGTTACAGCTTAGCTACAACAAAGCATTAAAATGATCGAAGGAGCAGTTACCCTACTTAAAAATAGAAAATCCAAAATCTTTCAATATATATATATTTATATATATATATATATATATATATATATATATATATATATATATATATATATATATATTATTAAAACGACAGACAAGATACTACGATTAAGCTTTTATTTAAACAAAAAATAAAATCATCCTTGATAATGGCTAAAAGTATAGTCGAAAGCTCTTGGAATTATAGAACATTTGGACAGTTTCTACACTCTGTGTCCAGAAAAGAAAACACAAGAAAAATTAAATAAAAAGCTGAATCGTAGTACCTTGTCTGTCATTTTTAATGAAACATGCATAAATGAAGGATTGCTGCCTAAATACAACACACACACACACACACATATATATATATATATATATATATATTTATTTATTTATTTATTTTACCCAAACAATGTGATAATGCTACTGGAGGTTAAAGAGAATAAAAAAAGATTAGAGAAGTAACTGGAAACCCCATCCTAAACAGAAAACAAGGGATAAACCTTTACTCCCGTTCAAAAGACCAGAGATGAGTGTTTGAGTAGAGGCCCCAATATTTTAAACTGTGTGAATTACGTCTAGCGACCTAGGCATTTGAGAATTAACAAAGATCGGCTCACCAACCCGGTTCAAACCTGCGTCCCCATTTGTAAGAGAAACCACAATTTAATCTTGAATAATTAGTCACAGACAGTGTCACAGCCGCGCAAGATTTTCATTATCCTTTTGAAGAAATCACATTCTCTTTCATCTTAATTCTTTGCTTCCTGCAACATCGCTCTAGAAATGTTATATCAATGAAGACAACAGATTCCTTTGTAAATGGCAACATTAATTCTTTTTGCTAAAACTAATCTGTCTTGACTTTTTGCCAACATGAAAAATCTACAGAAAATTAAATCTATTTAAATGTGACAGAATAGCATTAAATTAGATTTTTCTTTCAGGACCAATGACTTCAGTTTCTTACTTTCAAGATTATTAAATATACAGTAATACAAATTGAAAAGACTAGAAGAAACATCACATAATCCATTATCATTAATCATATTCCAGCGTAAAATATTTTGGATGGGATGCTAAGAATGAACATCATAAACTGGAATTTCAATAAGCAAATTTATTAACTAACATATAACAGTTCCTAGTGGATGACCTATGAAACATTAATTTTATTTTTACTTGGTTAATTTTTGTTATTGTTATATAAAATCCAATATATAAATGCCATACCTAAATATTTCTATTAATGAAATCATTATTTGAAAAAGATTTGTTTGCTTTGGGCCAGAAGTAATAGAATCGATTCATTTTTTTTCTTTCTTTTTTTCTTTCTCTTTTAATTTTTTTTCTGTCATATCCCCCCCCTCACTCGATTTCTTCTCTATCTTCCATTTTCTCTTCTGTTTTTCCTTACTTTTTTTTCTAATTTTTCCGTGTTCCTAACTCACTTCACGGATTCCATTTTTGCTACTATTACCCGTTAGGCTAACCACACATCTTTAGAATTCGGGATAGAAAAGATGGGAATTTGTATTTCCATCACTGACTCACATGCTATCTACACTCTCGATTCAATACGATCCATATGTGCAGTCATCAGCGAAATCGTAGCAAGTTTCCAGTCTTGTAAAAATAAATAAGTATGTAATCAATGCAGTGAGCATATTCAATCACTTGTAAAATCCTAAAAAACTAACTTGGGGATATAAGGTGGAAATAACAATTTAAAACACTGGAAAAAAAAGTCTCTCTTTCTCTCTCTCTCACACACACACACACACACACACACACACACACACACACACATATATATATATATATATATTTTTCTCGTTTCGATAAGCTGAGGTAATCATGCATACATTCACATTTAGACAGCCATCCAGATTTCTTTAAAATGGATGGACATGTGTATTGTTTTCTCAGCTATATTGCCTATATAAATATTATATATATATATATATATATATATATATATATATATATATATATATATATATATATATATATATATATATATATACAACGTTTCTAAAAGACAAGAAAGACACACATATAATGGATGAGAAGAGACGAGTTGGCGCCCCTCTTAGGATAATTAAAATCAGGGTCAAAGCTCATTGAAGATTAATCGAGAAATAAAGTGTTTCTTTAAAAAATCTTTTAAAATTAAAAATTAACAACAATTTTTAATCCACTTAACTCTGATCATTTTAGCTGATCTTATTTTATTTCCTTCTCATATTTACACTTCTGCATATATATATAACCTATGTGCAAACACTAACACATTATATGTGATTTTCTATATTTAGGAAGGAAAGTGCTCAATGTCGCTGATAGCATGTAAGTAGATAAATAGCTGACAGGAATCAACAGTGCATTGAGTCAACAACAAATCTTGATCCTCGTTCTTCACACACACTCAAAACTGCTAATATATATGCGTGTTTATCAATGTCCTCTATATATATATATATATATATATATATATATATATATATATATATATATATATATATAAGTGTGTGTGTGTATGTATACGTAAATATATATATATATATATATATATATATAGTTAATACAAATATAAAATTTATCACTTAGTTGACTGGTGTTATTTTCAGCATCCCGACTCTAGAGTATCGTAGACGTACCTTCCAGCAATCGGTCTGTCCACTGGCCAGGAGATTCCAGCAACTGACTGTTTATTTCCTCGCTTTTTTTTTATATTGAGTTAGAAAAATAATTTATGCACTTTTCATTGGTGCAAATTTGATTTTCCCTCTTCATTATTTGTATCTGTGCATATAGAATATTGTGATTATTTCTCTTTTTCGTCGTTTTACACACACACACACACACACACACACACACACATATATATATATATATATATATATATATATATATATATATATATATATATATACAGGGTTATTGATATTGTATACATATATATATGTATCATATAATACATATAATATATAAAATTTATACATATATAATGTATATATATATATTCAAACAGGCTTTGTTAAATAATTTAGATATATCATGTCGCCGAGTTTTTGTTGTGATCCTTTCAATTTAACGGATTAATTTCTTGATAGCCTTAGGGAACGGATTAAGAAAAACACTAAAATTTCCTTTCAAATATTTTTTCCAAGTGTCTCTGTAAATTCAAAAAAATTTCAACTGTTCATTTTTATCGTTTATGCAGCGTTCGAGATTACAAAGTTCATGTATTTTTTTGTCTTTCCAGTAGAAGGGAAGAAACGTTTATATTTTTGCTCATACATATATCATTTTTTTATAAGCATTTAAGGAATTTGATGCTCTATTCATAGTTGACTTCATTTATTTGGGGCTTTAATTTTGTTATTTCAAAAGCTTCAAGGAGTTTTTGTTTTTGCTTATTATTGTTCTTATGCAATATATATATATATATATATATATATATATATATATATATATATATATATATATAATGGACTTTCCGTCAGTTTCGACGTATGAGGATCTGACAGCTTAGTTGATTCAGTTACAAAATTTTGTGCAATAATCTTAAGTGGCATTTAAGACCCGCTAGTGATTACAAAGGAGGCCACATATGGAGCAAGTGTGAGGATAGTGAGATGGGATCACTGTTAGATTGGCTGACATTTTAGATCTTGCTCTCGCTTCTTGAAGATGATTCAGACACTAAAACATGTTGATCTCCATTCTACCCGCTCTATGGCTAAGCGCTCAAGGGTGCTATGTGGTATATTGACAGCTGACAAGTTGCTTTTCAGCTTGTCTTTGTATCCTAGCCATGGGCGTCCTACATTCCTGTAGCCTTGATCTAACTGGCTGTTAATAAGGATCTTGGATATCCTGTCATCGGAAATTCTCAAGACATGACCAGTCCACCGTAACTGAGACTGTAGGAGAAAAGTCTCGATTCCTCGAATATTACACCTGTTAAACAGGTTTACGTTAGATGTCCTATCTTGAAGGTTAACTCCACAGATTGCTCGCAGAGAGCTTTTATGGAAAACATCCATTTGGCGTATATGGTACCTGTATGGAGTCCACGACTCTGAGTCATACAATAGGATGGCAAGTACAACAGCTCTGTAAACCCGAATTTTCGTATCCAGTCGAATACCCCGCTCATTCCACAAGCGATGGTGAATTTTGCCGAAGCACTGGTAGCCTTAGAAATCCGATGCATGATTTTATCATCTAAAGTTCCACTGTAATTGACTTTGCTACCAAGATAGGTGAAAGACTTTACATAGTTCAGGGGTTTGTCTTCTACTTTCAATGGTCTCTCTGGAAATTTGTAGACTGGTGATTTTTGTTTCTCATCACAGAATTGCTTCGGAGTAGGACAAGGTTGGTGCACTACTTCAGTTTTCTTTTATGCTAAGTGTAAGACCAAAGTCTTTACATGCAGTAGAGAAACGATTTATTAGATGCTGGGCCTCATCAAAGGGTGTTGCAACAAGAGCAGTATAATCAGCAAACAATAAATCACGAATAATTTGCGTACGAAGTTGGGTCTTGGTTTTGAAGTGCTGATGATTGAAGAGACCACCAGTTGTTCGAAACTGAAACTTGACGCCACTCTCTGTGCCTGCAAATGCATATTTCAGCATCACTGAGAAGAAAAGGGCAAAAAGGACAGGGGCCATGACACAACCTTGCTTGAGGTCATTTGTGACATTAAAGTATTCCGACATCATAAAATCAGACACGATATTAGCTTTCATTCCTTCATGAAAGGAGATGATGACTTTTAGCATGTTTTCAGGGATGCCAGTTTTCCTCAAGGCTTGCCAAAGAGCCTCTCGATTCACAGTGTTAAAGGCCTTCGTCAAGTCCACAAACTCTATGTACAACTCTTGGTTTTTCTCACGAACCTCTGCAACTTGACGAAGAGAAAACATCATGTCACTTGTGCCACGACCCGACCGAAAACAACACTGCGACTCAGGATAAATGTTGTCAACAATGTGTACAATGATTCTATTTAGAATCAGTCTAGCTGTAATTAAACGTAGTGGTATCCCTCGATGATTATCTCAAATATACACCTGGAACCCTTGTTTTTGTAGAGGTGTTTGATAGAGACGTCTTTATAATCCTGTGGGATACAGCCTGCCTTCCATATCTCCACGAAAAGGAGATGTAACTTTGCAATCAACTTTTTCCCACCATGCTTATACACTTCAGGTTGAATAGGATCCTTAGGTGTACGTGATTTTCCAGATGAGATTTGCTTGATGGAGTCAATTACCTCTTGATAAGTAAGTTCAAAATACAACTCCGGAATTTCAGGATTTTGCTCAATTGATGTGATGGCTTCCTCATCAGTAACTGAAGTGCTGTTTAACACAGTTTCGAAATGCTCTTTCCAGTGATCTAAAATGTCTGACTTATCCGTCAAGAGAGTTTCACCATCTGCTGTGGAGATAGAAGCAACACCACTTTTCTGAGGACCGAAAATGCTCTTGTGTCCAGCATAGAAAACCTTTAGATCCTTTCTATCTGAAGCTTTTTAGAGTTCAGTGGCCTTTTCAGACCACCTACGCTCTTTCATGGCTCTTAGAGCTCGTTGAACCTGACTTTTGCACTTTTTGTAAGAGATCGTTTTTGTCCTCAATCCATGCTTTATGAGAAGAGTGCAATTGATCTATAAGCTGCTGAACATCTGTATTGTTGTCATCAAACCAGCGGGCTGTCAAGTCTCTGTGTGAGCGAGCAACATTTAGGGCTCCTTTTATCGCCCCCGCCCGAATAGGGAATATATAGTGCAAGTTAAATAGGGCTGCTTTGTCACCGACGGATTACACGGACATCACAATTGCTATGGGTTATGAAAGAACGGCCATCACCCATCAGTATACTGTGTAGAGCTCCAGCTAGAGCCTTCCAGTAATATATATTTACCTGACCCATGTCGCCTTCACTCTCTCGCCAGCGGACCTTGCAAGTGAATTTGTGGATAAGAACGAATCAAGGTAAACCACCAGAAAATCCACACAAGTGATTTGATTAAAGTGTTGAAGACTTCTCTAGAACCATCCACACTTTTCGGAACTATTGATACACTCAGTCGGTGCAAATAAATGCGACTGACGAAGCAGACAATATACCTCAGGCTTTTCGTGTAAGATCAATCATGTTCTATAACACTAAAGAGTTTGGTCAGACCTGGTAGTCACTATTTGTCTATAGCTGGAACCCTAACAGGTGCTACCACCCCGGGTTAGGGCGGACCTGGAAACAACAGCAATTAAAATCCACACTCTTCAAATTCTCCAATCTCCCGATGTAGTTTATCGTCATACCCAGGCAATTATATATATATATATATATATATATATATATATATATATATAATTATTTATTTAAAAATATGATTCCAAATCGCTACATAAGAGGTTCATGTTTCAAAAACTAAAGCCGAAAACTTCAATATAATCCTTTAAATTAAATTGAGTTGAAAGTAAAATGGGCTCCGTTCCATCCTCAAGCGAAATTTTTGTTGGAATAACGTATATCTGAAATTTACTTGTTTAAATTGAAATCAAAATCCCCATGGTAACAGCTATGGTGAATTTTCTAAATTGGGTAGGCGAGTGTAGGGGTGTTTATATTAAGTAGCGGTATAGAGATACTTTCAAGGTGTCAAGTCGGGGAAAGGTGGGGTGTCAAAATGAAACGGAAGATGTATTGGCCATCGTCTAGTTTGCTTGTCCATGGAGATTTATTTATTTTTTATTTTATTTTATTTTATTATGAAAGGAATTGTGCATATATAAAAAAAAAAAAAAAAACTTTCGTAACGTTTGTTTTTGACGACTTCATAAAGGGTTATCTTATATGTAAGGTATTTAAACTACTAATTTAGGCTATGGATTATGAAGTGTGTTATATAGTAAACACCCTACACTCGCCTACCCAATTTAGAAAATTCACCATAGCTGTTACCATGGGGATTTTGATTTCAATTTTAAAACAAGTAAATTTCAGATATACGTTATTCCAACAAAAATTTCGCTTGAGGATGGATCGGGCTAAATAATTTCCAAACGTTGAATTTCTTTATGGTAACGTATAAATTGATCTAATTTTTTCAAATACATTATATATATATATATATATATATATATATATATATATATATATATATATATATATAAATGCTGTTCGATAAAATTGACTCACCTGATTTTTTTATAAATATATCTTCTCCGATGAAAGGAAAGTTGAGCTAAATTCAAAGGATAAGCGATCTAAAATCTGAAGAAGAAGCAATTCTTTGAATTTAGCAGTAAGTACTGTCAAGGATCCGTTCAGTATAATGTTCTGGGGATGCTTTTCTTTTCATGGAACTGGTTTCTTAAAACCAAAAGCGAGCAATACAAGAGAATTTTAGAGTCTTGTCTGCCCCCTTCTGCTGAAATGGTGTATATCGACCCCACCAAGCTCATTTTTATGCAGGATAATGTTCCCTGTCACAAATCAAAATTGATGAAGGAATACATTTAAGCAGGTGAGTGTTATGACATGGGCGCCCCAATCTCCTGACCTCAACCCCATAGAAAACTTATGGAGCATGTTGCTCAACTGCTTTCTCGAGAGCTCTATACTGCTCTATGAGACCGCTAAAAAAAAGAGTATAGCATGATGAAAAAGACGCCAAATTTCACGAAAACAAAATGTTATCGTCTGAATGTTTATATTATTATTAAGAGGAAAGCTCAAAGTTTATTTTAATTATTTTCTTTTAGAACTTTCTAAATTTTGGTAAAAAAAAACCTTGTTTCTCTTTGTATCACCAGAACTAGTAAAATAACATATACAATTTTTAGCACGTTTTTTTTTTTTTTTTTTGTATGACACACATTAATTGGAAAATCTTGCAAAAATAAAAATAATTGTCGGATGTTAATGAAAGTTTTAGAAACTATTTACAGATGATCGAAATTATTATAAATATGTTTTTTTTTATTAAGTCATGGCAGAAATATTATTTTTTTATATTTATTACCCCCCATAACTAATTTTATGAAAACGCTAGAAATTCGATCACGTCAGGTTTAGTGATTACTATAGCACAAAAGCACTAGGTTTTGAGGAATGCAAATCATGTTTTTTTTTTGTTTTTAATTGGACCCCCCCTACCTGAAAATCAGCTCTGAATTGTAACATAAAAAACTCAATAAAACAAAGATATTATTTAATTTCAAATGCTTTTATTTGCTTTTAGTTGTTTTTATGAATATGGACAATATTTTCTGAAAGCAAAAATTTTTTTCGATAAAAAATGAATTTTTAATACAATTATTTGTTATTTTTTTTAATTATAATAGATTTTTACATTTAAGTATTATAAAATTAGTTAAAAGCCGCATCGGGTTTCCTAAGTGTCCTTATGAGATAGATCTTTTTTAGTGCGTTGTAAATTGTATCATTTTGACCCGCAGTAATTAAGAAATGTCATTTTGTGTTTAACTCGGGCTGTAATTATAAAGTACGGAAGACCAACCAAAATACAATTAAGTTGGTTATTTGAGTTAAGCATTGTTCTCCGCTGTTCAGGCCTTTATTTTTCCGAAACATGTGTGGAGAAGTTAATTTGATTTTTCAATTTCAACTGAAAAGGGTACCTACAAGTATCAGTATCATCTTTTGAAATTTATATGATCTTATTTTTATATTAATCTCAGTTATGACATTTTTCCATAAATGAAATATCAAAATTATTAATAAAATGAATGCAAATACAAATAACACAGTAAAATGTAATAAATGTACATAAAATTATAGTATTTTATGTACACTTCTGATAAAATTTCATAAGAACGGTACCTATAAATTAATTAGATACCTTTCTTATGAAATATGAAATTTAATCTCACTCTTAACAGACTTATTTTAATTTCTTTATAATATATTTTTCATAAAGCATCGTAAACGTAAAGGTGAAAGCTAAGTACAAAAAACAACAACAAAAAATAGAGCGCTGAAAGTTTTCCTTAAAAATAACGAGGTAAATAATTTGTTCACTTAAATGTAAATAATTTCAATTTTCTCCTTCCGTAGAACAAATTAACCTCACGGAATCCGTCAATATGTCATTCATCACCTGTCAAGTGACGCGAAAGTTTACGACCTGCTTTGTTTTATTTTCAAATTACATCCTTTCGGCGCAGAAGCTAAGTCAACCTTGGTTCAGAATATTTTAAATAAACATTATAATTTCTGATTTTCTTAAAATAACTTTTGAAAAAATGATAATTGATATTTAAAAGAATTTCAAATTTCAGTTTTTTTATAAAATGGAAGAAATGGTCAATTTTGCTGACTCAAAAAAAAGATTATTAACGAAAATTTCGGGCGTGCTAGGAACGATAAAAAAATGTAAAAAAATACTCCCAAAATACTTTGATCTTTCCTCTTAATAATAACATAAACATTTAGACGATAAAATTTTATTTTCGTCAAGTTTGGCGTCTTTTTCTTCCTGCTATGCTCTTTTTTTTTAGCGATTCTATTCTATTACTTGCAGTAAGGACGATTCTCCCGGGGTTCTGCTCTGTCTTGCACAAGACACGGACCAGACTCCACTTGGACAATTTGGAGTCTGTTGTTATTAATATACAACGTCCTGCCCTGTTTAGGCAGAGAGAATTAAAACAAAAGTTGGCATTGTTCGGGGAGCTAGTCGCCAATCCAACGCCTATATCGGAAAATCGTTTTTTTTTTTTTATCCCTTCCCTAGTTTTGTTATATTTTAACTCCAGTTGTTGAAAATATTTTTTTTATACTACTTAGTTTCAATTGCCGACGATATTTTTTTCTGAAGATGTGTCGGCCGAAAGATATTAGGAAAATATCCTTTTTATGAATAAAGTCCGATCACTTTTTTAAAGATCATTTTTAGTCTGGTGTGACTATAATAATCTTTTTAATATATATATATATATATATATATATATATATATATATATATATATATATATATATATATGTGTGTGTGTGTGTGTGTGTGTGTGTATAATATATACATACAGTATATATGTATATATGATATATATGTACTGTATATATGTATATATATGAATATATATGTATAATATATATATGTATAATATATATTTATATATACAAAATATATAGAGAGATATAATATATATGTATAAAACCTGAATTATTGATGGGAATAATCTAGCATATAATATATATGTTTAATATATATTATATATGTATATATAATATCTAAATATATAATATTTATATAATATATACCATATATATAATATATTATATATATGTATTAGGTTTATGTTAAATTGGTATTCACGCAACATAGTATTCATTCACATTTTCAAAACTAACTATTTCTTACCTTACCAAAAATTTTCAAAAGAATGTTATGACCCACAGCTCCTTTAGATATTAATCGAATACAAAAACTTTCATTGTCCATCATGAATGTGAATGAAAAACAATATTTTTCAAGTCGCTTTCTGCGAAAACTATAAAATCTGTTGCAAGAAATGTTAAATTTGAAATAGTAAGAACGAAAAAATGTAACTGAATGAAAGAGGGGCGAAAAACTCAATTTCAAGAAAGGCATATGAAAATGAAAAAGGATTTTAATCTTTTCTCTAGGATATTGCTCACATCGTTTTATTTATTAATAAATAATATTTCTTAAATTTTGTACAATTAAGTCTGTCACCACAAAGAGAAGTTATTAATATTTAAATTAAGAGAGAGCTGAAACTAACAGAATATATTTTACTCATATATCTTAAAAATAGATACCTCCACTTATTTTTGCTTTAGAAAATCTTTATAAAAATATTGTTTTTACATATATAAGAAATCTATACTCACTAAACCTGAATTATTGATGGGAATAATCTAGCATGCAATGGTACAATGTTTCGGATTTCATAACATTGTAAAATCAAAATTGCTACAGTTGACTGTGTTTCCTTAATAAGCTTTCTGATTTTTTTTCGTATTTCCTGTTGCTTTCAATCTGTCAAATATAATAATTTCAGGAAATTTCTTTTTAATCGAAGTTGGAGATATAATTTTCATTTCTTGTTTTGTTACATTCAGTGTCTTTTGTGAAGATTGAAAACTGACAATGTTTTGATGAAAGTTATTGTCCAATATAGTATTGAAAAATAATAATCCATCATGTTAGAATTACAGACTAACCAGCGATACTGAAATAAGTTCAATCACAATTCCTATATACGACATACCAGATTTATTATAAGTGAAACTAACTTACTCAGGCAGAAAATTCTCTACAGTGCTGCTATTGAATCTTACCATATTATAAATCTGTGTCTCGGATTGTTTTCAAATATCCTCTTTCTTAAATAATATTATTGGATGATTCGTCCCAGAAAAGATCTGAACTGATGGAACTAAGAAATATGGCTCATCAGAACATTTGCCATAAAATAATAAGAGAGTCGAGAGAGACATAGCTGTGAAGGTCCGAAATTTTTAAAATTTTAATTAGAAATATTTATTAAGTTTTAAATCTTAAAATTATAATTTAAATTATCTAAATTATAATTTAAATTACTTCAGCCTCTTAGTTTATATAATTAAGTGAAAACTATATTTACTCATAAATAGTCATTAATACAGTCATCGAACATCAAGATTTTTAAAATAATTTTGAATTCTTTTATATAAACCTGCCCATTTTTAAGATTACTGAGGACTACAAAATTATAGAGAAAAGGCACTTGCGTCATTTTCTTAAATTATGTCTTACAAATAGAACAACAATAAAGCTGTCATCAACTTGTTATCATTCGCCAAACACGTAATCATGGCTGCTATCGGTTTAAAAACACAGCTACTGTTTGGTTTAAAATGCATTTGTGATATTTCAAACTTGAAGTAAATGATATTTGTTTCAAATCAGATTAATTATAATTTAAATCAGCAAAAATTTCTCAAAGATTCAGAAAAGTATATTTTATTTTGGGAAGATATTTTTAATAAAGAGAATTACATTGCGATAAAAAAAGGGCCGCTAATCAGCTATTTTAGCAAAAAAAGAAAAAAAAAGAAAAAAAAGTCGATTCAATTTAATTTCTGTTTGAAATATACTAGGGTACTTTGCATACTGGAACTACTAAATTCGATCCTTTAGCTTTCAATTAAAGATAAAATGAAAGCTTCAAGAAAGCTTTTTTATTTAAAAAAAATCATTTCAATCCTTAGGTATCGCGAATTAGTGGAAATACCACCTTAAAAAACGTTGTCAACGCCTATTGACTAAAAGAAGTTTACTGGGAAAACATTGACTTACAGTATGAAATCTGAAATAGTATGCTACTTAAACTCTCTCACAAATGATAATAAAATTACAAGGTTCGGTTTGACACGCCGTTCAATTTACTGAACTTTAAATGAGCATCTATTCAGCATTTCTGTTGAATTCAATATCCTGTAAATGTTGCCGACAAATATAAGAAAATATATTAGCCATTATATATATATATATATATATATATATATATATATATATATTATTGTTCTAATTCTGTGAAGAGAGGGATATGAAAGAGTTAAGCTGGGATAAAATGAAAATCGTTTGTCTGTTCTTTCTCAACAGATAACGAGACCAACTGTCGGAATAAATAACAAATAGGCACTTCTCATTTGAACGTTAGCCAATCAAGATTAGTGATGTATTTATGTTTGTCTTACTACAAGTTGTAATATATCTCTATCCATTGATACACATTCGTAGATGTACAGGCAAACGCATATATACTAAACACTAACACATATTGACACCAATTAATCAAAATAGAATTTCTATACAGTAATGAAGTGTGCTTATTTTAAAAGAATTATTTTGGAAAATTCGAAGTTTGATTCAGTTTTGGATAAATACTTTCTTCAGTATTGCCTCCTGCAAACTTGGTCGATATCTTTTTGCTTCCTCCTTTCTCAGCTGACAGTAAATATCTTCTCTATCGTTATGATTTAAAATATGATTTTGGAAAGGTATTTGTACAATTTTTAGTTGTGCTTAACTTTTAAATACACGGCATAATTGATGAATTTTAGATAATTTAAATATGAATCAATTTTTAACTTCATAGCTTTTTAACTTCCTTTTTTCATGTCTTTAGTCTGTTTGAAATCAATATTCGTTACTTGATTTGGAACAAGGCCACAAGAATGAATTATCCAAGATCGAACTGAGAACATAGTTCTAATATTGAATGGGAATAGCTAACTACCAATTATCCCACATTTAGATGCCTCATTTACTAAAGAGTATTAACAAAAAGCCCAAGTGTATGTAGTGAGGATCGGACTCTGATGAGTACCAAGGCGAGTTTGCTGACGAAGAGGCGTCTTTTTTTTTCAATAAATCTTGAATAACTTATGATGCATGTCCACGGGTATGAGTTAGCCTGTGAGGATCAAACTCTCTGCTCAGTAGTAACGGGCATCCAGACCAATTCATTACCAATTACCCCACGGAAATGCGGCCAAGTAACAATACAAACCACAATAATTCAGTTATAATGGTTTATGAACATCTTTTGCATAAAATGACACACATATTGTATATTTCTGCTGCAATTGATATCTGCGACCAGACAGAATATCAAATGATTTTTGACACTAATTCCAAAATGATTTTTGAATTCCTTTTTGTTTTCTTTTCATTTTTTATTTACTCATTTTTTTTAACCACATCACAGTCACAGTGATGATAATTTTGAAATCGTGGAGATTTTTTTTCGATTATGCTGGTCAGTTTCTGCAATGAAAAAACTGGTTTTTATAAGACAGATTTTTTAATTCGAAGACTCGACTTGGCACTAGGAATATATGAAACATTTATATTTCCTTAGGTAATCCATGATAGCATGATTAGAACTCTTGTCCACCAGTTGTGACCACAGCATCGCAGGCACTGGTTCTATAAGAAAGACTTTTCACACTAAACCACCCTCAGATAAAGAACAAATTCATCTGTCTTAAAGGTGGTAAATAACGGTAGCTAATCTGTTTTCAATAATCCTTGGCGTCCGTCTTTGGGGTTTGAGATGGAACTTGTCGGAACGGACTTTTCCAACCAGAAGTGGCATTACGAAATTGATGTAGATGATAAATGGCAGTTTTGTTTTAAGAGAAAATCTTAACATCTTCAGAAGTTCTCTTGCTGGCAATGCAAAAGAATAACACGATAAAGAAACAAAGAAATAAAGAGACAAAAACAAACAAAATACCAGAAGGTACTTACTGTTTTTATGCGTTTGGTTAAACATGACAAGTACAGTAAAAAACAGTAGCGATAGGAGAATTATATGCGTTTATATATATATATATATATATATATATATATATATATATATATATATATATATATATATATGTGTGTGTGTGTGTGTGTGCGAGTTTATTGTATATTCGAAACATTAATTGTACACACACACACAGCTACTTTTACTACGCTTCGTTTGTTGTGTTTTACTGATATTGAGTTTTACTTTTTAAAAATTGAATTAAATGATTGTTGCATCCTTCAGTCGGCAAGTTGCTAGGTGCCATTTTGTCTACCGTATTGCCATATTTTAGTAGCACTAATCTTCTAATTAAGATATGAACATTGCTTTTTTATTTCGACCTATCGATATTGCATATTATGTATAAGTATTATTGCATATAAATATATGCATGCATGTACCTTCATATGCACTAGAAAATCGATCATTTTTTACTCATTTTATTGCAGTGATCAGTAAATAGACCGGTGATATCTCTGAGTTCTTGATTATAGAAATGAATATATGAGGGTCCGCTGAAAAGTTAATAGAGTCACTATAAAGCCTATAGTGCCAGAGCTATGAAATCTTGCATTCATTAATTTCAACTTTTCTTATTAATAACTGCATTGTTTCATTCCAGATAAACTGACATCTAACTGTTCAAAGAAAATTTCAAAAGTAACTAATAGCGATTTCTCTTGAAAATGAACAAAATTTGGTATCGTGTTGTCATCAAGCACCTGCAGAAAAGGGATTTAACCCCCAAGGATATTCATGCTGAAATGGTAGCTACATTAGGAGATGACGCCACAGCTTTAGTGAAAAAGTGGGCAGTTGAATTTAAGAGTGAAAGGGAGTGTCGTGAGTATGGCTCAAGGTCTGGACGTCCTTCAACTGCCACTACCCAGGAAAACATTGATCCTGTTCACCACATGGTGACGGATAGATAAATCAAATAGCCAATGTTATTAATATATCCCGTGAGAGATTTGAGAATATTATGCACAATGTACTTGGTATGACGAAAGTTTCTACAAAAAGATGAACTCGAAATGGACGGGGACACTAAAATCATGCAGGTGTGGAAATTTAAATATCTGGAAGAATTCTGACAGAAGACAATAAGTGAGATAAGTGAGAGCTGAGATCCGAAGACGTATTGGGATGGCCAAAGACGCAAGCCAAAAGCTAGGCAGAGTATTAAGAGACAGAAAAGTTTCGTTGCTAATAAAGGAAAGAGTACTGAACTACTACGTGATATCTATCCTCCTTTACGGCAGCGAATATTGGACGGTCTCCTGAAAGATGAAGAAGAGATCAGAGGCAACAGAGGTATGGTTCTACAGAAGGATGCCATGGATTAAACATGTGAACAACGACTTGGTTTTGGAGAAAATGGAAATGAAAAGGACACATACTTAACATCAAGAAGAGGTAGCTGAAATTTTGGGGACACATAATGAGAAAGGAGGGCTTGGAAAATCTGATACTCACAGGGCAGATAGAGGGAAAGAGGGACAAGAGAATGCAACGCTGTCTTAAGCAAGTGGATGGCAGAACAGAGTGTGGGAGAAATAACAAAAATACTAAACTTGTTGAGAGCTACAAAGGGCAGGAGGAAATGGAGAACCATGACCGCCAACGTCCAGAAGAGACACGGCACATAAAAAAAGAAGTTGTTTGTCTGTTATCAAAGACAATTCTAGTGAAGCGCCTCTGGTTACCATTTTTAAGGACCCATGATTGATAACTGCACTGACTACGGTCGGTGGTAATGCTTTTCATCAGGAAAAGATAGTCATGTACAATGAAGTACATGGCTATTTTTTTGTTTAACTACATAATAAACCAGTTAGGCAAATTAAGGACAAAGTAGAAAAAAACTGACCCGTTTCGTCCTTTAGGATTTCATCGAACTAAATTAATGTATTTGTTGATGGAATTGTGTGTAAAGAGGGGAAATATAAAAACGAAGGCATTTGTTATAATTATGCACGGACAGGAAACGCTGGCATTTTAAAGTTTTCACTTTGCTTCTGTTCAGATGTGTTTGGATGTGTAGTCTAACCAATTTTATTCAATTTACTTATGTTTTTTTATCTCTCTTATTATTCTCCCATAATAAATCTGTAAGTGGGAGAGGAAAGGTTCGTTTGAGAATAATTGCACTGAAATGGTATAAACACACACACACACACACACACACACACACACACACACACACACACACACACACACACATATATATATTAGTTCATGTTTCTTAATCTGTCTATATTCTTGCTATCTTATCTCTCTTCACACACCCACATGCGCGTGCGCATGTCTACTTAACTTTTGTGAAGCGAAAAACTCGGAGTAGAGGAAAGGTTTGCGCCTTCGACCTTTTATGTTCTTTCTTCATATTACAAAAAGACTGACTGCTCGTTACCAACAACCACTATTATGACTAATTAGCTGTATTCAATCTTTCTTAAAAAATAGTAGCAGAGACAATAATTCAACTGACTCTCCGACCACCTCGTCTAAGAACATGCATCAAAAGAAATAATTGCATTTCTCTTTGTCAGTCGATTTCGAACTATTGGCAATTAACTGTTCTTTCGCTCATACATGAGAATAGAAATCTGCTTCTGTTACTAAAATCAGTTAAACTATTTAATAATAACATCAGCTAAACTATTCGAAATGTAAGATTTTTGGAGCACACAGCAAAGCACGAACTGACACTTAGTAATTTTCAGGATTAGTATAATTCCAATTGCTTTAAAGCAATATCGTTGTGTGCGATAATCCTACTTTTGGACGGGTGGAGGCGTAACAGTTATCGGTGCGGAAAGTGGCATTGTCAGCCACGTCACTTCAGGGCATGGGTGATCACAGTTCTCCACAACTTCCTATCACTTGTGATCCCTAGCAGCTTTTCTTTTGCTAAAGCTCCCGTTCCGCGTTCCATTCTCAAAAATTCGTCAGGTAAGTGACTTGCCGCCTTCCCTTATCTTTTGCCCTCACTGTGTCTCGTGATGATTAAGTTTTCCAAGCCCACCATCCTCATCCTCATTATGTGTCCAAGGAATTTAAGCTATTTTTTCCTGATTTTGAGTGCGTTCTTTCTGTTATTATTTTCTTTAAGAGTCCCTTGTTGCTTACTCGTTCCGTTCATGAAATTCTCAATATCCTTCTGTAGAACCATATTTTTGCTGCCTCCATTTTCCCTCCTAAGCTATGGGGAGAGTGTCCAGCATTTAATGTAATATAAGAGAATGGATATCGCATAACAATCCACCACTCTTGTCTTTGTATCTAACGATTTTTTTCTGTCTCTTAGCACTTTGCTTAAAAGGCATTACTTCTTGGGATGTAAATGTCTGTATAAATACGTTTTTTCCTCTTTTGCATGTGCCATGACCAAGACACACACACACACACAGACATACACACTCTCTCTCTATCAATCACTCTCTCTCTCTCTCTCTCTCTCTCTCTCTCTCTCTATATATATATATATATATATATATATATATATATATATGTTTATAATTATGCACCGCTTCACTAGGTGACCTACATATAGATTTCAATCTCTTCCCATTCAGTATCAATTGCCTTTTAATGGAGTAGGTATGATGTAGGCAGGTCCCTCACTTCTAGCCAAATTAGTACCGTTTGTGAGAATTACCTGCTTATATCAATATATTTAGTATATTTAAAATACTATCCTACCTTTGGTAGCATAAAGATGAAAACTCTATAGGAGATATCCTCTCACACACAATCTTCAATTCTCTCTCTATCACTATATATATATATATATATATATATGTGTGTGTGTGTGTGTGTGTGTGTGTGTGTTTAGAGCATTTATATAATATTTGTTATTTAAATAGAATACAGCCCGTGTTGGATGTTATCAACGAGACAATTATACAATTTCAGAAAATTTGAATTAGAGTGAATAAATCCGGAAATGTCACAAACAGTTTTTATACTTTTTGTCAACATCGAAGGTCCATGCTAGTGGCATTCCTGCCTTGCTTGGAGTGAAATGAGTTAAAAATAAATATTAAATTATTGCTTGCATATCGTCACCCTCTTTTGTTCTTTTCTGTATCAATTTAATTCGATATCAAAACACATATTAAAGAATGGGTGGTGACAAGTTGTTTGACTTCATGACTGCCACTTATCCTGGGGTGGACGCCATCTTAGCCTCTTTCGCATTATTCCGTTCTGAAATTAACACATAACTTTCGATACTTTTACGGATGCTTTACTTTTTTTAAAAACATTTTCAAGGAAAAAACTCGCAAATATCCAGTGTTTACTATAATCAATACGAAATTTTCGCACATTTTTTATTCGTTCTGTTTTATTTTAAAGAAGCTCTTGAGAAATAGATATGATCGTTGTTGTTGGCTAATTAGAGAAAATAACTGAAGTTAATTTGGATTGGGAATCTTTTTTTTTGTTCTGCTTTTGAAGTCTTGTCTGTGATGACAGATTCTAATTTCTCAGATGAAGATACTATTTACGTCTGTTCCAAGTTACAACTAAAGAAAAGCTCGTATGTAAAACAAAATAAGCATTTCCTTGTATAATTCATAAAGTGCATTTAGTATGAAGAATTCTCGATTTTAGAAGACTCGGGTTTTAGTTGAATAGTTATTTAGTCAAATAAAAAGAAAAAAAAAGATTAAAAACTAAAGAAATTGTACACGCTTAATGAATATTTTGATATAGCTTACGTTTGAATAGATGTGCAAAGTAGTAATATCAAGATTCTGTGTCAAGAATCATGGTTGTAGCTGTTTTACAGTACAATTTGATCTAAGCGAAATAATTACATTAAAACATACGTGTAAAAATCTGTATTAGTTCGTTTAATAAAATTTTCAGTGTCTGATTTTTTAGAAGATACTTTTCAATTGATCCGTATTTTATCGGACAGAATTTTTATTTTGAATTAAGAAAACGTGGAAATATAAAGAAAATATTCTATAAATTAATCTTAAATATAATTCAAATAAAACTTGATTTTTCTTAAATACTACAAGTTTTCTCTTGTGGTAAAATTGGACAACAAAAAGAAAATAAGTTTATTTTTGTTTATTTATCTGATTATTTTTTATATGCATTGAATTAATTTTTTTTTCAGGAAACGAATGCAAATTTATTGTCTGAAGAATGTCTAGAAGTTCGAATATCAGAAGCTTTTGATTTTGTTTTCATGAATAGTTTTTAGAAACATTTTTAGTAAAACTCATTTGAGATGGAGTTTAATAAACTCAAAATAGATTCATTCATTTGTGTTTCAATTTGAATGAATTTATTTTCTGCTTATGCGTTTCTTGTGTGCATCGAAAATGAGATCCACGTGGTGAATAATTTGAAATTTACATTTCTCTATCCAACATTGTTGGAAGTGACTTAATAACTCTGAGAAAAGGCCGAATTCACACACACACACACACACACACACACACACACACACACACACACACACACACACACACACACACACACAGCTATTAAATCACTGAACTGTTGGAACTGCTAGGTAGCAAGAGTATATATGGGTTGGATATTAGAACAATCCAGAGCCTATGACTGGCAGCAAACGGCTTGCATTCGGATAGAAAATGAATTCAGTAAATATATAAAACTAGAAAGGTGAGTAAAACAAGGATGTATCTTCTCAGCGGACATATTTAACCTACACAGTGAGGCAATTCTGAGAGAATTAAAAGTCCTTCCATGAATCATTATTGGTCGCTATCATCTTAACATAAAATATGCAGACACAGTTGATAGACACAAGCTACAGAGACTCTTACAGAAGGAGTAAAGCGAGAAGAAAGAACTAAACATCAATTGCAAGGAGACAAGATGGTCGTTAGAAAAAGGGACAAGCCAACATGCAAATTACAAATTTGGGACACCAAAATCTAGCAAGTACAAGTTTTAAATATCGAGGACGTGTTTTAACAGAAGACGGAAAGTGCGACACATTGAAATCCGAAAATGGAATAACGAAAGGTGCCTTCCAAAGCTAATCCATGTCATCTACGGATAAGTATATTGGCATTTATTATTAGACAACGGAACTCTCTCTCTCTCTCTCTCTCTCTCTCTCTCTCACACACACATATATATATATATATATATATATATATATATATATATATATATATAATTCTCCGAAGCGAAATAAGTCGGGGTCATGAAATTTGGTCTCTATGGGGTCGTTCCTTTAAACATTAGGGCATTTATTATTGTTCTTGCCAAATTGTTCTACTTAAGGAGATATTTTTTTCCAGTCTATAAAATCTTGGAATGACAAAGATATGCAATATTATTATAGTAGTCAATATTATTATAATAGTCAATATTATTATAATTATTTAAAATTCGATAAGGTTATGTGATATTTTTGACTCTCATTCTTATTTTTCATATAATTTATTGCATATGCAAATAATTGATCTCTAGTGATAAATCTCCAATTGCAACATAGCCCCCCGCCTCCCCTGCGGTCCACACACTTCATCCATCGGTTTGCAGTACTTGGATCTGAGTGTTGAAGAAGCTTTAATCCTATTGGTCAAAAAAGTCATCAACAGTAGATATGATGTCACCCTCACTGTGATAGTGGTTCCAAGGCAAATGTATTTTTTCATGTTGGAGGACATCAGATGGGATTAAGTCAGGAAAATACGGAGGATGGTCAACCAATTCAATGTCCCAAATAAGCAGGCACTGAAACAAGGGACGTGTGCTGGTCCATTGTCATGAGGAGACAAGACTCCTTTTGTGAGAGTTCCTTGGTGTTTGGAGCAAGTCATAGATGTTTCCATTACAGGGATTATCTCTTTGTCTTTGGTGCAAAGTGACGAACCCAAAGAAACAAGCTTGATGTGTCTCAAACAATGTCAGATTTCCAGTGATATGATCAGCCTGATACGCTTTTGATGGGATGTCAGAAAATGTGGGACCCATCGAACAGAAACGTTCGGCATGCTAAGTTTAATGTGCATAATATTATTAAATCTCTCGCCGGATATGCTAATAGCATTGGGTATTGGATTTATTGTCAATTGCCTGGCATCCACCACCATGTGATAAACCCAATCAATGTTTTCCACAGTGGTAGTAGTTGCAGGACGTCCATCTTCAAAACTCTCCCTTCCCCTCTTAAAATCAGCTGCCCATTTTGGCACCATAGATAACGCTGGGGCTTCATCTCTTAATATAGTAACTATGTCAGCATGAATGCCCCTTGGGAGCTAAACACTTTTTCTGCAGTTACTTGAAAATATCACGATGCCAAATTTTGTCCATTTTCAAGAGAAGTCGGAACTAGTTACTTTTGAAATTTACTTTGAACAGTCACACGTCATTATTTACACTGTTTACATTGTTCGGACTGTTTTCCTCATCTTTATTGTCACATTCACAACGCTTCGGCCGTTGCACGCTCCGGTTTTCTTCAGGTGATATTTGTTTGAATTTCGAACCGAATCCAGAATAATCAATCTGTATGTTGGTATTTCTCAAGATTGATTTCATGACGTTTGTGTAGACGTACTTCCCATGTTTATTTCCTGAAATAGGTTGGCATATAACTTTCATATTCCCGGGTTGCTCAGTAAAGTCAATGAGAATCTGTTCCATTTCCTCCACCCACCGCTTGCAAATATTGTAACGGAGATTTGCGAAAGATCAAGTTCTTTCACACAGTTTATTGTTGCCCTTCCGTTCATAGATGAGAATTGAAATTCCAATGCAAAATCCATCATCTTTATTTTGTTCCTTTGTGCGTCGGTGTACAATGTGTACGCCATAAATATTGCGAAGAATGCCGTTTGTGCTAATTGATGTGTTGCGTTTTTAGACTTAGTGGGAAAAAATGGATGCTTTTCAAATTGGGCTGTCTTTTACGGCTTTTATTCCCACTTGAGACCAACTAATTCTTTTGTCTGACCAATATGGAACACATTGGATAATATGGCTATTTGTAGCAGCGGGCAATGTAGAAGACGCCATCTTTAAATTGATGCCGAAAGGAAGAGGTATCCACTGGAGACTAGCTCACAAGTAAACCTTACAGCATAAATTCAAAGTTTATTTATTTATAGTTTGAAGTTATTGTAGAATATAAGAATGTGGAAGCGTTCAAACATTTTATGTGTAATTCGACGTTGCGATGAGCTCAATCCAGTAAATATTTTTTAAAAATAAAAGCACTACAGGAAATGTATCAATCGACAACTGATTTCTTGATCTTAATCCCTGACCTTCCCTTTATGCTTTCCTCAATCCCCTCCCTCTTTACTCTTACTTTCACTCTATGTAAATCCTTGCGTGCTAGTGTCAGTCACTTGCTTGGGGTGAAATGCATACTGTTTTGTAAAAATAAAAATAATTAATAAGAACACCGGATTATATATCTTACTGTACTTTCTTTTTATTTTTATTATATATATATATATATATATATATATATATATATATATATATATATATATATATATATATATATATATATATAAAGGGAACATAGAAGTCAACATTTAGAGGCGACAGTCCGTTTCATGCAAGATGCAATCGTCAGACCACGAGTGCTGTTATTTTTCTTGGCTATTGATATATATATATATACGGGTCAGTGGTGCATTGTGTTGACTTCTGTTCACGTTTATATTTACACACGCTCTATCTCTGATATTGAGCACTTTATCCCATAAATATAGCACACCTTAAGACTATATATATATATATATATATATATATATATATATATATGCGTGTGTGAGTTTGTGTGTGTGTGATTAATGCAAAATAAAATTTGCCACTTAGATGATTGATGTTATATTCACCATCACAACTCCGTAGTTTCGCAGAAAAACCCATTCGTCAGAACTTTTCAGCAATTGACTGCCGTTTTTCTCAATTTTCGTTATTTTATGTTAAGTTTTAATTAATTTATACGATTTTGAAAAAAACAATCTCCTTGCTGTTATGTTTCCTGTTCTTCATTACTGATAACAAAGCAAAACAAAACTTAGGTGTAATTACATACAAAAACTTGAGGATTCAACTGAACTGTAGAATTAATGGAGACACTTGTCAATACGGTAGCGGACAACCATTTTTAAAAGTCAGTTTTGTCCACTCAATTCGGCTATTAAAAGGGGCAAGTGTCCAAAATTCCAGCCGTAGGAGGTTAAATGGAAAGCAACACACAAAGACGATAAACAACTGAAATTGGGGTTGGGATAGCGTTCAGCGCTGGTCAAAGCCACCAAGTGTGCAACAGAGGTTTAATTCATTCAAATGCTATTGTATTTCAATAAATACGATGAGCATTTAAAAGTGCATCACATGTTTGAACGAATTCTTGTATCATTCTAACAGTGTACAAATTCAAGTGAAATAAAGATTTTCAAATCATCTGCAAACTACCAATCATGTTTTAGTCTGTATTTTTGTGTACGTATAAAATCTATAATAAACTCAGACACACTTTCTTTCTTTCATATATGTCTATATTTAGAGACAATTCCCGTGTGCAGTACTGTTGGGGACCCCCTACTACAATTTGACTCAAGCTATGTGGGAGAAATTAGATAGAGAAAACGTTTTAGAGATCGTTGATGGTTGTGCAAGCCCGAAATCCCAAGTCATTGTGATCGAGGTTTTGAGCGTTCTCGTTTTGTTCAAACAATTAATCATTCTCTCTCAGAAACTGTAATCGTTCAACTTAATTGCAGTATGAACCGCATGTTGGGTGTTGAAGAAACACAAATGTGCCTGAGCGAATGTCTACAAAAAAGAGTAGACGGGTGTATTCAGGGAAAATTTATCCTTATTTTAAATATTGATTTTTAGCGGTGTTAAGTTCAATTATACAAATGCAACATATTTCTTTTATCTAAATAAAATCAAAAGATATAAGCTAAAGAAACATTTGATTAAAGCAATATCTTATTTATCGGAATGAATTATTTTATTTTACATTTTATATAGGGTTTTTTAATATTCTATAATATTTAACGGTTTTTCCTCCATTGATTTTTAAAGCGTTATTCTTTCAAATTTGACATCACTCTGAGTAGCTTTTTATAGCTTCCAAAAAGTCTTCGTTTGAATTTTTTCCATCCTAATATCCATCGTTTTAATAATGAACCATGAGTTTTCATTTAGCTTAATATCTAGAATGGTGGCAATTCCATTAATTTAAAAAAATCTGATTTGGCAAAATGGGTAATCGCCAGCTTTGCAGAATAGGAAGCTGCATTGGCTTACAGGAATATGTTCATTAGCTTAAAATATTTTGGTTATGGCTTGTATTCCTAAAAAAATGAATTTGTCTGCGTACTTACAACAATACTCTACCTTTATCTTGACACTAACATCGGCTTTCAACAGACCGCCAGTTTTACTGCCTACACTAACATGAGTCGAAATATGACCCCACTTTTGCTTTATTATCCTTTAAATCTTATTAGTTGACTATTTCCCTAAAAGATCCAATTTCGAATCCAACCATGGGGTTCGCATTTATACTAAAAATTACCGTTGAAAAATCTGTTTTCATATTTTTCCCGTCTAACTTACTTCTCTTTGTGATACTTAAATATCGCGGTTGTATTCATGTCTTTAGCCAATGTTCTTGATATTTGAAATCTTTTCTCTCGGTTTACATTTGCAACATCGGCTTTTTCAAATATTTTCTTATTGGTCAATCCTCATTTTTTAGAAAAAACATTCTCTCAAATCCCGTTTTTTTTTATCTGATCTTGTCAAATATTCTATGATCTCTGCTGAACTTTTTGCAATTTTCAGTGTCGTGTTCCTTCCATTTAATAACTTTATATTTTTTATTCTATTTTTGTTTATTTCTTTTGAATAATAGCAATCTTTATATATTTGAAATGAAAAATAAATAAGTAATTATTTACGTTGGTCTTAGTTTGCATCATACAACAAACAAGTTATTATCAATATTTTAATAACCTCAAACACACCGTAAATATATTGCTCGTATGTCTATCCTGACAATTTACTCTGGTCGAATCTGTTGTGTTTCTTCCACACTAACGCCCTTGGAAAGACATGAAACCATATTTTTCATCCAGCTAGTGGTTGAATAGTAAAATAGACAGAACTTATTTGACAACCAATGTAAGAGGAGAAAAACTCTTAATTAAAGCGACATGCATGGAAGTTTCCATTAGTCATTTACTGCAACTGGCCATCCGTCAGCGATCTTGAATTCCAACTTGCCACTGGACATTGCAGCAGATGTCGAGAGTGTGTGTCTGAAACAATGCAACTACTAACCTAAAAATCCACTCAGGTAGAATTGTTTCTTCTTGAAGGAAGCCTCATCATTTCTAGGAATAGCTAGAAATCATTGTTTTGTCTATTTGTCTAACTATCGAATACTTTAAAACATATGCAAGAAACCTAATATACATAGTTATTCATTCGCGCGCATAGAAACATTAGAGACAACACCGAAACATACAAGTAGCCACAAATATTAATTTATATAATCATACGCATATTTAATGTATCAATAACAATACGTGTATATATATATATATATATATATATATATATTCTTAAGTCCGTAAGCTAATTACTAAACCGTTCCCATCATGCCCTGCTGGTACACTTGCCTATGCCCTATACTCATTAGAAATATTTCTTTTGTGTTAATCGTATTTTTTAAAAATTCAATACAATAGCATAGCTTTGCAACCAAAAATAACCTGGAAGCGAATCTCAGAAATAAGAAAGAATCTTTTTAGTTTGAAAGAAGTGAATCGTTTGTCATTATGTTTGGAACAGCCATTTCCGATTTTACATTTTCCCTGCAGAAAATCAAATTAACGCATACAAATTATATTGCAAAAATTACCATTGATTTATACAAAAGAATTGAAAATGTAAAACGAAATGAAGAGGAGGAATGAAGGAGTGAAACGGAAAACGGAATTTGAGGATTAATTTTCGAAAAGGAAACGCACACACACACACACGAAGATGCTTAGGTTTCTATCGCGGTAACTTCATAAAATTTGACCAAAATATTTTGAAGATTTTCTTCGACCCAATGAAGAAACTTTTTCTTTTTTTTTTAAATATATATTGACGAGTGTGTGTGTGTGTGTGTGTGTGTGTGTGTGTGTGTGTGTGTGTGTGTGCAGATATGTAGAAAAATAGGAAAGAACACGTTAGGTAAATAATCTGGAGTTCTTTAGTATTTTTGTTTTTATTTAAAAAAAGACAAAAAAAAACTTTAGGAATAACCAATCTTGAAATTTACGCATCTTTATAAGCATGTTCATTCGCAAAATTAATTACTATGGAAACGGCTAGAGCGACCATCTTGATAAGGGACATAAGAGTTAATTTGTATCCACATATCAGTCACCTTCGGAAAGAGGTCAGGCTGGGGTGTCCATTTCAAAGCGACTGATGGCATTCATGTACGCACATCGTCTGGTCAGTCATAGAGAAAGATAGTTGTTGGCACCATAATACGCCGTGAAATATTTTATTTTATTTTATTTTTTTTTTTCCTAAAGGGCTGTTTCGTACATAAACGCTTCGCACTGAACTGCAATTTATTTTTTGACGACTTCATAAATGTTTTTTTTTTAATCTTATGATTGGGTTAAGCATTTAAACCTTTGAAATTTATTTTTTTTTTATGCTAATTATTTAATGCGAAAATTTGTTGATGTCTGTAAAAAACCGTTAACTCATGTCTATGGTTTAATAAATTTTCATTATTTAGAAACTTAATAATGTGTAGTTTTTCATGTAGGCATAAAGGGAATGGGTCATCCCAGGTTTTACATGTTCTAGTTCTATTTATTACTTTCCATTTTACTTTTGGTGTTTTATACATTTCTTTTAAATGCCAAAAATATTTGGATAGGGATGTCTGATTTGTATTTCTAATATTATTGAAGGAGGTTTTGTGTTGTCTCCAACTAATTTTAAATTCATTCTTCGTTGAACCAATGTATATCCTTTCAGAGTTAGGATTCTCAATGGATGAGAGAGTGCATTTGATGCGTAAATTTCAAGATTGGTTATTCCTAATTTTCGCTTGGGGATGAAACAGGGCTTGATACTTTAAGTCAATTTAATTTTAATAATTATATTGAGGTTTTCGGCTCTTGTTTTTGAAACATGAGAACTCTCTTATGTAGCGAAGGAATCATATTTTTTAAAAAATAATTATATATATATACTGCACCCGAAACAAGGCGATAATACCACAAAGACGCAAGGGACTACTGTGAGTGAAAGGGAATGAGAAAACATATATCAGGAGAAATGACAATGAAAGAACAAGATTCAGCGAGACTGAATAGCGATTGACGTGGCATTTAAATTTTGGAAGAAAGTAGGGTAAAAGAGATTATCAAAATAGAAGCTTACGGTTCCATCTAGCAATCTCTGCTGTAAAATGATGATACTTAGCTGCCAATCTAGCACTATTCTTAAATTCATGAAGTCGAAAATATTGTGTTGGGGAAACAGAGGGAAACCACGTCACGGTGTTGGGGGAAGGTGAATGAAGTCGAGATGCCAGGTCAAGACTAATAACATTAAGATAAGCTTCTTTAGATTTTGTCAAATCTCGAAAGATGCATACCTTATAAAATCCAACTCAGTTTTGCTTTATTTTAGATAGTCAAGTTATTTTCAGTATCTGTCTATATTTCTGAGATGATGTATTGTAATTATTTTCACTATTTCTAACGTTCGGACTGTTTTCCTTATCTATATTGCCATATGCACGACGTTTCGTCTGTTATACGTTCCGTCCTTCTTCGGGTGATATACGTTGGAATTTCGAAATTATTTTTCCCCTAAAATATAAAACGAAGGACGGCTCAAAAGAGGAAGGATAATAAAGAATAAATCGAATAAAACGCTCTGCCACTTTCGGCACAATTTCTTGTTGCTGAAATAGACCTTCATTCACTTTCCTTCTAATTATTATTCGCGTAAAGATTGAGGATCCTTCCACAAGCAGCAGCACATTCCTATTGCAAGTGTCAATTTATTTGCTTATGCTTAATACCGATGACTTGTAGATTTTCTGACAACTGGGGGTTTGGCACCTCATCTGATCCGGATAAAATTATGAGCAAGCTTTTGACTTTCACGCGATTTCTAGACTAATTCACTGGGTGGCCAAAGGTGACATTGTAATTATTAATACTTTATAAAATTCTAACAATCGATTGTGCAATAGAATTGCGAAAGTTGTTATATGATCAAACAGATAATACATCTGGTTTACGGTTGCTGAGAAATTGATTGACCGTATTTTTTTTTTAACTCGAGTACTTACGATATTTGTAATTTACTACTGAAGATGATATTAGAAAAGATCGAAAGTAGGGCAGATCAAATTGATTTTGGGGGGATTGGGGGTAGATTTTCTAGGGCATTTTAAAATTTTACCTGTTTAAAAAGCAAAGTTATTTAGATTTAGAGATAGAAGTTGTACATGACTTATGCAGAAAATATATCAGATGCAATCACAAAATCAGTGAAAGATTTTTTGACGCCACCATCAAACTATATATATATATATATATATATATATATATATATATATATATATATATATATATATATCGTATTCGTATGTGCTTGTCTATAACGGATATGTTGTTTCTTTAGGGAAATAGGTTGTTCACACATGTGGTAAAGTGTATAAAAATCCTTTGTTTATTACTACGACAAAAACAAATACTCCTACCAGTACAATTAAGAAGTTATATTATTTCAATGTAAAGCAGTTCTCTGTCGCAGTCCGTCTAATATTCATTGTCTTCTTCTTTCAAATATGGGTACCGCTTTTAACTTGCGGTAATGACACAAGACAAACTAATGACAGAAATGTTATTAACCATAATGTGTTTCTATTATTCGTGTTATTAATTATACGAAAAACGTAACTATTGCAACTTGTGTAGATGATAAGAAATGCTCAACTTGCCTGACTGAGAAATGAAACTATTTTTTGATGACTGTTGGATCAAAATTAAAATAATTACGCATCTGATTGGCTCCATTTTTTACTGTGATTTCTTTTCGTCAACTTTTTCTTCTCTTGTGATTTTTTCTTTCTTTCTTGACTTTCTTTTTCGTAAAAAAAATACATTTGGGATTAATATTGATTCCTCTTTCCTTTGCAAACGATATTAATTATGGGTTCATCAAAAAATGAAGCTATGTGAATGTTAATCTACTTAGTAGCGGTAAAATGTGTGTAATTGTAAATTACATATCGGAAAATATGACAGGAAATATTTGAGGCGGGAAAAGGTGCTGTAAAAATATGCAGGTGCTTGTTATTTTCTTCTATTTGATGTATCAATAATTATTATAAACATAATTATAATATACTAACTAAATATTCGTCATTTCTATCTTGGCTAGACAGAATAGTCTATATTACTTTTGTAATTTATATACTCTTGCTATTGAGCCCTTTTTTGAAATAATGCATTAGAATTTATATTATTTTCGTGTTCATTACATTTTATATATATATATATATATATATATATATATATATATATATATATATAATTATATGTGTGTTCTGAGCACTGAAATACTAAATTCTTTTGTTTGCTAAAATTTAAGCTTAGATCGTTATATTAAGGTTAATCATTGCAAATTTTAACTTGCATTCAAATTGTGAATTACAGAAACAATTGATTATCTTTAGAACGCTGATCAGGAAATTTCAGCAAATTTTTTTGTTTCGATAAATATTTTTTGGTTATTCGCTAACTTTAGAAGTCATTACACTGTTAAAAGAACCAGTTGATCGATTTTCTACAACTCGTCTAAAATTGTTGTGAATGTTGAAGCAATTGCAGTGTGAATGTTTGATTCGAAGTGCGGCTCTTTCGGATTTATTCTCAGTTCAACATTCTAAGAACAACATCAAGTAGAAGCGATAAAATCTATGATTTAAGTAGGATTTTTCAAAATTATAATTTTAGGGAAATTCTATAGAAGTTTTTATCTAATGTGTGAGAATCCTTTAACATCTTTGGTCGTATTAGAAAACTTGTTCAAAATGAATGATGGGTGTTGAATCTTCTAAAGAGAATTTAAGTCTATTCATTTTATATAGTTACCAACTTAGAAACCTGACATCAATTTTCTTATTTTACTCGATTATACTTAATTTGAAGTTGCCTCTCAATCACACACACACACACACACACACATATATATATATATATATATATATATATATATATATATATATATATATATATATAAGTCTGCTGAAGACAACTGACAAGGCATTGCGATTAAGCTTTTTAATTTTTTTTACTTGCATTCGTAAACGTATTTTTTTCTGGACAGAGTGTGCAAAAACTGTCCAAATGTTCTATAAGCACTTTCGGTTAATTTTGCTAGCCATTATCAAGGATGTTTTTAGCTGAATTTTTTTTATATATATATATATATATATATATATATATATATATAAGGATAGGAATATGTTTTTTAAATTATCGAACATGGTCAGCACGCTCTGACCGTGTTCATAGTTGATATTACCGAGAATCGTTTTCTTCTTTTTTTTATTATCAATGCTTCCATAGCTTGTAACTGTTTCTTGCATGTAGATGATGCTATTAGGGCAGTGTTTTCTACATATGTTGCGGACAGAGGTTGATTGAATAGTTTATTAATTACCATTTTTGTCAGTGATCCCAAAGAATCTGATATTCCACAAATAACTTATTTTCCTCTTTGAATGTTGGATAATTGAGAGGAACTTGTGTTTGGCAGATAATGTTTCACGTGAATGAATTCGAAATTGAATCTAGGACATAGCAGTAATTTTAGATTTAATATAGACGTAATACTTAATTATAGCAATAATCATACACTTAAGAATTCAATTTGACCAAATCCAAGCCCTTCTCATTAATCTAAATTAATTAATGAGTGTATAGGAATGTGCTTGTATGACTATACCAGAAACAATCTTTCATTTAATTTGAGATGGATTCTGCATTTTTGCCCTCAGAAGTTTTATAAATAAGTCATCCCGGCGAAGAGGTGTGTGAAAATGACTGACAGATGGGATCGTATTTTATCCCAGGAGAAGCGCATCTGCTAGTAATAAAATTAGTTAAAAATCTGTAAAAAAAAAAAAAACAGAAAAGAAAATGAAAAAAACAATGAAGCCTCTTATATTTTGTAACAAGCGGATACTCTTGGGAGTATCGCAATCCATTAAATGTTATTTAAAATTGGATCAACACACAAATAGTTTACAGAAAGCAAGTTAAAAAAAAATAAACAAAAATAAACAAAAGGTTTTAAAATTCAGCAGAAAGTCAGAAAAAATAGCTACAATGCTTTAACAGTCGCTTGATTAAAACTTGCCTTAGTGAATTATATTCTCGTCCGCTGACACGATATTTTTTGTGTTGTCGATTTATTAAACTAGTTGGTTTTAAAATCTCCTTTTTTTTCGAAAGTTTTGTTAATTCGTGTTTCAGAAGAAAAATTTGACCTCAGTTAATCGTTATAACTTCTGAATACTTCAAATTGAAACAAAAAAATCCTCTCAGCGATTACATTTGCTATTCACCTGATTTTTTAAAAACGCTCGGGCATGTAAAATGTCTTCTAACAAATTAGAATGAAAAAGGATTGAATAATGAAATAAAGACGAAATCAAGCAGGAAATTTTTGTCGCTTGTCAAGGAAGAAGACAAAGCTAAAAAAGAAGCTGAAATTAAAAACACGCAAGGATCGAATGTAATGGAAACACCTACGTGAACATCTCCGTCCATATTGTTAATCACTCACAACCATAAATGTGTATTGCATTTCAGAATCGATAGGATACACATTTCTACAAGTCAAGTGTGTATGGAAACTTGTATACATTTTTTAATGGAATAAAAAAGGAAACAAATATATATGAAGAGAGAGAGACGGAGAAAAAGAGGGAGAATGACAGATGAAAAGAGAAAAGGGGCTAGAGAGACAAGAAAAGAGATGAAGAGATACAAAGAGAGAAGTGAGAGGTGAAGAAAGAGATTAAGGGAAAGAATAGCAAATAACAAGAGCAACAGGGTTTCAAGTCTTATCTCAAAGATAAAACTTGAAAAACACTAAAAAGAAGCTAAAAGCTAAACTTTGAAATGCTTCTCTGAAACAATCGAAATATTCATTAGCAAAAACGTTCAAAGCCTCTGTTAAGACGTTGTTGTAAATTCGCAACAGCTTTTGAGTGAAACTCGATTAGTTGAAATCACTGCAAAAGACATTTTAGAAAGAACAGAAAGAATGGTAATGAAAAGTAATAAAATGAATTGGAACACAAATGAGTAAAATCAACCAAACAAGTTGAATTAATGAAGAAACCAAATTTAGACCCCGACAGGATTGATAAGCAATTGGCGCGCTGGATTCAGCCGACAACAAAGAAAAGAACAACAAAATCAAATGATTAATCTGAGATAGACTTTCGTTTAACTTTTGTGTTTAGTGTATGTGGTGGAGAGGATAAAACATGATCGCATTTATTTATTTCTACTTAATCTCTCTCTATCCACATATATAGATAGATTGCTATGATAAGATAAAAAACAAATAGGTAACGTTTACCAATAGAACATGTTTCTCTTTTATTAAAGTTTCATCGGAGAATGACATTTGGAGGAAAAGAAGAAAGAAACTTTTTGTATTTTTCTTTTTTGTTTGATTTTCATTGGTTCACGTGCATTCGATTCGTTAAAGAAACATTAGCATAATTTATGTCTTTCCGAGTTCAAAGAATTCCAAAAATTAACGGATTCCAAGCCTAACAGTAAAACCGTAAATATTGCTTTATGCATTTAAGTGTCTAATAATTCTAGTAAGATTTAGATGATGTATATTCGTAACTATGTGTCTAGTAGACCTATTGATGTTGGAACGTTTGTTTTAAAGAAACATACATTAGATTCTTTAAGAATGGATTCAATAAAGGTTCGTGATCTAGAGCAAAATGTTTTTGACGTGTGTCTATAGTTGGTAATATATTTATTAGTAATCCCTTTAAGTATTTTCGACGTAAAGAATTATGTTCTTTTTTAAAATTAGGGTGGCATTTGTAAAATCAAAGTTATGACCAGTTTTGTTCCTTTATATAGATAGCTATATACATCGATATACAGCATGCAGGTAATTTCAATAAACTGATCAAGCTCCAGCTTTTTCAACTTATTTAGGTTTCCTATTGTCTCGTGAAATGTTTTCCTCAGATATGCACAGACAGAACTAGGTAGCTAACTAGATAGATAAAAATAGTTAAGAAACCTAACTGAAAGCATTTCCTAAATTGTTCTGTATACAAAGTGGTGATACTTGTCCAGTGCAATGGCTGAAAACAGATACTATATTAAAATCATCTTTACTTTCCAAAGAAGACCTTTGATTGCTTCAACGTTTATACCCCCTCCGATACGTAAGTACTAACGCGCTCTAGTTAATAGTCTTACTATGAATATAAACAGGACATTATAAAGACGAAAAATCGGAATTGCCAGCCGTTAATGAGATTTGCCGTTCCTGAATGGGAAATTATTTCTTTTCATTCCTTCTCATCTATTTCTCTTGTTTTCTCTCTTCAGTTTTCTTCAGGCATTCGTCGATTTTCTTTTTCGAAAAGAGCGGGTCACAAAACTAGCCTATCCAGGACGTTTGCTGCTGCCGGTGACAGGAGATCCAATTGAAAGTCAATTTTGATTTGATTTTTAACGACTGAAATCGTTTAATCAAATTAGATTATTGATTCTTGGCTAAAATTACTGCTAAAGATATTAACGCACTACCAACTTTTAATCTTGCAGTGTCTCATTTCATTTTAACCTTAAAAACAGCAACAAAAATAATATGACGCATATGACTGAAACAAATACTTATTTGCTTCTGTCTACCAAACCATCAATATTCGATGACGTAAGATCTTTACTATTCTATTTCGCTAGTTCTTTTTAGCGATTATTCCGCATTATTTCAATTGTTTGGATACAATCAAACTTTTGAAATGAAGAAAATTTCCAGTGTGGAACTACATTTGATAGCAGAATTTTAATATTTAAAATGTAATGATGCTCTATAAATCTTTATAACACGTGCTACATGTAGATTTGTGCGATAATATGCTTTCCGTTCAAAATGAAGTTGGACATGGCTCTATCGATTGCTTTGCCCTGACTTCCTGAGAATTGGCTTTCCGTTGCATACTCTCCGGTTTGGAATTCAGATTTAAGAATTTTTTTTAATTCACATATATATCGTTTTAAGGTATGCTATATTTATGGGTAAAGGTGTTCAATATCAGGAAGAGAACGTATCTAAATATATGAGAGTTAACTAGGGTCAAGCACCGAGTGACGACAGTGTGTTTCATGATTGAATTAACATTAAAACTCAAACTAAGGCTTACCCTAAAATTAAATTTAATCTTAATTCTAACACTAAACAGAAAACTAAACCTGAAATTAAGATAACAATAATACTAATCTTAAACCTAAGTTTTATCATAAATATGACCCTAACATTAACACTAATGCTAACACAATAACCGTAAATCTAAAATGAAGTCTCGACCGTCCATTCAACCTAATCCTAACCCTAATTGTAAGACTGAACCTAACCATAAAGAATAGCAATAGCCTTGAACCCAATGCATTTAACAACATTAATCCTAACACTTATGCTAAATCTAACCCTATACTGAATTCTAAAGCTAATCTTGACCAAAAACAAGCACTGAATTCTAAAGCTAATCTCACCAAAAACAAGCACTAACATTAAACGTGAACCATACACTAAAACTAATTCTACACTGAACCTCAACTTAAATAAACTATTACCTTAATATTAAACCTAATCTTAACCATAAAACCTACCATAGGCAAAAGACGTACCGTCACTGAGAAGTAGTCGAAAATGTTTCCCTACTTGGGACAATAAAAAAGACTTTGTGCTATTTATTATCACAAGAAAACTTTTTCTCTTGGTGAAAGGACGGCTAATTTGATTTTCAATAAGAAACAGTGCAACTTTCTTGTATTGGTCTAAACAAAAGCGTAAAGACACATCGGTACGAACGACAACGGAACAAATACTGTAGTCACCTACACATAAAGTCGAGCCAAATATATGCCGACAATATCAAATTTAAACTTTAACCTAAACATTGCCTTAAATTGAACTTTGATTTGCTGTAATGGCTTCTCGTGGCTTCATGATAAGCCACAATTGGATTGAAAGTAATTTCTTTGATTAAAAAGGGAACATAGGTACGATTTCTATCGGGGGGGGGTGCATATTTTAAATCTCCCGAAGAGAGATACGCATTTCTTATGTAGGCTAATTAAGGCGCTGCTTTTCTATAATGGCTTCTCGTAGTTTAATAATAAAGTAGAATTGTTTTGAAATCGGTTTCCGAATTAAAAAGAAATACAAATTTGAGTTCTGTCAAGAGGTACATTTTCCTTATTAAAATGTTTGACCTCTATGCCGGCACAGTTTAAAAAACGAAAACAGAGATGTATGCTGAAACACATGTACGTAACTAAATATAATGTAATATATAGTATAACATTGCTACATTTGTAGAGAATCAACACTGTCCCTCAGTTTCCCGCCCCAATGCGATCTTCAGACCTAAACATTGAGACCTGAAACTTATAGTCACACACACACACACACACGCCAATATATATTAATTTGATGGTATGCTATATTTAGTGGTTAGTGCTCAATATCGGGGATAAAGCATATGTAAATATAAAAGTGGATATTGAAATCAACAACCAGCGACGACAGTTTTTCATGCTTAATCATGTGTTGTTTTTGCTTCACTATTTATCAGAGGTGCATTATGGGTAGGTCTATTGTATTATTCTAACGGTTATTGGGAGGGTGGGTGGTAACAGTTGTGTTTCAAATTATTCAAGAGGTTATTGAGTGGAAATAATTGTGAATCTGAATGTAGTTTTGTGGATCTTCTATAGCGTATAACTTTTTTAATCGTTATTTTATTTGTTGTTGTTGATTATTATTATTATTATTATTATTATTATTATTATTATTATTATTATTATCATTATTATTATTATTATTATTACGTTTACTTGTGTTTGTGGACGTTCGTAGCTTATTAATTTATTATTTATTTGATTTATTTATCTACATATTGATTTGGATTAATTTATTTTACTTATTTATGTATTTTTCTTTTGTTCATTTTTAGTTTTCGAATTTTAAGTAAAGTAGTAAGAATTAGATCTCGTGTTTGTATTTTGAGATGAGGTCTGATGATTTATTTAGTAATTTATTTTGGAAGGTAATTATAACTATTTTCTCTTCCAGACAGAGTTTACAGTTTTGGGATTTATTTCAGAGGCTGATGCTATTTTCCTTATTTTCTAATGAAATTTTTTTTGTTTCTTTTTGTTTTTAATACCATATATTTGTTTGTTTGTTTTTAATACCATATATTTGTTTTTTTTTTTGTTTTTAATACCATATATATATTTCGAAAGCATTATGATGTTTGCGTATTTCTATTTGTAAATGATGTTTTCTGTGCTTAGTTTCTTTGTTTTCCAATCTCCTTCATTTACTATTATACAAATTTGAATTTGTTCTTTGCTCTACACTTACACGTCGGTTTGGTTTGTGCAGGTAATTTGTTGGTTGTTTTCCTGTTGTGATTTTTACTATTTGTCATATGTTCTTGGTGCAACTGTAGATTTTTACTGTGTTTTTGTTGAATATTTTGAGGAGATTGCTTGGTGATGGCCATGGTTTTGTATGAGTTTAATGAATATTTTTGCTACGTTTGTTTTTAAGTTTTTTGTTGTACTGTTCAAACGAACCATATATTTATTTTTTGCTGTTGATTTTTTTTGTGGTGAGTATGTAAATGTTGCCGAAAATCGAATATATTTTAGTGCTGTTTCATAATCCTTCTTAGCATCGTTGAAGATAGTTTCACTGAAAGAATTGTTAGATACTGCCCACTTAATAAACAATAGGCCTACCCAAAATGCATCACTGGCCAGCATATATAGTCTTGCTAAAATACGACACATGCGTTTAAGCATGAAAAGACTGTCGCTGCTGGGTGATGAACTTATATATATATATATATATATATATATATATATATATATATATATATATATATGTGTGTGTGTCTGTGTGTGTCTGTGTATATATATATATATATATATATATATATATATATATACTCATACCATTAAGAGAATAATTTCAATGTTTGCTTATCCACCTTCTTGGCGCGATGTGACTCTCCCACATGATTTCGGCTGGATTTAGCAGATATTTTCGGAACTATCGATGCAAGCAGCTTCGATTTTTAAATAGAATTTAATTTTAATGACGTGAATGAAGAAACAATAAAATACTACAGAGAAATTAAGAAAAAAATGAAATCATTTCAATAGAATGAAGCAATCGAAATCTAACGAGTCAAGAAAGAAGAACGAATTAAAAAAATAATTTAAGAATAGACGTTTGTCCGAATACATTAACATGTCAGCATGGACACGGAAGCTCATAGAAAGACGCATGCGCATACAAATTGTTGAATCTTAACTCGTACACAAAAGAAAACCTAAGTAGACCAATCCGTGGAAATACATTTGCTCAAACAAAATGGTGCAAGGAAGGAAAGCTGACATCGAAAGAAACTTCCTTTAGATATATATATAAGAAAAGCAAAAACCGTTCACGGAACCAACGGAGAACTTGTCAATATCTAAAACACTTATCCAAATACAGTTTCAAACAAAATACGACAATACTGAAAAAGAAAGACAAAAAAGATCCAAGATAAACTTACCTGATCGGTAAAGTTCTCGAAAACTAGATTGCTTAGACAGAGCAAAAAACGCTAAATATCGTTAAATTTTATGAAAGATTGGCTCTAGTCTTAATACGAGCTTCACGCTCACGGAATCTTCAGATGACTTTGAGAGTGAAACTCAGGTTACGACTAGAGCCATCCTTTCATAGAATTTAACGTTGTTTAGCATATATATATATATATATATATATATATATATATATATATATGTATGTTAAGTGGTCTACCTTTTTTTATACAAGTGGACTCGACCAGTGTTTACTTGTACTGCTACCGGTGAATACCCGAGAGTTACACAAGTGATACAGTGAGAGAGTGAGAGTGTGAGGTAACCGCTTTGTAGGAGTCACAGTTGCGAGCACGTAGACTCAGAAGGAAGTCATACTTCGATACTAAATTTCCCAGACTGTATATATATTAATATTGCTACTAACCGCATTTCTGGATCTACTAACCGTATTACCAATTGTATTATTACGTCAATATATTTATTTGCTATATTTCATTCCTGCGTTTGTCATTCATTTTGAGATCGGATTTCATCGCGGAACCCACAACAATATATAATAATCTTATAAATATAAGCAGCTACACTCACCCGGCAAAAACTTAGGTGTTTTAGCTTGTAAATGAACAAACTAATACCCAAGGGGAAAAAAAGGATAAAAAAAAGAAAGACTAAGAACATGTACTTCCGGCGAAAATAATCGTCTAGAATCTAAGTTCAGAGTCTAAAGAAAAAAACCTCCGACATGAGTAAAGTAAAAATAACTAAACAAAATGCTCAATACGCTAAGTGGAGCAAACTAAGTAAACCTAAAGAGTCAGACAAACTTATCTAGGTTTCACCTAATAGGTAGGTTTGTCTACCAGTTTTATCTTACTCATATATATATATATATATATATATATATATATATATATATATATATATATATATATATATATATATATATATATTGATATATATATATATATATATATATATATATATATTGATATATATATATATATTGATATATATATATATATTATATATATATATATATATATTTTGATATATATATATATATATATTTATATATATATATATATATATTTTATATATATATATATATATTTTGATATATATATATCTATTTTGATATATATATATATATTTTAAATATATATATATATATATTTTTAAAAATGTTCAATGTGCCAAACACAAACAGAATGTAATGTGGATTTATCGAAAAAAATATTATACATTGAACATGAAGAAAATTTTAATTATTTTTCTGGTCTGTAAAAATTCCGTCTTCAGGTGAAGATTTTTATGATTATTAAAATAAGAAATTTTCTTGTCGAAATGTGCCAAAAACAAAAGTATAATATATTTTTTCTCAATAAATCCACATTAAATGAAAAAACGTTTGCGGCACCCCTCTTCTTTTTAATATACATACTTTTCTCTCGTTGGAACCACTACAACATATTTCCTTTTATATATTGATATATATATATATATATATATATATATATATATATATATATATATATATTATATATATATATATATATATATATATATATATATATATATATATATATATATATGACAGGTGCAGAAAAGCCTCGAGATGACTGATTTTCGTGGTTTGGTCAGATTTTAGTGGGGTGGGACGTTCAGTTTGAGAAGATTCCCAGCAGTCCATCGTATGTTTGTGTATGTATTTATATATACATTTTCATTAGTCAGTATCTTGCCTGTCAGTTTAACCTTCTATATGTCTTTACAAAAATATTTGTTATTCGTTCAGTTCTTTATCATTTCAATCAAATATTTTATTAATCTAGCTGTTTGCCTCTCTGTATGTAAACGATTGCGAGCATCTGTTTACTTTGTATTTCTATGTATTTTAATATCCTGATATTATACGCTCCATCATTAGGATCTCCATTCTCATGCCTATTAGATACAATTAGAATTAAACGCATAAATGCACACCAATCTTAAGGACCATAGAAATATTCCTATTCAAATATCCACAACGGAAATGTCAATGCCCCTTTGAATTACTGTTCGTCTGATTGTTAAATCTAAATTTGATTTGAAAATATTTATTATAAAACCTTTTGGATAAAAAGAGCTTTTTAAGAAATATAACTAAAAAGAAACGAGCAGTTAAAGTTATTTTTAATCATTTCTTCATTTTCTCTTTTAGTTTGTTTTTTTCTTGCTTCTTTTTTTAACTGTCATAGTTTCTGTCTATTTTCCAAGATTTTCTTTGAGTAATCTATTTTCTTTTCTTTCTTCGAATAAGGTTCCTTCTTTTCTTTGACTAATTCACTTTTACTTCATTCCTTTCTTTGAATAAGATATTTTTTTCTTTCTGTGCAAATACTTCTGTTTCTTTCAATAATCTCTTTTTTTTTCAATGAATAGCCACCTTTTTTTTCGTTTTTGAATAACCTTTATTTGTACCTTTTTCAATAAGCTTTCTTTTTTCCTTTTTGAATAATACTTTCTTTCAGTGATTTTCTCTATTCTTCCTTTGTATTCAGAACCCAACATTTGTCTTCTTCATTCTTGATCTTAGAGAAAGAGCTTTGAATATTGTCGCCCCAGCAGATCGTCTCTCTAATCTTTCAATACATATTTGGCTTTGGATCTTCATTGTTTATTGGCAGTCAGCCAACTAGAATAACATTTATTTTTTTTATCAACTTTTATCCCAGAGTCTCTCAGGGTAACACAATAACAGCATTAAGAATGAAATAAGGAAAAGAAAACTGATGGCATTTTTCGACCACAACTTCCATTAGGGAAACTTTTCATGATTTTTCTCTTTTCATCAATCATTCCTTTTCATATTTATTGAACTTTGTATTTGTTGAAAATGTCCTTTCTCTCTCTCTCTCTTTTCGTTTCCTCATCTGCATGCATCTATTCTATTTTTCCTTTCTTTCTTATCTCAACTTGTCTATGTCTTCTCTTTTTTATTTTTCCACAGTTTCCTAACAATTCAACCTACACTATGACATTTAATCTTTATTCCTTTTCATTTTCTTTTAATGGTCATCTCCTTCTGTCTCCTCTCCTGTTCATTATTCGCAAATCATTCTCAATTTTTAAATCTCTTGTAATAATGATGCACACGATGATATAAAGAGGCGCAAGAAGAGTCTGACAGCGCAGCATTATAAATAAAACCATAAACAACAATCATACAAATCCCCAACAGCAACGCCAAAAAACAAGACTAGTCGGCCTAAGAAGCTGAGCATTATCAGGTTGTCTGAATCGATATGTGGTTGGTGAAACGGTGTAGAGAACTATGGGTAATTTCCTGTGACAGCCGTCATAGACGCGGCAAAAGAACGAGCGCGAACATTCGCTCGTCTCCTTCCTTTCCATAATCACTCGGTGAACGACGTAACTAATCGATTGCGTGGCGTTTTTAAATCCGATTTCTATTAAGGAGTCCAAGTGGAAATTACTTTTCGGACAAGTATTTTATACTACTACTACTACTACTACTAATAATAATAATAATAATAATAATAATTATCTGGAGATTGATTGACAGCAAGTCTCTTCTTATAGCCGTTTTCCTCTCTCTCAGCATTCAGAACCACGCCACGAAATAAGCAAGCCCTCTCGTTTGAACAGTCTCATACCTTCCTTGAATTTGTAATTCACATAATCACGCCTTCAGGGATTTTGACATTGTTTCAAGCATTCCAACTGTTATAGGCATTACTATAACATTCATGTTTTATGCGTTTCTTGTTTCAAATGAAAAGTCCTGCTAATTTTTCGATGTTCTTTTTCTTGTTTCTTATTCTGACCTTTTTATTTGCTTTTTGCCAAGTAAGGTCCTTTTTTTATATTTCCTATTAATGTTAACTAGTGTTACGCAAGCCAAGTCCCTTTACTCCTCTACACAGTCGTTTCTTTAAGAAATATGCGTTTAAAAAATGCTAATAGCAAAATTTTCGTAAAGTAATCCGATACTTTTAAGAATTTTGATCGTCCTCGTTTTCTTTATTGTTAGACTGTCAAAATATACGATTTAAAAGATTAACAGTGCTAAGTTCTCTCTATACTTTGCCTAGTTCTCTTTACTCTTAAGTTGTGATCTAAATGCTAAGGTTGTTACTTATTTCGAATGTATTATGTAAAAAATCCATAAAAGAATCTTTTATTTATAAAGATCAAAAAAATTCCATGTTAGAAATGAATAATGAAACAGTTTTTTTTTTAAAATGTTATTCTAAAAGCTGAATATTCAAATGAGTTATCTCCATCAAAACTAGCTTAGAATGATATGCACACAGGATGATATAACTGCCTTAGTTGATGTAAAAGTATTCATTTTTGGGATTTCGGGCTAACACACAGAAACCTTTCTGTTTATCTGTTTATTTCGATATCGTATCGATTGAATGTTCTGATCGGTTTGGATGTTATATCTCACAGTTACTTATTGGTTTTGTTTTCCATGATAATTTCTCATTTCTTCATACCATTTGGTTACAGGATCAGACCATTTTTTTTTTCTGTACATTGATATTTTGATATCCAAATATTATAACTCCATCTTTAGGATCGCCATTCTTAGGCCTATTAGATATAATTAGAATTAAACACACAGATGCACGCTAATCTTAAGGATCATAGAAATAGTCCTATTCAAATGTCTACAACAAAAATGTCACCCCACTTGAATTACTGTTCGTCTGGTTGCTAAAATCTCAAGTTAATTTGAATATTTAACAGGATCGAAACATTTCTTTTTCTTTCCTTGGATGTGTGGGTGGTGTAATGGATCACGTCTAGGACTGAGAAATCAGACAGGCGAGTTTGAATCATTACATTCACTTACATGCAAATACCATTGGGGAATGTATGAATCTATCTTTTCCTGCTCAGTTATGTAGGACTTGTATTTGGAAAAAATAATCTCTATAAAATTCTTAATGCAATATTCAATCGCAAAAAAAGAAATTAGTCTTACAATCCAAAATATAGTTCGGCTTTAAATAATCCACGAAAGATTAATAAACCGTAACAAAACAAAACAGAAAAATTAATCCTTTTTCTGACTGTTTATATCAATAGTAATTGGTGGCTTTATTAAGGGAGAACAAATCTCCTTAATAATTTCTCACTGTTCTGATTATTTTAACTGTGTTCAATAACGGTGACTTCTCGATTCAGCAGTCGACTATATATTATATAGAACGAGTAATTACTACTCGAATGTATTTTTAATACATAAAAAGTATTAGCATCTTTATTAGAAGTATACCTAAGGTATATAACTAAAATAAATGTTCTGTCTTATAATATTTGCTCACTAGATTTAGATCAATGCGAAACTAGTTTAACGAGTTCATTCAACGTTTTCTGATTGTCTTGATTTAATGATTATATTAATAACATGGCTGATTACTTCTTGTGGTTGACTTTTATTAAGCTCGGAATAAAAGCGAACATACAGAGCATTTCGTCTCTTTAGTTGCTAGTGTGCATTTCTGTATCATACTGATGCCAGTTTTTTTTCCCAGAAATAACCAAACTTTTCTGTGAGTTAGCTCACCTAAAACTGGAAATATGATAAATGTAAAGTTTGTTTGATATCATGAAAAGTATTTCCTTTCAAATAGAATTTTCACCGCAAAGATGAGAAGACGTTTCCGGATCTATGTAGATAATGTCAAAAACAAAATTGACTTACTTTTATACTTGCTCTGTTAACATCGATTTTAATAGAAAACTTACCTGAAAAGACAAATAAACAGCGATCAGTCAATTAAGACGAAGCAAAACTAAACATTTTCGAAAACTAACAAGAATTACAAACAAATAAAATTATGAGAAAAGGCGAAAAATATGGCCTACAGGCAATGCTTGAAAGTGGCAAAGAGGTTGTCTATTAAAAAGACAAAATAACACAGTAAAAGAATACTTTCAAATATAAGAAAGGATGCATTAAATTCTTCCTGAATTAGAAAAGCTGAGACGAGAGAAAAGCAAATGAAAATATATTTGTACTTAGCTAAAAAGTGTGAAATGTGTTATTGATTATGTACGAAGCAATTTATGTATAAAATATTTCATGATCCATTATTGACGCGTTGGACATCAAATGCGTCATTTCGTTTACTAAAGATGCCATGAATATAAACTTCATAATGTTTTATATTTGTAAGTGTATTAAGAAATTAACAACAAAAAACAAACTTTCTGAATATTGCTGAATGTTGCTTTCTCTTTTCTGAGTCTAACCATGGCTTAATTTGATTACAGTGTTTTGCTAGTTCTCAGCACAAATTTAGCCTTTGAGTTTAGCCATATATTTGAGACCAGACTGTTTGTATCAGAGATACTGTAAGCGTTGCAAATCCACCTGCCTCTGGCAGAGGAAGACTATCAGCGTGTAATCGTGAATGACGTTTCAAATCACCAACTTTTGAATACTCCTTGCCGCACCAACTACATATCGTAGTATATTGCACATCATCGTCCATAATAGCTTTTTGAAAATACTTTTCGTCTTATTTTGCTGGGGCCAATTCTATTGTACTAATTGCATGTTAGATATTGAATTGAAGATTCACCACCCAAACGCACATGTATTTATATAGAATCATATATTATTGACATATTAATCGTATCTGAGTAGAGACACACTTTTTAAGAGAGCGTAATGAAAATAAAATGGTTAAATAGAATACAGGTTCGTTATTCTTTAATCAGCCTTTCGATTTCTTTCCTTTCATTGGGTGCTATAGGGTATTTTGATATTATCCACAAATATCTGTCTTATACTTATAGTTGTATTGTGATCTTTCGTGAAGTGTTAGTCAAATATGTACACAGATTGTACAGTTTCGACAGGTAATGCGTCAACCTGTAAGTTTTGGGCAGTATGTGTAATTTGATGTAAGAATTGAATTTTTTAAAAATTAATTATTCAGTGGACATGAGAAGATATACAAAATAAGCAGCCCACATTAAAATATCATTCACCACACGAGACGGTATCTTGAAATAAATATTATATATATATATATTGCGTGCGCTCACACACACACACACACACATATATATATATATATATATATATATATATATATATATATATATATATATATATATATATAAAGACAATTTTTCGTGCTAGTTCCCTTCCAGTAAGTTATTGATGCCACCGTAGAAACTTTAAAACAGGCGAAACATACCAAATATTATTGCAGCAAATTAGGTCTGCATAAATACCCATCTCTTTTAACAGCTTTTCGATATTTCAAAATACCTTTTTTTATTTGCTAATTAATAATGTATGCTGATTTTTTCATTTCATCCAAAGTAAAGCAATAAATCCAATAAGACGCAAGGGGTTACTGGGTGTTAAAATATGAGAAAAATAATCTTTATTAAGAAGAGAGAAAAATAAAACAGGAATTAATACGTTGAGGTAGGAAAGAGGAATCCCCATCAGAAAAATTATGATGAATCTATTTATAGAAAAGGCAGAATGAAACTACATTACAGCGGTAGGAAAGTTACTGTAGCCGTGATGCCAGGTCAGGACCAATAATATTACAAATTCTACTTTGGATTTTATCAAGAATCTCTAAATACATAGAAGTAGCAAATTAGATATAAACAGCAATATTCAATGCTTTGATGAATGGTAAACTTACGTGTAAGATAGATTCTGGCGAGAAACATTGTCTAAAACGGCATAGTGAAACAACTTTCCGATGAGAAGACCTAGAAATTAATTCAATATAATCTTTCTTTCAATATAATGCAAATTATTAATGATGTATTAAGATTTTTTGGTGGAAGTTTTTTGCCGACAGGCAATGATGGTGATAATTTAACAAAGAAACAATCTAACTTTAAACAATTTCAAAAGGTTTCCAACCGACTAAAATGTCTTTTGTAACAATACAACTCTATATTGGTATAAAATGAGTTGTGCACTACATAATGGCTTCTGTATAAGGAGTTTCTTTATGATGACTCGAGTGATGAGTCATCAAAAACATTTTTATGCCATGACTTCTCGTTGAAGAATGGTGTATTGAATCTATTCCATTAACAACAGTTCTATCTGCCTATATTTGTGGAATTATTGTGAGACCGGAAACTACCTACACAATAGACTCTTCCAGGCCTATATTAAGTAGGCGACATAGCACTCTAGAGAGTGACAGACAGTGACAGAGTGACACAGAGAGACAGTGAGAGTCTCGTACGACTACCAGTGTTGGACACTAACATATAGTAAGCTCCGCTTACCTTATCTCTGTAACCTGTTGTTAATATATCTTTCTTACATTTAATCTAATCCGTGTTCCGTGTTTTGCTTCTGTGGTCCCAACTTTAGGCCCACATCAGGAATGAAGAATTATTCCAAGCCAACAATAAAGCCAGTCAGTTGAAATGGGTTAATATGAGGAAAGAAAGCATTATTAAGGAGAGATAACAATAATGAGTAAGGAAGAAGACAGTAAAGAACGATTAACATTTACATTTTCATAATATTCTCGTCTTTATTATCCCAACGTTTTGATCACTATTCTCCAGCCTTCTTCAGGTGTCTGTTGATTCGGGTAACCTTCAACACACTTTTTCAAACTGAATTCTTTATTTAGATTTTTTTGGGTAGATTGTTCTCGTTTTGACCTTTTTAGTACTGAGCAATTATAATCTTGACTCTCGATTCTCGTTTCGTTGATCTCTCGTTTTCTATCCCAGTGCTATTAAAACGTATTCTTGGTGTCCGACATCAGCAAAATAGGGGATAACCATATCTTACGAGCTGTGATTCTGCTGAGGTTTTAGGTGTAAAACTTTCACAGCCGTGGTAACATCTTCCTTTCTTCTGAAAATCGATTTCAAAGCACAAACGAACAAACTTTATAGATAGCTAACAACAGATTTAATGAAAACAAATTGAAGAATTTAAAAGCACATAAAGAGTATGGTTAACCATTTTTAGCATGAAAATTATTCCAGCAGTAAATGGTAATAATTAGAGAAGCTGGTTGTGGCAATATATTCTTTTCTATCTGGGCTTGCACCGAGGGTTTCTTAGGGTCAGAAGCAACAGCGACAAGTGGATGAACGGCATATAACGAGCATCTTCTAGTTTCTCTGTCCTCTTCTCTCTGGCTTTCTTTCGCCAATTTCGTTTATAAAAGAAAGTCTGCGTAGCCCTTGCATTAATTTATTGCATGTGTTTTAATGAGATATTCATGACCTTCTTTTGTTTAGTAACACATGACCCCCTTTTGGAATGCGGTCAGTCCAAACCCTTTGACTGAATTTGGTAACGATATGAACAGTTGAGGACTAATTATATTTATATAAACATAGCAAGAATTTTTCCTTGGAATTTGTGGAAATTTCACAAGACCATAAAAGTTCGTTATATTACCACAGAAGCAACTGGATAGGTTGAACATCTGAATAAATCTTAATAAATTCTACTTGATTGGAATATTCTCGAAGCATTCTCCGAACTAATTATTTTTAATCCGTTCTTTCTTTCTTTATTCTCCTCGATAATTCATGTCCTTTTTTTCACTTAATTTAACCTTATTACATTTAATCTTAATTATTTCCTGTTTCGAATCGCCATCAGGCATCTTCATGCAGGAAAATGTTCAACCAAGTTTGCCATCTTGTTATAGAGTTATTGCTTTCCCTTTTTCCATTGTTTCAGAATTTGTACTACTCGGCCAAGAGATTGAACTCACAATTACTATGCCAACCGAATTGACGAACCAAAGATTTAATCCATTTGTCTGCTGCCCTGTGACAACGTTGAAGTATTAACAACAAAGAAATGGATATTAGTCCGAATGTAAATAACAGTATAGTGGATAATGCAACTATAACTATTTGTATTACAATTGTACAACACTAAATGTTAACGGACTTTAAGGAGAAATGAATATCTGCAACACTTATCTGCGATGTAAACTAGTATACGCCTTGAAATGCTTGTGGCTTGTTAAGAGATTAAAATGTCGCCGGTAGATGATCTTTTCTAATTTCTTAAGCGTAAAATAAACATTTTCAGGTTGAATAACATTTGAACAAGCGCTTTTTGTTTTGGTTCAACATCAAAATTTATCGGATATGTGGCTAGCTTAAGGTTTATCTTAGAGTATAGGTTCAAATTAACAACTAGTCTATTGCTTTTTGCAAAATTGCCCTTGAGAAAATCATGAATATTTTTTCTCCTAAAAGTTATGTATTAAACAGATGAAAGGTCTTTCTGGTCTTTAGTGGCAACAAGTCTTGGAGAAATATTAGAATGGTTTCCCAATGAAATAAATGAGAGTTTATGAATTCAAAACAGCAGAGAAATGAACATGAAAACACTCTAATATCTTTCTCAAGAAAGATAATAAAACGAATCTGCTGAGATCCATGAAGTCTTAAAGAGATACTCAATTAAAAATGAAAGTGTCACGCAATGAGGTAGAATGCTTTTTATCACTTAACGTCAAAAGTTACTTCTATTGAGATCCATATGCCAAAGTGAACAAAATAAAAAGAAAAACGAAACTGCTTGAATATAAATAGAGTAACTTTCTTCTTTGTACTGTGAACCTTCCCGAAGTCGGTGATCATGGCTCTTTATAGCTTTTTATTCTTTGTGGCTGTAAATAATATTTGTCCTGTTATTATTCTTTCTTATCCAAATTCTACTAACCATTTACGAAAGCTCGTTAGGTAGGTTACTCGCTGTTTCTTATCCTTGCCTTCAAATGTCTTGTGAATGTTAAATTCTCCAAGACCTTTCTTCATTATGTGTGCCAGAAATTTCAACACACTTTTTTCCTTATTTTGAAAATGTATCCTTTTCGTTTACCATTTTCCTTAAAACCTCCTCCTTACTCACATGTTCCGTTCTAGGTATTCTCACCATTTTACTCTAGAACCACACCACTGTTACTTCAAATCTACTCTTCATCTGTGAGCATTCCCAGCCATATGGTAGGTAGATACATAGCAGTTCAGCATTTTGTTCAATTTAATTTAATTTTTTTTGTTTCTTAATACTTTGAGATGATATCTTTCGTTATTCAAAGGTATCTTCAGATTTGTGTCATTTTGTCTGTAAGAACATTTCCAAGGTAGTCAAATTTCAATATTTACTTGATCCTGATGTCTTCAATGCGTAGCTCGCATCTTAGGCATTCCTTTTGCTAACGACCATTCATTAATGGTTAGTCTTTTCTTCTCACATTCCTTTACTAACTTATGTTGTTAGTTTTCTTTTTATGTCTATCAAGACAGTGAGTAATTAATGAAAGGCAAATGATGATGCCATCTGGTAACACTTGACATAAAAGCTTCTGAAATTGGTTCTACATATCAAAAGTGAAGAATACGGAAAACAACAAAAGATTTAAATGCTTTTAGAATGTGGTTCAAAGAAAATCTTAAATCAATGAACAAATTAAATGACAGTTGGATTAAGTGATTTTGGAATCGTTTCAAGATAAAAAAAATCTAACCAATGTTTAAAATTGTTTTCGAAATGTCGATAAGAGCACAAAAGTGAATTTTCGTCGCCATATTTGAAGGAACGCATTTGCAACAATACCCAATATAGAAATGCATTTCAGCTCATTGAATTTAAATTTTTATAGACTTTAACATAGTGAAATATAAGCGCGTGCACACACACAAACACTGAGTGAATATAACGGCATTAGGTTAGCAGTTGTAATAGCATTAATCAGTTTTGCGACTTTGACTTGTGTGTTGAAGAAAGATATTTTCTTGGTTTGAAGCGACAATTATATTTATACGATATGTTGTAGTTGAGATATTGTTTGCATGAAGATTTTTGAACATAAAATAATGTAGTGATTCGTATTGTGTTATATGGGACACGTGGTCCGTCGGTGACAAGTAATTCCCGCGCAGATGGAAATGGCATCTTGTCGGTAAAGAGAGAAAGAATAGGGAGAGGGGATTGTATCCGTTCCTTTTATAAAACCTTACCTAACGGACATTAGGCTAAATTCCATGTAAGAAGGCACACATATACATGTGGTGGGGGTGAATTAATAAGTTTGCAGCTTTAAATTGAATAGCAGATAACTGAATAGTGATCTGGAATTTTCAATTTTCACACATATGGTAAACGTTTACTATTGAATTATGGAAATTAAGTTTGTGAAATACATAAATAATTTTGTAAAAAAATACTTCCGTTCATCATTAGGATGTGCTTATACTGATGCACGAACGTATATATATATATATATATATATATATATATATATATATATATATATATATAGCAATGGTTTTACTCGAAAACGTAGATGTCAATTTACCTTTATATATATATATATATATATATATATATATATATATATATATATATATATATATATATATATATATATATATATGTATGTATGGGGAAAATTGTGAAAATGGCTTACCTCGGAAACGCGTTCGAATCTGCGCAGTATGCAAACCTGGTCCTTCCAACGGTAAAGAAAAACCAAAATGGCGGCGCCCACGTTTTATGCCGGGCGGTCTCGATTAGTTAACGCGAAATCTCGTTGTCTCATCATTCGCATGCAAATCGTGGTCGGTCCGCGGCTGTATAAAGCAGGCTCGTTTTGCTGTTTCAGATGAGAAGGCTTTCAGCTCGTGAGAAGGCTGGACGTGCGATACCGCGGTTCTTTGTGCCTACCTGCTATCATCAGTTGAATTGTTGCGTTACACACCACAATATATATATATATATATATATATATATATATATATATATATATATAACCATTGCGTGAAGCATGATGATATGTGAAGAGATGTCCGTGCAGGAAACTTTTTAAAGTGACGAGAGATCTTATGCATGATCAATCTCATTTTCTGAACGACCAGGACAGGTTCCCAAAAAGAACAACTCAACATTATTAATACGCAGATTTTACATAAGTTTTTTTGCCTTGGGGTGTTGTCCTAAAAAGAGAATTTTCAGTGCTGTTGATCCCGCAAGAAGGTTCATCTGCACTTTGACAGGTGTTTAATCTTTAAACCTGTTGGATGTCAACCCCCCATCGCCACCGGAAAAGCGTGGTGGAGGAACTAGTTTACTCGCCAACAACCCAACTATGTACTGTTTCTAATGGTAGCAGTAGCACTTCTAGAGTGATGTGGCATTTTATATACATATATTGATTTAGAATATACACGATGAACACCAATTTCAAAACATGTTGCACGTAACCAATATTTCAATAACAACTTTTTATCGTATTTTCTCTCCTGGATGACAAATCATAATTATTTACGTACTGACATGTTTACTATGATCACCTTTCTGTTATCCTTCAAGGAATTTCGAACTGAACACTTTAATTAATCTACGCCGATCGAATGTTCTAATTTCGATGACCAGTTCTTGGGATAGTTCGTCTAGTTCTTTAGTACAGTTCAGTTCAGTTATTGTTATCTCTGTTTCTACTGAGCGTACTTTTACACTGCCTGGCCCAGGTATTGAACTCACAATTACTATATCACAAAATTCATTAACTGACACTTCAATCTACTAGGTTATTGTTAGTCTTGAATGTAGACGTTGGTGCTTTAAATCTAATCTGTCTGTTGCTGCTGCTTGCCATTCTTGACTATATTCACCGAAGCTTCACTGTCATTTCTTTCTTTATTAACGGCTGACATATCGTATTTATTTCTAGGCTAGACCTAAGGAGGTCTTCTTCCACTGTCCTTCTCTAACATTTTTATTTTATTCCCACTGATTTCATTGTCCATTACAACTTTTCGATGTTCCTCCCGCCTTATTTTTAGAGGGTAGCTGATTCACCTTTGTATTGATGAAAGCCGGAAGGCACAATAGACAAAATCTTGCGACCATAACAAGGCTGAGGGCAAAGGTTAGAGGGCAAATGACTATCATCCTATTATTTGATGAAATTTTCAAATTGTATGCGGATAATGCAAATTGACGAAACAGAATATACTGCAAAATATCCCAACGAAGATTCTATTTAAGTAATGAAACAATTATTTCCACTATTTACATTGTTCAGATTGTTGTTCTCATCATTATTGCCATATTCACGACGTTTCTGCTATTGTAAACTCTGGCCTTCTTCAAGTGATGTACGTTGAAATTTCGAATCGAACCCTTTATTTAGTTCACGGGGGTAGATTGTTTTAATTCCATCTGTCATGGATTAGTTACCAGTCACTTTTTTAATTACTTCAACCAACGCTTTTATCCACTGGTCCCTGTGAATAAAAGTTGCTTGATAAAAGCATTGAAGTAATCCAAAAAGCGACTTGGTCCAAAGAGTTGTGAGTTCAATACCTGTCCACAGCAGAGGGAACAAGATCTTGGAGAGCTGAGTTACTAAAGACAATTAACTGCGATGCCAAAATGAATGGCACAGAGATTTAGAACAAACTACCTCCGTGGACTAAATAAAGGATTCGATTCGTAATTGCAATGTTATATCACCTGAGGAAGGTTGTAGTGTACAATGACAGAAACATCGTTAATATGGCAATAAAGATTAGGATAAATCCGAATGATGTAAATAGTTCCAATACTCATAAATGTAGACAGATGTGAAAGACAATTATTTGTAAGACCAACTAAGCATAAATAAATTATTTAATCACAGATTAAAATGGTGGTTACTGCCTAACAAAAAAGACAGCAATTAGAACTGATAATAAATTAAAAGTACTTGCTGAGCTTTCTGGTATAATGAGAAAAATTGCAACTTTGTATACTTGAAAAAGAATTTACTGCTTATATAAAAAATTATCTTTCTCGTGTATGCAAATTGAACCATAAGAGACACTATGACCGAGTAAGAAAGACAATATTGCATTTCTCTCTCTCTCTCTCTCTCTCTCTCTCTCTGTTTGTATGTTGTAACATCAGATACTAGAATGTTTCCATAAAAAGAATTGTTTTTAGTCAAAAATACAATCATTAATAGAAAATTGATGCTTTTGGAAAATCTATTTTCTATCATCACTGAAAATCACCGAAGAAGACAAAAACTAAAATTACAACTGAATTCTGTTTGCCTTGCGATCTTTGATCATTTAGTACAATGATTCAAATCTTTCTTTATTTTTCCCTATTCCACATTTCGCCCATTCGGTATTGTTGAGATATTTTTTTCGTCCCATTTATTATATTTCTCTATTTAATGTTGAGTACCAGTGATCAGAGCTCTGAACTCGTCACAAATGTCATTTAAGATAGGATATCGCCGGAATCTTTTACCGGTGAAACTGTTAAAGAACATCACTAACCCCACAGTAATAAAGACTTTGAATATGCTCCATGAGTTGAGGTCAAGAATACGCCAAATAAATTCCTCTATAGAGAGGAAACCATACAAAAAGGGGTAATCTGTCAATTAAATCCTCGTATAGAGCGGTAACCGCACAAAATTTAGCCAAAGCAGACCTACGTCTAGAAACGCAGATCTACGTCTACACTTCTCAAAATTACAGAACACAGCATTAAATAATTTGGAAAATGTTGATATGCCGTAAAACAAACCGAACTTTGTATTACTCAATGATATAAGTTAATATTCCATTTTACAACTGAATTCTACGAATAAAAGTTATTTTTGTAATTAAAGAATATAAAACTACGTTCTGCAATAAACGAGTATCAGGCCTTTGTTATTGACAATTTTTCTTCAAGTTGATCATGTCGTTCAGGAATTCTTTAGTCGCAATTCTCAAAATGTCGTTACCAAATTTCTTTTTTTCCAACAGAATAATCCGATGAGCAGATCAATATTTATTTCTTTGTTCGATGATTAACTTTATTTGTTTTCAAAATCATTCCCACTGTAGCACACGAAATAATATTATTAAAAATGATTAAAACTGCTTGTCGAGTATTAGTGTGAAGCAGTTTGAAGTCATATAAACAACTGTTGCTTTCAATATTTTCACGTACAAAGATTTATAAAGCAAAGAATAGTTAGTTAAGCATAAGTGGTCAATGACCCTTAGGCTGAGTATTTCAAAACAACAATAAATATTTTTAGTTTTCCTTTTGTTTCATTTTTCTGAACGCATCGTATGTTTCCCATTATTTCTTTCAGTTTTGCCAAGTAGAAAATAATCTTATTTATTTGTTTTCAAAAATCAACTTCCTAAGAAAATAAAAATGAACATTATATAAAAAGCGACAAGATGCACAATGAGAGAAATCAGTTTTAGTGAAGACATTTCTTTTTTTCTTTCCGTCAAGAAACATCTCCTCAGCTCATTTGACAGAAGATTACGGAATATAATTTAGAAAGTCGAATCATTTGATTATTTTTATTTCTCTTCTTTATTTTTATGTGTAAATGTGTATAACATGATTAATTAAAATTGAGAAAGAGATGCGTCTGGTCCTTATCTTCTGTTGAGCCCTAAGTTTCCCTAAGCATCACAAATAACTGAAAGAATTCATATCTCTTTTCTACAAAGAAATCTTAATATGACGACGTCGCTGTCAGACGCCTAAGCTTGAAAACCATCATAAATAAAATTCACACAGATAATGAAACTTAGAATACTCGAATACTGTGTGTGTGTGTCTATATTTCTGAGATGATATTATGTATTATGTACCTTATTTACATTATTCGGACTATTGTCCTCATCTTTGTCGCCATATTTATTACAACTTTTCGGCCGTTGTACGCTCCGGACTTCTTCAGGTGGTTGGAATATCGAACTGAACCCTTTATTTCGCTCACTGGTGTAGACTGTTCTAGTTCCACATGTCATGTCTAATGGATGTCAGTTGTCAGTTATCAGTTATCTCCTGCTAATTCCCCTCTCAATGTTCCCCACTGCCTTAACCGGGTATTGAACTAGCTCTCTTTGGGTACTGTCATTGGATCTAACCAATGCCTTTATCCACTGTGCCATATGTCCTTGAGGACACATTCCATATAAAAATATGTCCACAAATCCTTCGTTTTTGAGCTATTAAGATTAAAGTTTACAGTACGCGCTGTTAAATGTACAATCCAAGATACTTTTACAACATTTGGGGGCGTGTTGCTGACACCAAAACAAGGTAAAATATCCATGTAAACATATGTCCAAAAGGCCATCGTTGTGCCTCAAAACAACAATTCATAGCAAGTGTTTTTACACTTGCTTTCAGATCAGTGATTAGTGGACTCTTTCAAATACTCTCACGCGGTAACGAATAGTTTCGCTGGTCCTCCATGACACGTTGATGAAGTGTCTCTGTATTATTAATGCTTGCTGCATAAACCGATTTATTTAGATAGACACGGATAAAAATCAAAAGGACTGATGCCCTGCCCTTCCAATCCATCTTTCATGCGGTACTATAGGATACACGACATGCTGATGTGTGCTGATACCTGGATCGTCTCCGGCAGCCTATAGAATGTGATCTTCCTGGTCAGACGTATGAGCAGATCTCGGTTTTTTTCGACTCATAGTTTGTGGTGCCACGGATCCTGTTTCAGCAGCGGGACAATAAACAGCAGCAATTGTTAAATGGTTCGGTTCCTTTGGTCTGGAAGTATAGTCTGATACGGCCGTTCAACTTCGTGTCCATTGCCATTCGCGCGACCGTATGCAAGAATCATTTCTGCCTGCACACGATATGAATATCCTGCCATTGTTAAACGGAAAACTTCTCAGTTAACTCACTACTACACACGTTAAACGTTGAAAACAGACTAGCCACAAATTTACACGAATAACAAATGTAACCCAGACTACGTGACAACATGTCGCTATCTAGCGTCTGCTTTTGATCCTGCGGTTTGGAATGTTAGTTTTGTAGGGGACCATCTCATACCCTCTTTATTTCAAGCTTAAATATTGTGCAAAAAATCACAGCTTACAATCAAGTGAATTTCATCAATGGTATTTCTAACTAATCAGAAACGGGTAGGTTACTGAATGAGGTGTGAGATGTGAACGTCGAAGCGGGGCGTGGAATGCTATTGAAGATTATGAGGATGAATAGTAATTGAAAGATAGTGATTTATCCTTGACTTCAAGAGATTAAGATTTTACTGTTCATGAAAGCTTTCACATTGAAGTTTGTTCAACAAAGTAGCATTTCTTAGAGACGGAGTGGGGGGGGGAGCTCTCTGATTGGAACTTCCGCCTTACAAATGAAATACGGAGGAAATGTGGGGGATTTTCCGTGTGGTGAAACTAAAACGTGGAGCTCATTTGGCTATTTGACATGGAAGTAGCGATAACCTGTAATGTTTCGTTTGTGAAAAAAAGCGACACTGTAGAGCGGAAAAGAAGTCTCCCCCCCCTCCAAGATCATCTAGACGATTTTGAACTCTATCAAAGCTGGAAAGTGAAGATTTGTGCAACTGCTGCTCAAAACATAGCAATAATACTCTGTTTTTACTTTGATTTGACTCTTGGACAAGTAAAGCATAGCAAAAAGAGTCGGGTACTTTCTGGATCGGTACAAGGAACTGACCCTTTTTCCAGCATCTTCAGCGATGGATCGTCTATATGAATTCCAGGTCTGCAGCGAACTTGTGTTCAAATAGATGTTCAAAACATGGGGCTTCATTGAGAGTCTAGTCCTCCATTGTAACGGAAGAAAATTCAGAGTCCGTTCATTGATGATTAAATGTTAATAACTCGGTTTTAGAGGTATTGATAGTTGCCAATCAGTGCAAGGTCAGTGGAGATATTGACTGTGAGTTTATGAACATGAAGGTGCTTTGGTAAACAGTAGAATTATCAGTATATATGTATATATTGTTAATAAAATGAAGGAAAATGGTAAAACCGAGGAGACAATTTTAATCTCCAGAATTGGCCTCATAAACTCCACAAGACTTGCTATTCACAGTCTCTCAGACTCGCTTACGTTAACACTTCCTCGTTCACTTACACCCACACTTAAACACAAACTTACACACTCACACTCACTTATAAATTATCAGCACTCAGAAACGATCATTCCCTACATTTCATTCTTTGTGTATATATAATTTTTAACTTTAATAATTACGTTAACATTTAAAACAAACTTTCAAAGCTTTATGCGCGTCTATATAGCGTGCATTGCTTATTAAATAAAATCAGTGTGAAAGAATAAAGGTGAGAGAACAATAAAAGAAGAGGAATTAAGAAGACAGAAGATAACATCTGACATTGCATTTAAATTTTTGAAGCTCAAAGTTGACTGGAAAATAAAAAGCAGGAAGAGAGATCCATAAGCAATGAGTCCATAAGAAGGAACTGTTAGCATAGAACTTACGGTTACATCTAGCTATTTCAACTGTAAAAATAAGTCCCAGTAGCGTAGAGAAAAGTTCATCCAAACAATTACAATGGAAGTATTTATAGGAAAGTACAAGGAAGCTACGTTACGACAGTTGTAAAGTGACTGAAAAGGAGATACCAAGTCATTGACAATGTCAGTGCATTCCATACTTTTGTATTTGTACGTGTAGGATGTGATTAATGTCAGAAGCATGAACCGAATTTAATGCTCATCAAAAAAATTGATTTAAGAAGATTTGATCTGTGGAAATCTCAATATATATTAGGTTCACGCGAAGAGATGCCAAAATGAGTTTTTTTACTCAGTGTTATTTCAGAATTGCGAACGGCCAAGGAGTGCAGAATCTGGCCTCGAAGAACGTCAGCGGGTGCAACAACATTAACAAAGAGATGAGCCTAAGGCGTACACACGATAAACGGATAACAGCAAAAGTTATATAAACACTCGACCTACGAGGGGGAAGGATAATCCTTCATATCATCACAGCTACTAACATTGCATATTTCTTAATATTTAATAACTTTACCTAATCGACAAAAAGTTACAGCATTTTTTTAAAAATTGAGTCATTGGCAATTTTGTCTGCAATATGAACAATAAAGACTAAATTGTGAATTAAGATTTTCCGGTAGTTACGTGAACTTATTCATTTAGCAATGAATATCGAGAGTCAGAAGAACAAATCGTGACACAATTTATAAATTCCGCGTCGATTTTCGAAATTGTTTCTGCTTGAAATTGATACTCAAATCTGAATATTTACTGCCTGCACAAATCAACGATAGGCGTAAGTATTATATTCACTATCGTTTCACCTACCAAGCAAGCTATTGATTCATTGATGGATAATATTTTTCTTTGAGATTGTGGGAAAATTGCCAAATGCGAAATTGTTTTGTATTTTGCACATGAAAACAAAAAGTGAAAATAACATTTAGAAAGCATTTTTAAAAGCGACAAAAAATATTTTGTAAATTATTTCCTTGAAGATTTTCAGTGTTGTGTTTTATTTTAAATTGCGGCGAAACTTTTCTTTGTAAATCATTTAGAAAACATGCCAGGGATAAAGTTCGTTCTACAACCAAGAAAATTTGCATATTTTCTGAGTTCCGTTCTCTGTCTCTAACCCCCCACTCCCTCCCTTCTGTAATGTCTTTCCTGAAAATGTTATCCATGAATATAAATTGAAATCTTTGTAATTTTGAATATTTGGTTTTGCTTCTCATTAATTTGTGATTACAATTTTATTTAATCAATCAGTTAAAACTTTTTGTTTTTGCTCCTTTAATATCCCAGATAAAAAGAATTCCAATCATAAGGAAATGAAAAAAAACAAAACAACGTATATATCAGAATGTATTCTTTCGTACTAGGACCGAGAAATATTCATCACTGATCATAAATTCGAATAATTTAAATTATGAACTATAATTAAATTAAACAATGAATTTCAACATTGAAAAAATAAAATAGTTTCAAAGTATCTCTCAAAATGTACCGATTGAATTTAAAAATGATCTGGCCGACAATTGCGTGATTTTAAACTTTACTGTGAGTGATAAATCCATGGAAGAATTTTCAAAAATTTGCAGGTGAAGATCTGACCAAAAAGCAAAATGGAATAGAACTTTATAGATGTGGATTTCAAACATAATATTCGTCTAAAATCTCATAAGCAGTGATATTAATAATAAAGATTAGATGCTCAAGAATTCCACCTTGTGCAGATAGATAAATGCATATATAAGTTAGCATTAATTTATAATGTTACATCAGTAAGAACGGAGAAGTTATCATCTTTTTAATTATAGATGAACATTGTTCACTTAACGTTGTGTTACGTTTTGACTTCAGGCTGTTTTAAACGATTATTTAGAAAATGGTGTTTCTAAATTAATTTCAAATGCCTGAATTGATTATGTAAGAAATGGTCAGTGATAATATTCACATTTAAAGGATTTTGTATACCGTATAGACTCGTGTATAAGCCGACTTCATGGATAGTGTAAACTTTGAATTATTTAGCATGAATTTTAACCCATCTAGAAAAGATTTGCCTAAGTATAGTGCAACTGGTCACCGAAAATTCACTTAAGAAAATGTTGCGTCAAAAACTGATCCTAAAAACTCGCACTATACTCGGGTATACACGGTATATCCTTTGATAAATGAATAGTTACAAGTGACTAAGAAAATCTTCCAAATCAATCCCCTGTATATATGTCTGAAAATTATTTCTGCATCAAATGCAATTATTTTTTTATCGTTTTTTTTCTGAATCTCTGGGAAGAGGATTTATCATGATTTACAATCAACAAAGATGAGAATATTGTTTCATGTCCGCATCTTTGTTTTTACTATCAAAATGTTTCGGTGGTTTACCTTTCTGCCATGCGTCAGGTGTCTGTAGATCCTGATAATCTTCTGGGAATTTAGAATAGAACCTTTTAGCTAATCTAATGTGGAAGATTGTTCTCGTTATGTTGTCACATTTGGTTTGTTGCTTCTACCATGAATTTAGAGATTCTAGATAAAATACAAAGAAGAATATGCAATGTTATTTGTCATGACCTAGCATATCGGCTTCGATCACTTTCCCAGGGCCGTAACGGAGTTGTAATTTTCCTATCATTTTTTCACAATAATTGTTCTGATGAGGAAATCTTTGGTACTTAGACTTTATGAAACTAATCGTAATACTAGATTAGCGAAAATTTCTCATCATTTTACAGATGAATTTTCTAGGTGTAACCGTAAGTTTTATGCTAACAGTTTCTTCACTAGCTTGTGGAACTCTCTTCCGGCTTCTTGCTTACCTGTCAAACATGATCAAAAATTTATATGCAATGTCAATCGTTATCTTCTGTCTTCTTAATTCTTGTTCTTTGCTTCTTCTTCTTCTTCTTCTTCTTCTTCTTCTTCTTCTTCTCCCTCCTTAATAATGTTTTCTTTTTCTCATATTCTCTCACACTCAGTAACTCTTTGCGTCTACTAAGTTATTATTAGTCTTGTTTCCACTGATTCTAATTCTGTACTACCTGGCCCAGGGATTGAACTCATAATTACTATGCCACCCAATTCATGCACTAATGCATTAATCCTCTACCCTACTATTTCAGGACAGAATAGCGAGAGGCAGCCGAAGAAAAAGCCTAAACAGTCAGCTGAAATCACAATGGCCGAGACGCTGTGATAGTAAAAACAAAGATGTGGATATCAGTGGACTGTCAATAATGTCAATGATCTTTCTGAGTTGGCAAACTTGTGCGAAACCCTGAATGTTTTTAGCTCAACATTTACCTGAATCCATGCATTAATCAATAAGCATAATATAAAGGTGTTTGAACAGTGTTCAAAATGTATTTCATTTTATGCGTATGACATTGTAATTGTTGCTCTTTGCATTAAGTAAATAATTTTATTTAGACGTTTGAAAGTACATACACATACAATAAAACCTTCTTATCTAGATTCTGATTACTTGCAAGAAGGTTTCTCCGATTGTTGAGAATTACATCATCACTTCCGGTCAGGTGGGACTTCCGACTGCAGGAAGTCAAAAATGTGAACACCATTTAAACGCTTGATTATAGCTACATTAAAGTGTAATGAATTTCTACTTTACATAGAAGAACATTGGGCTGAATCTAAATTTTCATTCCATAATCTCTATACAGTTTGGTTGAATAAAATATTGATTTTTATTAATAGCACACACGGAGCAATCATAAATTACACATACATACATATATATATATATCTGTACATCAAACAGCTCTCATTCACTATCAACATTACCTTGTTTAACAATGGTAACGGTGGGCTGAAAGTCTTTCAAAATAGAAACTTGGCCACACGAATTCTAACCAATCAACACGATGGCTCGGAATTAGCTGTTACTATAATTCACGAATAATACATCTCAGACAGTCGAAAAAACTAACGCCACCAAAACAACCCCCCTTGAAAATGGCTAAAGGAGTGGCCGAAAGCGCTTGGAACAATCAACGACGTAGACAGTTTTGTACTCATTCACTCCCATCAAATGGAAAAATGTAAGACCGCTGGAAAAACTAAATAAAACAATAAAATTTCCTTGTCCGTTATATTTAAGAAAAGATGTTTAAAAGAAAGGTTGCTGCCTAACTATACACTAATATATATATATATATATATATATATATATATATATATATATATATATATATATATGTATATAAATAAAAGAAAGAACAGTAAGATATAAAATCCGGTGTTCTTATAGATATTTTATTTTTTACAAAATAGTGCTCAATGTAAATTTACAGAGCATTAATATTATAAATTAATTGATTTAAAATATGGTTATTTTCGCTACACAGTTCCAACCATGTTTCAAAAATAGAAGCTAAAACCCTAATTTTTATTTTTTGCAAATAAATTAAAAGCATTAGTTCCATTTCATCTTCAAGGAATTTTTTGGAGTAACTTTTAAAATTTACCGGGTTTTAAAACACAGCTAAAATCACGTTTCCATGGTTACAGAATATTCTACTCAAATTGAACACGGGGTGTCTAGATTTTCCCTTATGACAGTATCATTGTTTAAATTTGGAAAAGGAGGAAAAAAAAATAAATAAATAAAAATTTACATATACTTTGATATGGAAAAGTAATCTTACTTAATATGAGTAATTTTCCTTCTGTTATAAAGTAATATAGTCTATTAAAACTAAACAATGAAAATATTTTAAAATTTTAAAGTTGTAATTTTGAATTTGTAATTAAAATTGTAGTTAAATTGAATGAATTCTAACCTAAATTTCTTTTAAATAATACTACGCATTAAAAAGAATCCAAAAATAACACCTATAGTAAAATAAAATTAATATGAAATACCATAACATGTAAGCTTTTTGAATGACCCCATGTCCTCAGTACTTACATGTGAAATATTATAATAATAGGTTTATATATAAAAGAAAAGTTTACTGAATCAGTGAAATTAAGTAACCATTTCTGCTGTCATAGTCATATACAAAAAAAAAAAAAAAAAAATGTAACCTCATATACATACGTAAACTTAATGTTAAAATAATCCTACATAATATAATGGATTCTAATACATTTAACTGTTCTTAAAAAGAATATAGTAAAATAAAATTAAAAGGAAAATATTTCAAATCGTAGTTAAATAAAAAGTATTGTAAAAAAAATCTTTAATTTTTAAAAAGATGACGTTGAAAATTTTACCGTTAACAATTTTTTTTTTTTTTTTTTTTTTAAATTCAGACGACATCCATTCAACCGACGTCAGGTTTCAGAGTAAAATACATCCTCACCCCTTACCAAAATGTAGCTAATAACTGATACAATGATACTGTCATAAGGAAAATCTAGACACCCGTGTTCAATTTGAGTAGAATATTCTGTAACCATGGAAACGTGATTTTAGCTGTGTATTTAAAACCCGGTAAATTTTAAAAGTTACTCCAAAATTCGCTTGAAGATGAAATGGAACTAATGCTTTTTAATTTATTTGCAAAAAATAAAATTAGGGGTTTTAGCTTCTATTTTTGAAACATGGTTGGAACTGTAGCGAAAATAACCATATTTTTAAATCAATTAATTTATAATATATATATATATATATATATATATATATATATATATATATATATATATAATGTGTGTAGTTTATTAAACAAGAGTAATAAGATGCATATGTTATATTGTAAACTATTTTCTAGTTGACGGATAGATTTCCGTGTCTTTGAATTGTGAATGAATTTGTGATAATTCATGTCTACTCATGGACGTTTTTGAGTATAAGATCTCTCTTGACCCTAATGTTATTCTTGATCTTTTATTATTTTTTTTATTTCAGATGAAAGTGTAGCAGAAATTGTGAGGATTTAAATACATTTTACAATGCTTTTTCCTAAATTATAAGCAATTTTGTTGATTTTTGGTTATTTTAGCTTAATACGGATAGCTTCTAAAATTTGTATTCATTTTTTGCACTTTGTTTAACTGTTATTTTTATTATTGTATTCTCCACATAATGTCATATATTGTAATTCTTATTCCTTTATCATATCTGCACTTTAGTTGGAATTATGAAAATGAATCTACAAGAATGAGTTATAGTCGTTTATGTTATTTCAAATATTTTACTTGTTCTTATCGGAATTACACTCTTCAACAAGAAAAGTCAATTTATAAACAGACTTGGTTTCTATGCATGATGAGATTGCATTGAGGTTTCATTATTGTCTGTCAAGTTTTA